>CM053790.1:89117129-90332129 GCA_028749045.1 Cupressus sempervirens | reverse complement strand
TCTCTCTTACTCTCTCCCTCTCTACTCTCTCTCCCTTATCCCTTTCTCTCTCTCTCCCCTCTCCCATCCCCTACTTTCTATCTCTACCACCCTTACTCTCTCTTACACTCTCACACTCTATCCCATGCCAATAAAATAGGGCAGTAGAATTAAAGGAAAGGAATTATTTCTTTACAAAATAATTACTTTTCCAATTAGGGTGGGCATCCTAGAAGTTTACTCTATGTTGGAAACATGCATTATGGTCTTAGCTAACCTAGCAAAAATTTGTGTAAAGGCATGGTATTTATGCAAAGGACATCTTGCAAATTCAAGTGTGCTATCTTGGAGATGTTATGTTGAGCAATTGTAAGTGAACTTTTGTGAAAGTGATATATGCAAAGTTTGTGAAGCTATTTTGTAATCTGAGTTCAAACTATGAAAGAATCTATATTTTAGAAGTTTAATTTTTTTTTTGCATAGTGAGATCTTCTTGTAATTGGAAGTGCATGTTTGGATAGTGGGCTCATCTTGCATCTATTGTACTACAACTCCTAATAGGGTTGAAATCTCCTAATAGGGATTCAAAGTCTCCTAATAGGGAATCCTTATCCTAAATTTTCTCATTGACTCCTACTAGGGTCCATTCTCTAACAAGGAACTTATATATCCATATATTATCTAGTGGGTATCATCCGCACTGAGGTTTTCCCTTGGCAAGGGTTTCCCTAGTTAAAAAATATGGTGTTATGAGTTATCTTTGTGCATGGTTACTATTACTATTCAGGATTACTTTATTACTTTTTTATGTATAGTTTAAATTAAGAAATAATATCTAGTTGGGGACTAAAGTTTGTATATTACTAATTCACCCTGCCCCCTCCTTAGTAATTCTTTTTTCTAATAGCAAAGTTGAGCCTATAAGTATTGGTTACATTTGATAGAAACAATTTTTTACATTTTAACAATGGTTTTATATTACCTCTCTATTTGTTTTTATTATCTCATGTAACATTTGCAATGTCATTTTTCATTTAACTTGTAAATAAATGTGGAGAGGCCTATAAAGAGTTTTTATTTTTTGTCACTCTTTTTTACAATATTTCAAAAAATAAATGTCAGTGTTTCATTTTGAGTGAGATGTTCTCATCTTATGATGTAGTGTTGAATAAAGTTTGGATGGATTTCTAGTTGCATAAAATATATAGATACAGAGTTGGAAATATTGCATGGAATATGTTGGTGTTTGAAAATGCTAGAGGGTTTTCAATTATCCCCTCGAGAATATGACATATCTAGGGGAAGCTAATTCACATTCTCAACATATCATTTCAGACACAGGGCCAACTATAAGGCTTGACCCTTCTTCTACTTTAGGCTCTACTAAATCTAGGCAGGTAGACCTCAGATTCAAATGATACTGTACTAGTACAAAAACATATCCCTAAATCTACTAAATAGATTTTAACCTTATTTCTCCTAATGAATCATGAAATAATAGAGATTCATAGTAA
Source organism: Cupressus sempervirens (assembly GCA_028749045.1). Lineage (NCBI taxonomy): Eukaryota > Viridiplantae > Streptophyta > Pinopsida > Cupressales > Cupressaceae > Cupressus > Cupressus sempervirens. The sequence continues at coordinate 90,330,636 of CM053790.1, read as the reverse complement.
CTAGATGCAAATCTAGGAAATTCACAAGCTGAGTGAGGGCATTCTATTATAGCTCTTTAACATAAAATGGAAAGAACGTTTGATTAATAATGTTGAATTCAGAAAGACCTCAAATATGCAACAATAAGACCTAATGATCCTATAAACTAATTTGTGCCTTAACCATTGGGAAAATCCATGAATCACAAACATAAATATGAATATCTGAGACATATGTGTATCTTTAGATATCTGATCTATCTATTCAACTTGTAAATAGACATCAATGCTCAATTTAAATCCCATTCTTACATGATATCCCCATCAGTAAACTTGCAACCCAGTTGATTCTGTAAAGCATTTACATAACCTCTTGGGTTATAACCAACAATGAAATAACATATAGCCTGTTGGGACTACAACTACAACCTAAGCTCTATGTCAAAGATTGGCAAACATTGAAAATTAGCTAATAAAGGAGATAGGATTCAAATGAAACTCAACCATCTGCTACTCTTTGTATTATTTCCTTGAAATTATACAGTCATATGCATAAAATGAAAAACATGAAAACACCTAATAGATCTGAACTATCTATATTAACCTTCCTAATGCTGTTCATACAAGAGAGAAAGTGCTGAAAGAATGGTTTGACGGTAAAAAACTTGAACCCTGCTAGTATTACCCAGAGAAAACTGCAAACCTATTGGTTTCTTAGTGACAAAAACTGAAACCCTTACAATGAGGAAAAAAAAGAATATATAGGAGAACATTTCATTCTTAGATCTAATTTGAACATGACATTTGTCCAGCTAGAAAACCTTCTCAATAGGTTAAAAAAACTCTCTAACCTTTCCTCTCAACTTGTATAACAAATCTTCAATCAATTTTGGCTCCAAAAGCACAATATATCTAAAACATCTGATTGAAAAAATAATTGATTTGATTCTTGATTTTACTCATGGTAAAAATGAAAATCAGTTTAAAAATGACTTCAAAAAGCCAAAAAAACCATTTAAAATCACCTTAATATCTAGACTTCATCAAGCCTTCATATATGCCTTTTATCTGATCTTGATGCTTCATACTGAATTCTACTCATTCCATTGAGAATGTCCCATAAATTGAAAATCTAATTTCAGAGTGTACTGATAATGTAATGCCCCGCCAAGGGATGCAAAGAATTAATCTAAAATTTCACTAAGTTTTCCAAACAATTTTTTTTTTAAAACATAAAAGATAAACCAACCACATGATAGCGGAAGCAATAGTAACAATACAATTGAAAGTAAACATACATAACGGATTACATTCTTCATGAATCCCTTAACATCGAATCACATCTAATCATAACTATTCATCTAACATCACATCCATATGAAATAATAATGAAAAGTGCTACATTCCTAAATAATATACAAGTGTCCCTTTAGTAATTACATTTTAGATTGCTCAATCATCCACTATACATGATACAAGGTATAAAAGGCTTAAAAGAATATACATCCATGTAAATAAAGTACATCATCATCCAATATTAATCCATGATGCAATTAAAGTAAATGAATCCACATGTCATACATGATACATCATCACAAAAGATATAAACATCCATCACAAAAGATAACCATATTTCACAAACATAAATAACTAAGTGCACGGTTCCTCCCAACCATAAAGACCATCATGGATCCTAGCCATCCCTCCATGCATAACATCAAAAAGCACCAAAGAGATCATCGGTATTAATATAGTAGGAATGTCACACCTAAATCATACTACATCATATGCAAAGAGTAATCTAACATGCAAAGTAAAGCATAAGATATCATCATCTAACATATGCAAATCATCAATATAAAAAACATACCAGTAAATATATCCATCATAAAGTATATCATCTATCATAATGATCCAAGAACATAATGAAGAAAAATACCAACCAGGAATGCTCCAGCCATGATGTCTCAAACGGATCTCAAATGATAAGAGTGGAAAAACATTACCACCCAACTGCATGGAACCTAAGTGGTCCACTCCCATCATGTTTAGGAGATAATCTCAAGTCCCATACAGGCTATCAAAAATCACATAGCAAAGATACTCTCTAAGTCCAAGAATCCTAAAAGTATACTAACTCAAAGGTTCCAATCACAAAACTAACATCTAATTTTTAGAGGCACAAAGACATGTAGGAAACCTACTATGCAAGTGGGAAAGTGTCATTGCATATATCATGTACAAGTTACCCTGGCAGTCAGCTAAACTCCACAGGTCCATATTGATCCTCATGCGGCCACTATTATCCTCTCATATTGACGAGGCATACTATGAATGCAAGGTTGTAACCATGCGTTCTCTCTACTCTCATTCGAGTCTATAGAAGCACTCGAGGCATGGGAGAGAACCAAAAAAATTATGTTTTTAGGTTCATTTAATCCCCATTTAGTGTGTAAATGTTATCACTTATTAACACAATTTACAATGAGTTACCCTAGCAGCCACTTAGGGCCCCCGACCCCCATTGCAAGCCACTTCCCGACACTGCAAGAAGATAACCTAGCCTAAGCTCATGGAATCATAAAATCATCTAGTCCTATATGAGCAACTGGAAAGAAATACCAAAAGATAATCCATAAAAAGAATTATCAAATATCCACAATAAAAGCATCAAATCTCCATGAGCATCTGAAAAGCATCCATAGATAATCATGACCACAACAGTTCTCTATTGGCAACTGAAGGCATCACTGATAATCAAAAATATCCATTGGTTCTCAATAACCAAAATATATCTCAAAATCATACTGATCGAAGACTCCAAAACGGTTGAGTCAAACATGTCACAACATGACATCATCAATAAATAAATCAACACTTCAGTCGCATCATGATGACTAGAAAGTAATCCAAAGATAACTGATCGATGACTCAAAAATGGTTAAGTCAAGTGTCTCAGATACATATAACTCATCTTCACTCAAGAAGACCGATAAACAATAACAATCAATAATTACAAACATCTCATAGAGCACACCATCACAGTACCATGGTTGGGTTTAGAATGATCGAGACCAAATAAGATCAACATACCATCACATCTCATAACCCCCGAGCCTCTGGTAACAACCTAAAACTGGTCAACACTAGTCAACCTAAAAATCCAAAACAAGAAGCATAGAGAATACACAATGCAAACACATGTTTTGGTTTATTAAAATCTCATAGTTGAATTAAGTGTAGAGGTTTCCAGTTTTCATTTCAAGTATGCTAAGAGTAATCATTTGACCTACAAGTTAACCCGTTTGTTTTCTTGATAGCATTATTCTTTCCATTATTTAAAATAATATTCTAAGAATAGCTTAAGGGTAAATACTTTACTCATTAATCTGATCATCATTAACCATTAATTAACTTGTTCTCTTTATTTAACTATGATCCATATTCCAATTGATTAACTCTTCTCTAATGTTACTACAACTTTTTGAGATAATCAAAGGATCATTATTCGTTATATTATAAGAGAACTAATTGTCAATATTCGAATAAGAAGATTATAACTTTATTAAAATGATCAATTAAATCAATCATTTAACCTAGGTACACAATCAATAATCTTTTTAACATTCTAATAATACTTAATTAAAACTTAATTAAATATCACTCAAACTTAAGTCTCTTGATTAATTCATTACTAACAACCATTAAAATGTCTAAAGTCATTATTCAAGTCATTAGAATAAGACTTATAAACTCAATGAATATCAATTGATTAAAAATCAATTATACTCCAAATCCAAAATTAATATCTTTTACAAAACTTTAATCATAAAATAATCTCCACTAGATTAACTCTAATCGGATTAATTGATAACTATTTAAACCATTTATATTATTATTTAGTAATAGTTTGTTAGACCCAACAAACATTAATAAATAATAAACTCATCCAAACTATAAACAATTGATCTAGAGAACCTTCCATAACTTCAATAGTTAATATTTGACTAACTCTTAACACCATTAAAGTATATCAATAAGTTATTTAATAATTCAAATGTATTAACAATAACATAACAATTCAAAATATAGCAATGTTATAACAATGTTATAATGTAATAATGACTCCTTGTCAAGTACATCTTATTCTAGTATCGTTAAGGTCTCTCAACATAATATAAATTATCATCTCTCAATTATTTAATATACATTAAATAAAATTAATATTAAAAGTCAACTATAATCCATTAATAATAATATAATAATAACAAATTATATTAAAAATCTTATTACTGTATCAACTATACTAGATTCATCATTACTAATATCTCTCTTTTCAAATTAATAATAATTATCAAATTATTATTAATAATTCATATTTAACAATTCTCAACATCCAACATTTATAGAATAACATATATTAAAATCAATTACTGAATATATATAGACATATACATATATATATTATAATTATTAAAAAATCACATATTTAATATATATAATTTATACATACATACATACATACATAGATATATATATATATATATATATATATATATATATATATATATATATATATATATATATATATATATATATATATATATATATATTATAACAAACTGTTAAAAATATGAATTGAATCTCATTATAAAATGATGCATATTATAAAATGTATTAAGGCATGGACTTTTAATGCCGCGGCCACATCAAAGTAAGCTGTGCAGATGGTTGTGGCCATAGGCTTTCATATAAATATGAGCCACTATTATAATGAAAGGAAGATAGTGCATTTAACTTGGTCATGCAGCCCGCAAGTCGCAGGTACCCTGCGATCGTACAGGTACACTACAGACCTATGTACATTGCCGCTGGGGATAATGAGGCAGGTGGGGTGCAGTGGGTAATAACCTCGCCCACTCCAAAGTATTTTTTTATCAACTTTTGTTTATTTTTAATAAACGTTTTCAAAAAAATGTTTTACCAGATGCGCATTAATATGATTTTCGTTGTCACATATTTTAAAAGCAGCATTTTTAAATAAACGTACGTATATATATTTACAGGCATAACAACATTTTTATATTAAACATACATATATATATACATATATAAGTATGTATATGTATATATATATATATATATATATATATATATATATATATATATATATATATATATATTTATGTATATATGTATGTATACACACACACACACACACACACACACACACACACACACACACACACATATATAAACAAAAAAAAGGCTATTTAATTTCTCAAACTAAGAATTTTCCATTGAAGATCATTGTTCTCATTAATTCCATCTAATAGGTTTAACTTCAAATTTTGAAACCGCCTCTTTTAAAAAAAAAATCTATTTCTCAATTCGATACTAATTCGAACCGAAACTCGATTTAGATCTACTTTCCTCCTTAATTGGATCTAGGGTTTTCTATTGTTTTCTTCTCAACCAATTAACATACATATCTAGATTCTAATTTCAAAATTGCAAATTCAATTATAGAGAATATTCAGACACGATGAAGACAGGATGAGAAAGAGTGCAAATAGAATATGTGAAAATCATGAGTGCACCTGGACGCTGATGCTAATTTCCCATGCCTCAGAAGTTCATAAAAAATCCCTTCCTTCTCCAACATTCACAATTCCTCCAAGATCCAAGCCAACCGAAACCTCCAAGTGACTAGAAGTGTTTGTAGAAGTATAGAAGCATATAGGAACATATAAACATGTAGAAGCATATGAGCTTCTCAAATGCATACAAGCTTTGAAGCTTGTCCAAACACACTAGGAGAGCCTCTATTTAAAGGCCTCTAAGATGCATCTACAATGTGTCTAGAAACAACTACAAGATAAGCATGACAGCTAAGGATGAGTTTTCTCCAACCTTCTAGATGAGTCATAAGGTTGTAGACACCATGTGCTCAAATAAAATGCTAACTCCTAAGTGTAGACAACTTATGCATTCTTAGAGTGCAAACTCCTATGTTGTCTACATGACAACTCTCGAGAATCTGTAAACTCCTACGTGAGCAAATAAAGCACATTAATTAATATAATATTTACTTTATTCTTTCCAATTTAATTAATTTATTTATAAAATATCATGCACTAACTTTAATAACTCCACTTATTTAATCTTAATATATTTATATTTTAAATCACATGCACACATCATGCAACCTTTAATCTTTTAATAATTTTAATATATTTTCTACTTTTGGATTTATTTTTGAAACTTAATTGATAAATATTTATTAACTTAAATAAATATTATCACATTCCAACTTTTAAAATTATAACTTTTATCTTCAAATTTAATTATTTTATTTAACTAATTTCCCAATTAATTAAATAAAATAAATATTAAAATACCATATTAATTTTCCATTCAATTAAACCATTAATTAAATCTTTTAATTAGGCTTAAATAATAGAAAATAAACCAAAGACTCACAAAGTAAAAATATGAAAACCCATCATAGCCAAAATACATAAAAAATCAAACCAAGGGTTAATATCACGAATTATGTCATCCAACATATTCGGAGGGTACTCAACTCAGATACTTGTCCTAATTTTCAATTAGAACAAATGGCTTAAAGGGTTGAGATTTGGACTTGAGAATTTATCTCCCCTCGCTTATCGTTGAGATAATGTGATAGGGTACGCTCATCCTGGCAATTCAGGGAAGTTGATACCCGATACCTGCAACCTGCATAAAAACCACGCATGTACATACAATATATATATATATATATATGCTAAGCTATATAGGAAATGGCAAGAAGTGGTGCATCGTGTAGATCTCGACTAGCAAGTGACTATGACTCCTTTCCTTAACCACACTAGACACACCATACAAAAGCAAACATGCACACCATACACATGCAAGTATGGGGTAAGTATCTATAAGAAAACACATGATAATAAACTATCTAGTTGATAACCATCAATAACTGAAATCACTTGAACAATCATCATGTATACATGAACTATAAAGTACCAAGTAATCTCATCATATAATAAATTGAATTTGAAACAATATCTAATAATCTCAAAACAATGCTGCTATCCATCAACATAAAACTAGCCCTAAAAAGAGTTCAACAATGATAACAAAAATGTGAACTAGGGGTAGGCACTACAAATGAATTGTTGTGCAAAATCTGACCCAAAATCTGGAAAACTTAGCTTCTCCCGATTCCGACAGTATATTATATTGCATATTTCAGACAAATAATTCCCCTGATATGGCCATTTGAAAATTTGGTCCTGGACTGTGGCTTTGCATTTAAAAATGAATTTTTTTAAAAAGTATATAGTTTGGACTATATAAAAATTCTAAAAGTTTTAAAATTTTCATTTAAACAAATCATGCATTGATGCTCACTGAATTTTCACTTTGTTCTTCTCTTTCAATCTAAAGATGCCATGTGTCAGATCCTAATTGCCTGTGACCTTTTGAAAATATTAATTAATTAATATAATATTAATCAATTAATTTAATCCTTTAAAACAATTTCCCTTATTCCATAGCCCTATGACCCTTTAACAACTCCATTTCCACCTATACGCTGCCCTTGAAACGTAACATTGAGAACCTTTGCGAATTTACCTTACGTGCATACGCTAAACACTATCCTTTATGCTCTTACGAGCCATCGTATCATCAGAGGTCTCAAAAAATTGGTTTATACTCTTACATGCACCTCTTTAACGTATCATCATACATTTTGAATTTTTGATTTATGATCATACACTCAAGCGTAAGATTAGAGAGCTTTGAAACTTAACTTATGTTCATATGCGTTGGGTGTCAAAATGCATAAATTTGACCCCGTAGGCCCCACACACGGCCATGACTTTTCAAAAGCCTTTGTCATTAGACAACAAAAAATGTCAGTGCTATGACTTTTAAATGTTTAAAACTTCACTCGTGCTCCCGATGTGGGATTAAACCTATTTCACCTCTTTGACTACGTGGGATGCCTGCCTTTTTTGCTCAACGTGATCTTCACATCTGCACTTCCATTTTAATATTTACAACTAATGAGGGTGGATTCTCTTTATTTTTAGAGGCTCCCTTTTAAAAACATGCCTTTTTTCCTTTACAAAGCTGTGAGCTTCTTTGTTTAGCGGATTCAACCATAAAAACTATAGAATTTGCTTCATGTGGGCTTCCTCATTCGCTATTCTTCCTTTGCACTGGTGTGTGGACTTCCTTTAGATGCTCCTATCATTGGCACTTTTTTCTTAAGTGGCATCCTTTATAATGCCATGGACCTTCTTTATTTGTTGTGGATGGTTCTTTTCTGCTCTCCACACCTCCCCTATTTGAAAATGTTGCCTTCTTAGTCTTCAACTCTTCTTGTTTTAACATTGTTGCTCTTGTTAATGTGGTGTGTCACCTTTATCGTACGCTGGTCTTTCAAACTTAGCATGTGGTTTCCATTCTTTTTGTTGGATGCTTGCTCTTCTACTGCTTGCATGTGATATGATCTTCCTTTTCATTCATTGGCATCCCATGTTTAGTGCTTGACTGTGACTTTCCTATCTCTGTTGACCTCATAATCCATAAGACCAGAGACATATTTAACAATGTCATAAAAATTTAAAGCATTTCCTTGCAGCTAAATCTCAACCTTACTACCTATGTGTACTCTCCTTTTATATGCTCCGTCGTAGGGATTAGGCAAATATCAACCATGCACCTGACCAAATCCATTCATATAATTTCATTTAGAGAGAAAAGTAGCTTATAGGATTATAATAAGACAATGAATTAATAGCCCATTACTGCACAATTATACACAAAGCTACCTAAACACTCCTTCGTGGTAAGTACTTTCCAATTTGGTCTTTCATCAGAGCTAGGTTGCCATGAACTCAAAATAATTATTTTTCCTTCAAGTCTGCCCTTAAAGGCAATCTTCCTAGTACATGCCATGATTTTCTTTGTTTTCTATACTTTTTTACTTCATTTAAGGAGTGCTCTACTCGAAACAATTCATTATTCACAAAGGCAACCAAAGGAGGTGCATGAGTAGCCTGATTTCCAGCAGGAAACATATTTGGAATTCTTCTACAAGTTTTGATTTGGAGATTGAATTCTTTTCCACAATTAAGTGAATCCCTAGCATTTATCATCCCCCCTATTACATAAAACTTTTCATCCATGAAAATTCCAGAACACAATTTTTAGGGTGAATGCATTTCTAGTAAAGTTTCCCAGCTACCCAGTTTTGAATTGTAAAGTTTTGTAGACTTGAGGACAACTCCATTTGTATCACATCCTCTTGCAACAATTGCAACCTCCCCATTACTACCTAAACTACAACTTGCACTGTTCCACTTTTAGCTTGTTTAGTTTACTCTCTATCTTCATGTGAATTGTCCTCGATGTTAATTGACCATTTTCTTCAACTCCAGTATGAAAGACTTTACATTTCATTTAAATAATGCACTAGACAACCTCACAGGGTAGAATGTTGTGAGAAGTATGGATCCAAAGAATATTATAAAGTCATCATCTACAAGCCAATGCCTTATTAATATGATGGAATTAGTCGGGTCCTTCAGTGGGTTTGGCTAATTTTTTTTCCATTTTCTAACAACTGACATGGAAAATTATTCCATTGACCACCTTAAACTAATTAAAACCAAGTTCGACCACTAATTAATCAACTAAAATTCATTTTACCACTGATCTCCAAATTGTCACTTTCACATCACGAGGTCCGTTAACTAGCCTTAAAAAATGACCCAAACCTCTCATAGAGCTCTGAAATCTGGCACACTGAATCTCTTCTTTGCATACTTTTACCCCATTAAATCTCATCTCATGATGAATTTGGGGTCAAAATATATTTTCCATCAAAGTTGCCTTCTCAAAATCATCTACAAGAAAGCACGTCAGAAAAGAATAAACTGGGCTCAGATTTGGCGTCAAAAAAGTAGGCAAATGAGCAAATGGGGAAATGAAAATTGGGGCATTGGTTCTCTGTCATGAGGACATTATGGATCTATGATTTATGCTCATGAAGAATAACAAGATACAAATCAAAATTAGTCAAAGTGGGCTAGTTGGAATTTGCAAACTAGAGACACTGACAAAAAAGCAATTTTTGCAAATAGAATTGACTTGAAAAAGTGTGCAAATGGATGTGTCATGACTTACAAACTAACACACTTGGAGTATTTTCAGAGGAAAACATAGGGGTACAATCCATTTGACTTGACCAATCACAGATCAAGAGATATAATGTCATGAATAGGGTTGCTAATCAATCTGCAAATACTAACTGACGCAGGAGCATCCAAAGGTATAAGGGCAAACCTGTGTCACCCAAAAAAATGTACTTAGACTTAGTTTCTGTTTCATGTGTTTTCATTTTTGGATACCCATTTGGGTCAAATAAAGGTTCTAACTCTCACAGTTCCACTATCAGTGTTCTAGGATAGGGTATTTGAACACCTTGGGATACGTGTAAATGTCAAAAAAATAGGAGTATGTAATTGAGCTATCATTTTGGTGAACTAGGAGGTGTAAATTGGCTAGATGAATGTAATTGTAATTTAGAACATTCCATAAAAAGAATCAGGTCAAAAGGCCCCACGGTTTGAAAGTTATCATAGTTTTTTGAGTTTTGGAGACCTCCTAAGAATGCTTCAAAGTCAGGTTAGGGGCATTAAATGACCTTTAAAAGGGTCAAAAAATGGGGGATGAGAAAAGTTGGTCCATAGGGCTATAGAGCACTTTGAAATCTTTTCAAAAATGTAAACAATTCATCAATCGGAGCTACGGTTCAAAAGTTATGCCTCTCAAAATTTTAGTTACCATTTTTGGATTCTTCTAGATTTGCGTTGACTTCTAACGCAGCTTCTAGAGCCTTCTATTTGGTCAGTGGATGCCTACTAGCATTTTCTAGAATGTATTCCTAGTCCTTAACCCTCCAAGATCTATTTAAGGACATTTCTGGCATTGTAAAAGGTAGTTCAGAGTGGAGTTTGAGAGGAGGTACTGAAAGGAGAAATTATCTCCAGATTTATGTTATTGTAAGCCCATAGGGCATGTTATGAAGTCTATTTTCTCTGTACTTAATGTACTAGCTTATTTTCATAGTTAATACAATTCCCTTTTTCCTGTTGTGTCCATTTTGTGCGTGGTTTGTGTCCCCATCAAGTGGTATCAGAGCTGGTTTTCCTGAGTGTGTACACAGAGCGCCGACTATGAGACAATTTGCACCAGGACTATGCAGTTGTGGATTTGAGTTAAGAAAATGCAGCCATAGAGGAACAAATGTTGCCGCAGGTGACGATAGTGAGGATGACAATGGAGAAGAAGAAATCAGAATAGAAGGGGAATTTGATGGAGAAGTTTTGAATCAAGCAGAGGAAAGGCTTTTTAGGGCCATTACTAAATTTGAGAAAAGACCTACAATTGATGTGGGTGTATTTTTAGGAAATCTAAAACCAGATGAGTTGATCGACTGGATCAATGAACTGGAAGAATACTTAGAGTATGAGGATATCAAGGACCCAGATAGGGTTAAGTTTGCAAAGGCCAAACTGAAAGGCCATGCCAAAATCTGGTGGCAAGAGGTTCAATTGGAAAGAAACAAAAGAGGAAAGGAGAAGATCACAAGGTGGGATCGCATGGTGGACAAATTGAAGAAGCAGTTCATTCCTGTGGACTACGAGCTTGATTTGTTTAAGAAGATGCATGGGCTAAAGCAAGCAGGAAGATCAGTCCAAGATTATACAAAGGAGTTTTATCGACTTTGGATTAGAGCAAGGCATGCAAAAGAAAATAAGGAGAAGGTTGCTCGTTATATCAGTCAGTTATGACCTAGCATCTAGGAAGAATTAAGTCTGGTAAGAATGACCAGCGTTGAAGTGGCATACCAGTTTGCTCTACGAGTTGAAGAGAAGTTGAATAAGAGGTTTGAAGGGAGACAAAGAGGGCATGGTCAAGGAGGAAGGGGAAGTGGTAGGTCATCTAGAGGTATAAATGAAACCCAAAAGAAAAATGAAGATGTGGGTACTAGAAGGAACCAGAGGAATGAGGGTTTCAACCGCTCCCATGATCAAGACTTTGGAAATTAGAGAGGAAGAGGTAGAGGATGTGGAAAAGGAAGAGGAGGCTTCCATGGTACCTATTTCCATTGCAATGAAGTAGGTCATCATGCCTTTGAATGCCCTCAACGACAAGGAAGGATAGATAGGAGAGCTGAGGGCCAAGCTAGGGTTGCTCATGTGGATGAGGATGCACAATCATCACATTCAGAGGATGCAGAAAGAGGAGAGACCTTGGAGAATGAAAGGGTCCTACTAAATGGTGAGATTGAACCAGGAAAAAGGAGGAGTTTGTTCCGTAGCAGATGTAAGTGTGAGGATAAATGTTGTGATGTGATCATTGATGGTGGTAGCACTAATAACTTGGTATCAGAAGAGATGGTCTCTAAGCTGAAGCTCAAGAGGGAGAGACATCCCCAGCCCTATTAGATTTCTTGGGTAAAAGATGATCATAAGGTCCTGGTAAGTGAACAATGTTTAGTGAAATTTAAAATTGGGAGTTACCATGATGAAGTTTTTTGTGATGTTATTTCGATGGATTTTTGCCATCTATTGTTGGGTAGACCTTGGCAGTTTGATAGACATGTAGTACATGATGGTCATGCAAACACATATTCCCTAACAAAGGATGGAGTTCGCCACAAATTGAAGCCCATGAAAAGGGAAGATGAAAAGTTATGTAACAGTGCTAGGATTTGTCTTGTTGATGGAAGGAAGTTTTTAGATGGAATGAAACATCAGCGTATGTACTATGCTTTGATTCTTAGGAAAGATAAAGAAGGTAGTAGTGAAATACCACTTGAAGTTTCAGATTTACTAGGTGAATTTGCAGATATTATCTCTGATAATATTCCAGAAGGATTGCCACTAGTAAGAAAAATCAGTCATCAGATAGATCTGATTCCAGGATCAAGTTTTCCTAACAAGGCTCCTCACAGGATGACTCCTACTGAAACAGAGGAGCTAAACAGACAGGTTCAGGAGTTGTTGAGGAAGGGCTTGATTTGAGAGATCCTGAGTCCATGTGTAGTACCCGCAATATTGGCACCAAAGAAGGATCAAGAGTGGAGGATGTGTATAGACTCTTGAGCTATAAAATGATAAACATTAAATATCGATTTCCTTTGCCAAGAATGGATGATCTTATGGACTGCTTGAGTAGAGCTTAGTACTTCACAAAGATAGATCTCAAGAGTGGTTATCACCAGATATAGTTCAAGAAGGAGATGAGTGGAAAATGACCTTCAAGACCAAGGACGGTCTTTATGAGTGGTTAGTCATGCCCTTTGGATTGACAAATGCCCCAAGCACCTTCATGTGGCTCATGAATGAGGAACTTAAGAAGTTCTTGGGAAAATTTGTTATTGTTTATTTGGATGATATTTTAATTTTCAGCAAGACTTTGGAAGAACATTTATTGCATATTCATGGTGTTCTTGAGAGGTTGAGGGAAGAAAAACTGTTAATTAATTTGAAGAAGTGTATCTTTGCTAAAAAGGAGTTAGTCTACTTGGGGTTTGTTATATCACTTGAAGGTCTTAAAATGGATCCATAGAAGGTAAAAGCCATCTTGGAATGGCCTACTCCAAGGTCTGCTACTGAGGTAAGATCATTTCATGGTCTGGTTAGTTTTTACAGGAAGTTTATTAAGAATTTTAGTGGCATATGTGCACCCCTAACTGACACAATAAGAGGGGATAGAAAAGAGTTCAAATGGACTGTAGGAGCTGCGAAAAGTTTTGAATTTCTAAAAAAGAAGGTGATAGAACAACCTGTGTTGGCACTTCTAGATTTTAGAAAGGTGTTCCAGGTGGATTGTGACGCTAGTGGCAGTGCTATTGGGGTTGTATTAAGCCAAGAAGGTAAGCCTATTACATATTTTAGTGAGAAATTGAATGATGCAAAGAAGAAGTATTCTATTTATGATCAAGAGTTCTATGCAATAGTTCAGGCCTTAAAGAAATTGAGGCATTATTTGTTGCCAAAGGAATTTTTTTTGTATACTGATCATCAGGCATTACAGTACCTAAATAGCCAAGGTAAATTGAATCAGAGGCATATGAAATGGGTAGAATTCTTGCAGAGTTATACATTTGTATTGAAACATAGAAGTGGAAAATCTAATAGGGTTGCAAATGCACTAAGTAGGAGACAGTTGTTGCTTACAGTAATGCAGGTTGAGGTAGTTGGGTTTGATGAACTCAAGAATTTGTACCCTGAGGATCCTGATTTTGCTGAAGCATGGATAGCTTGTAAAGAGCTTGTTGCTGTAGATAGAACCAAGTGGTTAGACTATTTGATTTAGGATGGCATGTTGTTCAAGGGTAGTCAATTGTGCATTCCAAGGAGTTCCATGAGGGAAAATTTGATTAAGGAGAAACACAACAGAGGGATGGCAAGACATTTTGGTTCAGATAAGACCATTGCCATTCTTAGAGAACATTATTTTTGGCCTCAGATTTCACAAGATGTGAAAAAGTTTGTATAGAGTTGCCAAGTTTGTCAAGTTGCCAAGGGATTTAGTCACAATACTAGACTATATCAGCCATTGCCTGTTCCATCAAGGCCATGGGAGGACATAAGTATGGATTTTGTTCTTGGATTTCCAAGGACACAAAGGGGTAATGACTCAAGATTTTTGGTGGTTGATAGGCTCTCCAAAATGGAACATTTCATTCCATGCCACAAGACTCATGATGTTGTCCATATTGCAGAATTGTTTTTCAAAGAGGTGGTAAGACTACATGGTCTTCCAAGGAGTATAGTTTCTGACAGAGATACGAAATTTGTGCAGTATTTTTGGAGGACATTGTGGAAGAAGTTGAGAACAAACTTGAAATTCAGTTCCACGCATCACCCACAGACTGACAGCCAAATAGAAGTCTGGGAAATTTGTTGAGATGTTTAGTTGGGGATAAGCCCAAGGGATGGGATTTGATTCTACCATAAGTAGAGTTTGCTTACAATAACTCTATGAATAGGAGTACTGGAAAATCACCATTCCAAATTTAATATGGAAGTAGCCCAAGGACTGCACCAGAATTGAGGAAGATAGAGCAAGGGGAGAGGACAAGTGCTGAAGCTGAAGAATTTGTTGAACATATCAAGCATCTACATGAGGAGGTTCAGGCACACATTACCAAGATGAATCAAGAGTATAAAGCTAGGGCTGATCAAAGGATAAGACATAAGGAATTCCAAGTAGGGGATCTAGCCATGGTGCACTTATGAAAAGAAAGATTTCTAGCTGGTACTTACAACAAGCTAAAAATGAAGAAATTTGACCACTGCAAAATTCTGAAGAAACATGACTCAGGAAATGCATATGAGGTGGAGCTGTCAGATGGTGTTCACATTTCTCCTCTTTTCAACATTGTAGACTTAACAGAGTATCATGATGATGATGCAGATGAGGAGCTGGTGTTAGAGCAATGTCCAATTCCTACTTCTAAGAAGGAGGAGAGAGAAGACATTCTAGATCATCGTGTAGGTAGAAGTACTAGAAACAGGCAGTATGAAGAGTACTTGGTCAAGTGGAAACGACGACCGATAGAGGACTCAACCTATATTTCACCAGCTGAGGTTTCCCATTTGGGATTTCCACTACCATTCATAAAGTGATAGGGTCACTTTTCAATCTACCCTGGGTGTCTGATGCAGGAGCATCCAGAGGTATAAGGGCAATCCTGTGTCACCCAAAAAATTGTACGTAAACTTAGTTTCTGTTTCATGTGTTTTCATTTTTGGATACCCATTTGAGTCAAATAAAGGTTCCAACTCTCATAGTTCCACTATCAATATTCTAGGATAGAGTATTTGAACACCTTGGGATAGATGTAAATGTCAAAAAAAATAGGATTATGTAATTGAGCCATCATTTTGGTGAACTAGGAGGTGTAAATTGGCTAGATGAATGTAATTGTAATTTAGAACATTCCAGAAAAAGAATCAGGTCAAAAGGTCCCATGGTTTGAAAGTTATCAAAGTTTTTTGAGTTTTGGAGACCTCCTAAGAATGATTCAAAGTCAGGTTAGGGGCATTAAATGACCTTGAAAAGGGGTCCATAGGGCTATAGAGCACTTCGAGAGCTTTTCAAAAGTGTAAACGGTTTGTCAATCGAAGCTACGGTTGAAAAGTTATGCCTCTCGAAAGTTCGGTTATCGTTTTTGGATTCTTCTAGATTTGCGTCGACTTCTAACGTAGCTTCTAGAGCCTTCTATTTGGTCAGTGGATGCCTACTAGCACTTTGTAGAATGTATTCCTAGTCCTTAACACTTCAGGGTCTATTTAAGGACATTTATGGCATTGTAAAATGCAATTCAGAGTGGAGTTAGAGAGGAGGTACTGAAAGGAGAAATTATCTTCAGATTTATGTTATTATAATCCCATAGGGCCTGTTATGAAGTCTATTTTCTCTATACTAAATGTACTAGCTTATTTTTATAGTTAATACAATTTCCCTTTTCTTGTTGTGTCCATTCTGTGCGTGGGTTGTGTCCCCATCACTAACACCAGTAAAACTTTAGAAATTGTGTTTAGAATCGCGTTCGAAAATTGATCAAACAGATTCGTCATGAGCTGAAACTTGAAACATAACAAGTCTCTAACATCTATAATGAAATGAAAAAATAATTTCAAGATTTTCGTTGACTGGGTCAACGTTACAATACGTCAAACATGGCCTCCCAGAATTATGTGCAAAGTGCAAATGCACGAAAATAGTAATTGACCAACTTTGAGGGATTCAAAACCTAGTCAAATGGATTCAAAATGACTCAAAATCTGAAACATAGGTTCTTAGGTATGGTTACTAGATATTCCCAAAGAGGTAGGTCATGACACAATTCTGGGTGCGAGATATTTAGATGCAAACACAACCTCCTGACATTGTTTGACACAAGTGAAAATGCAGAAATGACACCAACTCAAAATAGGACTTTGTCGAACAGCTTAGAATGATGTTTTAACTTCATGGAATAGGTGGACATGCTTAATGGAGGGTGTTAGAAACATTAAACACCTTAGGGGGCTCAAATGGATAGCTAGGTACATAGGCATTAAAAGCATTTATAGGGCTCAATTTCTTCAATTTTATAGGGCTCAATTTCTTCAATGGTGCTCAAAATTTGGGCTACAATTTTGAGCACCAACAGAATATTTGCATAATAAATGCTTTATTAATTACAATAAGTCTAATTTAAGAAATAATTGCCATTACTACTTACTTATGCTCTATCTTGCTCAAGATGACCATCCTTTATTTCTAGAATGTTGAGTTGCTTTTCTTTTGTGTTGCAACCACCAATGCACCTATCGTTCCAATAGGGTAGTTACTTGTTCTATTTAGTAGGTTCCTTATTGTATTGTTGGGAATGAAATTATAGTCATTGCATATGTGATGATTGTTTCCACTATATTTGTCTCCTTTAGTAAAATAATACAATTACAATCACGACTATTATTGTCTGATTTTGGTGCACTTTGGAATCCAATTATAGACACAACCATGCATGGGGTTATTTTGACGTCATATTGGTGTACTAATTTTCCATTAACACACAATGTTATTGTCATCTCTACATTATGATCTGTTAAATCTTCCTGTACCACTTCACCACTACAACCAACACTATTAACTTTTGTAATGTGTTGGCATGTATGTTAGTGTATTTTTCGTTTGAATATGAAAGATGAAGGAATTTATGAAAATGAATGGTGGTTGCCTTTCCTATTCTTATGTTTGCATCTATTGATTTATGTTCATAAATTGGGGTTAGGAAAAATTGAATTATTGCATCATAATTCTTGCAACCATGGAAATATTTTACAATCTTTTGAATTCACTTATTGAATTTCAAAGTTTAATGTTAAAAAAATAGTGAGTGAATATTATTATTTGAAATTGTTTGACATGGAATAGTGGGCAAATTTTTTTCTTTAAAATTTTTTAATATTGTGTTTTTTTTAATAGTACAATAGTTTTTTGCAATATTAAATGGCAAAAACACTTATTATGTTGTGTAGTTATGTCAACTTAATGTGATTATTTTAAGAGCATAGTTGTTGGTGGTAAATGTATTTGAAGGAATACAGAGTAATGGTCTGACCAATAAGCTTTAAGTCTATAAATAAGGCATATTTTTAATGTTATATTTGGCCAAATATTATCAGTCAAAGGCCTATTCATGCTATGTGTATGATTTAGAAAGGAATTTAATTGGAGATGTTGCATACCAATTGTTAATTTTTGTTGTTTTTTTTTAATAGATGTCATGTCTATGTTGAATCTCTTGCAATATAGTTGATTACTTTTGGCTCCATTTGGCTTGTTAGAGTGTCTAATGTGCTTTGAATCTCTATGAAGTACTTGGCCTTGCTTAGATATTGCGAATGTTCAATATATTGTTCAATTTTCTATGGTCAATGTTATTGCCTCTACATGTTGTGAGGTACAATATGTTGTTCTTTGAGGTCACTTTGATGGTATTTCTTATTAGTGTAATTGTTCAATATATTCTACAGATCAAGTGGAAATTGAACTCTACAAAAGGGAAGTTTTTAGAGGATGAATTCATTTGAAGTTCTTGCAAGAACTGTTAGTGTAGTTTTTTTATTTTTCCTATTTTGCTAGGATTTTCCTACAATTTTTAATAATCTCGCTTAGGTTAATAAAGCATGTCTTATTAGGTGAATGGTTGTGAGGTGTCACCTTCCTAAATGTGAGCATCCATTAGCTATCTTGGGAAGATACTTTGCTATCTTTAGTCTGATAGATGGTTGCTCCTCATTGGTTGGTGTTGCCACCTCCTCCCTCTTCCTAGCCTATATAAGCATGCTACCTGGCTTGTATTTGCATCTCTTGCTTTTGCATCCTCTTAATGCTATTTTGCTTCCAGCATTTGCATTACTCTCTTGGAGACTAACTCTATGATGCTATTTTGATTTTGTATCATTTCCATTCATAGTTTAGATATTTACTCTTTGCACTAGTTTTCTGGGTTATTAATCTTTTCAAATTCTAACATGGTATCAGAGCTTTTCTATGTGCAAGAGTAGATTTTAGTTTCCTTATTTGAGAGATTTGGGGGGGGGGGGAAATATACTTTATTGTAGTTTTTTGAAAAATGAAGTATGCTCTTCTCTTGCATCTTTGGATGATCTTGAGAATCAGAAAAGTTTTGACAAAAAACAGTTTTTCTCTGGGGTTTCAATCTCAAATCTGATAACCAACTTGCATATTTGGAGTTTTCAATCAGTTTTGTAGGTTCCAGCATGCCATTGATGGACTTAAGAAGCTGATCCAGCATTTGCATGTCATATTTTTGTTGCTGGGGTCATTTTTTGATTTTTGGAGCCATTTTTTACTGTTAAAGGCGTCTGATTTACACTACAGCAACATCTTCTGTACATCAACAAGAAAAATGCTTTCTGGGTTTTGTTCGCAGCCCCGAAAAACCATCTAAGTATCTTTTAGATTTTGCATGCAAGCTATATATTTTTCAGAATTGAGCATGCAAAGCTACAGCCATACCCCTCTCTGTTGGTAGTCGCAGATTTGAATGCAGTTTTAAAATGTCTCGTTCTTGCTCATACGAACTCTGATTTTGATGATTCTTGTTATGAACTTGGCTATTTTTTTGTGCTCTATCCACTAGTGGAGTTGTTTTTTGATTTTCATGCATGAATTCTTCAGAAATTGCAGATTCTCAGCCGTGACTATGCACAGTTCTCATTTTGGAAACTTCGGAGGATATTAACTTTCTCATATGACCTCGTATCGAGGTGATTCTTTTTTTGAAAGTGCATGATTTTTCAAGTAGACCGCAGTGGTCCTATTTGTTTCCTTGATTATTGTGCCCAAGTTTCACTTTTAGCATATGCTCTTCATGAGGGTTTGTAATGCATTGAAATCAAGACCACTAAGTTTCTCTTTCTAGTGGTAGTTGTAAATGCACTAAAATAAAGTGCCAAATCATATTTCTTTGTGGGGGGGGGGGGGGGGGGCGGGGGCGGGGGTGTTCTTTGATTGAGTAAAAAGGGGGGGGCATTGTCGTGGCTAGGTTCTCTTCTTTTTAGCATTTCTTTGCATTTCTTCATCATGGATCAAACAAATATGCTCATCCTAACTCCATACAATTACTTTGAGTGGAAATCACGCATGATAATTCACTTAAGGAAAGCTGGATTAAATAGGATAACTATGGGACTTGAAACTGAACCTGCTAAAGATGAAGACAAGCCTAAGTGGTTTAACAAATGTGATGAGGCATATGGAAGATTGTGTTTGTTTGTTTCCCCTGACTTGCTATTTCACATTAAGTCTTTGGATACACCAAATGAAGTATGGACAAAGCTAGAAACATTATTTGGCACACAAAATTCAATGAGGGGTCATATGTTGGAAAATGAATTAATTAGTTTGAGTCCAGGCAATTTCAACACAATCCAAGATTTCTTCACCAAATTGAAATCACTAAGGTTGTAGTTAAAACAATGTGGAATTGAAAAGAGAGATGAACAACTGATTCTCAGTATTCTCTCTAAGCTAAGTTCAGAATATTTTGTGTTTGTCTCTACCTTCTATGCTACTAAGGGTGCACTTGGTACTCAATTCACCATGCCATCTCTAGATGATTTTGCTGTCAATCTCACTCGAGAACAGGACAAGCTAATCCAGATGGGCACTCTTAAGTCCTCTAAGTCACATGCCTTAGCAACCAACCAAGGCATAAAAGAACAAAAAGGACAAAGTAGTAACGACAATAGTAAGGATGAGAAATAAAATAATAGTGAGGAAAAGAAGGATCAGATACCAAATGCTTCAAAAGAAACTATTGATACCTCATCCTCTAAGGGTGATAAGCCTAAGAAAGAAAAGGTTAAATGTGCCTATTGTAAAAGACCCAGTCATGATGAACATAAATGTTTGAAGAAACAAATTGATCACTTTACATACATTCTTGAGAAGAATAATATTAGTGTTCCTGAGTCTATCAAACAAAGTTCTAATGAAGAGTCTAACAAGGCAAAAGAAAACAACAAGGGGAAAGGAAAGGGCAAAGCTCTTGTTGTAGTTGCTTCCTCACCATCCACTTGGGTTCTTGATTCGGGTGCTTCCCACCACATGGCTTCATCTAAGGAAGAACTTGCATCCTTGTAGCCATGTACTATGCCTTCTATTTTGATGGGTGATGACACTCCTATTGAGGTGTGTGGGCGAGGGTCTGTTGATGTGGGGGATGGCACATTCAATGATGTTCTTTGTGTACCCTCATTATCAACTAATCTCCTACCAATATACCAAATCACTCACATAGGTTTAGGCAAGCGGGTTGAGTTCACTGCTGATTCAGTGGAGATACATGAGTTGCATAGTGATTCTGTAGTTGCAGTTTGGAGAGCAGATCATCAGTCACAGCTCTATCTATTTTCTCACTTTGTTCCTGATCCTCCTTCATCTATTTTGCTCACTCACTTTAATGATGTGAGTAAATTATGGCATGAGCGGTTTGGCCATCTTAACTTTCGCTATTTGCATTAGCTCAACCAGTAGAGCATGGTCACAGGGTTGCCTTCGGTTCAATTCTTAGGAGGTGTTTGCCAAGGTTGCATTCTTGGTAAGCATCCTAAGGAAAATTTTGACAAAAGTAAGGCATGGAGAGCTTCACAGATACTAGAGTTAGTTCACAGTGATTTGGCTGGTCCATTTCAACATCCTTCTTTCAGCAGGGCCCGATATGTCCTCACATTCATTGATGACCTTTCTCGATATACATGGGTGTACTTTCTCAAACAGAAGTCAGAGGTATTTTATCAGTTTCAAGACTTCAAAAATTTTGTAGAAAAGCAATCTGGGAAAGCCATCAAGGTTTTGCACACAAACAATGGTGGTGAGTATGTCAACCATCGGTTTGAAAGATTTTGCACTTTAGAGGGGATTGATTTACAGCATTTAGTTCCATACAATCCTCAGCAAAATGGTGTTGTAAAATAGAAGAATAGATCCTTGAAGGAAATGGAAAACTGTATGATTCACTCTAGATCTCTTGAACCACAATATTGGGCATAAGCCATTAACTATGCTTGTTATATACAGAACCATGTTCCTCATCGAGCCTTGAAGGGAGTTACTCCTTTTGAAGCTTGGAGTGGTCAAAAGCCATTAGTTAAGCACTTTCATGTTTTTGGCTCCCCTGCATGGGCCCACATTCCTACAGAGAAACTGATGCAGGAGCATCCAGAGGTATAAGGGCAATCCTATGTCACCCAAAAAAAAATGTACTTATACTTAGTTTCTATTTCATGTCTTTACATTTTTGGATACCCATTTGGCTCAAATAAAGGTTCCAACTCTCATAGTTCAACTATCAGTGCGTTTGAAAATCTCAAAAAAAATAGGAGCATGTATTTGGGCCATCATTTCAGTAAACTAGAAGGTGTGAATTGGCCAGATGAATGTAATCATGATTTAGAGCATTCCAAAAAAAGAATCAAGTCAATAGGCCCCACGGTTTGAAAGTTATTGCAGTTTTTCAAGTTTTGGAGACCTCCTAAGAATGCTTCAAAGTTCATTTTGGGGCATTAAATGACCTCAAAAAGGGTCAAAAAATGGGGGACAAGCAAAGCTCCTCCATAGGGCTATAGAGCGCTTCGAGAGCTTTCCAAAAATCTAAACGATTCATCAATCGGAGCTACGGTTCAAAAGTTATGCCTCTCGAAAGTTCGGTTACCGTTTCTGGATTCTTCTAGATTTGCACCGACTTCTAACACAGCTTTCAAAACTTTCTATTTCGTCGGTGGATGCCTACTAGCACTTTCTAGAATGTACTCCTAGTCCTTAACCCTCCGGGGTCTATTTAAGGAGATTTCTGGCATTGTAAAATGCAGTTCAGAGTGGAGATTGAGAGGAGGTGCTAAAAGAAGAAATTATCTCCAGATTTATGCTATTGTAAGCCCTTAGGGCATGCTCTGAAGTTTATTTTCTCTGTACTATTTGTACTAGCTTATTTTCTTAGTTAATATAATTTTCCCTTTTTGTTGGTTCCATTCTGTTCTTGGGTCGTGTCCCCATCAAGTGGTATCAGAGCCAATTTTCCTGAGTGTGTAGACAGAGTGCCGACTGTGGGGCAATTTGCACAAGGACTGTGTGGTTGTGGGTTCGAGTTAGAAGATGCCTCCATGAAGAGAGTGTGGCGGAAGGGCCAGAGCTATTGATCCTGAGGAGGTTAGAACCCTCCAGGGGCAGGTACAAGCATTGCAAGAGGAGCTTCGTAGAGGAGCAAATGTTGTCGTAGGTGACAATAGTGAGGATGAAAATGAAGAGGAAGTAATGGGACCAGAAGAGGAAGTTGACAGGGAAGTTCTGAATCCTATAGAGGAAAGGCTTTTTAGGGCCATTACTAAGTTTGGGAAAAGACCTACAATTGAAGTGGGTATATTTTTAGGAAATCTGAAACCAGATGAGTTGATCGATTGGATCAATGAACTGGAAGAATACTTTAAGTATGAGGATATAAGGGACCCAGATAGGGTTAAGTTTGCAAAGGCCAAACTGAAAGGCCATGCCAAAATTTGGTGGCAAGAGGTTCAACTGGAAAGACTTAGAAGAGGAAAGGAGAAGATCACAAGATGGGATTGCATTGTGGACAAATTGAAGAAGCAGTTCATTCCTGTGGACTATGAGCTTGATCTGTTTAAAAAGATGCATGGGTTAAAGCAAGCAGGAAGATCAGTCCAAGAATATACAAAGGAGTTTTACCAACTCTTGATTAGAGCAGGGCATGCAGAAGCAAATAAGGAGAAGGTTACTCATTATATTAGTGGGTTGCGACCTAGCATCCAGGAGGAATTAAGTCTGGTAAGAATGACCAGTGTTGAAGAGGCATACCAGTTTGCCCTACGAGTTGAAGAGAAGCTGAATAAAAGGTTTGAAGGAAGACAAATAGGGCACGGTCAAGGAGGAAGGGGAAGTGGTAGATCATCTAGAGGCCGCAATGAAACCGAAAGGAAAAATGAAGATGTGGGTACTAGCAGAAACCAGAGGAATGAGGGTTTCAATTGCTCCCATGATCAAGACTTTGGAAATCAAAGAGGAAGAGGTAGAGGACATGGACAAGGAAGAGGAGGCTTCCGTGGAACCTGTTTCCATTGCAATGAAGAAGGTCATCGTGCCTTTGAATGCCCTCAACAAGAAGGAATGACAGATAGGAGAGCTGAGGGCCAAGCTAGGGTTGCTCATGTGGATGAAGATGCATAATCATCACATTCAGAGGATGCAGAAAGAGGAGAGACCTTGGTAAATGAAAGAGTCCTACTAAGTGGTGAGAATGAACCAGGACAACGAAGGAGTTTGTTTCGTACCAGATGCAAGTGTGAGGATAAATGTTGTGACATGATCATTGATGGTGGTAGCACTGATAACCTGGTATCAGAAGAGATGGTCTCTAAGCTAAAGCTCAAAAGGGAGAAACATCCCCAGCCCTATCAGATTTCTTGGGTAAAAGATGATCATAAGGTCTTGGTAAGTGAACAATGTTTAGTAAAATTCAAAATTGGGAGTTACCATGATGAAGTTCTCTGTGATGTTATTTCAATGGATGTTTTCCATCTATTATTGGGTAGACCATGGCAGTTTGATAGACATGCAGTGCATGATGGACATGCAAACACATACTCTCTGACAAAGGATGGAGTTCGCCACAAATTGAAGCCCATGAAAAAGGAAGGTGAAAAGGTATGTAGCAGTGCTAGGATTTGTGTTGTTGATGGAAGGAAGTTTTTAGATGGCATGAAACATCAGCGTATGTGCTATGCTTTGATTCCTAGGAAAGATAAAGAAGGTAGTAGTGAAATACCATTTGAAGTTTCAGATTTACTAGGGGAATTTGGAGATATTATCTCTGATAATGTTTCAGATGGATCCACCAGTAAGGCAAATCAGTCATCAGATAGATCTGATTCCAGGAGTTAGTTTGCCTAACAAGGCTACTCACAGGATGACTCCTACTGAAATAGAGGAGCTAAATATACAGGTTCAGGAGCTATTGACGAAGGGCTTGATTCGAGAGAGCCTGAGTCCATGTGCAGTACTTGTAGTACTTGCACCAAAGAAGGATGGAGAGTGGAGGATGTGTATAGATTCTCGAGCTATAAATAGGATAACCATCAAGTACCAGTTTCCTTTACCAAGGATGGATGATCTTATGGACTGCTTGAGTGGAGCTCAGTACTTCGAAAAGATAGATCTGAAGAGTGGCTATCATCAGATACGGATTCAAGAAGGAGATGAGTGGAAAACAGCCTTCAAGACCAATGAGGGTCTTTATGAGTGGTTAGTCATGCCCTTTGGATTGATGAAAGCCCCAAGCACCTTCATGCGGCTCATGAATGAGGTACTTAAGAAGTTCTTGGGAAAATTTGTTATTGTCTATTTGGATGATATTTTAATTTTCAGCAAGACTTTGGAAGAACATTTACTACATATTCGTAGTGTCCTTGAAAGGCTAAGGGAAGAGAAACTGTTAATTAATCTAAAGAAGTGTGTCTTTGCAAAAAGGGAGTTAGTCTATTTGGGATTTGTTATATCACTTGAAGGTCTCAAAATGGACCCACAGAAGGTAAAGGCCATCTTGGAATGGCCTACTCCAAGGTCTGCTACTAAGGTAAGATCATTTCATGGTCTGGCTAGTTTTTACAGGAAGTTTATTAAGAATTTCAGTGGCATATGTGCACCCCTAACTAATACAATAAGAGGGGATAGAAAAGAGTTCAAATTGACTGCAAAAGCTGCGAGAAGTTTTGAATTGCTGAAGAAGAAGGTGACTGAACAGCCTGTGTTGGCACTTCCAGATTTTAGAAAAGTATTCCAGGTGGATTGTGATGCTAGTGGTAGCACTATTGGGGCTGTATTAAGCCAAGAAGGTAAGCCTATTGCATATTTTAGTGAAAAATTGAATGATGCAAAGAAGAAGTATTCTGTTTATGATCAAGAATTCTATGCAATAGTTCAAGCCTTAAAGAAATGGAGGCACTATTTATTGCCAAAGGAATTTTTTTTGTATACTGATCATCAGGCATTATAGTACCTAAATAGCCAAGGCAAATTGAATTAGAGGCATATGAAGTGGGTAGAATTCTTGCAGAGTTATACATTTGTGTTGAAGCATAGAAGTGGAAAATCTAACAGGGTTGCAGATGCACTAAGTAGGAGACAATTGTTGCTTACAACAATGCAGGTTGAAGTAGTTGGGTTTGATGAACTCAATAATTTGTACCCCGAGGATCCTGATTTTGCTGAAGCATGGAAAGCTTGTAAAGAACCTGTTGTTGTAGATAGAACCAAGTGGTTAGACTATTTGATTGAGGATGGCATGTTGTTCAAAGGTAGTCAATTGTGCATTCCAAGGAGTTCCATGAGGGAAAATCTGATTAAGGAGAAACACAGTGGAGGGATGGCAGGACATTTAGGTCAGGATAAGACCATTGCCGTTCTTAGAGAACATTATTTTTGGCCTTAAATTACACAGGATGTGAAGAAGTTTTTTACAGAGTTGCCAGGTTTGTCAAGTTGCCAAGGGGTTTAGTCAAAATACTGGCCTATATCACCCATTGCCTATTCCATCAAGGCCATGGGAGGACATAAGTATGGATTTTGTTCTTGGATTGCCAAGGACACAAAGGGGTAATGACTCAGTATTCGTGGTGGCTGATAGGTTCTCCAAAATGGCACATTTCATTCCATGCCACAAAATTCATGATGCTGTCCATATTACAGACTTGTTTTTCAAAGAGCTGGTAAGACTACATGGTCTTCCAAGGAGTATGGTTTCTGACAGAGATACTAAATTTGTGGGGTATTTCTGGAGGACATTGTGGAAGAAGTTGAGAAAAGACTTAAAATTCAGTTCCACGCATCACCCACAGACTGATGGCCAAATAGAGGTGGTAAATAGAAGTTTGGGCAATTTGCTGAGATGTTTAGTTGGAGATAAGCCCAAGGGATGGGATTTGATTCTACCACAGGCAGAGTTTTCTTATAATAACTCTGTAAATAAGAGTACTAGAAAATCACCATTTCAAATTGTATATGGGAATGGCCCAAGGACTGCACCAGAATTGAGGAAGATAAAACAAGGGGAGAGGACAAGTGCTGAAGCTGAGGAATTTGCTGAACACATCAAGCGTCTACATGAGGAGGTTCAAGCACACATTATCAAGATGAATCAAGAGTATAAAGCTAGGGCTGATCAAAGGAGAAGACATAAGGAATTCCAAGTAGGGGATCTAGTCATGGTGCACTTACGAAAAGAAATATTCCCAGTTGGTACTTACAACAAGCTGAAAATGAAGAAATTTGGCCCCTGCAAAGTTTTGAAGAAACATAACTCAGGAAATGCATATGAGGTGGCGCTGCCAGATGGTATTCACATTTCTCCCATTTTTAACATTGTAGATTTAATAGAGTATCATGATGATGGTACATATGAGGAGATAGTTTTAGAGCCATGTCCAATTCTTGCTTCTAAGAAGGAGGAGATAGAAGACATTCTAGATCATCGTGTGGGTAGGAGTACCAGAAACAGGTAGTATGAAGAGTATTTGGTGAAATGGAAAGGACGGCCGATCGAGGACTCAACTTGGATTTCAGCAGCTGAGGTTTCCCATTTGGGATTTCCTCTACCATCCATAAACTAACAGGGTCACTTTTCAATCTACCCTGGGTGTCTGATGCAGGAGCATCTAGAGGTATAAGGGCAATCCTGTGTCACCCAAAAAAAAATGTACTTAGACTTAGTTTCTGTTTCATGTCTTTACATTTTTGGATACCCATTTGGCTCAAATAAAGGTTCCAACTCTCATAGTTCAACTATCAGTGCGTTTGAAAATCCTGAAAAAATAGGAGCATGTATTTGGGCCATCATTTGGGTAAACTAGAATGTGCCAATTGGCCAGATGAATGTAATCATGATTTAGAGCATTTCAAAAAAAGAATCAGGTCAATAGGCCCCACGGTTTGAAAGTTATTACAGTGTTTTGGGTTTTGGAGACCTCCTAAGAATGCTTCAAAGTCTATTTTGGGGCATTAAATGACCTCAAAAATGGTCAAAAAATGGGGGATGAGCAAAGCTCCTCCATAAGGCTATAGAGCGCTTCGAGAGCTTTCCAAAAATGTAAACGGTTTTTCAATCGAAGCTACGGTTCAAAAGTTATGCCTCCCGAAAGTTCGGTTACCATTTTTGGATTCTTCTAGATTTGCACCGACTTCTAACACAGTTTTTGGAACTTTCTATTTAGTCGGTGGATGCCTACTAGCACTTTCTAGAATGTACTCCTAGTCCTTAACCCTCTGGGGTCTATTTAAGGAGATTTCTGGCATTGTAAAATGTAGTTCGGAGTGGAGATTGAGAGGAGGTGCTAAAAGAAGAAATTATCTCCAAATTTATGCTATTGTAAGCCCTTAGGGCATGTTCTGAAGTTTATTTTCTCTGTACTATTTGTACTAGCTTATTTTCTCAGTTAATATAATTTTCCCTTTCTGTTGGTTCTATTATGTTCTTGGGTCGTGTCCCCATCAGAAATGTAAGGCCTTGGATCCGCAAAGCAGACCTTGCATATTTGTAGGTTATCCTGATGGTGTGAAGGGTTATCAGTTGCTCCACCCTACTACACATGAGTTATTCATTGAGAGGAGTGTTTAGTTTGAGGAGGGATCTTCAAGCTCACTTTCTGTCACTTCTCCAACTCCTTCTACCTTGGCATTAGAGTCACTTGGAATACATGAAAAATCTTCTAATGAGTCAGATTCACCTGAACAGTCTTCTACCTCTACTTCTGATGCAGAAAGTGATTCAGAGAACTCACCTCCTTCCTCTCCTAGTCATCATTTAGAGGTTAATGATTCCCCTCCAGATTCTCCATCTTCTTGCCCACTTTGGGCTAGACAGACCTTGCAGTCTGCAGGTGATTGGGTTGGGGATCCATCAGACACCAGGCGAACTCGTTCACAATTCCAGGATGCTCCACATGTCTTCATTACTACTGCCTCAGATCCACAGTCCTTTCATGAGGCTTCTAGTATTTCTGAGTGGGATACAACTATGTAGGAAGAGTATAGTTCCTTGATGAGGAACCACACTTGGGATCTTGTCTCTCTTCCTAAAGGAAGAAAACTTGTTTGATGTAAGTGGATCTATCAAACAAAATTTGCAGCAGATGGGTTAGTTGACAAACACAAGGCTCGCTTGGTCGCCAAAGGATTCTCCCAAGTTCCTGGGATTGACTACTCTGAGACTTTTGTGCCAGTTGCCCGAATGAATTCCATTCGAATTATTCTTGCCATTGCTGCAGCTAATCGTTGGGAAGTACATCAGATGGATGTGAAGAGTGCTTTTTTTCATGGTGACCTTCATGAGGAGATCTACATGGAGCAACCACAAGGCTTCATTCAAGATTTTTCACTTGTGTGCCATCTTCAAAAGTCTCTCTATGGCCTCAAACAGGCTCCTCGGGCTTGGTATGCCAAGATGGACTCCTTCCTTCTATCAGTTGGGTTCACTCGGTGCCATTCTGATCCTAATGTGTACATTTTGCAACAGGGTGATTCACTTCTATGTTTGGTTTTGTATGTTGATGACTTGCTGATCACAGGAAGTTCTTCACCCACCATTAAGGCTGTGAAAGTGGCCCTTCAGGATAATTTTTTGATGACTGACTTGGGCTTGTTGCATTACTTTCTCGGGATTGAGATCCTTCAGTCTCCTTCTGGGATCACCATCACACAATCCAAGTATGCTCTAGATTTACTCTCAAGGTTTCATATGGCTGACTGTAAGCCTGCTCTGACTCCCTTCCTTTCTGGAGTCAAACTTGAGGCTCAATGTTCTTTTGCACTTGTTGATGGCACTTTGTACCGTCAACTTGTTGGGAGTCTCATTTATCTGACTCATATGAGACCTGACATCTCCTATGTTGTAGGCATGGTCTCTCAATTCATGCAGGAGCCCCATGAGTTACACTGGAAAGCAGCCAAGTAGATCCTTCACTACATTTAGGGTTCTCATAATTGTGGGATTCACTACACAGAAGGTATTGAGCTTGATTTGGTGGGCTACACAGATTCAGATTGGGTAGGTGATTCTGAGGATCGCAAGTCTACTTCAAGGTATAGCTTCTCACTTGGGTTAGGTCCTGTTTGTTGGTTGAGCAAAAAGCAGTCTGCTATTGCTCTGTCTTTTACTGAGGCTGAGTATCGAGGGGCTGTAAATGCTTCCACTGAGGCCATTTGGATTCAACATCTTCTCACTGAGTTTGGTATCCAGATCAGACGGCCATCAGTCATATTTTGTAACAACCAGAGTGCCACTCAAATCTCATGGAATCCACATGCACTACATCTGGGAGCTCATCCATGGTCATGTCATTGACCTTCGCTATTGTCTTACTTCTAAGCAAGTTGCTGATATCTTCACCAAAGCCTTCACTGAGAGCAAGTTCCTTCATTTGTGAGCTTTGCTAGGGGTGCGGGATGCTTCATCTTTTGGGGGGGGCTCTTCCTCTCACTTGGATTCCTGACCTTTTTGTGGGGGGGTCTCTTTTCTCTCTCTTTTGAGAAATCTTATGTACATGGGTACCTCATCAGGCTTGACTTGCCGGGACCCATTTCTACATCCACCTAAGCTTCGCTTATGAGGGGGTGTTAGTGTAGTTTTTTTATTTTTCCTATTTTGCTAGGTTTTTCCTACACCTTTTAATAATCTCACTTAGGTTAATAAAGCATGTCTTATTAGGTGAATGGTTGTGAGGTGTCACCTTCTTACATGTGAGCATCCATTAGCTATCTTGGGAAGATACTTTGCTATCTTTAGTCTGATAGATAGTTGCTCCTCATTGGTTGGTGTTGCCACCTCCTCCCTCTTCCTAGCCTATATAAGCATGCTACCTGGCTTGTATTTGCATCTCTTGCTTTTGCATCCTCTTAATGCTATTTTGCTTCCAGAATTTCCATTACTCTCTTGGAGACTAACTCTATCATGCTATTTTGATTTTGTATCATTTGCATTCATATTTTAGATATTTACTCTTTGCACTAGTTTTCTGGGTTATTAATCTTTTTAGATTCTAACAAGAACAATATGTCTGATGACATAAGTTCATTGTTACTCAAAAGATCATTCGCAATGGCATGTAGACTTTGTCTGTTTAACGTGCATATGACCAAACATGGTTTACAATTTCTAAATTTAGCTTTTTTATCAAGTTGTCAACATGTTGTTGATTGTAAATGCTCCATTTTAATATTTTTTTTTTCTTTACTCAAAAAAATTGTGGTCATAGGATTTACAAGAAATAGATTTTCTATTAATTTTGTACGTGATAATGTTGTATATGTTATTCTATGTTGTCTTATATCTATTGGATCAAATGCTAATGCTTCCATTTGTGTGAACATGTTATTTGTCCTAGAAACTATTTTCTAATAGTTAATTATTTTTTCTCATTGTGAGTTTTTTGGTTGGCTTAGTAATTTGTACAATCGAGATCCATTCTTTGTTGATGTATTGGTTGTAATATGATGCATATTTTATTGTTTATTCTTGACCAACATTGGGATCACTAAATTTGATCCATACAATGTCAAAAATGTCATGCATTGTGTAATCTTTTAAGATACCATCAAAACCTTTCACTAAAGTATCATTTGTATTATAGTTTCTAGAATATAACACTATCATCATGTTTTGTTTGACAAGTATTTCAACTGGTTGAGTTCCTCTATGGTTAGAGTCTTATGAAATCTATGTTTTCCTCCCATTTTTCTATGGCCTTTAGAACAATTATTTCTCCACATACTATTGTTAGCATTTTTTTTGTTTTGGGCATATACATCACTTTTCCTATAAAAGAGGAAAGAGAGTGTTGGGATATTTAGTATTAGTCACAAGCATTGTTGGTTGAGAAAATTTACATCATCCATAGTTTGGTTTTACCATGTAGAATTTATTTAAAATTTGGAAAAATATTCATCTTTTTAACTCATTGTCATATGTAAAATGTAACATTTGACATTATCTTTCGAGAAATTGTAAGATATTAATTCTTTCTCTATAGTCTTATTTACAAATACAATAGAGTCTAGTATTGGTTGGTCTTGATATAGGTCACCACATAGGAGTATATCCAAATTTCCAAAATAAGAAGTTATTGCATACATAATCTGTCGCAATCATTTGCCTATGTAGTACAAGTAATTTGAACCTACTAAAGAGATTTCATATATCAATATAACTCTAAGTTTGTCGTAATGTTTTGACATTTTCTTAGCTATATCACTATTGAGTGGTAGGAATTGTGATTTATTGAAAGGGATATTGAATGTTGTAAGTATTCTTTTTAGTTTATCAGGGTTATTGTTGATAGTGTTGTTGTATATGCACAAAAGTTCTTGATAAATGACCTTTGATGTAAAGGTTTTGCCAGTCCTACTCCACCATTTAGAAATAGGTGAATTGGACTTTTACTATCTTTGATTTATTTGTTGACAATATCTTTTACTATTGCTTGTTTCTCATTATTTAACATTTGTCTAATTTTAAAAAATATTCAACATTATTAAGTATTTTTGGGTGCTTGACTATTTCAAATCCTAAATATGTTGTGTTTGGCATTTTTTTACACTTTGTTGCTTGAATATCAGTATGAATGTCATAAACATCATTTTTCATTGATGTTTTTCTTGTCTTATTATTGTAATTATTTCAAATATTCATATATTGATTTCACTAGCTTCTTTATTAATATCAACCCATGCACAATTCATTTTGTAGTAGAATTTAGAATTGTTTTGTCTTATTGTATCCTCATGAAAAGAAAATGTTGATTCCTAAGTTTTGATTTTTTTTTAGATCAGTTTCATTTCCTATGAAAGATATGAAAAGAAGTTATTTATCAATACAAAATTTTTCCAAATCACTATGTCTATTGTAGTTAATGAAAAATAAAATACTTTTTTTTTTTCTTTCTCTTATTTCCTCTTATGTTATATTTTGAGAAAAAATCAACTAAGAATAGGTGTTGCATACTTACTAGGCATTTTTTGTAGTTTTTTATTAGGGATTTTGCTATCACATTTTCTAATTCATTTGGTTCTCTGTTCTATTTTGTTGTTGATTCAAATACAAATATCTGATTATTGTTTGCTTTTCTATAAACGAATATACATTTCTGTGAACTTTGATAGATAAGAAGTGATAGAACTAAATGAGAAAAAAATTGCATTAACATTTTTGTAAATTGAGTAAAGCATTAC
This sequence comes from Cupressus sempervirens, assembly GCA_028749045.1. Lineage (NCBI taxonomy): Eukaryota > Viridiplantae > Streptophyta > Pinopsida > Cupressales > Cupressaceae > Cupressus > Cupressus sempervirens. The sequence continues at coordinate 90,297,249 of CM053790.1, read as the reverse complement.
CTAGTCTACTTATCATCCTTATTACATCTATATTTTCACTGTGATGCTCATCTTGTATTCTTTTGAATGCACATGTCATAGACTTGTCAACATCTTCCATGTATGAGCTACAATACATGGTTGTATCATACACATTTAAAATAAATTGTGCATCTATATTTTTTGTCCATAGTTCTGATATTTGTCTATAGAAACTATTGTTCAATATTTCTAAGGATTTCCTCTAAAGAAAGAGTTTTGGTTTCTCTATTGTTGATCATAATAAAATAATGTACAGTATCTGTTATTTTTAATTCATGTACAAACATTTGAAATGTGAAGGAATTTTTGTATTGCTTATTTTTCAAAGTTACAATAATTTTAGAAGAAATTGTCTTAATTGAGGCTCTGTTATCAGACATAGGATCCAAAATAATTATATATGAAAGTAGACAAATTGGGATATTATATTTGCATTTTTTTAACAACTTTTTTTATATTGTTTAGTGTGATGGTGTTTGTAGAAGTTAGCCAAATGAGAGTGTAAGTGGTCAGTATTGCATGTTATGTGCATATTGACAAAGTTTATAATTTTTTCATTGGTTTCTTTTCCATATATTGGTGCATTTTGAACCCAAATAAGAAAGTGATCATCTTGATTTCCACTATTTTAAAATTTTGTGACTAAAAAATAATCTTCTACTTTACCAAATAATGAATTTTCAATACATATTAGTTTTCTCAAACCATTAATCTTATATTGATTATACCTAGCACATGTAATGGGATCTTTCTTGATAAGTAATACATTGTCAATGTCATCGCAATCAAATATTTTTTTATGCATTATTTGTTGTCACCAATTGTGCAAACATTAAAGAGTAGTCATTAGAGGATCTGAATTCTTTTTAACACTAGTAAAGGTGAGGAAAAGTTTAGGTGGTCCAAGTTGTCGTATCATAAAAAATCCAATTTTTTCTTCAGTTGATTCATATAGTCTAGGGATATTCAGATTCTTTTGAAATTTACATATCCAATGTCAGATTTTACTTATTTTTCTAAGTTTAATTTTTGTTTTACATCTTTTATGAGCAACTTTCTTCCTTTCAATTATCATTTTTCTTATTTGTGCCCAAATTTTTGATAACACTTGTTGAATCAATATTTTTATTGTTTTGAAGAAAAGATCCATTGTACATGCAACACAAAATCTTGATGATAATGAAGTAGTTCCCATTGTGCCAAATTTTGATCAGTAAATTTTTTTGCGAGGTCATAAATTTGTGGCTCTCCAAAGAATAGTATTGCAAAATTTATCTCTTCTACATATTTTTCCTTAAAAATTTGAATAGGCTTATAGTCTTCAACACAAGAAAATAAATTAATTTTTCCACCATATTATGAATAAACCTTGAGTTTGTGTACCCATGTATCAGATAATCACTTAGATTGCCAAATTTATTATTGCTTTGAGGTTCAAAATTAGAAGAGTTTTCATCTTCACGATCATCAACGTCATTGTTGATGTGTAATGTGTGTAACCAATTATGATTTATTTGTATATTTTTTATTTTGTAAAAAGTTCTTTTTCTCAAATCAAGTAACTATTGCATTATAAAACTAGGTCATACAATCCTTTTGTCAAAATAACTTGTATACTGCAAGCATATTTTTATAGACAACAATTATTGTAGTGTTTGATACTAATAGTGGGAAAGTAGTTTGAATATTATAGATGTTTATACGAACATTTATATGATGGAACCAATTAGGGAATGTTAAGATTTCATGTATCCTAGTTTACAAATTTTTGCAAGTGCAATTTTTGATGACACCAAACATTCCTCTACTTGAGTCAATATTTTCACAGTGTGTAGTGGGTTATTTTTTTGTATGTTTTCTAAAACATCATATTTTGGTACTCTATTTTTTTCAAGTTATGGTTGTATAATTTACATATGTTACCTATTGATAATGATATGTCAGATTTTGTTAAATTGTACTATGCAACTTTATGCCTCTCTTTAATTTGTTTTAAATCTTTCTTGAAATGTAGAAGTTGACAAAATGAGTAAGGATATTTGGGTCTATTCTCTATTTCCTATTGCTAGAAAAAATTTCTCTATTACTAAGAGACTATTTCTTACAATTCATTATTATAGATGATTGTGGGGTATGTGCAGGATCATGGTGTGCCAAAAATCGGTGATCAGAAAAATCTGTAGTTCTAAAATATCTAAAAAAATTTCAAAATTTATTCCAACTTTTTTCCCACCCACCTATTAGAAATTCTTTAGAATAACTAAGAGGGGGTGGGGGTGAATCATTTATTCAAGGTCCAAATGTCCTATTCAAAATTTGCACTATGTATAGTGAGCCCATTCATTCATCATTCATCCAAGCTTTAATTTTTCTAACCAACAAGTTACTAATCATCAAGATGTAAGCATAACACATAACATAGTCATTTATGTGGAAACTTAATTTGGAAAAAACCACCAGTAACATGCTACTCCATTCTCACTCTTCTGAAGTGATGCCCTATGAAATGCCTTCCCTCTTAAAGGCTTACAGCTCACTGTCAAATGTGACCTTGTTAGAGGATTTAACCAACTTGTTAGAAGTGGGCCTGGTAAAGGACTTTAGAACATTCACTTGGAATGCCACCCTATTAAAGGATTTACAAATGACTATTAAACCAACCTAAGTCCATAGGATTTCCATATTTAATACAATTGCTAGAGAGTATTAGAAAATATTGACTTGACTACAACATACAACTTATCTTGCAGATTTTAGATCACTTCTCAGCTCATACTCTTGCCTGGCCTTCAATCTTTGTAACTCTTGACAACTTGCCCTCCTTTCAAACTTAGTCTCTTTGAGTCTCCATGCTCAATGCACCAATGCAATCATCTCTACATAACCAATTATAGAAGTAGAGCCTCTGTGCTCTCCCTTCTCCTAGATGTCTCCTCCTTGACACCCTTCCAACCACTTCACAAATTTGGCTCTTCAGTAGCAACAATATTAGCAGCTCTTTTCCTCTTGGTCTATGACTCCACAAATAGAAGTCTTGGAGTTCTTTTCTCGCTCAATTCTTTCATTCTTTAATTTCATTTTGTATAGATTAGGTAGGATTCATTGCATCTAACCCATATTTTGTTTCCTCTAGAAACTTCTTGAATAATCCTTTAGAATTTGCCCAAAAATGGTTTACATAGAATTTTGTGCCACCAGCTTATCATCCTTATCTTCTAACTTGTTCAAAAAATTCAAGGTAACCACTTTGTCAGCTCAAATTTGGAAAATATTTGTTATTTAAAATAATATAGTAGCTCAACACTATTGAAATACTAGTGCTTGATGCATATTGTGTTACTTGGCATCAACTATGTTTTTCCTAATGCTCGGCACCTAAACATCACTCGGTACCAACTAGAAATTTTTTGATGCTCAGCACCTAATATTAACTCAGCACCTAAAGATCGCTCAACACACACTAGACTTTTTTTTTACTCAGCTCCAATTGAGAATTTGCTCAGCTTCAACTAACTTGCTCGGCACCCACTAAAGATCTTAGTTTAAGCTTTGCAGCCAACCTTGTTACAACTTCAATGTTTCTAAGTGTGACCAACCTCTGCATCTTTGAGTATACTATCAATACATCATTCAACCATTGTCTTAAATGATCCTTGCACTTCATTACAACATCATAACTTAACCTTTCCTTTAGGTTCTCTTGTTACATCTTGTTGATCAAATCCTCTTCATCAATCAACTAAGTGATAGTACTTGGATCTTATAAGAAGATATCATTCCTACAAATAGCAAGTTTGACATCACTGACAAAAAAATGATTGAAAACATTATTTTAACAATAATCTACTTCTTTGATCTTCAACAATGAGTTTTTCAATCAAATTTTCAACAATCTCCTTCTTCAGCATTGATGGCAAACCAAAATGATCAACCATTATACTAAACTATTCAACCACAAGCTAACTAGATTAGAATAGTAAGTCAAATGCTAAAAAGTAAATTGTATCTTCACATTTTCTTCTATTATTCTAATTACTTCATTTCTATGTTTCCCTCTTTATTTTTGTATTCTTGTTCTTTATCTTTCTCCCTCTATATTGCTCATCTTCTGCTATTTTGATCAACATCTCCCTCTATCTTCAATAGTTGTTGATCAATTTTCTACCATTTCTCCCTCTTTGACAACAATGTCAAAGACATATTAACATTTTGGTATGCAAGTGTAGCTTTGAAGGTTCATTTAATTTCTCCCTTTCTCACCTTTCTTGTGACTAATTTGAAGCTTCAACACATTTACTACTTTAGGTATGAATCCTAAAGTAGACATCCTCTGCATCAATGTATAGAATCTTCTACAATCAACTCATTTGATGCAGGGCATTCTTACTTCTGCTTCAAGTAGCCTTGGCTAGGGGTATCACCCCTAACTTACCTCTACGATATTCAAAAGCATCTTTAGGTAGTGCTTTTGTGTAGATGTTATCAATCTATTCATTTGAGCTAACATATTCCATCTTCACTTGTTTGTCTTCCACCAACTCTCTTATGTAGTGATATTTGATTGCAATATTCTTGGTCTTAGCATGCATTAAAAGATTCTTTGATATGTTGATAGCACTTGTGTTATCACAGAATTAGTTACCTCTTCCTTCATACCTTGTAGCAAATGTTTGATCCATATAATATTGGTGCAATTTATAGTAGCTACAACATATTTAGCTTCAACAGTAGATTGTGAGGTGCAGCTTTTCTTTTTGCTAGTCCATGTAATCAACCTTTTTCCCAAGAAAAGTGCTCCTCTACTAGTATTTTTTCTATCATCAATGTTACCTCCCTAATCTGCATCAGTGTAGGCTCTCAATTCAAAATTTTCACTCCTCTTATAGTACAAACCAAAGTCATTAGTTCCTTCTAGGTACCTCAGTATTCTCTTTACTACCATTAAGTGATTTTCTCTTGGATTTTCAGAAAATTTTGCCACTATTCTAATAGCCAATGCAATGTCTAGTCTACTATGTACAACATATTGTAGCTTTCCAATTATTGATCTATACAAAGTTTGATTCACTTCAATAGAGTCATCATTCTTAGATAACTTATGTCCAATTTCTATTGGTATGCTAACTAGTTTTGAATCTTCTAACCCAAATGTCTTAAGTATCTCCTTGATATATTTGGATTGGGTCACAAATATGCCATGCTTCAATTGATGTACTTGCAACCCAACAAAGAATTTGATTTTTCCAAACATTGACATCTCAAATTCATGCTTTATTTGATCAGCCAAATCTTTGCATCGAACATCTTTTCCTCCAAATATTATATCATCAACAAAGATTTCTGATATCAAAATGTCTTTTCCTTTTTCAACTTTTATGTATAAGTTGTTTTTGTCATATGTTCTCTCAAATCCTATCTTCACAAGATATTTATGCAATTTCTTATACCATGCTCTAGGTGCTTGCTTCAATTTATAAAGTGCTTTGTGCAGTTTGCAAACCATGTCCTTGTTCTTCTCATCAACAAATCCCTCTGGTTGTTCTATGTAGACTTCCTCTTCTAGTATACCATTCAAAAAAGTAGACTTCACATCCATTTCGTAGAATTTGAAACCTTTTTATGCAAGCATTATTCTTACTCCTTCCATTCTTGCAATAGGGACAAGTGTTTCCCCATAATCTAGTCATACTTCTTGTGCATAGCCTTTGCAAACTAGTCTAGCTTTATTTCTTTTTATTTCACCATTCTCATCAAGCTTTTTTCTAAACACCCATTTGGTACCAATTACATTCTTATCAACCAATCTAGGAACTAAGGTCCATGTTTTGTTCTTCTCAATTTGATCTATCTCTTCTTCCATGGCTTTATACTAGTCATCATCTTGCAGTGCATCTTTCACTATTTTAGGTTCAACCTTGCCCAGTACACATGATTCATTTTTCAGTCTATTCCTTATCATTGGTCTGGCATCCTTGTCACCAATGATTTGATCTATAGGGTGATGTCTTCTCACATATTTGACTCATCTAGGTTTTGTCCTTCTTTCCATGTTTGGTCCTTCAGCTTCAGAGTCATTTCATTCTTCTTCATCTGGCATTTCATCATTCCCTCCATGTATACTATTTTTAGAACCAGAATGTGCATTTTCTACATTCTATAGCTCAGCTTCTAAATGTAGTTTGGCATTCACTAGTTCAAACTTGGAAGATACTGAAATTTGTTTTTGATTCCCAACTTGATTTATAGCATTGTGTTCAATAATCATTCCTTCATAAAGGTATACAAAAGATCTATAATCTTCAATTTTCTTGGACTCATCAACTTGAAATTTTGCATGCTCATCAAAACTTATGTTTGCACTCTCCACAATCTTGTTAGTGTTAATGTTCAAACACTTATATGCCTTCCTTCTAGTAGAGTATCCAAAGAATATGCCTTCATCACTTTTTGCATCAAACTTTCCATTTCTAGTATCTTTAAAAATATAGCATTTACAACCAAATACTTTGAAATGGTTAACATTAAGTGAGTGAACATACCATAATTCAAATAGTGTTGCATTTGTACCTTTCCTAACTTGAACTTTGTTTAGTGTGTAAACTGTAGTACTTACAGCTTCTCTCCAGTATTTTAGTGCAACATTTTTCTCCATTATCAAGGTTCTAGCACAATCAATCACTGACCTATTCCTTCTTTCAGCAATACATTCTGTGGTGGAGTTCTTGGTGCTGATGTTTGCCTTTTGATACCTTTGTCATTGCAAAATATTTCAAATTATTTTGATATGAAGTCACCTCCTCTATCCGACCTTAGGCACTTTAGATTCTTTCCTATTTCTTTCTCAACTCTAGCCAAATACCACTTGAACATTTGAAATGCATCATATTTTTTCTTTAAAAACATAACAGTCATCATCCTAGAATAGTCATCTACAAATAACATTATGTATATGTCTCCTAAGTAGCTTTGCACTTCTATTGGAGCACATAAGTCTGTATGGACTAACTCTAGTACTTCTTTGGAAGTGTATGTTTTTTTTTTGAAACTAGACTTAGTCATCTTCCTTAGTTGACATTGTTTGTACATTGTGTTTTCATGTTTCTTCAATTTGGGTAACCCTTTGACTTTGTTCTTTGCTGATGCTGATCAAATTATCAAAGTTAACATGACACAACCTTTTATGCCACAACCACACATCATCAAATCTAACAACAACACATGTTGCATCTTCCATATCTAGGTAAAATAGATTACTCCTAGTTTGTTCACCTTTTCCTATCAGCTTTCCATATGTATCATAGATCTTGGTAGTTTTTTTTCCAAATTCAACTTTTCAACCTACATTACATCGTTGTGATACACCTAATAAAGTTGTAATTCAATCCTTCAACATAGTATACATTATCACATGAAATTTTCTCTATGAGCTTAATAGAGATTTTTTATTTGATTTGACATGGAGCATCTGTAGTGCCTGCCCCTAGTTCCCATTTTTGCTAATATTGTCAAACTCTTTTGGGGCTAGTTTTATATTGATAGTTAGCAGCATTGTTTTGAGACTATCAGATATTGTGCTATGGATTCAGTTGATATGTGATAAGAACACTTAGACTTTACATTTTATGTATATATTATGATTTCAATTATTGATGATGATTAGTTAGATGGTTTATTATATGATATTTACCCCATACTTGCATGTGTATGGTGTGTGTGTTTGTTCTTATGTATAGTGTGTTTGATGTTTTTAAGAAAGGGAGTCATAGTCACTTGCTAGTCAAGATCTACATGATGCACCACTTCCTGCCATTGCCTATTTAGTTTAGTATATGTTGTATGTACATTCGTGGTTTATATGCAGCTTGCAGGTATTGGGTATCGACTTCCCTGAATTGCCACGATGAGCATACCCTATCGCATTATCTCAATGATAAGAGAGGGGAGATAAATTCTCAAGTCCAAATACCAACCCTTTAAGCCATTTGTGCTAGTTCGAAATTAGGACAAGTATCTGAGTTGAGTACCCTCTAAATGTGTCAGATGACATAATTCGTGATATTAACCCTTGGTTTGATTTTGTATTTATTTTGGCTATAATGGGTTTTCGTATTTTACCTTGTGAGTGTTTGGTGTATTTTCTATTAATTAAGCCTAATTAAAAGATTTAATTAATGGTTTAATTTAATAGAAAATTAATATGATATTTTTAATATTTATTTTATTTAATTAATTAGAAAATTAATAAAATAAAATAATTAAATTTGGAGATAAAAGTTATAATTTTAAAGTTGGAATTTGATAATATTTATTTAACTTAATAAATATTTTAGCAATTAAGTTTTAGAAATGAATTTAAAAGTGGAAAATATATTAAAATTATGAAAAGATTCTAGATTTCATGTGATTAAAATATAAATATATTAAGATAAAAACAAGTGGAATTATTAAAGTTAGTGCATGAGATTTAATAAATTAATTAATTAAATTGGAAAGAGTAAAGTAAATATTATATTAAATAATGTGCATTATTTTAATACTTGTTCACATAGGAGTTTGCAAATTCTTGAGAGTTGTCATGTAGACAACATAGGAGTTTGCACTCTAAGTATGCACAAGTTGTCTACACTTAGGAGTTTGCATATTATTTGAGCACATGGTGTCTACAACCTTATGACTTATCTAGAAGGTTGGAGAAGACTCATGCCTAGTTGTCATGCTTATCTTCTAGTTGTTTCTAGATACATTCTAGATGCATCTTAGAGGCCTTTAAGTAGAGGCTCTCCTAGTGTGTTTGATCAAGCTTCAAAGCTTACATGCATTTGAGAAGCTCATATGCTTCTACATGCTCATATGTTTCTACAAGCACTTCTAGTCACTTGGAGGTTTGAGTTGGCTTGGATCTTGGAGGAATTGCAAATGTTGGAGAAGGAATGGATTTTTATATGGACTTCTGAGGCATGGAAAATTAGCATCAGTGTCCTGGTGCACTCGTGATTTTCGCATATTCTATTTGCACTCTTTCTCTTCCTGTCTTCTTCGTGACTGTTTTATGTGTCTAGATATTCTCTGTGAATGAATCTTTAATCTTGAAATTGGAATCTAGATATGTATCTTAATTTTTATTTGGTTGAGAAGAAAATATTAGAAAACCCTAGCTTCCATTCATGAAAAGAAATTAGATCTGAATCGAGTTTGGGTTTGAATTTATATTGTGAAATTAGATAGACAGGATTTGAAATTTAAAATGGAAATTCTGAGTTGAAAATTTGAATGGTTAGAGGTAATCTTTCTATCAAATTATATTTTTAGATGCGTATGAACAAACCTTTTTTATTAATGGATAATTTAGAGAGCAATTGTTTTATGAAAATACTTAACCTATAAATTAAGATAGCCTTTTATTTAATAACTATGTTCTTTTTCTAAAAGAAAAATACATATCTGTTCAAATCTGCATACATTTATATATAAATAAATAAATATATATATATATATATACATACATATATATAGATATATATACATACATACATATATATATATATACACATAAATATATATATATATATGTATGTATATATATATATATGTATGTATATATATCTATATATATATGTATGTATATATATATATATATGTATGTATGTATATATATATATATGTATATATATATACATACATACATATAAATATATATATATGTATATATATATAAATATAAATATAAATATAAATTTATTTAGTAAAATGTTGTATATTGTCACAGTGGAAAATATATTTAAAAATGGGAATCACTTTTGAAATGCGGATCGAATCGCATTTGAGAAACGTTTAATGAAAAATGTTTTATATTAAAAATTTTTAATAGGGGAGGGCGGAACCCATACCCCCTCTTCCTTGCGGGTATGCAAAGGACCTGCCATCGCAGGGACTGCGATGACAAGGGTACTATGTACCCGCTGTTGGTGCAGACCTATGATAGTAGACATTGTGTATAATGCAGGTAGTTATATGGTGACTATTTTTATTGTTTTAGATTATTATATTTATTAAAAGGTTTATGTTATGTTATGTGTTGTAAATCAATTTTTCATTATTAAAATTATTAAATATTATTTATTGTATATATATGTGCATAAATGTGTGTGTATATATATATATATAATATAATATAATATTGTTATTTGATTTTAAAATGATAAAGTTATTGATTATTAATTATTATATATATTTATATATATAAATATATATATATATATTAATAAAATTATAATAAGAGTTATAGCTAGAATTTAATGAGAATGAGTTTAAATGTTATAAGTTATTCTCATGTTGGTGATTGTTAAATATAAGATTTTGTTGATTATTGTTAATCACAAAGAGATTTTGAATTATTAATTTGTATATTGAGGGGTTAGAGAATAGATGACTTTTAATATTAATTATTTAATGTATATTAAATATTATTTAATATATATTAAATATTATTTAATATATATTAAATAATTAAGAGATGGTAATTTTATATTACGTATGAAGATGCACATTCTGGATTCGATTGTGTGCCATTTTTTTGCATCAACGTTTCAAATCACACTCTGTGATTCATCATCAGGATATGAATAGCTGGAGGAGAAAAAATCACAGAGTGTGATTCTCCTCCAGCTATATATATATTATTTTTTCTCCTCCAGCTATTCATATCTTGATGATGAATCACAGAGTGTGATTCGAAACATTGATGCAAAAAAATGGCACACAATCGAATCCAGAATGCGCATCTTCATACTTTATCTGATTGTGGAAATCTATTCTTGTCAATTTTATATTACATTAATATTAGTTGTTTAATGAAGATGATTTTTAAGAGACTTAAATCTTAATGATATTGGATAATGGGTCATTGTTACATTATAACATTGTTATAACATTGCTACGATTTGAATTATTATTAAGTTATTGTTAATACGTTATGTATTATTAACTAAATTATTGATATATCTTAATAGTGTTTAGAGTTAGTAAAATATTAAATAATGAAGTTTACGGAAGGATTTCTCTAGATCAATTATATATAGATGAGTTTATTATTTATTAATGTTTGTTAGGTCTAACAAACTATTAATAAATAATGGTATAAATGGTTTAAATAGTTATTAATTAATTGAATTATAAATCAACATACATAGGGGAAATTTATTTGAGATAATAATATTTGGTATTGAGGATTTATTATGGCTTGTTATTATTAATGGGAACATTGTTGAAAGAGTGACGAATGTGGTCATTATAGATTTATTAAGTCATTATTAATATAAGAGAATTGGATTATGGTTGACCTTTAACTTACACATTATGGCTAGTTATTAATTAGGTCATTGATATGGATATGTAAATTATTAATTAAATTAAGTAATTAGAGTTAATTAAATTTAATTAATAATTAAGTTATGTAATAGAGTTTTAATTGATATGCTAATATAAATTCCTCTAGCGAAGTTGTGAAGTATTTACATCGAAGTTGATAAGTCTTATTCTAATGACTTGAATAATGACCTTAGGTATTTTAATGGTTGTTAGTGATGATTTAATCAAGAGAATTAAGTTTTAGTAATATTTAATTAATTTTTAATCAAGTATTATTAGAATGATACAAGTCATGGATTGTGTAACTATGTTAATTGATTGGTTTAATTGATCATTTTAATAAAGTTATAATCTTCTTATTCGAAGATTGATAACTGGCTCTCTTATAATATAACGAATAATGATCCTCTAATTATGTTGAAAAGTTGAAGTAACATTAAAGAAGAGTTAATCAATTAGAATATGGATCTTTTTTAAATAAAGAGAACAATTTAATTAAAGGTCAATGATGATCAGTTTAATGAGTAAAGCATTTACCCTTAAGTTATTCTTGAATATTATTTTAAATAATGGAAGAATAATGCTATCAGGGAACAAAAGGGTTGACTTGTAGGTCAAATGATAAATCCTATACACTTGAAGGATACTTGCAAACAAAAACTGAAACCTTGATACTTAATTCAACTACGTGATTTTAGTAAACCAAAAACATATGTTTGTATTGTGTTTTCTCTATGCTTCTTGTTTTGGGTTTTTGGGTTGACTAGTGTTGACCAATCCCAATTTGTTACCAGAGGCTTCGAGATTATGAGATGTGATGGCATGTTGATCTTATTTGATCTCGATCTTTATAAACCCAACCATGGTTATGTGATGGAATGCTCTATGTAATGTTTGTAATTACTGATTGTTATAGCTGAGATTCATATGTATGAGACACTTGACTTAACCATTTTTGAGTCATCGATCAGTCATCCTTGGATTACTTTCCAGTTGCCATGATGGGACTAAAATGTTGATTTATTTCTTGATGATGTCATGTTGCATGTTTTGACTCAACCATTTTGAAGTTTTCGATCAGATTAGGATATATATTTTGGTTATTGAGAACCAATGGATACTTTTGATTATTAGTGATACCTTTAGTTTTCGTTAGAGAACTATTGTGGTCATGATTTTCTATGGATTTTTTTCAGATGCTCATGGAGATTCAATACTTTTATTTGATGATTCTCATTGTGGATTATCTTTTGGTATTTCTTTCCAGTTGCTTGTATAGGACTGGGGTGATTTTATGAATCCATGAGCTTAGGGTAGGTTATCTACTTGTAGTGTTAGGAAGTGGCTTGCAATAGGGGCCAGGGCCCTAAGTGGCTACCAGGGTAACTCATTGTAAGTTGTTTAATAAGTGATAACATTTACACACTAAATGGGGATTAAATGAACCTAAAAAGATAATCATTTTGGTTCTTGCCCATGCCTCGAGTGCTTGTACAGACAAGGATGGGAGTAGAGAGAATGCTTCATTGCGACCTTGCATTCCATAGTATGCCTTGTCAGTAAGAGAGGATACTAGTGGCCACATGAGGATCAGTAGGGACCCGTGGAGTTTAGCTAACTGCCAGGGTAACTTCTACATGATATATGTGATGACGCTTTCCCACTTGTATAGTAGGTTCCTACATGTCATTGTGTGCCTCTCAGATTAGATGTCGATTTTGTGATTGAAACCTTTGAGTTAGTGTACTTTTAGGATTCCTGGACTTATAGAGATTTATGGTATGTGATTTTGATAGCCTATTTGGGACTTGAGATTATCTCCTTAGCACAGTGGGAGTGGACCATTTAGGTTCCACGTGGTCAGGTGGTAGTGTTTATCCACTTAGATTATCATTTGAGATCCATCTGTAGACACCGTGGTTAGAGAATTCTTGGTTGGTATTTATCTTCATTTTGTTCTAGATCATTTTGATAGATGATATACCCTATGATGGATGTATTTACTGGTATGTTTCCTATATTGATGATTTGCATATGTTAGATGATGTTATCTTATGCTTTACTTTGCATGTTAGATTTCTTTCTGCATATGATGTAGGATGTTTTAGGAGTGACATTCCTACTATGTTAATACCGATGATCTCTTCGATGAATTGGAATGTTATGCATGGAGGGATGGCTAGGATCCATGATGGTCTAATGATGTTGTTTACAGTTGGGAAGAACCGTGCACTTAGTTATTTATGTTTGTAATAAATGGTTATCTTTTATGATGGATGTTTATATCTTTTGGATGATGTATCATGTATGGTTTGTGGTTTCATTTACTTTAATTGCATCATGGATTAATATTGGATGATGATGTAGTTTATTTACATAGATATATATTCTTTTAAGCTTTTCATACCCTGTGGCATGTACAGTGGATGATTGAGCTAAACTGAAATGTAATTCTCAAAGGACACTTGTATATGGTTTAAGAATGTTGGATGTATCATTGTTATTTCATAAGGTTGTGATCTTAGATGAATAGTCAATTTAAATGTGATACAACATTAAGGGATTCATGAAGAATGTAATCTGTTATGTATGTTATGTTTACTTTCAGTTGAATTGATGCTAATGCTTCCGTTACTATGTATAAGTTGTGAATGGTTCATCTTTCATGTTTTAAAAAAAAATGCTACCAAACTTAGTGAAATTTTAGATTAATTCTTTGTATCTCTTGGTGGGGCATTACAGCATCATTACCAAATCTAACACTATTTCCATCATATTGAGTAAGGGTAATGAACTTACTTTTATCTCTTTTCATGTGATGTGAGCATCCACTATATATGATCCACTTGTCATTCTTGTTCACATAGGTAACTAATGCTATTGCCTCACCTTCATCATTATCTAATTCATCTTTCATGGCCACATAGACTACTTCATCATAATTCTCATCAGAATCTTCTTCAACAATGTAGGATCTTTTGCCTTTCTCCTTGTAGTCTTTTCTATCATCTTCCTTCTTGTTCCTGTACTTGTTTCCTTCTTTGAAGTTCTTCTTCTATGTACATCTTGTAGAAATATGACTAACTTTATTGCAATTAAAACATATGATAGGGAGCTTACCTTTGAATTTACCTTTACCTCTATGAAATCTCCTAGCTAGTAGTGCTTCTAACTATTCAACATCTTCCACATCTGTGATGCTATCACTAGATGCATGTTTTCCTTTTCTTCTCTTCTTGCTTGATGTCACCTCCTTAGTGTCTTTTATTGTCATCTTGGCTTTGAAAGTAGATTCAAGGTTCTCAGGTCTATAGTTATCAAAATTGGGTAGCTCAAATATAGTAAGTCTTCCCACTATTCCTTCAAAAGTTAGTGTGTTCCCTTGTACACACCTTAGCTCTTGGATGGCTGAAACTCTAATAACATAGATAGGGAGCAGAGTTCTTAAGTATTTGCTAATGATAGTTTCTTCTTTCAATTGACCACCTAGACTTCTTATTCCACTTACCACTTCTTTCATTCTAGCAACATATTTAGCAGCATTTTCACCTTCCTCCATTTTCATATCATCAAACTTTCCTCTTAGGCTTTCTCTCTTTGCTCTCTAGACATTCTAATCTCTTCCATAGATATCTGACAGGGCGTTCCACATCTTGAATGTAGTGTCACAATCTTTGATGTCATCATATTCTGCATAGTTAAGTGCAAAGGCAATCTTCAACATTGCTTGATTGTGTTCCTTTTTTTAATTTAAATCATTTGTAGTAAGAGCTCCTACTAGATTCACATGCTTTGTTTCAATTGAGGTTTGTGCATAGTCACCTATTGATCTAAGGTGCAACTTTATCAGACTCTACCATGCAACAAAATTGTCTTTTTTGAGCTTGGGAACTTCTTTCTTAGATATCTTGATCTTCCTACTTCTAGTACCTTGAAACTAAACCAGCAAATGGATCGGATACCAATTGTTAGAAATGTTTTAGAATAATTGAGAGGGTTGGGGGGGGTGGTGACTTAGTTATTCAAGGTCCAAATGTACTATTCAAACTTTTCACTAAGTATAGTGAGCCCATTCATTCATTCATTCATTCATTCATCCAAGCTTTAACTTTTCTAACCAGCAAGTTACTAATAATCAACATGTAAGCATAACACATAAAATATCAACACATAACACATTAATCTACTTAGAAACTCAATTTAGAAAAAACCATCAGTAACATGCTACTCCATTCTCACTCTTCTACAAAAGGCCTACCCTGTTAAAGGCTTACACCACACTATCAAATATGACCTTATTAGAGGATTTAACCACCTTCTTAGAAGTGGGTATGGTTAAAGGATGTTAGAATATTCACTTGGAATGCCACCTCGTTAAAGGATTTACAAATGGCTATTAAACCAACTTAAGTCCATAGAATTTCCATATCTAATACAATTTCTAGAGAGATTTAGAAAATCTTGACTTGACTACAACGTACAACTCATCTTGTAGATTTCAGATCACTTCTCAATTCATACTCTTGCCTAGCCTGCAATCTCTATAACTCTTGATAGCTTGCCTCCTTTCAAGCTTAGTCTCTTTGAGTCTCCATGCTCAATCTACCAGTGCAATCATCTGTGCATGATCACTTATAGAAGTAGAGCCTATATGCTCTTCCTTCTCCTAGATGTCTCCTCCTTGACACCCTTCCAATCACTTCGCAAATTTAGCTTTTTGGCAGCAATAGTATTGGCAGCTCTTTGCTTCTTGGTCTATGACTCCTTAAATAGAAGTCTTGGACTTTTTTCCCTGCTTGATTCTTCTATTCTTTAATTTCAATTCATATGGATTAGGTAGGATTCATTGTATCTAACCCATATTTTGTTTCATCTAGAAACTTCTTCAATAATCCTTTAGAATTTGCCCAAAAATGGTTTACATAGTATTCTATGCCACTAGCTCATCATCTTTATCTTCCAACTTGTTTACAAAAACTTCAAGGTAACCACTTCGTTGCCTCAAATTTGGAAAATCTTTGTCATTTAAAATAATGTAGTAGCTTGGCACTATTGAAATACTAGTGCTCGACACATACTGTGTTAATTGGCATCAACTATATTTTCCTTAATGATCAGCACCTAAAAATCAGTCGACACCAACTAGAATTTTTTTGATTCTTTACACTTGATCTTCACTCAGCACTTGAAGATCACTCAGCACACACTAGAATTTTATGTTACTTGGCTCCAACTGAAAATTTTCTTGGCTTCAACTAACTTGCTTGACACCCACTAAAGATCTTAGTTTAATATTTTTTAGTCAACCTTGTTACAACTTCTTCCTCTAATGCTTCTAAGTATGACCAACCTCTATATCTTTGAGTATGCTATCAATACATTATTTAACCATTGTCTTGACTTATCCTTGCACTTCATTACAACATCATAACTCAACCTTTTATTTATGTTCTCTTGTTACATCTTGTTGATCAAATCATTTTCATCAATCAATTAAGTGATAGTACTTGGATATTATAAGCAAATATCATTCCTAAAAATAGCAAGTTTGAGATCAATACCAAAAAAATGATTGAAAACATTTTTTTAACAACAATCTTCTTCTTTGATCTTCAACAATGAGCTTTTCAATCAGATTTCCAACACAACCCTGATACAAAATGAAAAAAATTAATGTCTTTATAAGGTCTACTATATTTTTTGATACCAAACATATATGGTCAACTTTAAAAACATCCTAAAAATGTGCTTTTGGATTGTTTTTGTGTGATTTTTACTTCAATCATGTAGCTAACGATTTTTTTTACAAAAATTTGATGAAATGAAAGGGTTTCTTAAAAATGTTCTTATCTTTCCATAAATGTAAGGTTTGTCAAATTATGAGTTTAGTAAGTAATTATTACTTATTTTCTAATGGAGTTATGAATTAAGTCCTAACTGACACACTACTTGAAAAACAACTATAACTTTCAAATGGTAAAACATTTTTTAAATCCAAAAGATGGATCACATTCTATGTTTCTTCTACTATGAGGAATTAAAATGAAAAAATGAATTTTATAGAGTTTTAAATTAGTTAAGGTGATTAGACATGAGAGTTATTTTATTCCAAAAATACTAAAGTCAAAAGTTAATTATTAATTTTTTTTAAGAATAAAAATACCCAAAAATATGTGTCACATTCAGGCATGAGTCTACTACTTATATCTAGAATATTATTTAAAAATATTATCATTTGATTTTGACTAAGGTGGTCAAACATACGTCTGCTTCTTATTTTTGTTCTAAAATTTTTGTACTATAGCATTAAAATTCAAAACTTTGACCAATCAATTTTTATTGTTTTGAGATAAGTCCTAGTAGTTTAGAAACTAGATTCAATTTGCTAGATATTCTTTTCTCTCAACTTTTTGATATAAAGTTAATAACAAGTAGAAAGTTGCATGCCAAGTTGACATAACCCTGATTGTCTAATTTTTTATTGCCACTTAAGGGCATAGTTTGGTTGACCTTGATCCTGCACATACCCTGTGTATGCACTTCTATGTTATTTTGTTTGACAGTTTGGGAAGATTGATTGCTATCATTGGTAATTAATTTTTGATGCATATTTTTATCTTGATTCCTAATTAGTCTCTTCATTGCATGCAAGTTTAAATTATGTTCACTGTCAACAATATTTGTTGTAGCATTAAGATCCATATTGTCGATTGCAAAATCATGTTACCTTTTTTTGTGTGGCTAAATTGTGGTTTT
Organism: Cupressus sempervirens; assembly: GCA_028749045.1. NCBI lineage: Eukaryota > Viridiplantae > Streptophyta > Pinopsida > Cupressales > Cupressaceae > Cupressus > Cupressus sempervirens. The sequence goes on along the minus strand of CM053790.1, from coordinate 90,279,105 downwards.
TTGTTGTGTCTAATCATTTTTTAAGGTTAGGCAAGTTCATGATTGTTTATTATTTTTTTGGGGGGTAGGAGTGGTTATCAAGGGCTCAAAATGGCCACATAAAGGATTTTCATCATAAAATAGGATATTGTATGGAACATAATCAAGTATCTGGTTGAATTCTACGTAATATTTTGTAGAAGTTATTGACCAAACACAAATATGGATATTAAAACACTTTGATGACCAATGTATGTAGAATATATCTCCCCACATATCCATTTCTACATGTTTGTTCCTTGGCTTTGTAGATAGGCACATTCTTCATAAATAAGTAGCAGTGTTTTGTACATTGTGGACCTCTTTTAAACATTCTAGATGCAATTCATGGTTATATGTATTTTTAGCTTCCTCATCACCATTTTGGATGCACATAATGAAGAAATCTATTATTCCATTGTGGATTTCAATTAATGTATACTAGAATTTGAGTAAGTATTCAAAAGTATCAAATAAACAATCACCAACATTGTATTTGAAGTTATTCACCATATACAATCTATGCTCTTTAAGAGTTTTATCAATGTCAAATATTTGTAAAGAAGATTTTCATTTTTTTTGGCTCACCTACATTACTTTTTTAGATGGGGATTGGTAATTTTGAGATATAATCTACTATAGTATTTATTGCTTTGATTGATACACTTGGTGGTTTCATGTATTGAAAATGTTTCTTTTCTATCCTATCTAATTGATTATGTAGAAATTTTCATTGGATATTTTAATTGAATCAACATAGATATAATACATGGAAAACTAAGGAATACTAATTAGTTACAAATTTTATACACCCTGCATTAATACAAAGTTAATAGGTTGTTATTTTTCTATTTAGATCCAACTAATTTGTATTATATTATCATACTTTTGTGAGATGATTTTTTTCCTAAATCTAAATATGGACACTCAACTTGTAGAATAGAACATAGTATATGTTGTGGTTTCACAATGCATAACTCCTTTTGGTCTCCTAGACCCCTAGTCTAGGGCCTAGGTCATTTATGAATTCCCTTAGGTGTCTGGGTCTAGTCTTCATTCCTAACTGAGAATTTTTGAGTCTCTAATAAGAGAATTTTGAGAGTTAAAAGGTATTTTAGTGCAAAAAGGTGCACTGGCACACCTAGCACACATGCACACCCATTCTAGGTGCCCAAGTGTGCTAGATGTAAAAGTGTGCTAGATGCACAAGTACATGTAATGCCCCACTTGGGAACCCAAGAGAAATAAAGCTAACATGTTACAATGTTTATTGAACTATACTTTTTTTCAAAGTTTAAACAACATCACGATAACATTAATGCAGAAGCAACATGAACATACACATCAAATACACATAATCAATAACAGATATAGTTTCAAATCCTCAAGGGTTCCTTTACGTTGGGTCACATTTAATAATTTCAAATTAATTAGTTTAAGTTCCAAGTACAATGTCTCAAGATCATAAAGAAATGATAGATACATAATTGCATAAGCAAATACATAAGTATAAACAATACAATGAAAGTACATCCATAAATAACATCCACTGCACATGTCACAAGGTATGTGAGAATAGATGCAATACATCAGAATACATGATAACATATATACATCATCTGAAAAGAAGTCTCTAAGATAAGAAATAAGAATGATAAAGGTACATCTTCTGCAACGAACATCCAACAGCTGGCAATGTGAAGGGGACCCAAATGGTAAGAAGACACTACCTCCCGATCGTGTGGTTACCTAGTCTGGCTTCCACTCCCACTGTGTGGGGAAGATAATGAACGATCCTCATACAAAAAATCAAACATAAAACATTCCTAGGCAAGATACCCCTAATAACCAAAACTACCTCAAAGGTAACACATGCTACTCAAGAAGATAAAATAATCCAAAATTAAGAACTCTCAATCCAATATCGACACCACATAACCAAACAACATACACGAACCAAGTATAAACCAATACCAAAATCATAAGATAAAAGCAACAAAAGATAATCGCCTCAAGTCAAAAACCACATATCAAAAGTACAACATCCATGAATCACCAATCATCATCAATGAAAGTAAATAACCATAATAAACACATCCAACAATAAATACACCACCAGAGGTACACAAAATCTATAGATGAGATTCAGGCTACATACTAAGGAGTGTCATCACATGGCTGCTTGAGTTACCCTGGATTGATCTCTGAATAGACCTCAGACCCTCAAGCGTTGAGTTACCTTGGACTAGTTACTCTAAACCCCAGACCCTCAACATCACACATGTGGAAACTAGAAAGCCCTCTCAATAAGATGAGGCACTCGTCCCATTCCCATCCTTAGTCTATACAAGCACTCAAGGAATGGTTGGGTCAAATATCTCTAACTTATCTTTTTTAGTGTGTTTCCCCCCAAAATTTTTAATTACTAGATTATCACTTATTACATAACTTGCATTAGGTTACCCTGGCACTGACCACTTTGGGTCCCAGACCCCTATTAATGGGAACACAACCCAACAACCAGAATAGACACAATAGAAATGGGGAATTATATTAACTAAGAAAATAAGCTGGTACAAACAGTGCAGAGAAAATAAACTCAAAACATGCCCTGCGGGCTTACAATAGCATAAATCTGGAGAATATTTCTCCTTTTAGCACCTCCTCTCAAGCTCCAATCCGAACTACCTTTTGCAATGGCAAAAATCTCCTTAAATAGACCCCAGAGGGTTAAGGACTAGGAGTACATTCTAGAAAGTGCTAGTAGGCATCCACCGACAAAATAGAAGGTTCCAGAAGCCGCGTTAGAAGTCGGTGCAAATCTAGAAGAATCCAGAAATGGTAGCCGAACTTCCGGGAGGCATAACTTTTGAACCGTAGCTCCGATTGACAAATCGTTTACATTTTTGGAAAGCTCTCGAAGCGCTCTATAGCCCTATGGACCAGCTTTGCTCGTCCCCCATTTTTTGACCCTTTTTGAGGTCATTTAATGACCCAAACTTGACATTGAAGCATTCTTAGGAGGTCTCCAAAACTCGAAAAACTGCAATAACTTTCAAGCCGTGGGGCCTTTTGACCTGATTCTTTTTCTGGAATGCTCTAAATCTCAATTACCTTGATCTGGCCAAGTCACACCTTCTAGGTCACCAAAATGATGGCCAAATTGCATGCTCCTATTTTTTCCGAATTTTCAAATGCACTGATAGTTGAACTATGAGAGTTGGAACCTTTATTTGAGCCAAATGGGTATCCAAAAATGTAAAGACATAAAACAGAAACTAAGTCTAAGTACATTTTTTTTTGGGTGACACAGGATTGCCCTTATACCTCTAGATGCTCCTGCATCACCTATGCAAGTCACTCCCAAGTCACGTACCTGGACAACCTCTCCTAAGCACATAAAAACATAGTTGTGTCTCATACCACAACACTCATAATGATCAAACTCATTTGCTTAACAGGCAACATGATACTAAGATGGCTCTCCCATCCAAGTACACATAAATGCTCCACAAGTAAAACTCATAAATATAATCTCAATTTGAATCACAAGATATATCATGACATCCAGCCACATAAATGGTATAATAGAAATCTCACAAAATCTTTGGTGTATGTCCTAGACTGGTCAACACCTAATTGACTCCAAAATCCAAAAGCATAGATAGTATAACCAACATCACAGTACAGTTTCATAGTTTGTGTTTGATTTGAGAATACACCATAGAGTCAAAGATAAAGTTTCAGTTGCATTTCAAAGAATGTTTTAAGTGTATAAGATTCTCAATTTATTAAGGTCGTTTGTTATCAATAATTTAAATAAGTTCAATGGTTGATTCAAATATCTTTCTTTTATTAACTATCCTTAGTTAAATAAGATTTTAACTAATTTAATTAATACATATATATTTTAAACAATAACATTCTAATATTATTTAATTATTTATTTACTAAATAATACTAATGACAATACTTATTAATTAATTATAAAAAAAATTTAAAAAATTTAATAACGTTTATTAATCACATTCATTAATTAAAATTTTGTTGAATTTAATATAATTATAAAAGAAATTTATTAATCATTATATTAAATACCAAATAAAATCAATTAATAAAAATTATTATTAAAATCTTTAAAAACTTTAAAATATATATATATACAATATATATGAGTGATTAAAGGCCTGCCGACCTAGTACCTGCGATAGCAGGGTACCCTGCTGCATGTAGCAGCAGTACAACTGCTACCTGTGGCAGCAAAGGTACTGGCTGCTGCGGCCCATTAAAGCCGCCGGTGGGTACCATAAAGTGGGGGTTTTTTAAATATATATATATATATATATATATATATATATATATATATATATATATATATATATATATATATATATATATATATATATATATATATATATATATATATATATATATATATATATATATATATATATATATATATATTTAATATGAAAATTTCCTTTTTAAAATAAAAAGCGCCCATTACCTTTTAAAAAAAGAAAAAGTTTCTCCTTTCTTTTTTTTAAAACAAACTCAATTTATTTAGATTAATTCCATAGTTAAAAATAAATAAATAACACAATCTTTTATAATATTTTTAACAATAAATAATTTTAAAAATTCTATTTTAATTTATTATATATATATATATATATATATATATATATAAACAATTTCCATCTAAATCTGATAGGACAAATATGGGCAATGATCGATTTTTTTTTTTTTTTGCTATATTAGAATTTACCTTTCTTTCAAACCCTACGTGATTTAAATTAATTTTCTCTATGATTTTCTTTTGTAAATATGAATAATGAGAGACTAATTTCAATCAATCAAATTTGGACAACAATCAAGATGACAAACAAAATTTCAACCACCCAAACAAACACAGAGCAAACAGATATTTTCCAATTTGAAATACATTTATGGGCTTTCAAACCCTACCTTGATCTGATGCTAACAATCTTGTGAAACCCTTGCTAATCCAAACCTTTCAAAGCTTCCAAATATTTCTTTGTTCCCCTTTCAAAAGTGTGTTCCCTGAAACCTGTGTGTGCAATAATGACCCGAAACCCTGTAATATAGAATCTAATTACCTTTAAGGGTTTCTGTCACCACCACTTCTAAAATTACAATTATTTTATTTAATTAATTCTTTAACACAATTAATTCACTTTTAATTAAAATATTATTTTATTATTCCTTCATACACTTTAAGTGAATTATTAAATTACTTTATTTAATTTTTTCACTAGACTTCGCTTTATTTAATTTATTAACTTTAATCTCATGTCCATTTTATTAAATATATATTAATCAAGTTCACATATTTTATCTTTTTAATTAATTTTCTATATATTAAACTCATTCATGCAAACTCAAATCTTTTTTCAAAATTTGATATCTTTTAACTTCTTAATTTATTTTTCAACATTTAATTTGATAAATATTTTTTAATTCAAATAAAAATAATATTTATCATTTATTTAAAAATGAACTCTAAATATATTATTATTAAATTAAATAAATATTATCACGTTCTAAATTTATTCTTATAACTTTTATCTCCAAATTCAATTCCTTTTTTTATTTAATTAATTTCTCAATTAATTAAATATAATTAAATATTTAAAATGTCATAATAATTTTCCATTAAATTAAATCATTAATTTAATCTTTTAATTAGACTTAATTAACAGAAAATTCATCAAAGACTCAGAAAACAACATATGCACAAAATACTTAGGGGTTTTAAAAAGGGTAGATAGTCTGTTACGAGTCCTCCTTGCAGGACAAGTATTTTAGGCTATTGGCTAAGATTGGACTTGATCATTATCTTCCCATTCTCACCATTTGAGTATTTGTAATTGGGCACACTCATCCTGGCAATTCAGGGAAGTCGATGCCCGGTACCTGCATCCTGCATAAGAGACGAGCATGTACATGTATATAATATATCTAAACTAAACAGACAATGGCGAGGAGTGGTTTTTCGGGTAGATCTTGACTAGCAGGTGACTATGACTCCCTCCCTTAACCACATCAAACACGTCAGACAAAAAGATAAAACAAATACGCGCACCATACACATGCAAGTATGGGGTAAGTATAAAAATCACAAATATAAGATCAAATGTGTATATATAATAATGTATCTCTATCAATACAACATAATCATCATTAAAGACATCATGCTAAGATTTTTATGAAAGAAACCACATTTACTAACTAGGAATCATTAAAACATCATTAACGTCATGTGAAATGAAATCAACTAAACAATTATAACTGATATATTTGTAATTCAAGACATGAAATAATATCATAGTATTGTAAATCCAGTATCTCTAAAACTAATCAATGCATAAAATCAGCCTAAAAGAATTTGACAATGATAACAGAAATGCGATCTAGGGGCAGGCACTACATCCACCCCCCCTAGAATTAGGTTTACTCCTTGAAGCCCATTACAAAGAAACATGAATCAAACTCAGAAAACTCAAAACTAAGGTCCACAATCGGGGCAATTGGTCGCTCTATGACCAAATTGTCCACAAAAGTAGCAATCTCCACTAAAGCCTCCCTGAGCTCCAAGTGCACATGACTGAACAAAACTACCAACACTAGCATCCTCATTGAGAGCTCGCGGAACTCGATCCAACCTGTTGTGCATACTACGCTTCCAGTTGTGATAGTTCCCTGACTATGAACCACCACTGTTACCATGGAAGAACTTCCATCCTGGCTTCTCCTAATTATCCTTAGAGAAGTTAGGAGAATTTTTAGAACTTCCAGCTCCTTGAGACTGGTTTTCCCTAGATGCTCCTTAATAAAGTGACCCTCTAGCCTGAACACTTGGTAGGCCACCTTGGCTTGAAGTCACACTCATCTCAACCAAAGTAGCTTGCATTATTGCATCCTTAAGGGTTTTAGGTTGGAAAACCTTAACAGCCCCAATGATGTTAGCGTTAAGTCCTCTAATGAAATGTTGGACCATCAATGGTGAACTATCACTAATTCCTGCATAAGACATAAGCTCGATGAACTTATGCTCATACTCCACCATAGTCTTGGTACCCTATCTCAAGTCATGAAACTCATCTGCCCTCTGAAGTTGCCTCTACTCTGATAGAAATCTCTCATGGAACTGTTCGAGGGACAATTCCCAACTTAAACTTAAACTTTATTGTTCTTCTCAAATTTGTATTTTCAAATCAATCCAAACTGCAAGACTATGATGTTTTCTATGTGTTCTCTTTATTTTGGGGTTGGTTAGATGTTGACCAGTTTAGGTTGTTACTAGAGGCTTGGGGGTTATGCAATTGTGATGTTATGATGATTTGTGGAACTTGCCGGTGGCTTTAATGGGCTGCGGCAGCCGATACCTCTACTACCACATGCAACAGTTGTACTGCTGCTATGCACAGTAGGGTACCCTACTGTCGCAGGTACCAGGCCGATGGGCCTTTAATCATGCATATATATTGTATATATATTTTTAAAATTTTTTAAAGATTTTAATAATAATTTTTATTAATAGATTTTATTTGGTATTTAATATAATGATTAATAAATTTCTTTTATAATTATATTAAATTCAACAAAATTTTAATTAATGAATTTGATTAATAAACGTTATTAAAATTTATTATTTTTTTACAATTAATTAATAAGTATTGTCATTAGTATTATTTAGTAAATAAATAATTAAATAATATTAGAATTTTTTTGTTTAAAATATATATGTATTAATTAAATTAGTTAAAATCTCATTTAACTAAGGATAATTAATAAAAGAAAGATATTTGAATCAAGTATTGAACTTATTTAAATTATTGATAGAAAATGACCTTAATAAATTGAGAATCTTATACACTTAAAACATTCTTTGAAATGCAACTGAAACTTTATCTTTGACTCTATGGTGTATTCTCAAATCAAATGCAAACTATGAAACTGTACTATGATGTTGCTTATACTATCTATGCTTTTGGATTTTGGAGTCAATTAGGTGTTGACTAGTCTAGAACGTACACTAGAGGTTTTGTGAGATTTCTGTTATACCATTTATGTGGCTGGATGTCATGATATATCTTGTGATTCAAATTGAGATTATATTTATGAGTTTTACTTGTGGAGCATTTATGTGTACTTGGATGGGAGAACCATCTTAGTATCAGGTTCCATGTTAAGGAAATGAGTTTGATCATTATGAGTGTTGTGGTATGGGCCACAACTATATTTTTATGTGCTTATGAGAGGTTTTCTAGGTACATGACTTGGGAGTGGCTTGCATAGGGGTCCAGGACCCAAAGTGGTCAATGCCAGGGTAACCTAATGCAAGTTATGTAATAAGTGATAATCTAGTACTTAAAACTTTTGGTGGGAAAACACCCTAAAAAAAATAAGTTAGAGATATTTGACCCAACCATTCCTTGAGTGCTTTTATAGACTAAGGATGGGAATGGGATGAGTGCCTCATCTTCTTGAGAGGGCTTTCTAATTTCCACATGTGTGATGTTGAGGGTCCGGGGTTCAAAGTAACTAGTCCAAGGTAACTCAACGCTTGAGGGTCTAGAATATATTAAGAGATCAATCCAGGGTAACTCAAGCAGCCATGTGATGACACTCCTTAGTATGTAGCCTAAATCTCCTCTGTAGATTTTGTGTACCTCTGGTGGTGTATCTATTGTTGGATGTGTTTATTATGGTTATTTACTTTCATTGATGATGATTGGTGATTCATGGATATTGTACTTTTGATATGTGGTTTTTGACTTGAGGTGATTATCTTTCATTGACTTTATCTTATGATTTTGGTATTGGTTTATACTTGGTTAATGTATGTTGTTTGGTTATGTGGTGTCGATATTGGATTGAGAGTTCTTACTTTTGGATTATTTTATCTTCTTGAGTAGCATGTGTTATCTTTGAGGTAGTGTTGGTTATTAGGGGTATCTTGCCTAGGAATGTTTTATGTTTGATTTTTCATATGAGGATTGTTCATTATCTTCCCTGCACGGTGGGAGTGGAAGCCTAACTAGGTAACCACGCGATCAGGAGGAAGTGTCTTCTTACCATTTGGGTCCCCCTTCACATTGCCAGCTGTTGGATGTTCGTTGCAGAAGATGTACCTTTATCATTCTTATTTCTTATCTCAGAGACTTCTTTTCAGATGATGTATATATGTTATCATGTATTCTAATGCATTGTATCTATTCTCACATACCCTGCGACATGTGTAGTGGATGTTATTTATGGATGTACTTTCATTGTATTGTTTATACTTATGTATTTTCTTATGCAATTATGTATCTATCATTTCTTTATGATCTTGAGACATTGTACTTGGAAATTAAACTAATTAATTTGAAATTATTAAATGTGACCCAACGTAAAGGAACCCTTGAGGATTTGAAACTATATCTGTAATTGATTATGTGTATTTGATGTGGATGTTCATGTTGCTTCCGCATTAATGTTATCATGATGTTGTTTAAACTTTAAAAAGAAATATAGTTCAATAAACATTGTAACATGTTAGGTTTATTTCTCTTGGGTTCCCGAGTAGGGCGTTATAGTGCACAAGATGCTGAAGTGCACACTTATCTCCCTTTGGAGATATGCACTTGTGCACATGTGTAGGTACGCACTTCTAAAGGGTGGGCACCTACCTGGGCCTATATAAGCCTAGGTACCCTATCCCTTCTCTTCATTGTTTTCAATGCTTCTTTTGAGAACACACCTCTACACTTCCAAAGGTTTTTATCTTGCACACAAAATAATACACCAAGTGTTAGATAAACCCAAAGGTGTGCACATGTGCACCTGTTCAAGGTGTACATGTGTACACCTTTTTTCACACACAACACAAACCCTAAAACCAACATCTAGAACCCTAACAAAATCTAATGAATCTATGTTAAAGGTGTGCATGTGCATGACCTTTAAACAAAACACTAAAGACCCTAAGTCCTCCCTTTATACTACCACATGCAAATGCACGGTAGCACACATGCACATGTGCATACCCCATCAATGTGCACACATATGGATGTGCATGATTGCATATAAAATGACCAACTAGGGGTCTTTAAGCACACTTAGCACACCTTTTAAGGTTAGCGAGCTGTACTAATTTGTATTTTAGGGCCATTAGAGGGGATCAAACTAGTTTTTCTCTACTTCAGTGATTTGGTTTAGGTTTTATGACAATTAGGGCTTGTTTTGGGTGATATTTCTAGATCTCTAAACTAATGTCTATTGGTTTGTGTAGATATAATGTTGTCATCATGATCCTAAATGGTAGAAAAGATTGTTGTCAAGCATGTTTTCTTCAAATACCAAGGGACACCAAAGAAATCATGTTTCCAAGATGGACATGTAGAAATCAGAGACACTGAGCTTAGACATATTGTCTAGAATGCATTCCTCACCATATGCAACAAGCCCAAAGAAATTTCCATAATGATACCAACTATGATTAGGTTAGGGCTAGTGAATTCAACATTGCATCCAACTTTTGTACAATATTCTAAGTTAATTATGATATTGGTAGAACATTGTGTTCATAAACAAAAGGTTGTTAAGACCATCACAAGGGAGATAGTTCTAGATCTCAGCACAAGGAATATTGAGAAGGTGTTTCATCACCCAAGGTATGACTAATATATAAAGATGACCTATGACTGGGAAGAAAGATGGTATAGGGAGAATGAAAAGAAAGCCAAAGAAATAATGCAATTTTCCTTTCTAAGAGATAGAACAATAGTGGGCCATAGAGTTAGAATGGTAGACATGACTCAGGGTTATATGAAGGATGACATTGGATATTCTATAGTGCTTTTGAGAAAAGCCACAGGGTTCCCTGGAGTAGGACACCTTAATATTTGGATGGTGTACTTCATAGAGACCATCAGGATGACAAAAGTGACAATGGATTGGGGTACCATACTTAGTGATAATCTACGAGTAGTTGGTAGATATAAAAGATGACCTTATATTTTACATGACATCATACATGGTGCACTTATTTGTGGCTAGAAAAACTACCTACCGAGGACTTTACAAAAGTGGTAGCCTGTAAGATGAAAATGCATGGCCCTATGTGGTGTTCCCCTAGTTGGTAAAGAAGAAGCTTTCTGATTAGAGAAGAGAAAACATGATAGTGAAAGATAGCTTTATATTTGCAATTGTCTAATTCATTAAGGGTGACTATACTAAAAGGATGTTCATAGAGGCATAAGCTAAACTCATAGAGATCTACGCCTATTACATCTAGTTCAAAAAATTGACATACGTAAGGGTAGTAGGCACACAGGTAAACCCAATGAAGTTCCTGAGATATCCTTTTGATAGGCTAATTTTATTAGAGATCACCAAGAAACTCACATTTGCATATGGTAGAGTGAGGAAGCAACACAAGAAGACATGGGTGTGGTCGATCATCATAGGTGCCTTCAAGCTCAAGAAGAAGTAAGATATAACAACCTTCAGTTTAGAATAGGATCAATATCCTTTGAAGAGTACAATTCCCCTTGCCCATACTTTGATAACATTGGAAGGGTGAAGCATCTTGAAGGAAAGAAAAATGTATAGAAGGATGCACTAGTGGATCATTGCATGAATGTCATAGATGACTACGATGTCCAAATTAGAGACTATTGTAGGATGACTCTATATTTAATAGAAAAGGAATTTAAGATGAAGATCCCATTGAAGGTTGTCAAGAAAGACACAAAATATGTCTTAGACCCTTTGTAAAATAGGGATAAGTTATATGATAGTACCATGGTGAATGCAAAGAGTGGTAGAGATGAGAATGCGAACATGAAAAATAGAGCCTGAAATATTGTCCAATTGATAAGGTAATGGATCAAGAAGTGATTAAAACTTGATCTAGTTCCCCAAGCTATTCCTCTTTAAGCCACAATACTTCCAACTTAGGGTAAAGGTGCAAAAGTCACACTACCAACCGTCCCTTCTTAATTCCCAATGAGGTCAAAAATAGTATATCAACATGAGAGGGAGGTTGAGTACTTTAGAGAAGACAAAGGGAAGAAAAAAATGAAGAGAGTGACCATTGGCCTTTATATATGAAGAACTAAGATCAGGACTTCCTTGCATACATAGCCATCCCTCCTCTTCATGTTGATGTAGAAGATTTGACTCCCAAAGGCTATCATATTAACAAAGTCTTATTAGGGAAGCCTAGATTGGATACTACAAAATTTTTGGTCACAATGGACATAATGGAAGTGTTCGTGAAGAACCTTGAAGAGGCACTTGAACAAATTGATCTCATTACTAAAGAAAGAGATAAGATGAAGAATAGATATGAAGACTCCGAAGTATATATTGGATAATTAAAAGAAAAGATTGAAAATCTCAAACCTAAGCCTAAATCTACTAAATCTAAAACAAGTGGTTATGATTATTCAAAACTAAAGACAAAGTATAAGATCTTGAAGGATGAACAGAAGCTTACCAATCTGATGTTGGCTTTGAGGAATGATCTTAGCAAAGTTAAATCTATTTTGAAGGCTAAGCATACTAATCTTAGAGAAAGTATAGAAAAGAAATCATTTGATTTTGAAACATTGAAAGAAGATCATGAAGAACTCCATAAGTATAACACTATTGTGAAAGATGAACTAACTCATTGCAACTAGCAACTTGAAAAGCTTTATCCTAGCAGAGAAAATCTTGATGATTCTATGTCAATACAGAGACCTACTTATTATAAGATAGGTTTTGGTTATTTATGTAACATGTCTATGAAGAAACCTAAGATTATATCAGATCCAAAAGAAAAATACAAATTTCATGATAAGATTGAATCTAGTCAATCTTTTGATAAACCTAAAGAAGTTGGAAAAGACAAAGAAGTTGAGATTTTGGATGAACCAGACAAAGTGGAATCTCCTAAGGAAATTAGGTATGAATTTAGAGCTAAAAAAATTTTATGTAATGAAATAGGTTATATGAAAATAGATTGTAAAAATAAGTCATTTAATCATGTTAAGAATTTTTATTGTCATAATTGTCATAGTATGGGTGATAAAGCAATTGATTGTAGGAAACCTAAGTATGATAATGATAGAAGGAATAGTAGAATGTTGAGAAATACTAACCTTGTAGATAAAAGAAGATTTAATTAAAGGACATAAAGTGAAGAAAGACCTAATGTAGAAAGAAGATAGATCATGTGTTATAAGTGTAAAAGCTTTGGGCACATAGCTCAAAATTGTTATGCACCTAATGATCAGCAGAATCCTAGAAGCAGAACTCTAGTATGTCAGTTATGCAATAACTTTAGACATACAAAAAAGTATTGTAGAATGGATTAAAACTTTAGAGATAGCATGAACTATAGAAGAAACTTTAGAAATAGAAGGAATGATGGAAGAAATGTTAGAAATTATAGAAGGAAGTAGGAGAGGAACTCTGGAACTAACAAAGACAATGCGGAACAAAGAAATGTAGTCAGTGAACTTCGAAAAGAACTCAATGAGGCATTTATAAAATGGTCAGAAAAGTCAAAAGAAAAGCTAGAAGATGATGAGATGTGAAGATTAAAGTCAATTATCGAGTTTGATTCAACTAAGTTGAATTATGCTTGTTCACAACATCAAAATTTGAAAAAACTTCATCTAGAGATGGAACTAGAGGTAACAAAGTTGGGAAAATATGTATTGAGATTTTAGACTATATCTAAGCTTACTTGTAATTTTTAGCTTATCTAAAATAGTTATTAAGGAATTAAGAGTTACTATTATTACATATCAAGTTAATTCTATAGTAGAAGATGAAAACTATGTTTTTACAATGAATTTCATGGAGCAAAGTTTTCTCGAATATTGTCATGATGAAAGGAGCCCATGGTAAACCTTAGGTAGCATCTGAAGATCAGATAGAAGATGTTGAGTAGATATTTGATTTTAATGTAATTTCCATCTTTTTCATGTTGGCAAAGTATGTAATTAATAAAAGTTTGAATTGGATGAATAAAATGGAGTACAGATTTGATTACCACTCCATTGCAATCACATTTGAAGGAGAGAGGACTCAGAAGTTACTTGTTAAGGAGATTTTGAAGCAAACCCTATTTTGGAAAAATGTATTTTATTGATTATTTGCATAATTCTTTTGATAAAAGTTCCTATTTGATATAAACATGGATATAATAGTAGTTTAGAATGTTGAAAATGAGGAGAGATTGAAATTGAGGGTTGTTTCTGTGAAACTCATAGAAGGAAACCCTAGTTCAACATTATCCATTATGCTAAACAATATAGTTTATTTGGAAGATATAGGAAGTTATCTTACCAAAAAGTTTGAAAATATTGGGAGTGAATACATGAACAAGTAGATAGAATTGGTTTTAAACAAGATACGGCTATGAAGCCCATATTTGAACATTTGAAGGAATTAGATATGTTCAAATATCATTTCTACCATGAATTGCATGCAAATAAGTGGATACGGATCATACTAAGTAGAATACATGATGGAAAAATATGGATGGAATATAGTGTAGTTGATATCTCAGCTGACCTTATACATGAGGTAACGAGTATTAGTAAACAATGTAGTGTACTTGTAGGTGAGAAATTGGTTAAGAATAAAATTGAGAGTTATACCAAAGTAGTGTATAATGGAAAGGCTATGGTGATCAACACCATTAAACAAGATGATGTAAGATTATTGAGTAGAATCATTGCCTACTCTATATGTGCAAGTTCAAAGATTGATGAATTGTTAGTCAGATCCATGTATATAACCTACAAGATATGTGTTGAGAAGGAAGAAGTTAATCTTAGTGAAATTTTGAGTTCAAAGATTGATGAATTATTAGTCAGATTCATCTATGTAACCTACAATATATCTGTTGAGAAGGAAGAAGAAGTTAATCTTAGTGAAATTTTGAGAATGCAACTACTCAAGAACCTTGAAAAGATCAAAAGGACTAAGAATGCTTTGTTTATATTTCAGTCACTGTTCAATCACATATTCTTTCATGTACTTAATTTTTTTCCATATTTTTCAGTCGTAGAGATCATGAGAAGTGCTAAGTGTACAATGGAGAAGATTACCGAAGTATGCATACGAGATCTAGTAGATAACATATTAAATAGTGGAAAATTTATAATGAAGACATTTCATAATGAAATGAGATAGAGATTCAAAATTGCATCTATAATTTAGAAATAATTAAAGAGGACATTTGTGTTATGCTTGATACATATTTTACTTATTTATGAGTAGTAGAACCTTAGGAAACATTTCTTGATCCCTTATATTATGAATTGAGTGATGAAACAACAATTAGTTACATTGATTTATTATTGAAATTAGAGAAGGACCAAGTTGAATACAGATTTGGAACATATGATGAGATTACATAGTCATTTCATTAGGCATCCTTGGAGAAGGCATCACACAAGAAGATAGATTATATAATGATGAAAGCTTTATCTACTAGTATTACTGAGAGGGAGTCACAAGTAGTCAGGAAAACAATGACACAAAGTATATTAAATGTGCAACCTTTGTAAGTATCTATTGTAGAGACATCTTCAGAACAAAGTATTCCCTATGCAATAGTATCAAATGTGCAACCAAGTGGTCCAAAGAGAAAATATAAGATATTATTGGAATCTATGCCCACAAAGACTAAAAGGGTCAAGCAACAAGCTAGTAGACTAGGCATGAAACAAAAGACATTGTTGATAATTGTTGAGTCTAGCAAAGAAGAAGAAGAAAAACAAGAAGTTAAGCAAGCAGAAAAGTTGACCACTTCTAAGAAATCAGTAGGAAAAGCTTGGCAACTCTAGAAGCCAAAGATAGAGAAGATAAATTTTGTTATTGCTAATAAAGGTAATGTTTTGCAAATGAAAAAAATCTATAATTTGTATAATAATTTTGAGAAAGATTAGATATATATCTCTAGTATAGCCAATGGTTTGATGTTGAAGGATATTGAAGGCATAGTGAACTAGAAATTCTATGATAAACTTATTGAGAAGAAGGCACCAACTAGAGAAGAAGATTTAGAACTTTAGATGTCTATGTTGAGGACTATTTGCAAGATTGATGATCAAGAAGATATCAAGATATTGTTAAAAAATCTAGCACCAAACATGAGGAACAAAGTGGGACCATTTTTGTTTATGGTGGGTGAGAAAGACAAATTAAGAAGTGAAACTATGACAACTATAAGTCAAATGATGGCAGAGTCCAAAGTAGCAACTTCACATGCACCTAGAACCTCGAAAGTGTTAGTGATTAGTTACACAATGTAGATGGATTAGACCAATGTTACCATTAATATTGATGACACTAACCTATTTGAGAGTTCAAAACCTCCTGAATCTCATTCTGAGGATATAGAAGACAAACAAAGGCAAATTGAAGAGTAGAAAGGGCTATTAGAGTAAGAGAAGAGGAAAATATAAGAGGCCAAGCAAGAATTTCATGAAGATTAGAAGAAAATAAAACATTAAATGAAGATGAAATGAAAAGGAAATCAGAGGAAGACAAGAAGAAGATATTAGAGGAGGAGGAAAAGAGAGAAAATGAAAGGAAGGAAAGAGAAGAAAGAGAGAAAGAAGAAAGAAGAGTCAAAGAGGTAGCTAAGAAGAAAATGGAAGATGACACTAAACCATCTAGTTCATTTACTTCATTTCCACTTGGTAGCATGACAACTGATGATGATGATCAATTATACTTGATCTCATCTTTGTCAAAGCTTATTCTGAAAGACTGAGAAGTGAAGAGCCTATAGAAAACCTTGATGGAGGTTACTGACAAATTGTACATAGTACTCTAGTAGTGCAATACAAAAAAGTAGATCCAGAATATAGGGCGCATGTAGCGCTAAAGTCATTAGATGAGGAATTTATAGATTTGTTGAGCATTGTAGAAACAAAGGCACAAATCTCTCATGATGCTAACTTGTTTAGCACTATCTATCAGAATATCAAGAACAATTTGATAAGTTTTGATACTTTTATCAAGAAAATTTGGAAGTGTCAATAGAATGGAAAGATATTGTACATTAAGTGTACCCTATCTTACAAGTTGACTAATGATATTTGCAATCAAATTGATGGAAAGATGAGTGAGCTAGATAGAACATCCTTCTTGTAAAATTGATGATTTTGAAGGACAAGTGGCCAATATTCATAATGATATCAGGAAAATGGAACTTCAAAAGAAAAAAATTTTGAAGAGAGTATCAAATTTTAGAGAGTCTGTTGCTCTAAAAATATCTACACTAGAGAAACAGTTAGAGGAATTTGTCAAGACCAAGGATAATTATTCTAACTTCTTATATTCCGACCTTAATGTAGTTGAGATTGCATCATATGCCTTCCAATTATCACCTCTATTGAATCAGCCAAAGATATATGGACTAAAGGTATGAGTAGTTTAAAAGAGTATTTTGATGATTACATGAAGATTCTATCATCTTAAGGCAGAAGGACAATATTTTTGACAACAGTTTTTGACGATTTTTGACATCCTAACCTTTCTCATTGATGTCAAATGGGGAGAAGTTTTAGAAAATTGTAAGATGCATCAGAAAATGGTATATCGGGTAAAGAGAAGATAATATTGTAAAATATGAAATCATATTGTAAGGGGGAGAATATGTAAGATGAACAAGTCGTAATAGATGTAATATTACTATATTATCTTTATTAAGTTTTGTCACTTAGCCAATTTTCCCTATTTTGTTGTCATCAATGCAAAATGGAGAGATTGTTGACAATTGGACAATGAAGATATTTAATTGTTGTCATTTATCACAACACATGATGTACATGCTTATAAGAAACCTCAAAAATAAAGATACTTAGTTTTTGGCATCAAGAAAATTATCTAAGTATGAACTTGGTATACGACAGTATATTGTTTTGTATGTAACTTGTTATTGACATCATATTATGATTAGAATAGTTAAATGGAGATAGTATACATCTTGATGATGATGTCTATAACCTTAGAAGTTAGTATGGACTGTATGGAAATGATATATTCATGTTTTAATATAACATGATAGAAAAATTAAAGGAAAGGAATTGTTTTGTTTACAAAATGACTACTTGTCCAATTAGAGCCAACATCCTAGATGTTTACTCTAAGTTGGAAAAATGTATGATGGTCTTAGCTGACCTAGCAGCAATTTGTGTAAAGGCATGATATTTATGCAAAGGACATCTTGTGATGTAAGTTGTGCGAGTATTATGATATGCGAACTTACTATGAAAGTGATCTATGCAAAGTTTATTTTGTGATTTGAGATCAAACTGAGAAAGAATCTATATTCCAAAATTTTGATTACTTGTTTAGGTAGTGATCTCTTCTTGTAATTTGAAGTGCATGTTTGGGAAGTGGGCTCATCTTGCATCTACTATACTAAAACTCTTAATAGGGTTGGAATCTCCTAATAGGGATTCAAAGTCTCCTAACAAGGATTCCTTATACTAGATTTTCTCATTGACTCCTAATAAGGTCCATCCTCTAACAAGGAATATATATATATATCAGTATATTATCTAGTGGGTATCATCCCCACTTGGCTATTCCCTTCACCAAGCTTTCCCTAGTTAACAAAATATGGTGTTATGAGTTATCTTTGTGCATGGTTATTGTTACTATTTAGCATTACTTTATTACTCTATTATATATGGTTAAAACAAAGAAATAATATCTAGTTGTTGACAAATGTTTGTAGATTACTGATTCATCCCCCCCAACCCTTAGTAATTTTTATTTCTAACAACAGTCCCAAACAATTTTCTTCTTCTAGGATTCTATAGGTTACACAAAGTCAGTCATTTAGAATTTGAATGCTCGCATTGTTAAGAAGTAGTAGCTAAGGTACTTACTTAGATAATGCAATCCAAAGATGGTCGAAATACAAATGAGGTACAAAAGGAATGTTCAACTTCTACAAGCACATCTGAATTGGTTGAGATTTATGAAGAAGAAAAATAAGATTCTAATGTGTCATATAGTGACACTTCTTTAGATGGTGGGGGTTTATTTGATCCTCCACCTAGAATGATCAAAGTCTAAAGGAGAAGACATTTTCTAAAAGTCCAAGGTTGGACCTTAGTGGTCATTCATCCAAAACCCTAGATTGATCGGATAACTTAATTGATTGAGGATGTTCAAAGTAAACAAAAAAAATGATGGCCCCCATACCCAAGATAAACTATGGAAACTCACCAAGCCCACCATGTGAAAGTTCGCAATGGGTTCCAAAAAAACCATCTTTTAAAACTCATGTCAAGGAAAGGCTAGAGACAAACAAGCATAAGATCAAAAAGCCCAGAGAACTACCAATTATGTTTGATGGCTCTAAATGAAAATTAGTAGCCAATGTAGGTATTGAACTAATTAATCCTAAAAGTAGCTCCTTTTATGTTGTATATCATTAATAGATTAGATGTACTAACAATGTTGCATAGTATGAAGCCTTGATTCGTGGACTACTCTTCATGCTAGAGAAAGAGGTGAAAGCTCTTGTAATTTAAGGAGACTCTTAGTTGGTTATTAGATAGGTGATATCAATCTACTCTTGCAATGATAGGAGACTACTTAAGTATTGGAAAAGAGTATGGGACTTGTTGAAAGATTTTGAGGCCTTCAACATAAGGTCCATCCCAAGGAAAAAGAGCATGGTATCTAATGCCCTTTCCATTTCAACAAGTGCATTGCAACTCGTTGAAAAGTCAAAGCTAAAATTATTTTCAGTTGAATTGGTTTCTTCCATGTCTATTCAAAATAATATTATAAATTTACAAGTCTTTCAAGATGACCAACATATTCTTGAGTTTATCATGTGTAATGGCCTCTTCAAGGGACAAGATATTGATAATAATCCCAATGAAAAACTTGAAGAATATGAGCTACAGGAAGAAGATGAAACAAAAAAATTTGAAGACCAATACTATTCCCATGAGGATGTTAGAGTTAGAACACATCTTTGATCAAGATGAATCAACACATTGTAAAAGGAATGTTGAAGAAAAAGGGGTTGAAGAATGTGATTCATATAATTTAGGTATGGGTTAGAACCTAAAAAGCTTGTAACTCTCAAGAATGAGAGAGTATGTTTAAATTTATCAGAGAATACGAAGACATCCTAGCATGGAGTTATGAAGAACTCAAGACCTATGATCCTTAGACTATCATTCATGATATTCTATTGAAAGCTAATGCCAAACCCTTTCATTGGAGATTGAATCCTATAATTCAGCCTTTGATCATGAAAGAAGTACAAAAACTACTTGATGCTAAAATTATCTTTCCAATCTAACATTCTACATGGGTCACTACCTTGCTTCTAGTAAGGAAAAAGACTAGAGAAGTTTTGCTTTGTGTGGATTTTTGAAATTTGGACTTGGCTTCTTAGAAGGATAATTACCCATTTCCCTCACTCAATAAAGTCTTAGAAATTGTGAATGGGTCTAAAATGATGTCTGTTCTAGATGGATATTCTAGATACAGTCAAGTGATGGTAGATGATGAAGACAAGTTGAAGACTGCATTTACAACAAAATAGTGGACCTTTGCATACTGAGCGATGCCTTTTGGGCTTATCAATTTGAGAGCCACCTTCTAAAGAGCAATGGACAAAGCATTTAAAGGGTTGATAAAAATTGCATAGCCATCTACATAGATATCCTTACTATCTTCTCTAGGGATAGGAGTACTCATATTGCAGACTTAAAACAAGTGTTCAACTAATGTCGAAGGTATGGTATATCACTAAATCCTAAAAAATGTTCATTCAAGGTCACAAAAGGACAGATTCCTGGTCATATTATTTCTAAAGTTGGTATATCTATATATCTTAAGAGGATAGAAGCCATTCTTAATCTGCCACCTCCTCATAGTCATAAAGATCTAAAATATTTCTATGGCAAAATTAATTTCGTATGCAAGTTCATTAGTGGATTTTCTGAGATAGTATGACCTCTTAATGATCTTCTCAAGAAAGGAGAAGAGGCTAAATGGGTTCCTAAAATAAATATATCTGTTAAAGACATCAAAGTGGCAATCTCTACAACTTCAGTTCTTGTAAGTCTAGATTATGATTTACCATTTAAAATCTCTTTATGAGAAGAAAGACAAAGAGGATGGGCAACCTATTTCCTTAATGAGTTTCCCACTAAAGAATACTAAGTTGACTGATTTTAATCTTGAAAAATAGTCTTTCGCATTAATAAAAGTAGTTATGAAATTTTTCCATTATATACTCAGGAGCAAGGTATATCTGATTGTGTGTGACCCTAAAGTTAAGACATTGTTGATGCAGGATGAACTAGGCAAGAGACAAAGAAAATGCATGGCTATATTTCAAGATTTTTATTTAGAGATTTAGGGTATGTGTAGGATCATGCTGTGCCAAAAAGTAGCGATGTGTAAAATATGTAGTTTTGAAATGACTTAAAGCATTTCAAAATCTATTGCAATTTTTTTCACACCCATCTTGAGACCAAATAAGAAAATTAATACCATTATAAGGCCTTGTATGTATTTGGATACCAACTCTAAATGCTCAACTTTAAAAACATCCCAAAAATGTATTTTTGGCATGTTCTTGTGTGATTTTTACTTCAAATATGTATCTGATGACTTTTTTCTCTCAATTTTGATGAAACAAAAAGGGTTTTTGATGAATGTTCTTAGATTTTCCTAAATGTAATTTTTTCCAAATTACAAGTTTAATAAGCAATTATTGTAATAGAGCTATCATGATTTTACTATGTGATTTTGAGTCAAACTCATTGACACATGTTTCATGAGTAGTGATTCAACATGAATCCATCTCTCATGAGAACAAATGGAATATTTAGCACTCATTGGATCTAGGTGATGCTCACAAGGGTGAAGCATTGGGACTTCCTATGATGTCACCCATCCCAGTACTACTCCAGCCTAAGAGGGCTTAACTACAGAGTTCGCTCCATGGTTAAACCCAAAGCTAGCAACCAAAAGCTTACTTGTTTTCTAATGCAATTACATATAAAGTGTTGATTGACACACTAATTGAAAAACAATTCTAACTTTCAAATGGTACAAAAATTTTGAAATTGAAAAGATGCATCACATTTTATGCTTCTTCTACTATAAGGAAAAAAAAGAAAAATTAAATTTTGTAGAGTTTTGAATTAGTTAAGGTGTCCAGACACGAGAGTTTTTTATTTTAAAAAATACTATAATCAAAAATTCATAATTAATTAATTATTTAAACTAAAAACACCCAAAAATATGCATCATGTCTAGGAATGAGTCTACTTATTATTGTGAGGCCTCACCCCGACCCATCATAGCATAGACTTATTATTACATTTTGACATTCGAGACTTTGATATTTTGACATCTATTCAAGACTTAGATGGGTAGTGAATTGTTTTATCTATAGATTTTGATATTGTAGTAGCATTTTACATTATGGTATGCATTAAGAACTTGTTATTGTATGAAATGATCGAACATATATGGATGTAGTTTTAGGACATGATACTATTAGATTTTTGATGCAATGCAAAATTTTAATTTGATTATGATGATTTATGATTTGTAGATAAATTTTAGTTTGATTATGATTCTTTATGAGATGATTGATTATGATATGTAGATAAACATTAATTTGATAATGATGACTTATGACATGCAGATTTTGATATTTTAACATTTCAAATGGAATAATTGAAATGATTAGGAAAGGAATTATTTTTTGAATTATGTTAATATGGATTTCATAAAATTCAATTTATGCATTGATGATATACATTTTATATGACCTCCTTGGACTATTGATGCTCTAGTTTAATGTGTAGGAAGTGGAACCATGGAAACTTTTGGGGGAAGCAAGTTCCAAACCTATGTGAACATAGTTTAACCAAGTCAAATCTTTTGAAGATTCAAAAGCCTCATTTTAAAAGTATTTTTCTTCGTAAATTAATGTTGCTTTCCTGTAGAGATGTTTAATCATAAAGATGCATTAGGAGTATGTCATGGTAAGGTGAATGTGTTTTTATGTGTCGCTTGACACTTGTGAATTTTGTGTGTGATTATCATGTCATTTTGGTTTGGAACATGGTGGCAATTTACCCTAAAACTAATTACCCTATTAATAAGTAATTAAACCCACTTAAAAAGGGAAGGATGGGTCTCAATCATAAGAAATTCAAATTTGGACATTACTAGGATTTT
This sequence comes from Cupressus sempervirens, assembly GCA_028749045.1. Classification (NCBI taxonomy): domain Eukaryota; kingdom Viridiplantae; phylum Streptophyta; class Pinopsida; order Cupressales; family Cupressaceae; genus Cupressus; species Cupressus sempervirens. The sequence goes on along the minus strand of CM053790.1, from coordinate 90,255,825 downwards.
GAGGGGGCATTGGGTGGTCCCAAGGTGTCCTTTATGTTAAAATAAGTGAGCCATATGATAGTATGTCAAGTTAGGAACGTAATTTTGATTGTGTGAGTGCCTAGACAACCTAGGGAGTCCCTTTAGCCATGCATTCTTCCATCAATTCGAATTTGGAGTTTTCATATGTGTCTTCCCCCATGCTCCCACTAAGTCAAAAATAGAAAAGTTAGAGGAGACAAGTTTGTAAGAGAAAGTGGCTTAGTGTTTTTGCTAAAATAGTTAGTTGAAAGGCCTTATTAGGGGGTCTTGGACAAACTAGTGGAGTGTTCACCCACTCTCTAAATTTAGAGACAGTTAGATTTTGGAAGGGAAAAAGGGAGCTCTACTACAACTATCATTACCCTAGCTTGGACCAAGGTTGGTGTTTCAAACTATGCTTCATTCTCATTCTTGAGTATTGTAGAGTAGATTTGCAAGTATGAGGAACATGTCAATGGAGTATGCATTGTAGTAAAAGTCTTGCATTATGGCTCTTGATATTATGTTGTGGCATTGTGAGAAAGTGTTGTGTTCTTGATGCATTATGGATTTTGATATTGTGTTGTGGAATTGTGAGAATGTATTGTGTTCTTGAAGATTTCTTGTTTTTTTATTCTTGGTTTTGTTTCTTGTTTGGATTGAAATGTGAATGTGATCATGGGTGTGAGGGTTTCATTCACCCTTGTGGGAAGGGAAGAGAAGTCTAGGGTGAAGGGCATAGTTGGGCTTTCATAGTCGAGGACCTTGGTGTATGGGCTCCATTGTATGCCATTTCATTCATATTCTACTATGGGGGTAATAAGGGAAAAATGGTAAAGAAAGGAAGAAAATGAAGTATGGGTTTCAAGGAAGCTAAAGTTGTTGGCAGTGTGTGGTGGAGGATGTTTATGAAGCCTCGAAAGGGCATGATATTTGGTTGATATGTGAAGCCCTGAAAGGGCATGACAATTGTTTATGGAAAATATGATATGATATGACAAACCTCCTTTGAAGAGCCCACCTTCAACCTATGTTCAAGGTTCCATTGGTGAACCTTTGTGAAATACCTTGGGATGGGATTGTTAAGTGTTGTAATGTGGTGTTCATGTATTGGTAAGATTGGAATGAAACCTGGTTTGGATCTTGTTTCCCCTGCTTGATGGTTGGCTTCATAGAAGCCTAGGTTGGGAGGTGAGCCTCCATGGTTCCTTGTGTGTGTGTTATGTGTAGGTCATAAGAAGATGCAGCTTTTGGAAAGTGTTAGAGCCTCACCCTTGATTTAGTGAAAAAGACCTAATTATGTGAAGAAAGATCTATGTTCTTGTCACCTTCATAGGGCTATAAATTTGTAAAACTCTATTGATATTCATTGTGATGTAAAGAGTTTGTGTCATTATTATCATTGAAATTGTGGAAGTAAGGGTTGATAGGTTGTATACATCTGTTGTATTTGTACAAAATCTTTGACATTTAATTTGATGTGCTGTGAAAGAAATTTGCATGATCTTCATTCTCTTTGGGTTACTTGTAAATGATTGGTAGATACATGTAAATTTCATCTATGATATGAGGAAGAATATTATAAGTAGGGATGGTCGTTTTCACATAGAGATTTATATGTTGTATTAAAAAGGTTATAAACTGTGTATTCATAAGTTGAAAGAAAATCACCATGTTTGATAGTCCATTACATATGTATCATTACTTATTTAGTCATTCAGGTTTCAAGTTCCAACTAATTGTATTTTATTAGGAGACATTACTAATCTATCAAACAAATGTATTCATTTGCAATTTCATGAATATAATAAGCCAACACAAAAGAGTTAGTTTGGAAAAGTAGATTCTTAGAACAAAACTTGTTAACCTTGTTGTAGGTAAGTATTCACCTCTTTGGAAAATGTATAGGGGAGAAATTAATTCCTCCCCCAAAATTATAGCATAATAAAATATTGGCAGGTGAATATCACATCAAACTTAAATAAGCAATTAAATAAAGCAAAAATAATAAAAATAATAGGGAACATGATAGACTCCCTAGTAAGAACCTATGAAAAAATTTAAATAATAATAGGTCTCTAAGAAATCTTTCCCCAACAAGGGTCACAGGGACATGAAGGGATGTGTCTGATTGAAATTAATAAAAAGAGAAGGAAAAAAAAAAGTGATGTAAATATCAATATAATAATAATAATGATAAGAAAACTTTAACCAAAAAAAAAAAAAAAAGGGGACCCTAAGTAACTCATAGCACTTGGTGATGGACATGCAACATAAAACAAATATATATATATATATATATATATATATATATATATATATATATATATATATATATATATATATATATATATATATATATATATATATATATATATATATATATATATATATATATATATATATATATATATATATAAACTACTCCTTGGTTAAAGGTGCTACACCTTGGTCAATGAACATGGCACAAATTTGGGGTGTCTTGTCCCATTAAAGAAAAAACTATGCTAGCTTGGGAAGAGCGCTTACCAATGGTGTGAACACTTGGGAGACATGGTAGGAGGTACGCAGGGAAGGCAATGACTACCCAGCTAGTTATTTCAACTAGCTAGGTATGCCATGCCCCCCATGCCCATGCATACAAATCACACATTTTTGTTTCGTATTCTACAACAATTTTTGGTTTTGCGTGCAATCACAAGATTGTCCTTTCTTTTCGTATTCTGGCATAGATCATTGTATTGCATGCAATTCATAATTGACAAGATTGTGCGGTAGAATAAAAAGGTTAAAAAATTTTTTTTAACTGTTGGAGCAAAGTAGTATCATTATTATGATTAACATTTCATTTTTTTTAATAATTGATTTTTTTAAAACAATATCTGAACATTTTTTTTTTGTTTTTAGAGTTTTAATCTTATAATAATAAGTAAAAATGTGTAAGTTAATAATTTAAAAAATATATTATATACATTTATTTAATAGTACAATTATTTTAATTTAAAATTTATATATGCTTTTAAAATATAAAATTATTTTAAAACTAAAAATTCATTTAGTTATGTTTTATGTTGTAATGATTAACATTATAATATCTTTTTAACACATTTAAATAGAATAGTTTAAGTTGAAATCATTTTTTTCAAAATTGAGAAAATATTAAATATTAAATTTAATATTAAATAAAATGAAATATTTATAATATCAAGTTAATAAATATTATAAATTTTATTGAAAGATATCATTTTAAATAATATTACTATTAAAATATAATAATTATTTCTATATTAAATTGTGTCACAAATGACAAAAAAAATATAAGTTCAAATCAAATTAGAGAATTTTTTTAATTTATTTTTTTATTTTAGAACATTTATCACAATGTTTGTAAATTTTATTCATCTCCGAAATTAAAAATTAATATCAAATTAAAACTTAACAAAAATTATAATTAGTTTTTAAATGCAAAAAATGAAATCTTTATTTTGATTGGTCCAAATTAATTTTTGGTGAAATGAATGTAGTATTAAATATTTATTTTTTAACAATAAAAAAAAGAAATGTGATAAAAAAACATCAGTCTTATTCTAATATTGTTATTTATTTATTTTGAATATATAATTATAATTTTAAATGAAATGAAATACTTTTAATATCAAGTTAATAAATATTATAAATTTGATTGAAAGATATAATTTCAAATAATATTACTATTAAAATATAATAATTATTTCTATATTAAATAATATTATTGAAATAGCATTTATTGATTTATTTTATTATGATTATTTGAGAATTCAAAAGATTATAATGAATGAGTCATTAATTTTTCTTATTTTAATAAAATTAAGTATTATAATACTTATTTTCTCCTAAAAAAACCTCAATAAAAAAAATGATGGCATAATAAACCAGCCAAATTAATAATAATAACTTTTAACTTTTAAATATATTTCATTCAATATATTATTTTCACTTATGTTAATGTGTTTTTATTGTTTTAAATGATTTATTTTGAATTTCTTATTTGCTAGATTATAAAAATAAAATGATAAATTTATCAAAAACTAAACATATATTATTTTCATAATATTAAAATTTATATTTATCTTATAATTTTATCACAATATATGTAATATATAATTAAAGAGTTTTAAGATATTATATTAGAATTTTATAAATATATATAGACATATATAAAATAGTAATTTTTTTGTAAAATTATTTATTTTTCAAATTATATATTTAACAATTTTAATGGAGAATTCTTTTAATTTTTCTCTTAATTTAATAGTTTAGTTTTCATATATTGGCATAAATATTTTGATTATTTTAAAGTCACTTATTAGAAAGTAGATAAGAAATAGATTGGATAATATTGTTGATAATCATGATAATAATAATAATAAAATCTTACTTATTTTATAAAATTTAATATATTATATATTGTACATTTTGAATGTATATTGAATATATAATATATTTATTAGTAACTAAGTAAGTAATTAATGAATATTATTATTAGAATTAATCTACAAAACAATATTCTACTCTCTACTACATGATTATTTCAAACAAAATAAACTACTTGCATATAAAAAAAAGTTACTTTAAAATATCATTTTATTTGTCTTGTCAAACTTACATTGACGCCCCATATAACAAGAAAAGCTAGCATAATCCACCATACCCACCTGTCACATCATCACTACCATCAGTTGATCTGTAGTTTCTGACAGTACTGACCAGTCTATATTATGATGGCCATGGGCATACCCAGCCATGTCGATCTTACTAGCTGGGTAGCCATTGCTCACGGGGAAGGCTTAAAAGGTAATGTGGAAAGTAAAATCGAAACCTAAAAAGTAGGGGGCAAACACTGACATTACATCAGTTATTCTTGTTACCAAACACCTCTACTTTGGAGGAAGTGTAAGTCATGACACTGGCTATGGTGCAACATATTTGCACTGGCCGGATCCTTGTACATCATTTCTGACATGTACATCATTTGACATGTACAAATAGGTGTCAGACCTTTCACATCCCTCTTTTTATTATTACAATGTTTATATTGTGTTGTTGTTTGTAAACGTTTAAGTATGTAATATTAGATATATTTTTTTAATGTAAATTTTAAATTTTTAAAATATAGAAATAAGATAAATAAGATTGATTTTAAATAAGTAAATTATTGATAACAAAATTTGAATATGTTAATTAGAATGGAATAAATAATTGTTTTTAATAATAATTTCTTATATTTATAATCACACTATTATCAATATATTATAAAATTTAATAAATTTTTTTAATATATTATTAAATAAAAAATACTTTACCAATAAGTATTTAATTTTATTATATATTCTATGTTTTGTGTACTTCTGATTCTTTGAGTTTTTATTTTATTTATCTTTATACTATAATTGTGCATCATCTTTAATTTTGAAGGATAAGCATAATGTTAAGATATTAGATCATGACTATTAGCTATGTTAATTTGTTATGTTATTATTCAATTTTATATTTTAAAAAATTATAAATGAATTTATTTAGAATTTTATTAAATAATTTTTTAAATTGTATGTTGCATGTATCAATCACTATAATTATTATTCTTAAACTCTGGACCTATTTTCTATTGCATTTATTGGATGCCAAAGATTAATCAACATAAGCATAAAGTTTTTACTTTTTTCACATTTATTTGATTATATTATGTTATAGTTATTTCATGAATGTTCCACTTTAGATTTGGGATTCCTTTGCTCATATCTTATTTTCATGTTAAATGAGCTAGATGAATTAGAGAAGTGCAAGTCACATTTTAGTAGTTAGAATTTGAGGAGTGAGAGTCTTCAAAAGACTTAAATGAATTTCATTAAATGAATAAGTTGGTATTTATTTTTAGTATACATGTTAAATGACTTAGATGAATTAGATTAAATGAATAAGTTGAAGTCTCTTTTAAATTGAATTTAAGTTGAACTTTTCACACTAAAGAATGACCTTTTTTTTAATATTCATGACTTTCACCTTTTTTAATACTCATGTTATTTAATATAACTTTCACCTTTTTCATTAGTCATGTTATTTAATACGACTTTCACCTTTTTTTATTACTCATGTTATTTAACATGACTTTCATCTTTTTGAATATTCATAATATTTTTTAATACTCATGTTATTTAACATGACTTAAATGAAATTGAATTAGAGGACGATCATTCTAAAAGAATTAGAATCAGACAAATGATCATGTTAAATGAATTAGTTGAAGTAGAATTATATGAATGATCATGTTAAAGGAATTAAAGGAATGAAAGAAGTGAAATGAATTAGAGGAGTTAGAGTCATCATCTTAAATAAATTAGAAATCATGTTTGTGGGACACATTATACATTAAAATTGTTTCAAAGTTAGTGTTAAGTTATTGCGTTAGAAATATTAAAACTATATTAAGTTCAACCACCCCTTTATTTACCAAAAAGGCTTAGCAAAATGTAGAAATAAAGATATGCAAGGCCTAAACGATTGTCAAACATAAACTTCACCACTTGTAAGTTTATTAAATTATGTTTATAATTTATTATTATTACGATGTTTGTATTGTTGTAAATTTTAAATTTTTAAAATACAGTGATAGAATAATTTTTTTTTTTGGAGAAGTAATTTTCTTTTAGTGAAATTTAAGTATTTTCATTAGAATGGAAGCTAGAGAAATTCAATTTAAATTGTTATTAATATATTATAAAACATAATGAAATAATTTTACATATTATTAAATTAATTAATTAATAAAATATATTTTAAAGAAGTATATAATATGAAAATAATTATTTTATTTTAGATATTCAATTAGATTATAATTATTTTTATATTGTTGTCAATTTTAAATTGTTAAAATATAGTAATTAAATAAATATTACTTGTTTTAGATAAGTAAAATAGTTATAATAAAAAAATATTATATTAATTAGAATGGGGATGGACTAAACTTAAGGTAACTTTTTATTTTAAAAATTTAAAAACCAAGTAAAACATATCAATTAGTGAACAAAATATTAGAATAAAATTTTAAATAATATCGATATTTCAATCTCCTAACAAGTTTTGGACACCATTTAGAATATGCATAATTATTTTTTAAATAAAATATTATCGTAAATAATCAATAAAATTTTAGTAGCACACTAATTTATATGAAAATAAGATATGAGCAAAGGAATCCCAAATTTAAAGTGGAACATTTGTGAAATAACTATAACATAGTATAATTAAATAAATGTGAAAAAAGTAAAAACTTTATGCTTATGTTCATTAATCTTTGGTGTCCAATAAATGCAATAGACAATAGGTCCAGAGTTTAAGAATAATAATTATAGGGATTGATATGCCCAACATACGATTAAAAAATTCATTTAATGAAATTCTAAATAAATTTATTTATAATTATTTTAAATATAAAATTGAATAATAACATAACAAATTAACATAGCTAATAGTCATGATCTAATATCTTAATATTATGCTTATCCTTCAAAATTAAAGATGATGCACAATTATAGTATAAAGATAAAAAAGTAAAAACTCAAAGAATCAGAAGCACACAAAACATAGAATATATAATTAAATTAAATTAATAAATTAAATTTTATAAAATAAATGAAAGATTTTTAGAATATACTTATTGGTAAAGTATTTTTCCTTTAATAATATATTAAAAAATTATTAAATTTTTTACTATATTGATAATAGTGTGATTATAAATATAAGATTTTTTTTAAAAAAAATTATATCTCCCATTCTAATTAACATATTCAAATTTTGTTATAAATAATTTACTTATTTAAAATCAATCTTATTTATCTTATTTCTATATTTAAAAAAAATTAAACTTTACATTAAAAAAATATATCTAAAATCTTTTGCTTATCTAAAATAAAAAATAATATATATTCTAATATTACATACCTAAATGTTTACAAAAAACAAAACAAAATATAAACATTGTAATAATAAAAAGAGGGATGTGAAAGGTCTGACACCTATTTGTACATATCAAATGATGTACATGTCATAAATGATGTACAAGGCATCCGACCGGTGCAAATATGTACCAACCTTCCCTACTCAATTCACAGTGAGGCTAGAAATAGTATATCAACATAAGAGGGAGGTTAAGTACTTTAGAGAAGAAAAATGGAAGAAAAAAAGGAAGAGAGTGACAAAAGATAAGGAACCTATAGATCAGGCCTAGCCACCTCAACAACCACAACAAGGTCTAGAGCAAGTAGATCCTCAAGATGAGTAGGTAGCCCAAGTCCAAGACACCAAGAAAGTGCCTCGATTAGGATAGGAGTAGGAACAAGAGCTAGAGGAAGAACAAAGGGTACCACTAGCAAGTCAAGAGGAAGAAGCCTCCCCCTTAGCATTTAAGAAAGCCAGGATTGATTTAACTATGGGGGGGTTATATAGGAGAGGATTGAAGAAAAAGTATACTCCTCCCCCACAAGTGCCTAAAACCATTCCTAAGAAAGAAGAAGAAGAAGAGGAGAAACAACTTGATAATGTTCCCTTGAGTCAAAGTACTCACTTGGTTAGGGCCTTGGAAGAAGAAAGAAGAAGGATTTCCACTTTAATACCATCATTCAACCCAAGGGAACTTGTTCAAGTTATAACTTTTGATAATGAGAAGGAATAATTGATCAAGGATATGGAGGGTCAAGAGACTGATTTCTTCAATCTATCAGATTTTGATTTCAAGCTAGTAGGCACGAAAAATGGTGGGGGAAAATATATAGGATACTATAAGGAGTCAATCCCTAGGAGAGGAATGTAACCAATTACCACCTCTATCTCAAGGACCTATGGGCCTATCCCCACCACTATTTAAGGATCTATCATTTATGGAAAAAAAATTTGCAACACCACTACCTCCATCTACTAAAGTAGGAGGACAAGCACTAGAGAAAGATGGACCTCAACAACTACAAGCTAATGAACCCAAACAAACTCCTCAAAATACCAAGGCTAGAAGGGTAAAAGCATAAATCTATGTCACCTTTTATAAAGAAACATGATATTAGAATGTGACAATTCAACATTACTAACAAAAAAATAGTATATGTGTTTAGAATTTGAAGATGATGTAAACTGATGAAATGTGTAGAATTGGATGAATTTTATGCGTATAATTTTTATAATTTTTATGAGTAATAATTTATTTATTTTTTAAAATTTTGAAGTCCCTATTTTAACTATAAAAAATATAAAGTGCAGTTCCTATCAAATAAGTATATGGAAATCATCTTTTTTTGTTTTGATTTGAAAATATTTTATAGATGAAATGTATAGCTAGTGAATAATAATAATAATAAATTTGTATGTATATTTTCTTTTTTATAATTAATCAACATCAACCTTATCAAAATCCAATAATTTTTTCCTCCCATCAAAACTTTCCTATCAAATATACACCTTCTTGAAAAAAAATTACATATTTGTGAAGAGGACTCTCTCCTCTAGAGATAAATATATATATTTGATATGATTTACTATTTTTTTCCTTTTTTGAGGGAGCATCTTTTGAAATGCTGAAATATCTACTTATAATATTTTAAAATTAGAATATATTATAACTAATCAAAAAACTCATAAATTTATATAATGCTGATATTGAATCTGAGAATCTGAGATCTATAAAAGGGTATTTTTTGTTTTTGAAAAAAAATGAACTTTGATAGAGAAATGAGATTTGACCAAAACATGTTTTGGTATCCTAAATGGTGACATAGATTTGTGTTTTTACCTATAATCTTAGCCCAAGAAAACACACAAACTCAAACTAGTGAGATTTCTCAATGGGAAAAGACTTTGGAAAGGACTAATAAGGGAAAGGGACCTGTACTGCAAACCCCCTCTCCAATCAAATATATGTCTCCAATGGGCACTACACCTGCTTGGTTGAAGAGGGTTGTAATGGTTCAACAAAAGAGGTAGTTGAATGTAACTAATGAGGAGGGAATGGATGAGCTAGTAAGACCCATCAAGAAGCCTAAGCCACCTATGAGTGATGCATGACCATTGGCCTTTATCATGAAGAACCTGACATTAGGACTTGCTTGCACACATATCCATCCCTCCTCCACATGTTGATATAGAATATTTGACTCCCAAAGACTATCAAATTAAGGAAGTTTTGTTAGCGAAGCCCACAATAGATACTCCCAAAGTTTTGATCACAACAGGTGTGAAGGAAGTGTTCAAGTAGATGGACATAAATGAGTCAGAGCTCCTAATACTAAGGAAAAAAACAAGATTATGAGAGGTTATTTGCACATAATAGTGGGCCAAATAGACCTAGATCATCAGGAAATCACTCTTGCTCTGACATTAGAAAGGAAAGAAAAGGGAAAAAATAAGATGGATCCATTTTTGGGAGCATGTCATCAATGGGGTGACAATTTTGAGGAGAAGGGCATACAAATAATAAAGAGTAATCTAAACCTATTACATCATATATAGTCAAGTGTGAATAAAATGGTGTGAATAGTGAACCATGATTTTTGATTAATGGATGAGGTGCATAGTTGGGCTAAAGACCTACTAATTTTGACAATAATAAAAGATCAAAGGTATGGTACACTCATGAAGGTGTATACAATGGAAGGGATTTATAAGCTTGAAGATTGGATTGAGAAGATAGCTATCAGAAATTAGGTCATGGAAGGACTTCATGAAGATATTCAAAGGTTAAGAGACTAGACTCAAGAGGAGATTTTGGAAGCAAAAAAGTAATACAATGCTACTACCCTTGAGATTTTGGAAGATGAGTAAAAAGTAAATCTTAAGTCAGTACAATCAGTTTTTTGACAATTCCAAAGAACTTTCAATGATGCTTCCTCTAATGAAGATATTATGTAAGAATTTAAGATTAAAGAGGTATTGTTGGAATTAGGCACTAAACTTGAGAATCTTGTAGATACTCATATGGAGTTTAGTAATTACCAATAGATAGTTAAAGATAAGTATGTAGCATTGGATTTTCCAGAAGCTGCCCAAGTGGTGGAGATTATAGATAAATTCAAGAGAAAACATCTAGACATTGCTATGGTATAAAGGTGTACAAAACCCAAAAGCTAGGATTTCATTTTTGATACTTGGAATTATTTTTTATTTTTGGAACTTGACATGAAGGGCCACAAGGTGCACTTTTTATAGAGGTGTGTCAATAATTTTGAAGAAGTAATAGTGTACTGACAATTGACTACTAGTTCCTAATTTAGAGCTTTCGATGCACTAGACACATATTTTGACTATAGTTCAACTCCCAAAAACACCCAAAGAAGGTCAAGCTTTCATTTTTAGAGCTTCCAGTGACTCTACGATCCTCTTGCAGCTTCCTTCTTCTTATATACTTATTCTTTTATTGTTTGAAGCCATGTAAAGGCTCATGTTCCCATTAATTGGTCTTGTAGTTCCATCTACCTACATTTTCTATTAAGGTAATGTTGTTCCACTTAGTTTTAAAGTAGTTTTTGCATGAAGAGTTGAAAGACAATTGTGTGTGGCTTTGTTATCTCCTTTTGAATTCCATTTCATCATGGTGTTAGCAGTATAATTTACTATCCATATATGATTAGGTTTCTTCTCTCCCTCTTATTATTTTTCTTTGTTAGGATTAACAATCATGATTCCATAAGTAGAGAAATATTGTAGTTATAAGCTAGATAGAAGAATTGCAAGAGTTGTTGTGAGTTATCCAAATTGATTTTTCCTGAGTTATTTGTGTCTACAAGAAATTCAATTAGCCTTTACCACTCTCTAGTTAAGAACTTATTTTTTCATAAACATCTGATCTAAGAAAGACATATTCATTTCACAACATTGCAAGTCCTAATGGAGTTGCACCTTGTAATTTGGAGGGCAGTGACAAAACAAATACAATGACCAATTTCTTGGTGACATCCTTTTGTTTCTCCAAAAATTTGGCATTAAAAAGAATAAGGTTATAAAACCTAATAGGAGAAAAAACTATTAACAAACAATTTCTTAATTCAAGATTTTCCTCTTAGTCTTGTCCACTTTGAAGGCCTCCATCTCCAATATCTAATATCCAAGCCTTTGAGATTCTCTTAGAGAACAAATAATTTGATACAAATGGTTAGTTTATGGAGGAATAAAAATGATAAACTAGATACTAGGAGGGGGGCGGGGAGTGGGGTGTTGAATCAGATTCCATAACACTTTATAACTTTTCACCAGTTCATCAACATTGATCAATAACTAGTACATGTAACACTTATAATTTAAATGTGGTGTAACATTTAATTAAGATAAATCAAATGCATAAAAGTAAAACACATAACACAATATCCATTACTCCAAAACCCTCCAAGGTGATGGTAAAACTGGTTTGGGGATGACACAAAAAAAAAATACTATCATGGTAATAAAGTTAAGCAGTTAAGGTTAAAATATTTGACCATAAAATATGATCTACCCATGATGGGTCTACCCTATTAAAAGCTTAAGATAATATAATGGCACACCTTCTTAAAAGATTTAAAACTTACAAAAAGTAACAACTCTATTAGGAGATTTATATAGGCCTATGAGGACCACTTTATTAAGAGATTACCTTGATTCAAGTCAATTAGAATTGATTCAGTACCCAACACATGATTTTCTCTGTAAGATGATTTCAAGTGTTCCCCTTGCTAACAGATCCTCTCCTTTGATATGAGATTCTTGTCTTTCCATTTCACTTCACTACCATGACTAGGTCACTTCCTTTGTTAGATGGTAACATAACCCTTCACTTATCTATTCTCAATCCTTCTCATGTATATCACTTCAATTTTGCATGCATACACCTCTCTTCCTTTTCTCTTAATTCACATGCGTATGATCTAGGTTAAGATCATCTCTATTTAAAGGATTTTATAAAGAGTTTTCTAGATGGTTCCATGTTTTTCCTCTTCATCCTATATGGTAAGGATATGTGATCCACATCATTTACATGTTCTATAATATCCTCTTCTAATCTTAAATATTCTATAAAAGCCTTGAAAAAATATAAATATTCCTTCCAAGTTAGTTTGATAATCATTTTTTCTAGAAATTTGTTTCATTCCTAACTCTTATGTAAACTCTACATTGTTGGGTCTCTATTGTTTCCTGATGCTCAACATTGTTGTTTCTTAGTCTGCATAATCCTTTTGATGCTTGGCACATGTTATTTTTAGAACGCACTATATAACTAGATAGTTGCATACTTGGAATTTTCTTAGTCATTGATTAGGTTGACATATGTAGAAAATTTCTTAGTGACAAACTAATTACTCATCTCCTATAGAGAAGCTCGATACAAACTATTCTTATGTACATGACTCTACCTATTTAGAGTAGCTTGGTCACTATAATGACCATCTAACTTTTCCTTGGAAATGACTAAGAGGTTGATAGTAATAGATAACAATGGTTAGAGATACCAATAAGGGGTAAGGCACAAATATACATGATATGATTTTCTTATGATTTGAGTATGAAGTTTATTTAGAATTTTTCCCTCATGTTTATTACTAAATCATCAACCACATTTATATTGAATTAAAAATAATAAAATCTTACATCTTTCAAGTTTGGATCTTTTAAATTATGAATATTTTATCCTATGCCTACTCATTTGGGAAATAGAGTAATGAATATTATAGTTAAGATGGAAAACTTTTCTTGGCAATGGATGTTGTGTTCAGCAAATATATTGTTAAATTTATGGTTGTTTATCATGATGACTTGATAGCATACTCAAAGAAGGTTGAGGATAGTTTTAAACATTTTGAAAATATTTTTATGAAAGCCTTGGAGTATGGGTTTCATTGTGTCATGCCCAAAAATTTAGAGCAAAACAAAACAACAATTTTTTTTTTGAAGATAAAACCTAGAATATCTCATGTGGTCTTATACATTGGAAACTAAGTTATTGAATGACCAAGAGACTAGGGTACCAAAATGGTTATGCTTATAAGGTTACTCAAACTTTCAATTCCCTAACCGAAGTGATCCTTACTAGGCTGGTTGAAGGTTCACCTCCAATGGAATAGATTAATGATGTAACTTCATAATTTGATGGAAAGAAGTCCAACTTCTTTGTATTTTTGATGATAGTATACATTAGGGTTTACTAATTGTTTTTCCAAGGGGTTCAATTCAATATGGACCATGAAGTTTCCATCCAGGGTTGAGTTACATTATAAGGTAAACTTATTGAAGATTTGAATGTCTACATGTTATGCACTTGAGTTAAAGTATCAAACATATTAGATAATGACAAGCTATCTTATATAACATGCATCATTACATTTCATTTCCCAAATTATATGTCATCCACCATGAATAATATACAAGCTAGATAATCACAATTGACCTTAATTGTTGATATTCCAATCATGTTTGTTATTTGTGACATACACTTATTTAGCTTATGAGTTCATACTGAGCATATTGTATAGTTAACAGTATTAACCAAGCATTTCAGTTGCTACCGAGTCCTACAATTGCTACCAAGTCCTATGGACAGATTCTAGTTTGAACCGAGCAATTACTATAGAGGTTAAGATTAGTATAAACTGAGCATTTTAGTGTATGCCAAGTTTACCAATGCAAATAGAGTTATATAGTGGTCGCTGAATTCACAACTAATGTGATGTGAGCTTAGTGTTGATTGAGCTACTTAGTGTTAACCAAGTGACTCAGTTTATACCAAGCTTTGTAGTGTGAATCGAGTGATTTAGTTTATATGCCTAGTTTCAAAGTATTTGTTGAGTCACTAGTATAGACTAAGTTCAAGACTACTTAGAAGTGATCAGTATGGACTAAGCTTCTACGTCTACCAAGTGCATGATAATTATGAGCATTGATAGTGCATGCCAAGTATTAGAACCTCACGAAGTCAATATTTAGAACTTGAGTTTCTACACTTTGGCTGACTTTATAATATTTGTATAACCTTTTATTGTGGCCAACTTTGTAATTATGTAAATTGGATTAATATATATTTAATGTATTATATCACATCAAAAAGAATGAAGGAGATATAATGTAATCATTAGAGAAGAAAAAAAGTGAATTGCAAAGGCTACAACAATATAAGGAGTAGCAAAGATTTATGCATCTCAGAAGGTGATTTGTTCACTCAAAAGAATCACATTCAAAAAACCATGTTGTACATCAGAGATTAGTTATTGTTTCATCCTAATAGGTGGATTAGTCGAATCCTTTAACAAGGTAGGCCTAATAGTCTTATGTAAATCCTTTCATAAGGTGGACCTAGCAATATATATTGCTCCTAACAAGGAATATCATTAGAAGTGATCAATGTAACCCTTAATAGGCAAAATTTATACTATAGTACTAAAGCTTGTGGCTACCATCCCCACTCCAATTTTACTTTCTATTTGGAAGGTTTCTGGGTCAATAAATCTTGTGTCAAAGTGTTTTGTATGCTTTCATTATTTTCAGTTTCTCATGCATGAAGTTAAATTAGAATTCATATAAAGGATTAATTACTTATTAGGGACTTAATGTTAAATTTTTTTGAAGTTATTGATTCACCCCTTCCCTCTCAGTAACTTAACTTGTCATAATATTTCCAACAATTCAAATTAGATCTTTTTGGTTCTCAGTGAAAAGTCTAACATCTAGTTGAGTAAAGATCAAAGACAATGGAGGTATTCAGACTTGACAAAACTATTGACAATGAGAAGCTAGATTTGGAATTGGCCATTGGACAACTCAAGAAAGAAAAGGAGCAACTTTCTTTATCCCTAAAAAGAAGAAAAGATCTTGCAATCCAAATGAATGATTCACTCTACATTGAAGAAAGAATTGAAGACATATATTCAAGCAATTCAGATCAAGCTGATGAGGCAATCAAAGAACTATTGGAAAAGAATAGTACTCTTCAAGAAGAAGTAAGAAAACTAAGAAGAGAGCAAGAAATTTAGTCAATGAGATTGTGTGAAGGCATGGAAGAGAAAAATAAGATAAGAGAAGAGATAGAGGGAAAGAACAATGAAATTTAGCACCTATCCCTTCAACAAGAAAACTTCATTGATCAACTCACCAATGCAAATGAAGAAATCATGAAATTGAGATCAGAGAATGAAAGATTGCTAAATGATCTAAACACTAAAAGGAAAACCTATGAAAGAATGATGAAATCCCAAGAAGACATGAATCAATTGAATTGACAAAGTTACTTTAGCAAAAAAGGAAAAGTAAAAATTGAGTATACATAAGAAGAAGAATCATCCAAGTAAGGAGATCAAAAAAATAAACCTACTTGTAGTCACTGTGGTAAAATAGGTCATACTTCAAACAAATGTTGGAAAACAAAATTCAATGGAAAATGCTACAATTGTAATCAACATGGTCATAGATAAAATGAATGCAAAGAGAAACCAAGATTTAAAGGCAAATGTCACAAATGTAAGAAGCATGGACACAAGTCATCAGAATGCAAAACAAAGATATTGAATGTAATAGAACAAATTGTGAAAGCTATATTTGGTTGGGACTATAACACTTGCTGCATATGTTATTATTATGGAGAATTTGGACACATTAGAATGAATTGTGTAAAGCATCACATAAGGAAAATAGATACTACCAAAAGATGTTTCATATATATAGAACTTGGTCATCTTGCCAAGTATTGTATTAACACTAGAAGAATAGAATATGAAAAGAAGGAAAAAGTTGATAACATTAGAAAACAAATGAGACAAAAATTGGTTCCAAAGTCTAATGAGAATTTAGGCAATAATGATCAAGTCACTCAAGAATTCAGTGACTCCACCATTTCCACTTGATTTCTCAAAGGAGAACTGGAACTAGGATACCAAAGAAAACATCTAAATTAGTTCTAGTTGATAGGAAAAAAGATCCATATCAGCATTCAAGATGTGAAAAGGATCACTGAGTAGAAGGTACCAGTTACTACCGAGTTACTTTCCTTAATGAGTGAGGTTAGGTCACAAACTATACCAAGTAGAGTTGAGAGTAACTAAAGTTTCATATGGTTACCAAATGGTGAAAGACTTCACCGAGTAATCAATGCAAGAAAAGTGGATGATAGTCTATCAAATTCGTCTAACTTTAATACCAGGCATTTATAGTAGAATTTGATAAAAGAAATGAAATTGAAGTAATTTTCACTGTGAATTTTTGAGAGAAAATTGTGCAAAGAGATCTTCAAGAACATTCAAGTGATTTAGAAAATTATTGTCAAAAATTTTGAATTCTCTCAAACCCTACAAACTGAAGATGATAGCTACCAACAACAAAGTGAAATGAGGATCAAACATGCTAATTTGTGGTGTAGAATGGAAGGCACCAGACTTCAAGCTCACTCCTACAATTTCTAAAACCCTAGACACAATTGGAGCATAGTCTCAAATCCCTTCTAAGGTACTATTCATCAACAACATCCATTCTCATTTTGAATGTGTGATTCAAGATACTGGCACCCTAGAAATGGATGAATGTTTAAAAGAGTCATGTGTGGATGGAGTTTTAAAACCCAAGCATCAACATCTCGAAGCCAAAGGTTTAATCCATATTCCTAACATGCCCTATGATTTCCAAGTCAAATGGATTAGGTGTATTCTTAGTCATGTGTACAATGGATAGTTGTGGTTGGAACAACCTATTTTGATTATAAATAAGATGATTCATAGGATCACTGGTCTCCCTATGCTAGCTAAAGCTAAAACAACAAAAACCATAGGTCAAGTCAAATTAGAGAAGAAAACCCTAGCCAAGTGGGATGGTAAGGGAATGAAAATTAGTAGTGTCACTGACATAGAATTGAAGTTTGGTATCCATATCATTGCACACAAGATCTATAGCTCTAGTAGGTTGAAAAATATATCATGCAAGGCAATAGACTTGGCATACAATGTTGCAAAGAATAACCTATATCTTGACCTTTCTAACTTGCTATTGAATCAATTCAATAAGAACATTTAGAGCATTAGGACATCAAAGAACAACCCGTGCAAGTTTGGCTATCTATTGACATGTTTATTCTTTTATGTTTAGAAATTCTTTCCATCAAAAGGAACTACTATTTGGAGGAAAGATGTGCCAATACTCTATGAGATAAATGAATATATTGTTGAGATGGGATAAAATTATACTAGTATTATGGATTATTATTTTGATGCATTCAAGTAGAAAATTAATAATAGATTCTAAATCCTAAGAAACTAGTTGAATATTATAAGGATGATGTATGTTTTATGGTTGATAGTGATAAGTTATACATTTAGGTAGTTAGGCCAAAGAATTGCAAGGGTGAAACCTCTAGGATATGAGGTAAAAATTGATGAAACTCAGGATATTATTGAAGCATTGATTAATGAACTAGTTGACCCCAAGGCTACATATTTTGGAACATGTGATGAGGTAAAGGCTAGGATAGAACTGAAAATTAAGCTCCATCATGTAGTTAGCAAAAGAAGGAAGAGAATTTCCAAGTTGAAAATAAGTTCTACTCTTTTGTTAACCAAGGGAAAAGGTGAAGATGAAGAAGTAGAGGTTGAAGAATCTGAGGAAGAGGAACCACTAAAGAAAAAGGGTAAGGTAATCATTACCAAGCTTTCCAAAACAACCACTGTAGTATTCACAAGGAGATCATGTAGGAAGAAGGTCGACAAAGAAGGGGGAGACATAAATTTCTAGAGGTCTCCACCCACATCTGAAGAAAGGATGAAGGAATTGGAATCAGGTTCTAGGATAACAAATTTCAAAGCATTAAAATATGAGACTAGAATAGCTAATGAGCAAAGGTAGATTAAAGATATTCTAATATTTGAAATAGGTAAGTGGAAATACTCTCTTGACCAGCTCACTCAGCAAATTATGTATGATTTAATGAATAAAATCAAGCCAAGATGGGAACATGCAAAGAAAACTGCAAAGGACATTCATGAGCAGACCCTAAGGTAACTAATGCCAAATTTGATTGACAAGGAAATCAAGGAATATTTAAAGAAAAATGAAGAAAAAATGACTTTATAATTTAATACTTGTCTTATTTTGTTGAAGTAAATTGAGCATATTGTGAAAAATGCAACTAAAAAATGGAAGAATGTAAATATTTTTCATAGACCAAGTGATTTTCTAGTCAGCATAAGTGACAAAGATGAAGATGATGACCAAGAAAAGGATGAAGAAAATAATGATGAATAGGTAACATATTTTCATAATGAGGATGATGAAGAAGAATAGAAGTAAGAGGCTATTGAGGATGATGAACAAGATGTTGAGGAAACTAACCCAGTCAAGATTGTTGCAGTAGTTATTGCCTCACTTCCTCACTCTCCAAGCAAAATAGTGACAACATCAAGCATGGAGATAGTCTCAGCAAGATTGATTATGTCTAGCACTACATGCACAAACATCCAATAAATCTTTGCACTAGTTCATCTCAAGACATCTTTAACTAAAATATTAAGTACTTCATCTACCAAGTTGAAGACTCGTCCCTCTTCAATAGTTTTGAATTCAGTAGTTTTTGATACATCAATTTTTGCTTTAATAGGTACTTCTACTAGCATTTCTATAATAAGTGTAGTATCAATTTTTGCAGCAAGTCCCACTATTTCTACCATTTTTTCCATTCCAAGTACATGAGAAATAAGTGCAAGGAAAGTTGAGGCCAAACCTCAATAGAGGAAAATTTTTTTGGGTAAAGGTAAAGAAAAGGAGGAGGATGTTGATCTTGATGAAGAAATTGTGATTCCTAATTGGGATATTTCAAAACTCACTCTTGATCAAATGCAAAACCTTGGAGAATTACTCCAAAAGTAAGCCAAGTAGTAGAGACTAAGAAAAGAAAGAGATAAAGAATTTAAAATCATTGGGGATGCCAAGAACAATTTAGCAGAGGCTATAGGTATAGAGATTCATTCTTCTTGGCTAGTTTTTTTTCAGTTAGTAGAAGTAGTCCATAAGTACAATGAAGATCTAGATGGACAAGATAAATTATTACAAAATGTAGAAAAGAGGTTTGAGAATAAGGTCTTAGAACTTATTGCTCAAAATATTGCAATTTATGAGGCAGAGTTATCTACTATTTTGAGTTCTCTTGAAACTTCTTGTACGAATGTAACTTTACTTTTTGGTAAATTATGTGATAGTCCAAGTTTTACAAAGGAGATAAAAGACAAATTGTCTAATATTGATGAAGACCTTATGGAAAGTGCTCAACAATTATAGCTTGACCTACGTTCAAGCTTTTCCCATTTCAAAAGAATCAAATTTTTGTCAAACATGCAGGTAGAATTGCTCAAAGAAGAAGTTAGAATCAAATCTACATTGGTAGATATTCAAAATATGATACTCCCTAACAAGGATACACTATAGAAGCATATTGCTTATTCAAAAACTCTCATCCATGACAATAATTTCTCTATTGTAGATCATATGATTGAACTTTAAATAGAAGTGCAAGTGGTGTTTCACACAAGCATTGTCTTGCAAGAGAACTAGGGCAAGACCTTGGAAATTATGCTAAAGCTACATTCAGACTTATTGTCTCATTTTGGCATTAGTATGTAAATACTATAGTATAAATATTTGGCATTAATGTGAAAAAGGGGGAGTAGACATGATATGAGAAACTATGGGACAAGATATTATATGATATAGAAGTTATAAGGAGAAGCTATGAGATAGATGTAAAAAGATAGGGGGAGAAGATTATAAGAAGAGTGTAAAGCAAATATGTATAGTATGTACCGTATATAATGTATGGGGGAGCATTATCATGCACATAAATGTATCCTTTACAAAACCAATTTTGAAAAATCTCAAATATAGTATACTATACCGAGTTGGAGACCTAAGTTGATGGATAATTTAGTTTTGACCGATAAGTGCTTTTGTCACTAATGCCAAAGGGGGAGATTGTTGACATCCCAATCATGTTTGTCATTAGTGACATATACTTATTTAGATTGTGAGTTCATAACATGCATATTGTATAGTTAATAGTGTTAACCAAGCATTTCAGTTGCTATCGAGTCCTATAATTGCTACCGAGTCCTATGGAAATATTTCAACTTGAACCAAGCAGTTACAAAAGTGTTGAAGATCAGTAGTGTAAACCAAGCATTTTAGTGTATTATGAGTTTCCATGCAAACCAAGTGATACAGTGGTCATTGAGTTCATAGTTGATGTGATGTGAGTCTAGTGTTGACCAAGCTATTGAGTGTTAAACAAGTGACTTAGTTTATACCAAGCTTGATGTGATAGTGTTTATTGAGCTATGAAGTGTGAATTGAGTAATTTTGTTTATATGTTGAGTTTCATAGTAGTCATTGAGTCACTAGTGCAAACTAAGTTCAAGACTAGTAGGAAGTGATTAGTATGGACCGATCTTCTACGTCTACCAAGTGCATGACAATGCTAAGCATTGACAATGGATGTTGAGTATCAGAACCTCACCAAGTTAGTCTTCAAAGCTCGAGTTTCTACACTTTGGCTGACATTGTAAGATTTGTGTAAACTTGTGTTATGGCCAACTTTGTAATTATGTAACTTGAATTTATATACATACATACATATATAATGTATTACATCACATCAAAAATAATCAAGGAGATCTAATGTAATCATTACACAAGAAAAAATAAAATTACAAAGGCTATAATAGTATAAGGAGCACCAAAGATTCATCTATAAAAGAAGGTGATTTGTTTATGTTGAGGAATGTCATTCAACAAACTAGGTTGCAGATCAAAGATCAGTTAATATTTTATCCTAATAGATGGATCAATCAAATCCTTTAACAAGGTAGACCTAACAGTCTTATGTAAATCTCTTTACTGAGTGCATACTTCATTGTATGTTTGCAAATCCTTTCACAAGGTGGACCTAGTAGTCCTTATTGCTCCTAATAGGGTAGATCATTAGAAATGATTAATGTAAGCCTTAATAGGCCAACTTTCTATTGTAGTACTAAAGCTTGTGGGTACCATCCCCACCCCAATTTTAATTTCTATTTGGAAGGTTCTTGGGTCACCAAATCTTGTGTCAAAGTGTTGTGTATACTTTCACTATTTTCAGTTTCTCATGCATGAATTTGTTTCAAAATTTATATAAAGGATTAATTACTAATCAAGTACTTAGTGTTAAAAGTTTTAGAAGTTACTGATTGACCCCTCTCCTCTCAGTAACTTAGCTTGTCATAATATTTCCAACACTTAATAACCTACATCATTAGATTTTAAGAATCCTCTAATTATGTAAAAAATTATTATTATTTAATACCAACTAATAACAACTATACCAATGATTTTATCTTATTTTTACTTAATTATATATATATATATATATATATATATATATATATATATATATAGCATGTTTAATCTGTGTACACCTATCCACATCTATACTATGAAATTATATAATGTGTCTATTTAAATATTATACCATCTGACACCTAAATCCCTCTATATCACACACTACTACTGACCACACATTACTAACTATTAACACTAAATAATTAATAATATATTATTGACATACTCACCATTTACATTAACTACCAACTAAATTTAATAACTTAAATATTGAATACCAACTAATATTATTTACTAAGTAAAACAATGCTTACTATTAATTTGTAAAACATAAAATCACTATTTCATTTTAACAATTGAACTAATTCTATAAAGGACTATTTCTAACTATCTAACACATTAGCTACTAAATAATTTAGCCACATTGTTATACCATTACATTTACTATTTAAATTACTAGCAACTACTTATTAACAGTAAGCTTACTATCTACTAACATTAATATTTATTCTATTTTTTTAATGATGATCTACTAATTTATTAACTACTACATGATTAATTTTCTGCTAACCACTTTATGCCATAACTTTTATCAACTAAATTATTAACATGACCCATTATGCAAACACCACCCTAATTTCACATCATCCATTAACAATTAAATATTGAAATCCCTAACTACTCACTAACACTAAACTCTTAATAAAACTGATTAATCAAAATCCTGAATCAAATTCCTAAGCTAAATCATAAATTCTTTCCACCCCATCTACCTAACTCAGACCCTTACCAGCCAGGTGAGTTTTAGACATTGTGAGTTCCAAGGTGGAAGAGGTCTACACTAATTTTCTCTCATAATGCATGTTTCCCTAGCATACCTACTTTAGTGCTTTCAAAAACTTCACCACCCATCAAATTCACCTCCCTTTATTCACGTGCATCCTTTTGTTGATCCCAAATTTGATAGGGTAGGTCACAAGATTAGAAAGGCATGGCAATTAAGCTTGCCAAAATCACATTTGAGTGGGTGGTTTTGTCAATGTGTTCGGGAAGGAGGATACTGCCCTCCACCTCCCCGTCAACCCAACCCTACAAGGGTGGGGTCCCATTCCCTCCCACGTCCATATTGTCCCTTATTTATATGCTTATTCTAAAACTTAGGAAGGCCTTTTCCATATAATAATAGCAAGGTTCAATTTCTTGGTATAGCAGAGCATTGAACATTATAGTATTAAATATATATTAGAAGATAGCTTATCAGGTAGTGTACTAGGAAAGTGTTTGTAGTGTGTGTGTGTGTGTGTGTGTGTGTGTGTGTCTATCTATATATATAAATATATATATAATTCTATTTCTTTCTTTTTTTAAAGTGTGACTTGTACCCATATGTCTTGGTCATGAGATGATTATGAATTATCCCTACTTTTCCTTTTTTAGACTTGGTGATGGCATGAAGAAATAGAAGTCTTTTTGGCCCTTTTTGTGAACATTTTTCTATAACATACTGAACCTTATCATCTTTTAAGTATAGTATTTTGAACTTTTGATGTATAAGGTATGGACATATGGCATAAGAATGATAATCAAAATTATATCTAAAGAAGGGTTCATTTTGTGGTAAAAATCTTTCTTCATGAATGTTTGATATGGGTAGATCTTGCTATAGCTGATGAGATTGCAAAAACTGTTAGTTGAATAATTAATGCTTTTTCTTTATAAATTAATAAATATAAATAAATGTTGATCATAGGAATACAAGTCAAGCTGGAGTTAATAAAAAAACAACTGCAAAGGATTAACATTGAGGAATTGATGGTATTAAAGAGAAACATTATGACACCATTGTAGCTGGAGACTCGGTGGAAAAGTTAGAAGGGACCTATTCTAATTAATAACAAGAGGGACCTAATAAAGCAACTAAATAGGAAAGCAAGCATCAAAGTGATTGTTCAAACATGCAAAGAATTGTTGCACAATATCTAGATTCCTGGAAGCTATTTAAGTTAGATAAAAGAGCAGATCTAGCATCCTCTATGCTCTGTGTTTATGGGAATTTAAGGAGATAACTAATGTTTTTACGATTGCATGCTTGCATAGCTCTTAAGTTGTAGCTCACTATCCTTCATGAGGAAGACATAAATGTAGGAGTTTGTTATTTCCTTCCTTTTAAATAAGACCTCATCTATATCTATGAAGTTAGCTAGTAAGTAGATTGATAGAGTTGATAGATATCTTGTGTTTCCAAGCTATTGTAACATAGCATATTTGAATGAATACATGACTTTGCTGAGTTTCTATACTTTTTTTTGAGTTGATCTTCCCTTCATTCTTCCATGGGGGCCCATGTAGAAGGTGGAGTTTACTTTAGTAATTAGGAGTTAGACTTAGTTTTCTAAGTTAAGTTTAGAATTGCTATTCCTGCAGCCATTAGAAACAGAACTAGTCACTATTCCTGCAGTAGTAGGTGCATAGATGTATGGTTAAGTAATTATAATTTCCTTCCAAGCATTTGATAGGTGTCTTTCCTTTGGATAAACTAGATTTCCTTAATGGTTAATGTATTCAAGGTAGTAGTGACTTTTAGCAAAAACTAGAGCATATACTTTGCAGACATCATCTCAAGTTCACACTCCTAGATTGATATTTAATGAAGATTAGCATAGTACTTTGGTAGTAAGGGATGTCTAATCCTGTAACTAACAAGGTGTTATATTGGCTTGACATTTTCACACCATTGCCGAGGATGGTGTCAGTCTAGTATTCACTATTGAGTCACTTGGTTTCATTTTTAGTATTTTGCATGCATAGGAGAAGAGACCAGCTTGAAAGATTTCTTTCCAACTTCAATGAGGATGATCATTTTTATCCTAACCTTAAAGAAAGAGAAGAAAGAGAAGAAAGAGAAGAAGAAGAAGAACTATTTGAGAATATATTTGCAGAAGTATTGGATCAAGTACAGTCACCAACCACATCATAAGAATCTTTCCATTTGAATAATATTTTTTCTGAGCATGAATATCAAGTTAATCAATTAGCTCTAGTCATTTATCAGCCACCACTAGGACATCCACAAATTGTAGTAGCTCAGCCTACCTTTCCCTTTCCAATCCCTACTCAACAGGGTAACCAAAATCTGAAGAATATACCCTCAGCAACCCTGCGCAAGTTCTATGACATTATTACTAAAGATCCAAAAACCTTTCTTTTCGAGTTTGACATTCTTTGTCAAAGTTATGACTACACCATTAATGCTCATAAACTAAAATTGTTTCCATCAACTCTCAAAGAAGCTATTTTAAGATGGTTCATGAGTCTAGGTGCCAATGCTATGACAGATTGGCCAACTATGAGTAACCTGTTCCTTAATAAATATAAGGAATATTGCAGAGGCCATGACTTAAAAGGAGATGACATATTTAGGATGTCATAAAAGGAGGACAAGACTTTGGAGGACTATGTTACTTAGTTCATGTTTAACTTGCAGCGCAACATGCAACACCAACTGAATGAGGAATCCCAAAAGCATCTCTTTTAGAAAGGAGTGCATCATAGGAGTATGGAAGCCTTAGACTTAATAGCTAGAGGTGACATTACATAGAAGACATGGACTAAAATCCAGAACATTTTCTTGAACTATTCTAGAGAAACAATAAAAAAGGGATGAGGTTTGAGGGACTTACTCCAAAAAACTCCTGGTACTAGAGTATCTAAGATAGAACTATCAAATCTCTTGTTAGATTTCAAGCAAGACATCATTAATGATGTCGCTACACAACTAGACACCATACAAGCATGAAGGAAGAAGGAGGATGTTGATATTAGCAGAATATTTCCCTCATTGTAGAGAGAAGAAACCCAACTATCAATGCAAGCCTATTACTAATTTGGAATCATAGCATGTGCCTACTAAATTCAAGGCAATTGATGAAGATGGGAAAGTCCTCTATGTTGCCCAATGAAGGTCGTGGGCTCCAAGATCAAGTATTTCGCAAGACCCACTCCATAATTATGGTTTTAATAGTCAATGGCAACAATATTATGGTAATTATAATAATTGGCAACACCCTAACCAAGGGTGGAAACAACCTAACCAAGGTTGGTAGTAGCCTAACCCAGGCTGGCAAAAACCTAACCAATGGTGGTAGCAACCTAATCAAGGGTGGTAGTAGCATAACCAAGGGTGGTAGCAACCTCAGCAGGGTTGGCAAGAACCTTAGTAGGGTTGGCAACAACTACAGAACTAGTAGCAACAATAGCATCAACCAGCCTTGACTCAACCTCCTCAATAGAAGGCCTTAATGCCTCTTGTAGCCAATATAGCCCCTCCAAAATAGACATTGTTACCTACACAACCTACACCTAATACCAATAGTGCAAAACCTTCAGCCTAGCAACAAATCTATTGCATCACTTTGAATGATATTCATTTGTGATCTGGAACAATGCTTGCATCACCTCAATAGCTCATTATAAAAGAAGTAGATGATACAAATGTTGAGTTAGTTTATCAACCTACCACCACTATCTCTCCTACAGCCATGAAACCACCATTTACTAGTAGGTTATCATGGCAAATTCTGCTAAATGAAAATCAAGCTACACTAGATTTGCTTAAACAACTAAAGAAAATGATGGTTAAAATTTCCTTGTTTGATGCAATAAAGGAAGTGCCCATATATTCAAGAGCCATCAAAGAAGCCTGTATTAAAAATCCAAGAAGAAAAAAGAAGGATTGTCATGCCTGACTCTTTCTTTTTTTTGGACTTTACTGCTTATCAAGATTATGTGGTTATAGTATCTTTCTGATGATACATTCTTTTTATCTGTTGGACTTGGTGTTAATGTCTAGAGACATGTGTTATTTTAGAACATATTGCTATCTTAGATTTCTATGTTTGATTTCATTTTTTTTACAATGTTGTTGTGAAAACATTTTTAATAATTCTATTTAGGAATTATGTTAGAAATTTTACTTTAGAATGTTATTGTGTGATTAATTTGCAAACATTGCTACGAGTATTCAATTGCCAATGTCAAATTTATGATATGCAGAAAAGAGTTTTTCTTGCTTAGGCATATTGTTATAAAACAGTTTGATCTGATTCAATAAATCAAAAGAATTATAATCAGTTAGGTTACAATTGAGATAAATGATGATAAGTATTAAGAGGTTCTCTTGTTATATATATTCTCCTAATTATGTGATTAGGGTTTTCTTTTAAAATAACTATAGTTTCAATTTGTTATGTGTTGTATTTAATTGGAATGGTCTTAAAAAAAAAAAAAACCCGTGCTTATACCTTTTTATTATTAGATTTATGGCATCTCATTTTGTTTTGTTAGTTAGGGAAGGAGGTTTTTTTTAATAAAAACCCTAAGGGGTTTTGGCTTTTTTTTTGAAAGCATATCAATTATGACGGTGGAAATGGAATCGCCATATGCACGGCGTTGTGGTGAACTCCTGTGCGATGAATCTGGCAGTTGCCTATTAATGAGATATCATGGTTTTAATGGGTTATCTTTGAGATAGGGCAAGAAATATGGCCGCATTGCTTTGATTTTTAAGCATCTGTAGCCCTTGATGCTGGGAAATCGAAATTATGGAAGGTCTCGAGGAAAGAGATTTTATGTTTAAGAGATAGAGATTTGAGAAGTTGCTAATAGTTGGTTCATTTGTTTCATGGTTTAGGTTTTGTTGTTAGAAATTGTTTCCTTTGTTGCGAGCAAGTTCTTCAATCTCTGTCTTGTGGAAGTGCGGTTTGGACTTGGGTTTTGGGCTTTGGCTTCGAGCTTCATTACAAGAGTGTTTTCCATCTTCATTACCCATGTAGGGGCAATTCCTTACCCTAAACTCTTTTGTTTGTAATTTTATATGTTGTTATTTAGTGTTTTGCAAATGGGTATTTGATTTTTATTATGTGAATCTACATTCAAAGATGGATATGTATAGAGCAAGGCACTATGAGCAATGCCCTATAGATACCCACCTTTGGGTGCGGAGTATGGAATATCGTATTGGGTATAGTGATGAGTTTCATAATTGGGTTGTGCCCTAGCTGTACGGTTCAATTCATGTTAAATCCTGTCGAGGCCTTAGTTTGAGACAGTTAGTTGTATCTGGGTTTGGTATTATGGCTACGTTGGGGCTGAGCTTGGATAGAACCCATACCTTGAGATATTGGTATGTGTGGTTCTGTCACAGTCATGTGCACATATTAGGTTGCAGTATCACGTCAGTTTGAGGACACAGTTACTCTGTTTCATGAATTAGCTGTCTAGAACTATTGTTTGGAATGATGAGGAAAAAATGTAGTGAACTGTATGAGACTCTTGATGGTAATGACATTAGGATTAATAGCTTAGGGGATTATTTTCAAAATTATGGTGTTTGTTTGAGCTCAGTTGTATGTAAAAGAGTTTTTATAAGATATGTTTGTGTGAATTGATTGAGTTTTTATGTGATATCATTGAGCAAAATCTGTAGGCATTATGTGTTTACAATTTCATACTATTGCAAGGATCTAAGGTTTAAGCTATAACATAGAGTCACCTGTATGTTTTTTAAGTCATTATTTTTGTTTATTCAACTGTATGCGTTTAGAGGAATAAAACCCGAGTTTGACCTTCAGGATTTTAGAACGAGTACTATAAAATTGAAATGATTTTTAGATTTGTTTAATGCTTAATAGTATAGTAAAACTATCGACTGTTATTATCATGGAAATGCAATGTGATTCAAAATTGCATTATTGTTACAAAGTATTCATTTGATAATTTGAAACTTAGGTTTCACTGTCGTTTGATATCTGACATGGCAATTCGTCAAAAAGTTATATGGAAATTTGTATTTGAAGTATAAGTTTTGTTGTGACAGCATAAACTTCTTTTTATGGTTGAAGAAATTGATTTATTTTGGTTGTTGTTTTATCAATATCTAAATGGTATGTATTTTTGTATTTGGATTTAATTATATTTGAATTTTGTTGTGAATTATTTTCATAGTTATTATGGATTGTTTGGAATGTTATGTTGAAACAAAATTCTTTTTAATTTATCCTGATGTATTTTTGTTCATAAATGAAATGGAAAGTTGTTTTGTGAAAGGCAACTTTATGATATAAGTTAACCAAATTAAACTAGAATATCACACGAGCATTATTTTTTGTCTTGGTCTTTTCAAAGGATAAATTTAGTTTACTTTGACAGTAGCAGTAAGTAGTATAGTGTTACAACTGGTAATTATCATTAAACCAGTGTAATAGTTTAGTTATAATTATGAGGGCGTAATATTATAGTACTTATTTCTGTTGTTAAAATAATCTAAGTTTACTTTTGAATGTGACAGTAAAAGATGAGATTTTTTATCAAAAGATGAAGAATGTAATAACTGATTTGCTATTAATAATTGTGCATTCTTAGAATATCTACTTGATGTGTATTTTAAGGATAACTGTAATGAATGTATATCGAGGTGACTAAATATAAAATTATTCTAATTCAGTTGATTAAATCAGTGATAACCTTAAAATAATTTGGGATGGGTTAAATTTATATAAAATATATTTGGCCTTACCTATGAGTTAAACCTGTATGGTTGAGTACAGAGAAAAAGGCATATTTCTATTCTATCAATGATAAGTATAATAGAAATTTCCGTTATGAGTTGACTATGGGCATACCAAACATGGATGCAGAATCTTAGTGCCATAAAGATGACACCTTAGTATATATATGATTCATTTACGAGTTATTCTTAGTGTGAGTTTAATTTTGCTTTGTTAAGTAAATATTTACTTCTTGCATATTAATTTGAAACTACACTATGATTAAATGGTTCAGATGTCTGCATTATGGTTTATATATGTTTATTCTAACATGTATGCAGGTGGATTATTCATTTGATTCAGTGTGTAATGAGCCCTCTTGTTTTGTGTTGTAATCTTTTATGTGATCACTTTCAGGTGCTTTGTAATGGCTAATAGGTATCTGAGGATTACTATTGAAGATTACTTTATTCAGAAAACCATTTGTTGAAGAATACTTGGAGGGAACTTGATAATATATTTAAAAAGGATGAATATGTATCTCATTCTTATTTTGAACTCCATATGTATTTGTGTTTCTATGGAGATGTGTGTAGATGGAATTCTTTATTATTATGAAGTTTTCGCTTTAAGTGTGGATAGATCAATGTATGGACACATATATTACGTTGAGTAATTTAAAAAAAAAAAAAAATTGTTGTGGTTTTCTTTTTTTCTTCTAGTTTTGTTTCATTATTTTCTTCTTTATGCTTGGGTGGTCATTAGATTTGGTATCAGAGCCGAGGTTTTAGATTAATTAGGAGTCTTGGGTTTTACGATTTTTCTCGTCTTTGTTGTGTTATTAACAGTTTTTTTTTTTAGGTTGTTACCATGCCTCCCGTCACTAGAGGAACTCGAGGTCACGGTGTTCCTAAAGATAACCTTGCTAGCAGAGGTAGTGGTAGAGGTAGGGGCCATGGTAGAGGTCCTAGGCACCAGGGAAATGTTGGGGATGATCAGTTTGATTAGAATGCTGGGATTGGAAACAATCTAGAGAATCAGGCAGATCAAGCTATGGTACTTCAACAGATACTGGAATGTCTCGATAATATTGAGACTAATAACTAGATTCCTGGTGGGGGTGCAAATGTGTGAGTACCTCTGGTGCAAGATATTAACCTTCCTATCAAGGAAAATCTAGTGGCAAGAACTCAGCTCAAGGATCTTTCCAAGATGAAAGGGCCATTATTCTATGGTATGGAATAGGGTACATCGACAAAAGCTTGGATGTTAAACATTGAGCGATGCTTTGTCTTACATCGTTACTTGAGTAATGTGAAGGTAAGATGGTTGGTTATGCATTTGAGAGGATTTGGTTGCTTGTGGTGGGAGCAGGAGTTGGAGAAGTTGGGCATTGATATCTCTTTAGTTACTTGGGAGCTCTTTGTAGAGCAATTCAAGGAGAGGTTTATGTCAGAATATTGGCGACAGGCTTGTGCAAAGGAGTTCTTTCAGATTATGCAGTTTGGCTCTATAGTGGAAGCTTATGAATGTAGATTCTAAGAGCTTAAGAAGTTTTTTGGTTGGGAAAAAAATGATAAAGCCATGATTCAGCATTTCATCAGGGGGCTTATGCCCAAGATCGGGGAGGAAGTGAGAACTTTCAGACCTGTGTCTATGCAGGAAGCTTCGGAATGAGCAAAGCTAATTGAGATAAAGTTTGGGTATCATGGGGCTTAGTACAAAACCAGCATGAATCCACCTACTCTGGATGTCAGTAGGAATCAAAAGCCTCCACAAGGCAGTTCAAAATTAGGATTTTCAGGTGGAAAATTCAAGAAGAGAAAATTTGGTTAGAATTTTTGGTTAGAAAATGGGATTTCGAAAATCTATTGAGTGTTATCATTGTGGTCAGATAGGTCATTACCAGTCTTAGTGCCCTAATTGGGACAAGCCAAAGGTTGGACCTAAGCCAACTAGGTCTGAAGCGACAGTTGGTGATTCTACTAGAAACTACTGTGTTTTTGCTACCCTGGATCAGAAGCAAGCAGAACATCAGAACACGGTTATTGAAGCTCAAGGTAATATCCAAGGTATGAAAATATCTATTTTATTTGACTCTAGAGCTACATATTCCTTTATTTCTTCTACTTTAGTTGCATATAGTGGAATTCCTTTGGTTAAGGCAAGGAATAGATGGCATGTGGAGTTAGCGTCAGGTTCTAGGGTGAACGCTGATATAGTGGCTCCTGATTGTAAGATTCAAATGAAACCATTTACTACTTCAGTGAACCTTAGGGTTATACCTTTAGGATCATACGACATAGTTTTGGGAATGGATTGGTTAGAACAACATCAAGCTATTTTGGATTGCAAGGATAAGTTAATCCCTTGTTTAGATGATGTTGGATAAGCTAGAGTTATTGTTTGAATCAAGAGACCCATCTCTTTGAGGAAAATTTATGCCAAACAATTGACAATGTATGCTCGAAAAGGCTGTAGTTTGTTTTCCATATCGGTAAATGACTTAAATGATATCATGGATATAGATTCTTCTCTTGACCATCCAATCTTGCAGAAATTTTTGGATATTTTTGTTGAAGAGATTCCAGGAATACCCCCGAGAAGAGAAGTCAATTTTCGAATCGATTTAGTGCCAGGAACAGAACCAATTTCGAAGACTCCTTATAGAATGATAGCTCAAGAGTTGATTGAACTTAAATTTCAATTGGAAGAGCTTTTGGAGAAAGGTTTGATTCGACCTAGCATTTCACCTTGGGGTGCTCTAGTAATCTTTGTCAAGAAGAAAGACGATTCATTAAGACTTTGTATAGACTATAGATAGTTAAACAAGGTCACTGTTAAGAACAGGTATGCTTTGCCTAGAATTGATGACTTGTTTGATCAAGTCAAGGGTGCCCGAGTCTTTTTGAAGATTGATTTGAAATTCGGATATCATCAAATTAGAATCTAGGAAGTGGATATTCATAAGATAGCTTTTCGCATGAGGTATGGGCACTACGAATTCACGGTAGCACCATTTGGGTTAACTAATGCACCTTCTATTTTTATGAGCCTTATGCATAGTGTGCTTATAACTTTCCTTGATAAGTTCGTAGTGGTTTTTCTGTATGATATTTTGGTTTATTCTAGCTCTGTCGAGGAGCATGATCAGCATTTAGAGCAAATTTTGGAGTGCCTTCATAGGAATAAACTGTTTGCCAATCCTTTGAAGTGCGAATTCTTTAAGTCTGAGATTTGTTACTTAGGTCATATCATTTCTGGGGATGGAATTTTTGCTGATCCATCCAAAATTCAAGTTATTGTGGATTGGCCAGTACCTTCTAATGTGTCTGAGGTTCAAAGTTTCATGGGTTTAGCAAGCTATTACCGCAAATTTGTGTCAAACTTTTCCAAAATAGTGCATCCTATCACATCTCTTCAAAGAAAAGGGAAGAAATTTGTCTGGACAGAGGAGTGCGAGATAGCATTTCAGAAACTTAAGGATTGTTTAACTAGTGCACCCATTTTGGCAGTTCTTGTTTCAGCTAAAGAGTTCATGGTTTGCAGTGATGCATCTTTGAATGGCTTAGGGGCAGTGTTGATGTAGGAAGGATGTGTTATAGCTTTTGAATCTAGAAAACTCAAGAGTCATGAGGTGAATTGCCCTACTCATGATCTCGAACTTGCAGCGATAATGCATGCTTTGACCAAGTGACATCATTTTCTTTTGGGACAACGATTTGAGTTGCATACTGATCACTGAAGCCTTTAGTATCTTTTCACACAACCAGAACTCAATGCTAGGCAGTGAATATGGATGGAGTTCTTGTGTGAACATGACTTTGGGATTAAGTATGTGCAAGGGAAGGAGAACGTTGTTGCTGATGCACTTCGCAGAAGGTGACATGAATTATCTTCTTTGATCTTAACAATGGACCTTAGGAATAAGATTCTTTAGAATCTTTATGCAGATCTTTGGTTTCAGGATGTTAAGGCTATTATCGACAGTAAAAGCATCTTGGAAGGGTATTTTGAGGGGTATTCAGTAAATTTTGAAGGTTTACTGCTTTTTAGAGGGAGCGTGTACATTCCTAATTTGGGTGATTTAAGAAATCTGGTTATGTTCGAGGCTCACAAAGCACCATATTCAGCTCATCCGAGAGTCAAGAAAATGCATGCTAACCTTAAGTGACATTATTATTGGCTGAGAATGAAGAGGGACATAGCAGATTTTGTGGCTTGATGCTTGGAGTGTCAGCGGGTTAAGGTTGAACATCAGCACCCTGCGGGATTATTGCAACCACATAGTATTCTAGAATGGAAATGGGACAACATTTTGATAGATTTTATTATTATATTTCCTATTACAGCCCATAGGCATGATGCTATCATGGTGGTAGTGGACTGATTTTCAAAGGTTGCTCATTTTGTTCCAGTTAGATCATCCTATAATGCAGCATCGATTGCCAAAGTATATATGGAACAGATAGTTAAGTTACACAGAATTCCCAAAAAGATTATTTCTAATAGGGATCCAGTGTTTACTTCATCTCTTTGGAAATCCATGTAGCGAGAGTTAGGTACTCAGCTGAATTTTAGTTTAGCTTATCATCTAGAAACAGACAGACAAACTGAACGTGTCAACCAAATTCTAGAAGACATGCTTAGGATGTATGTTATGGATAGACAGAATAAGTGGGAGGAGTATCTACATTTGGTAGAATTTTCTTATAATAATGGATATCATAGTTCCATCAGTATGGCACCATTCCAAGCATTGTATCGTAGACCTTGTATAACACCTCTCAGTTGGGACAATTTGGATGAAAGGATTCTTTTAGGACCTGATATGTTGCAAGATTTCGAACAACAAGTGAAGAGGATCTAAGAACACCTTATTACTACTCAGGACCGACAAAAGAAATATGTTGATAAGCATAGGATTGACTATTAGTTCTTAGTTGGCGATAAAGTGTTTCTACGGATAAGGCTGCGTAAAAGTCCAATTCATTATGAAAAGGGGTCCAAGTTGGCACCACGATTTGTAGGTCCGTTTGAAATTTTGGAATGGATTGGACCTGTTGCCTACAAACTTGCCTTGCCACCGAGTCTTTCATGCATTAATAATGTATTTCATATTTCTTTTTTGTGTAAGTATATTCCTGATATTGTTCGTGTGCTGGATTGGAAAAAATTGCAGATTTTGGATTGTCAAATCATGTTGGAACCAGTGTAGATCATGCAAAGCAGAACTATGAGTTTAAGAGGAAGAGAAATAAGGTAGGTAAAGGTCCAATGGGACCCTAATGATGAAACATCTACTACCTAGGAGGACACTAAGATGATGAGAACAACTCATCCGCATTTGTTTGCTGAATTCCAAGAGAAAGTCAAAACCTAGTGGGGGAGGATGTCGTGCCTGACTTTTTCATTTTTTTGGACTTTACTGCTTATCAAGATTATGTGGTTATAGTATCTTTCTGATGATAGGTTCTATTTATCTGTTGGACTTGGTGTTAATGTCTAGAGACATGTGTTATTTCAGAACATATAGCTATCTCAGATTTCTATGTTTGATTTCACTGTTTTTACAATGTTGTTGTGAAAACATTTTTGATAATTCTATTTAGGAATTATGTTAGAAATTTTACTTCAGAATGTTATGGTGTGATTAATTTGTAAACATTGCTACGAGTATTCAATTGCCAATGTCAAATTTATGACATGCAGAAAAGAGTTTTTCTTGCTTAGGCATATTGTTATAAAACAGTTTGATCTAATTCAATAAATTAAAAGAATTATAATCGATTAGGTTATAGTTGAGATAAATGATGATAAGTATTAAGAGGTTCTCTTGTTATATATATTCTCCTGATTATGTGATTAGGGTTTTTTTTAAAAAATACATATAGTTTCAATTAGTTATGTGTCGTATTTAATTGGAATGGTCTTAAAAAGGTAAAAAACCCGTGGCTATACCTTTTTATTATTGGATTTATGGCATCTCATTTTGTTTTGTTAGTTAGGGAAGGAGGTTTTTTTTAATAAAAACCCTAAGGGGTTTTGGCTTTTCTTTTTAAAGCATATCACTTATCGCAGTGGAAATGGAACCGCCATATCCACGGCGTTGTGGTGAACTCTTGTGCGATGAATCTGGCAGTTGCGTATTAATGAGATATCATGGTTTTAGTGGGTTATCTTTGAGATAGGGCAAGAAATATGGCCGCATTGCTTTGATTTTTAAGCATCTGTAGCCCTTGATGCTGGGAAATCAACATTATGGAAGGTCTCAAGGAAAGAGATTTTATGTTTAAGAGACAGAGATTTGAGAAGTTGCTAACAGTCAGTTCATTTGTTTCATGGTTCGGGTTTTGTTGTTGGAAATTGTTTCCTCTGTTGCAAGCAAGTTCTTCAATCTCTATCTTGTGGAAGTGTGGTTTGGACTTGGGTTTTGGGCTTTTTCTTCGAGCTTCATTACAGGAGTGTTTTCCATCTTCATTACCCATGTAGGGGAAATTCCTTACCCTACTCTCTTTTGTTTTTAATTTTATATGTTGTTATTTAGCATTTTGCAAATGGGTATTTGATTTTTATTATTTGAATCTACATTCAAAGATGGATATGTACAGAGCAAGGCACTATGAGCAATGCCCTGTAGATAACCACCTTTGGATGTGGAGTATGGAATATCATATTGGTTATAGTGATGAGTTCCATAATCGGGCTATGCCCTAGCTGTAGGATTTAGTTCATGTTAAATCCTGTCGAGGCCTCAGTTTGAGACAATTAACTGTATGTGGATTTGGTATTATGGCTACGTTGGGGCTGAGCTTGGATAGAACCCATACCTCGAGATATTGGTATGTGTGGTTCTGCCACAGTCATGTGCACATATTAGGTTGCAGTATCACGTCAGTTTGAGGACACAGTTACTCTATTTCATGAATTAGCTGTCTGGAGCTATTGTTTGGAAAGATGAGGAAAAAACGTAGTGAACAGTATGAGACTCTTGATGGTAATGACATTAGGATTAACAGCTTAGGGGATTATTTTCAAAATTATGGTGTTTGTTTGAGCTCAGTTGTATGTAAAAGAGTTTTTATAAGATATGTTTGTGTGAATTAATTGAGTTTTTATGTGATATCATTGAGCAAAATCTGTAGGCATTATGTGTTTACAATATCATACTATTGCAAGGATCTAAGGTTTAAGCTGTAACATAGAGTCACCTGTATGTTGTTTAAGGCACTATTTTTGTTTATTCAACTGTATGGGTTTAGAGGAATAAAACTTGAGTTTGACCTTCAGGATTTTAGAATGAGTACTATAAGATTGAAATGATTTTTAGAGTCGTTTAATGCTTAATAGTATAGTAAAACTATCGACTGTTATTATCATGGAAATGCAATGTGATTTGAAATCATATTATTGTTTCAAAGTATTCATTTGATAATTTGAAATTTAGGTTTTGCTGTCGGTTGATATCTAACATGGAAATTTGTCAAATAGTTATATGGAAATTTGTATTTAAAGGATAAGTTTTGTTGCAACAGCATAAACTTCTTTTTATGGTTGAAGAAATTGATTTGTTTTGGTTGTTGTTTTATCAATATCTGAATGGTATGTATTTTTTGTATTTGGATTTAATTATATTTGAATTTTTTTGTGAAGTATTTTCATAGTTATTATGGATTGTTTGGAATGTTATGTTGAAACAAAATTATTTTTAATTTATCCTGATGTATTTCTGTTCATAAATGAAATGGAAAGTTGTTTTGTGAAAGGCGGCTTTATGATATAAGTTAACCAAATTAAACTAGAATATCACATGCGTATTATTTATTTGTCTTGGTCTTTTCAAAGGATAAATTTAGTTTACTTTGACAGTAGGAGTAAGTAGTATAGTGTTACGACTGGTAATTATCATTAAACCGGTGTAATACTTTAGTTATAATTACGAGGGTGTAATATTATAGTACTTATTTCTATTGTTAAAATAATCTAAGTTTACTTTTGAATGTTACAGTAAAAGATAAGTTTGTTTATCAAAAGATGAAGAATGTAATAACTGATTTGCTATTCATAATTGTGCATTCTTAGAATATCTGCTTGATGTGTATTTTAAGGATAACTGCAATGAGTGTATCTCGAGGTGGCTGAATATCAAATTATTCTAATTCAATTGATTAAATCAGTGATAACCTTAAAATAATTTGGGATGGGTTAAATTTATATAAAATATATTTGGCCTTACCTATGACTTAAACCTGTATGGTTGAGTATGGAGAAAAAGGTATATTTCTATTCTATCAATGATAGTATAATAGAAATTTCCATTATGAGTTGACTATGGGCATACCAAACATGGATGCAGAATCTTAGTGCCATAATGATGACACCTCAGTATATATATGATTCATTTATGGGTTATTCTTAGTGCGAGTTTAATTTTGGATTGTTAAGTAAATATTTACTTCTTGCATATTAATTTGAAACTACACTATTATTAAATGGTTTAGATGTATGCATTATGGATATGTTTATTCTAACCTGTATGCAGGTGGATTATTCATTTGATTCAGTGTGTACGGAGCCCTCTTGTTTTGTGTTGCAATATTTTATGTGATCACTTTCAGGTGCTTTGTAATGCCTAATAGGTGTCTGAGGATTACTGTTGAAGATTACTTTATTCAAAAAACTATTCGTTGAAGAATACTCGGAGGGAACTTGATAATATATTTAAAAAGGATGAATATGTATCTCATTCTTATTTTGAACTCCATATGTATTTGTGTTTCTATGGAGATGTGTGTAGATGGAATTCTTTATTATTATGAAGTTTTCACTTTAAGTGTGGATAGATCAATGTATGGACACATATATTACGTTGAGTAATAAAAAAAGAAAAAAAAATTGTTGTGTTTTTTTTTTCTAGTTTTGTTTCATTATTTTCTTCTTTATGCTTGGGTGGTCATTACAAGGATCCAAAGACTATCCATGTCCTTGGCTAGCTTTCTAATCTTATGCATGATAACTTCAAGATGCCTAAGTATGCAAACCTTGGAAGCCTAGTAGTAACCCTTGCTATTCAAGGAGTGCAAGTGCAGAATGTCTTAATAGACTTGGGAGCATCCATTAATGTAATGACCATGGAAGTATTGTCCAAATTAAAAATCATTGGTCTCAGACAAACACCAACAATCTTGTAGTTAGTAGATAGTTCTACCATCATTCCTAATGGTATGTTAGAAGATGTCACTATCACACTATATTTATGGGATTATCCAGTTGATTTTGTAGTACTCTCTCCAAAAAAAAGTACTGGGGGATATCCTATCATTCTAGGAAAACTATGGTTAGTAACAAAAAATGCTTATATTACATGCCAATTAGGAAAAATGACTATTTCATATCGGATGAACACCAAAATCTTAACTGTTTTATTCTCCTACTCAACCTTTGCTACAGGATGACCAAGTTGTCTAGCCAAATATGGGTGACTCTGCTATGGACATAGATTTTATTAAAAAATTGATGATGATCTCACAGGACTCATTTGTAAGCATTAAAGAAGAGGATGATGTCATTTATTCTATCATACTAAATGAGTATGGAACACAATTTGAGATATCTTCTAAATAGGATTGCATTTTAGAAAGCATTCTGCCTTTACCCTCTAAACCTCATTATTTTGAGTTTCCACAACTTTGACATTCACTTCTACCACATGAGATAGACTCAAAACCAATTGCTCAGATTTCAATGGATAAAAAGTAGTCAAAACAACAATCATTCAAGGGAGAGAAATAAACTTAAGCAAGTCCCTGTCTCAGGCACAACATCACTCCTGCAATTGTTACAAAAGCACCAAGATGCTTTTGCTTGGGAATGTACAGATATGAAAGGCTTGGACCCTGCATTCTATACTCATAGGATTTATCTAAGTCCTGATTGAAAACCTATGAGACAATGTTAGTGTTGAATAAACATAGCATTATGGGATATTGTCAAAAATGAACTAAAAAAGTTACTCAATGCTGGCTTTATATATCCTATTTTAGATAGTCAATGGCCTTCACCATTGGTTATTATTCCCAAGAAGGGAGGAAAATGGCGAGTCTGCATAGATTATAGAGAAATTAGCTTGGCTACAAAGAAGGATCATTTTCCATTGCCTTTTGTTGATTAGGTTCTTGACAATCTTGCAAGAAAGAAGTACTTTTCATTCTTGGATGGGGTCTGCGACTAAAATCAAATCAAGATAGCACCAAAGGAATAGGACAAGACTACATTCACATGTTCATGGGAAAAATTTTCTTATGTTGTCCTACCATTTGGTTTGTGCAATACACCTAAAACTTTGCAAAGAGTTATTTGTTGACTCCCAATTTAACAGTTTTGTAAATAACCAAGAAACCAAACCATTGCATATAAGGCTAGAAACTTCTTATGACAAATACACCTGACTACAATCTTGGGCCAACTACAAGGCATAACTCCTTCTTCTTCTTCAGGGTCTACAAGACCTAGGCGGGTAGACCTTAGATTCAATTGATATCATACCATTGCAAAACATATCCCTGAATCTATTTACTATAGATCACAACCCTTATATCTCCTAATAACTCATGTAATAAAAGAGATCTATAGTACCAAATTGCAAATCCTATGATATTCACAAGCTGAGTGAGGGCATCACATTTAGGTTCTTCAACATGAAAGGGAAAGAATGTTTGATTAATAATGTCGAATTCAACAAAACCCCTAGATATGCAGTAGTAAGACTTTAATGATCCTATAGCTGACCAGTGCCTAATCCATTGGGAAAAACCCTGAATCAAATGCATACATATGGATATTTGATACTTATGTATATATTCAGATATACAATCTATCTATTTACCTTGTAAATAAACATCTGTGCTCAATCTAGACCTCATTCTCACATGATATCCTTCTCAATAAACTTGCAACCCTATTGATTCACTAAAGCATTTACATAACTCGTTGATTTATAAGCAACAATAAGACAACATACAAACTTAAGGGACTACAACTACGATCTAGGCTCTTTGTTCAAAGATCATAAAACATTGAAGCTCACTACGATAGGAGACAAGATTCAAGATGAAACTCAACCTGTTGCTCTTTGTATTAATTTCTTTCAAACAATACAACCATATG
This sequence comes from Cupressus sempervirens, assembly GCA_028749045.1. Lineage (NCBI taxonomy): Eukaryota > Viridiplantae > Streptophyta > Pinopsida > Cupressales > Cupressaceae > Cupressus > Cupressus sempervirens. The sequence goes on along the minus strand of CM053790.1, from coordinate 90,214,732 downwards.
AATGAAATGAAAACAAGACAACACCTAATAGATCTAAACTATCTGTATTATCCTTCCTAAAGTTGTTTTCAAGAGAAATTGCTGAAAAATATATGGTATCATAGTATGGGAGCACATCAAAATTGGATCCAAAACCTGGTATCTCAGTAGTGACTGGTTTTTCTCCAAAGACTGGAACCAACTCATTTCTCAGTGACAAAAAATGGAACCTCCATAATGGATCAGAGAAAGAAAGATATAGACAAGAAATAATTCTTGGATCTGTTGTATGGCTGACATGTGTCCACTTGAAATTCAATCTCTTGCAATTGAATAACCTCTTTCCTCTTTCTACCCCTTTCATCTAATTTTTGTTTTCATCATTATTTATAATTGATCTTGAAATATCTCTGCTCAATGATGAAAACCCTTTATGCATCCAAAATATCTGATCTACCTTAGTAAATGATAGTGAAATTTTGAGTTTTTACTAAATATGGGTGAGCAAATTTGACCTTAACTACATTTCTATGGTCTTTTACATATATTCAGGTCATTACCTTACTAGAAATCAGTTTTGAACTTTGATACCTAAATTTGGTTGCAAGATCAAAATCTGGAAGAAAACCTCCTATAGCTTGAACTAGAAGAATTATGTGCAAAAATAAACTCCATATTCAAAAAATTTAGATTCTCTCAATTCTGACGATATATAACATCGCAGATCTAACCTCTCAGAAACCCCTAGAAAGTCTATTTGAAAATCACTCCCCTGGCATGGCACTCTGACTTGCAATTTTGAACTTGAAAAAATTTTCAAAACCTTGAAACATTCTAAATTTTGAACTTTACAAAAAATAGCCCTTTTAAATTTAAAAGTCTTGAATTGTGCAAACTTATTTGAAAAAGCAATTAATTTTTTTCTTTAATTTAGCAATATTTCCTACGCTTGAAATTTGTGGTCAACCCCCATTTGATTGGTGCCATGTGTCATATCATGATTAGTTGACCCCTCAAACATAGTGCAATGTCATCATTGGGTAGGCTTGTGCCACGAGTCACACGCCCGCATTCTCGCTTTGCTTAACTCTTGGGCATGTTGGTTTTGTAGGCATCCGCCCACTATCAGATCTGCCACATGGTAGCATCTTATGCCTCACATTTGAACTGCATGTCTTTGCCACATTGTCACTTAGCTAGGACCTTCTGCCACTTGGCCTCTTCTATTCCCTCGTATTAAATGCCTTCAATTTATTATGCTCGATAACAATGTGATCATTTGATGGAATTATCAACACCATTACCTTAGTTGGGTAAATATAAGCCTTATATGTTCTTTGCTGGATCTGGAAAATAGCCTCAGACTATATTTGCTAAATTGAATCACATCAACCTTCATTAAATTAAATTTAGTGTGCTTTGCTAGAAACCTATCATCATTTGCCAAACACACATCCATAAACTTCAACACAAAATCAATGTAGATGCATAGCATTAGGCCCTCCAGTAAAACAAGTCAAATACCGCTTAAATATGGCTGGCACAATAGGAAGGAAACATCAACATTTGAAGGGTCCTTAAATATGTCCAAAGTTGTCGTGCAAATCAGATAATGCATTATCCTAAATGGTCCAGGCTTATTAACAACTATTTTTACTGGCATTTATCTCTCAACTCTTTCTCATCACTATTCCTTTTTACTCTTGGTGATGAATCCATTTCATTGGGGTGGGTGTAATCAATGCAAAATGGATCAGGACTGCAAATGAATTTGAGCTCTTCAGGAGGCACTTCTTCCTCATCAATGGCTTCCTCTCTACCCAATCTATTATCATTGATCTTACCATTTTCTACATGTGATGGATGAAGGAAATGATGTAATTGCTCTTGCAATCAGAGTTACCTCATATATTATATATTTCTTCTTGACCAAACAACAGTACCATCTCTTTCATACTCAATCTTAATGGAATCTATAGCATCTGCATGGATAGAATCCCCTTTTGTTAAAATACTTCTAATCCCCCTTTTTTTACTAAGTTTGATGCAATTAGTCAAACCCCCAAGTGGGTTCGACTAAAAAAAAATTCATTTTCAAACACCTGAACTGTCAAACTAATCCACCAATCACTCGATAGAAACTGAAATCAATTTGCATCATTGATCCTAAATTTAGAACTCATTTTCACTTGTTCTTGCAAAATGTCAATTTAACGCTAGGAGCTCCTTTGAATGGCTTTAAAAACTGACCCAAATAGATAATTGGGCTTTGAAATCTAGGATATTGATTCTCTATTCCACATTCTTGTACCATGTCGAACCTCATCACATGAAAAGTTCAAGGTCAAAGGGTATTCATTGTCAAAGTTGACCTCTCAAAATTGCCTATAACAAAACGTGTCAGAAAACACTAAAATGGGTTTAGAATCAGTTTTGAAAATTGGGCAAATTGACACTTCAGAGAATGAAAACTGGGGCATTGGTTCTCTGTCATGAGGAGAGTATGGATTTGCATTTTGGGCTCATGAAGAATAACTATATGCAAATGGCAAGCGGTCAAAGTAGGCTACATGAATTTTGCAAATCAGAAACACTGATAGAAAATATTTTTTGCAAATGGAATGGACCTAGAAAATTGTGCATGCAGATTCTTCATGACTTGCAAACTAGCACACTTTAAGTATTTTTAGAGGACAACACAGGGGTACAATCCATTTGATCTTACCAATCACAGATCTCAAGTTATGACGTCCCTAACAGGGGTACCAAACAATCTGCAAATGTTGACACTAGTAAAAGATAGAGTTGTGTTTGGAATTGCATTTGAAAACTGATCAAACAGATTCATCATTAGCCAAAACTTGAAACATAACAAGTCTTTGACATCTATAATAGAATGCAAAAGGATTATTAGCATTTTGATCAACTGGTAAAAAGTTGTAACCCGTCAAACAGGGCTTCCCAAAATTATGTGCAATGTACATCAGCATGACAAATTTAAATGACCAAGTTTGAGGGATTCAAAACCTAGGCAAATGGACTCAAAACAACTCAAAATCTGAAACATAGGCTCTGTTGGCGCTCAAAACTGTAGCCTAAATTTTGAGCTTTTTTGATGCACATGTACTTGACTATCAAGTTGAGGCCTAAGAGGTGTTCAATGTTTCTAACACCTATCATTCAGTCTACCTAAGTGTTTCATGAAGTTAAACTGACATTCTAAGCTATTTTGTGAAATCTTGTTTTGAGTTAGTTTCAAATCTGCATTTTTGCCCCAAGTATGAAACAGTGACAGGAGGCCATGTTTGTGATTGAATATCTCACACCCAAAAATGTTTTAGGACTCACTGCTCTGGGAGTGTCTAGTATTCAAACCTAAGAACCTATGTTTCAAATTTCAAGCCATTTCGAGTTCGTCTAACTAGGTTTTGAATCCCTCAAAGTTGGTAGTTTATTGTTTTAACACATTTACAAATTGCACACATTTCTGGGAAGCCCTGTTTGACCTGTAATAACATCTGACCAATTGAAAAAATGATAAAATTATTTTTTTGTTGCATTCTAGACATCAAAGACTTATTATCTTTCAAGTTTTCGCTTATGACGAATCCGTTTGATCAGTTTTCAAACGCGATTCCAAATGCAATTTCTATCTTTATACTGGTGTCAGGATTTGCAGATTTGTCAGGACCACTGTTCATGATGTCATATCTCTTAATTTGTGATTGGTAAGATCAAATGGATTGTACCACTGTGTTTTCCTCCAAAAATACTTTAAGTGTGCCAGTTTGTAAGTCATGACGAATCCATTTGTACACTTTTCCAGGTCCTTTCCATTCGCAAAAAATGCTTTTCTGACATTGTTTAAATCGGCAAAATCCAAGTAGCCTATTTTGAACGCTTTCCATTTGTGCCTTGTTATTTTTTATGAGTCCAAATCACAAAATTATATTCACCTCATGACGGTGAACCAGTATCCTAGTTTTCATCTTCCCAAGTGGCTATTTGCCCAGTTTTCAATGCCAAATCCGAACCCAATTTATGGTTTTCTAACATGTTTGTTTGCACGTAATTCTAAGAGGTCAACTTTGACAATGAATATCTTTTGGCCTAGAATTTTTCATGAGACGAGATTCAACATGGTAAAAGTATGTAGAAGAGAGAATTTGTGTGTTAGTTTTCAAAGCCTGGTCAGAGGTTTGGGTCAGTTTGTAAGGCCAGTCAACATACCTCCTGGAGAAAAAGTGATAGTTTGTAATAGGTGGGAAAATGAGTTTTAATGATCAAGTTAATGCTCAAAATCAATTCCAATCAATACTAAAAGGTTAATAGATTAGTTTGAAGTTTAGTTCTCTGGAAATGAATTTTTTTTTTAGCCGAACCCACTTTGGGGTTCGACTATTTCCATCAGGAAGAATGAGTATGAAAATAAACAAAGCAACAACTCAAAAACTTTGGTGATTCCCCTTTCATTACTCCTAAAAGGAATTAGAGCTTTGATCCTAATGAAAGCAACTTCCTTCATAACTGATATCATGATGGATGAAAATATAAGGGCAATGAGGAGGGAAGTCCATTTTAAGAAAAAGGAAAAAGTCAAATGAAGAGGATGTCATGTCAAAGCATAGGGAGAAAGAGTATCCCTTTTGTTAATCAATTCTTACTTTGAATGCCATTGAACTTGCAACCACTAGCATCAAGGAGTTGTGTTGACCAACACAATAAAACTTGTCCAAGGACCCAGAGTTGCTTGACCCAACTCATACAGGCAACTAGTTGATGCATTTTGCACTTCATACTAACGGAGATGCATCTAAATATATAGTTTCAAGGAAATGAATACATATGAGCAGTAATTTCACTAGTTTCATTCTGGTTCCCGTCTCTTGTCTCAGCAATTTGTAAGTCTTATGTGTTTTTGGAACAAAGATCTAAGATCCATTTGCATCCCCTTCAGGTTGTATGTTTGATGTATTTTGCGATTCGACCAAAGGGCTGAGTAAATGCTTGATATGCTTAACAAGGTTACTAGTTACCTGAGAAGGATATTTTGTGAGAATGAGATCTGAATGAACACTAATGTCTTAATCACAAGGTGATTACATAGATCTAATATCTGGGTATACCAAATATGTCCTGATGTCACAGATGTATGTTTTTAATTCATGGAATTGCCCAATGGATTAGGCATTAATTAGTTATAGGATCACTTGTTATACTTCTACATATTTGAAATCATCTTGAATCAACATCATTAATCAAAATTTCTTTCCCTTTCATGTTAAAGAACCTAAATGTTATGCCCTCATCCAGCTTGTGAATATCATAGAGTTGTAATTTGCTACTATAGATCTGTGTTATTACATGAGTTAATAGGAGAAATAAGGGTTTTATCTACTTCATAATTAGATTCAGTGTATGCTTTGATAGGTGGTACCATATAAAGAATCTATAGGTCCACCCATCTAGGTTTTGTAGAGCCTAAAGTGCAGAAGGAGTGTAGCCTTATAGTTGGCTTGGTTCTTGGTGAATTGTGTCCATTATTGGAGATAGTTGCCCATAGTGCAATCTTACCCTATATACTTGGTTATTAAAATAATGTTAAATCAGGAGCCAACAGTCTCTCTAGTATGGACACAAGGCACTCCCAAAGCGGCAAGTCATGAAATATTTTTGGGTACGAGATATTCAATTGCAAACACAACCTCCTGTCGCTATTTGACACTTAGGTGAAAATGCAAATTTGGAACTAGCTCAAAACAAGACTTCACGAAATGGCTTAGAATGTCAATTTAACTTCATGGAATAGGTAGATGCATTAAATTAAAGGTGTTAGAAACATTAAACACCTCATGAGCATCAAATGGACAACCGAGTCCATAGGCTCCAAAAAGAATTTATAGGGCTTAAATTTCTCAACGGTGCTCAAAATTAGGGCTACAATTTTTAGCACCAATAGTGGCTCTATCTAGGGATGCATGTCCCTTGTAGGCATGGCAAGGATTCAAATCTCTGGAGGAAATAGACCACACACTTGAACTTAAAAAACTCTCTCGAACAACTTTATTGAAAGTAGGGAAAAAACTACTCCTACTATGTACATATGATGACCTCGGGCCACCAAACTTCAGCAAAATTGTTTACCTCTATCATATACTTGATTTTCATTCCTTTCCTCATAAGGTAAACTGAAATTATCACTCATATCAGTTACACCAAATAGATGCACAACATAAAATGAATCACTTGGCAAAACAAAATCATCACCCTCACTTCCATAGTTCATGTAAAAGCTTGGCATAAATTTAACCTCTGGCTCACTATGAAATGGAAAATTAGCATGCTCATGAATATTGACATCAAACTGAAACTCATATTTAGAAATTGACTCATGAACATTATCAAATAGAAATACAAAAGTCTTATACTCAACTTCATCAAATAAGTTATATACAGTGCTCGTATCTTGACTTTGCATTTCCTCAAATATTACCAGCTAAATGTCAAATGAGTAGTCAAATTTATACTCACACATAACATCATCATCACAATCTAAAAAATTTCATAACCTTCTGATGTATTTTCATAATCAAAGTGTTGATTGGCTTTTACCTCATTTGATTCATCATAAGACTTACTATGAAGTGTCGATTTCTCTTCAAAGACAACTCCATCGCACACTTCATCTTCAAACTCACAAAATGCAACATTGTTAGAAGATTCAATATCAAAAATGGAAGAAGAAAATTTTTATTTATTGCAACAGTATGATAGTGTATCACCATTTGCATCTAACCCCGCTAAATCTGAAAACTCCATGTCCTCTTCAAACAATGGGTTAATGACTCTCTGCAGTGATCCCTTTTGAACATTAGTAAAAAAGATGGGTTGCTCATCCTCACAAGCATCATCATATAAAGTGTTATCATATACTTTAAATTCACTACCCATTTTATCCTCGTGGAAACTTTCAACATATGAAGAAAAATCTGAACTATATGAAGACTCCCTTTCTATTTCTTCTACCAAACATATAGTGTCCATAATTACATCCTTTTCATCATCTTGTTTAGGATAGCCATTACGAATAGACCCTAATTCATCCCTAAACATGTCACTATATACTAAATATTTATTATCTAACGTAAGAACACTTGACAACTCTTCATTGAAATCTTCATATTCAAACTCATTAGCATTAACTGACATCACCATCTCTTTATCTTCATACTTTGTGGACAAATCACATTAAAAAATTTCATTGGTTAATTGATTTGTATAACACAAAAACTGAGATGCACTTTCTTTTTCAGATTCAGAAAAAGAATTCATACCTCTACTTTCATAAGAGTAGCAACTTCCATCATTGCTTTCTTCCTCCCAGTTTGCATTTGATTCATATGAAGATGAACATACACTATGACTATCCTCCCCTTGACTCGAGCGACAACTCCCATCACCAGCTTCATATGACACCTCTTGATAATATATTGGATCAGCAACTTCATTATCATCACTTGAAAGATGACTTTTAGCATCTTCATACTCATATTGATATGCATATCTTTCAACTTCAACCTTTATAAAATTTTCAACATGATGTAATCTCTCAATAAGATAATTCATTTCTTTCCTATCTTGCTGATCAAGAAAATCCATCTTACCATCCACTACTGAAACATTACAAACATATGTGCTCTATTCCTCTAACTATGACTAAGATAAATGTGACTAACATTCTTCATCTTGTGTTATCTCTCCATGACATGTCAGATTAGCAACATTAAACTCATGATCATAGAGATAACTCTCAGCCTCCTCACTTGTACAAAGCTAAGATATAGGTGCAACAACCTCAAACTTTGAAGTGTTAGTTACATCATCATAAATATAATCATCTTGAGAAGAACTTACTATTGTAACTAAACCTTGATTTGTGAAATCAAGACAGTGTTGAACCCTATCAAAGTCTTAAAAAATTCTTACTACTATCACATCATGAACACATGTGTCTTTATTTGCAATAAACTCATTCTTCTCTACACACACATTCTGATTTGAAATTTCAATCTGATTATTCATTATAACAGGGGTATTGATAAGCTTATTTGAAACTGAAAAATCAACACCATGTTCAAATTTTCTTTCATGACCATTATATCATCAATCATTCATAGAAAAATAACATCTAGTCAATCCATACTTCAAATTATTCTCAATATCCCTAGAAATCATAAAAGCTTGATATAATGTCTATGGTTCTTTAACCCTTAGGATATAATTCATTTTCTTATCAAATGCATCAAAGTAAATAGACAAAAACATTTGATCATCAGGTCTATAACTCTTAGGGGTTTCATTCAAAACTCTTGCAAATCTGATGTTGAATTGAGGGACAAGTTCATCTCTCTGAATATGAATCTTCAAGAACTTGTCATAAGAATTAGATATGCTTACCTGTTCTCCAAATTGCTCCATGAAGGCAGAATGCAACTCACTCCAAGATGAAATAGATCATGCTGGTAAAAAAGAATACTAGTCTCTAGTATCTCCTTCCAAGGTTTGAACAAATAACTTCATGTGCACATCTTCATGAGAAATCTCATAGTCACCCATCAAATCAATGAACAACTAAACAAGATGACTAGCTGAAACAAGATGGTTCCCATTAAACTTAGGCAAACTTTTTCTAACATCATTAGGAATGACATTCACAAAACCATGAATACCATTGAAACATAATGGCATATACCTCTTGGTAGAAATAGATATAGGCATTTCATTAACTGACTACATATTAGGTGAAATGAATCTTGAAATTCTTCAAATCTTTCAAACTCATCCACACTAATTCTTATTTTTAATTTGTAGGAGATCTACACAACTTTCCACCAAATAAACTTTCTTCAAATACACTTCACAAACTTAAATACAACCAGCTGAAATACATCTAGTGAAATGTATAAAACCTTAAAACTATTCTCCTCTTCTTGGTGCTAAAACTTCACTTGATGGAGAACACATATGTAAAATTTACTTTCTTTCATGACAAGAAAAACATCATGAAAATGAAATACCTCAAGTGTTGCTACATGAAACCACTAATCTACTGATTGGCCTGGTGTTGATCTCAATTCCTTACACTACTAACCATATCTTTTGTAGAGTTTCCATCTCTTTGAGGAGAAAAATTAAATCACAACAATGATTCACATTTATCATTAAAAATTCTTATGATAGCAAATCAACAACACTTTGAAACTTATTGGTTAGAAATTCATATACTCTCTTTTTTTGTTTAAAATTTGACACAACTTTCAGATCTATCTAATTCAATTGAAAACTCTTGAAAGCAATTTTATGTAATCGATCTACATTGGTTCAGAGATCCTTTAGAGAGTCACCACTCATAATTGTGAGAAATATTTTAAACATAAATCATACGTGACAAATCTGAACTAGAATTTCAATTTGTAGAACTTTGCAAAACTTTAAACACCTTGAAGAGAGAAATCACTTTAAAACAATTATGACTCTGAAATTACAGCAGTATTTTGAAAATAACAACTAGTTGAATTGACTGGAAATAAAACTTAGTCACACAATCTATATTCAACCTTGAAATTACGGCTGCAAATGGATAAAACTTCACTGGGGTGCATGATTTGGAGTAAGAAAACTGGAAAGAAGATCAGAGAACTTACTACTGAAACTTTTTAATGCATTTCTACTACTGTATTGAATCTCCTCTTTTCAAATTCTCAAGGTTTGTCTTAAATCTGAAAATATAGTCCCCACCAGAGTCACCATTTTGTTGGCTCTTGATTTAATAGTTTTGTAATTAACAAAGAAACCAAACCAATGCATCTAAGGTTAGCAACTTCCTATGACAGATACACCTGATTGTAATCATGGGCCAACTATAAGGCATAACTCCTTCTTCTTCTTTAGGCTCTACAAGACCTACGCAAGTAGACCTTAGATTCACCTAATATCGTACCAGTGCAAAACATATCCCTGAATCTATTTACTACATATTACAACCCTTGTATCTCCTAATAACTCATATAATAACATAGATCTACAGTAGAAAATTGCAAATCCTATGATATTTACAAGCTGAGTGAGGGCATCACATTTAGGTTCTTCAACATGAAGGGGAAAGAACATTTGATTAATAATGTTGAATTCAACAAAACCCCTAGATATGCAACAATAAGACTTTAATGATCGTGTAGCTAACCAATGCCTAATCCATTGTGAAAATCCATGAATCAAATGCATACATATGGATATCTAATACTTATGTATATATTTAGATATACAATCTATCTATTTACCTTATAAAAAAACATCTTTGCTCAATCCAAACCTCATCCTTACATGATATCCTTCTCAATAAACTTGCAACCCTATTGATTCACTAAAGCATTTACATAACCCCTTGAGTTACAAGAAACAATAAGACAGCATATAGCCTTAAGGGATTGCAACTACAATCTAGGATCTTTGTTCAAAGATTATAAAACATTGAAGCTCACTGAGGTAGGAGACAAGATTCAAGATGAAAGTCAACCTATTGTTCTTTGTATTAATTTCATTAAAATAATACAACCATATGCATGAAATGAAAACAAGACAACACCTAACAGATCTGAACTCTTTGTATTATCCTTCCTAAAGCTATTCATACAAGAGAAATTGCTGAAAAATATATGGTATCATAATATGGGAACACATCAAAACTAGATCCAAAACCTAGTATCTCAGTAGTGGCTAGTTTTTCTTGAAAGACTAGAACCAACTCATTTCTCAGTGACAAAAACTGGAACCTCCATAATGGATTAGAGAAAGAAAGATATAGACAAGAAATAATTCTCAAATCTATTCTGTGGCTGACATATGTCCACTTGAAATTCATTCTCTTGTAGTTGAATAACCTCTTCATCTTTCTACCCCTTTCATCTAACTTTTGTTTTCATCATTATTTATAACTGATCTTGAAATATCTCTGCTCAATGATGAAAAACCTTTATGCATCCAAAATATGTGATGTGCCTCAGTAAATGCTAGTGAAATGTTGAGTTTCTACTGAATATGGCTGAGAAAATTTGACCTTAACTGCATTTCTATGTTCTTTTACATATATTCAGGTCATTACCTTACTAGAAATTAGTTTTGAACTTTGATACCTCAATTTGGTTGCAAGATAAGAATCTAGAAGAAAACTTCCTATAGCTTGAACTAGTGGAATTCTGTGCAAAAACAAACTCCATATTCAGAAAATTCAGATACTCTCAATTTTGACGATATATAACATCGCAGATCTAACCTCTCAAAAACCATGAGAAAGTCTGTTTGAAAGTCACTCCGTTGGCATGACACTCTAGTTTGCAATTTTGAACTTCAAAAAAATTTCAAAATTTTAAAACATTCTAAAGTTTAAACTTTAGAAAAAAATAGCCCTTTTAAATTTAAAAGTCCTAAATTGTGCAAACTTATTTGAAAAATTAATTAATTTTTTTTTACTCTACAATATTTCCTACCCTCCAAATTCATGGTCAACCCCTATTTGACTGGTGCCACATGTCATATTGTGATTGGTTGACCCCTTGAATATAATGCCACATCATCACTAGGTGAGCCTGTACTACATATCACATGCCCGCATACCTACTTCGCTTAACTCTCAAGCATCTTGGTTTTACAGGCATTCACCCACTATCAGATCTACCATGTGGTAGCATCCTATGCCTCATGTTTGAACTACATGTCTTTCCCACATCATCACTTAGCTGGGACCCACTACCACTTGGCCTCTTCCCACAATCCTGCATTGTTTAACTAGTGTGTAACTTAATATTGCGAGCTTGCACCATCCATAGGATGTGGACATGTGGCACAATTTGGACACATATTAGTTTTGTGTGACACATCATCTCATTTGTTTATTCGATCAAAATTTCACCCACATCACCCTCCAAGCTGACATTTGCTATCGACGAGCCCCACATATGGGCTAGTAGCTTCAAAAAGCCTCTTTTCTTAAGATGTTTCAATATGCATGTGAAATTGGATTTAAACACATGAAAAAGGCCTCCCATGATGAATGTGGGATAATGGCTTTTAATGGCTTTTTCCCATTATGACTATGATTTTTTATGCATGGTCTATTCTTCAATTTTATACAGGCAGCTTCCCTATGGCGTGATCTACTCCTTGGGTGGTTTTCCTTCTTTTCAATGTGTTGGTAGGCTTTTGTTGCCATTTTTCTATGAATGCATGTAGTCTTTATTCTTGCTTGCTTGCTCTCATACCATGGGAACTCCTTTATATGCCATGGGGCATGGTGTAGAATTCATCAATGAATTCTACCATCTCAGTGCAGGTTTGACAACTCACCACAGGGTGCTTTCTCCCTACAGTATGTTGCTTTCTTTTGATGCAAGGCTAGTGCTACCCTATGGCCTTGGTTAGTGACCTTTAGCTACCTATTACCCTCTTTTCAATCTGTAGATTCTCCTTTCTCGTTGCCTTGGCATTGACTATTCATATGGGGTGCCCTGCCACTTTTCCATAGCTTCCTCTTCTTTCTTGGACCCTGCCTATGCCTTGGCTGCTTCTCCTATGTTATTGCTTGAGTTCCCATTCCTGGAAATGTGGACTTCTAAATCTTTACTTGGCATCTCCTTTTATCATGCATGGGACTATCCATAAAAATCCTCCCACTCCCTATCAATGCATGTGGGTGCTTTGAGTCAAAAGATTCCTCGATATGCTGACTGTTCCCTTAGGTTTTCTATTGCGCCAGGTTTGAGGAGCTCCTTCTATACGTGATCTGCTATGGATATTGCTTCTTCATTGTTTGAATGCATTTGGGTCCTCTTTTCTTGTTGACTAGCGCTGCTTCCCTTTTTCATTATCTGTGCCTTCCTCTTTTAAAATGGTAGATTTTCCAATGTTTTTCCCTTTGCTAAAAATGTGAATCTCTTTTAACATGTGTGCATTTCCTTTAAACAAGGCATAGAGATTTGAATATGTGGATGCTCCCTTATTTGATGCATGGGCTCTATGCTTAGCTACTCTTTCACTTGTGCATACTTCTTTTCACATCTGCGACTTATGTTTTAATTGTTGAAGTTGTCCCAATATTTTAAAACTACTACCTCTATATTCTAACTAGTGGCTTTTACAAATGCCTCTGCCTCTATGCTTGTGAATGCTCTTCTTAGACACATCTGTGAGTGAAATACCCTACAAGATATTAGTGCATATCAATTTAACAAATGCAATGGTAGATTAGTTTGGCTTCCAGATTTCTCATGTCAATCTGCTCTCAAGCCTTTAAAAAAAGGTAGTCTTTAGTTGTGGCAGCTTCTACTAGGCCTTGGACTCCCCATATCAGCTGGTAGCTTTTAAAATTCACATGAGTGCCTATTGTTGCATGTGATCTATTCCCTCTTATTAAATGCCTCCAATTCTTTATGCTCGATAACAACATGATAATTTGATGGAATTATCAACAACATCACCTTAGATTGGGTAAGTATAAGCCTTATACGTTCTTCGTTAGATCTAGAAAATAGCCTCAGATTATATTTGCTGAATTGAATCACATCAACCTCCATTAAATTACATTTAGTGTGCTTTGCTAGAAACCCATCATCATTTGCCAAACACACATCCATAAAATTGAACAAAAAATCAATGCAGACGCATAACATTAGGCCCTTTGATCAAAAAAGTCAAATACCCCTTATATATGGCTGGCACAATAAGAAGGAAACATCAACGTTTGAAGGGTCCTTGAATATGTGCAAAGTTGTCGTACAAGTCAAATAATGCATTATCCGACATGGTCCAAGCTTATTAATAGCTATGTTTACTAGCATTTATCTCTCAACTCTTTCTCATCACTATTCCTTTTTACTCTTGGTGATGAATCCATTTCATTGCGGTGGGTGTAATCAATGCAAATGGGATCAGAATTGCAAATGAATTTGAGCTCTTCAAGAGGCACTTCTTCCTCATCAATGGCTTCCTCTCTGCCCAATCTATTATCATTGATCTTCCCATTTTCTACATGTGATGGATGTAGAAAATGATGTAATTCCTCCTACAATTAGAGTTGCCTCATATATTCTTTATTTCTTCCTGACCAAACAACATTACCATCTTTTTCATACTCAATCTTAATAGAATCTGTAGCATTTGCATGGAAAAAATCCCCCTTTGTTAAAATACTTCTAATTCTCCTCTTTTTACTAAGTTTGATGAAATTAGTCAAACCCCCAAGTGGGTTCAACTTAAAAAAAATTCATTTTCAAACACCTAAACTATCAAACTGATCCACCAATCACCCAACAACAACTGAAATCAATTTGCATCATTGATCCAGCTTTTAAAACTCATTTTTACTTCTTCTTGCAAAACGTCAATTTAATGCCCGAAGCTCCTTTGAATGGCTTTTAAAACTAACCCGAACAGATAATCGAGCTTTGAAATATGGGATATTGATTCTCTGTTCCACATTCTTGTACCATGTTGAACCTTGTCTCATGAAAAGCTCAAGGTCAAAGGATATTCACTATCAAACTTGACCTCTCAAAACTACATGTAAGAAAACATGTTAGAAAACACTAAAATGGGTTTAGAATCGATTTTGAGAACTAGGCAAATTGACACTTGGGAGAATGAAAACTAGGGCATTGGCTCTCTATCAAAAGGAGAGTATGGATCTGCATTTTTGGCTCATGATGAATAACTAGACATAAATGGTGAGTGGTCAAAGTAGGCTACTTGAATTTTGCAAACTACAAACACTGACAGAAAACATCTTTTGCAAATGGAATGGATTTGGAAAAGTGTGCATACAGATTCATCATGACTTACAAACTAGCACACTTCAAGTATTTTTAGAGCAAAGCATAGGGGTACAATCCATTTGATCTTAACAATCACAGATCTCAAGTTATGACATCCCAAACAGGGGTACCAAACAATGTGCAAATGCTGACACCAGTAAAAGATAGAAATTGTGTTTGGAATCACATTTGAAAATTGATCAAACGGATTTGTCATGAGCTCAAACTTGAAACATAAGAAGTCTTTGATGTCTAAAATGTACTGCAAAATGAATTTTAGCATTTTAGTCAACTGGTCAAAAGTTGTAACCCATCAAAAAGGGCTTCCCATAATTATGTGCAATGTGCATCAGCATGACAAATTTAAATGACCAACTTTGAGGGATTCAAAACCTAGGCAAACAGACTCAAAACAACTCAAAATTTGAACCATAGGTTCTCTGGTATGGACACTAGGCATTCCCAAAGCAGTGAGTCATGAGACATTTTTGGGTCCAAGTTATTCAATTGCAAACACAACCTCCTATCGTTGTTTGACACTTAGGTGAAAATGTAGATTTGGAACTAGCTCAAAACAAGACTTCACGAAATTGCTTGGAATGTCAATTTAACTTAATGGAATAGGTAGATGCACTAAATGAAATGTGTTAGAAACATTAAACACCTCATAAGCATCAAATGGACAACCAGGTTCATAGACACCAAAAAGCATTTATAGGGCTTAAATTTCTCAACGGTGCTCAAAATCAGGGCTACAATTTTGAGCACCAATACTATTATTACCATTTTTTTTGACATATCTTTAGATTGTTTGGAAGTGTATATGGATGATTTCACCACATATGGGTAGACCTTTGAAGAAGCCAAAGAAAACTTGGACAACATTTTGCAAAAATGCAAAGAGTACAACTTGTATTTAAATAACAAAAAGTGTTTCGTAATGATGCAAGAAGGAGTGGTGTTGAGACACTTTATTTACCCTAAAGGAATTGAAGTAGATCTAGCAAAGATAGAGGTCATGTGCACATTGTCTATACTAGATAAATTGAAAGAAGTCAAGAGTTTTCTAGGACATGTAGGTTACTATCGACACTTTATCAAATATTTCAGTCAAATTGTAGCACCGCTATATAGATTGCTTCGAAAAGATGCAATGTTTGTATGGGATTCTAATTGTACAAAGGCCTTCCTATAGCTTAAGGAAGTCCTCTCAATAGCACCAGTGCTCTAAGGACCAAATTGGGAGTTACCTTTTCACATACATACTGATGCTTCAGATCATGCCATTAGAGTAGTACTTTGCCAAAAGATAGATTCATTAGAACATGCAATTTATTATATCAACAAAAATCTTCAAGGAGCCAAGTATAACTACACTATAATAGAGAAAGAACTACTTTCTATAATTTATGCTTTGAATAAATTCATACATTATATTATAGGGTACCAAATATTTGTACATATAGATCAATCTACTATCAAATATCTAATGAACAAACCAACAATCTCTGGATGATTTGCTCGATGGTTGTTACTAATGAAAGAACTTGAAATTACCATAATTGACAAACCAAGTAAAGCAAATGTTGTAGCTGATTTCTTATCTTGTTCTCAAACACTTGGTGATCTTGAAGCCATAGAAGATAGCTTTCCTAACGAACATCTCTTTCTTTTGTCAGCACAAAACCCTTGGTATGTTGACATTGCCAACTACCTATCCACTGGTAAAACACCCCCACATTTCTCTGCAAAGAAAAAATGGTTGTTGGTAGAAAAGAGTTTTAACTTTTCATGGATCTCAAGGTTTATGTTTTATACTGGACCAAATCAGGTGGCATGAATATGTCTCAAAGAGGATGAAACTTATGATATTTTTTGTGCTTGTCATGATGAACCCTGTGTTGGCCACTTTCCTAACAAAAGGACTACATTGAAGATTTTAAATATAGGTTATTATTGGCCCACACTTCACAAGGATGCAGTTCAATATACAAAAAGATGTGACAAGTGTCAGAGAATGGGTCAACCAATAAAAATAGATGAAATGCCCTTGCAGCTACAGATAGTAGTAGCACCATTTAATAAATGGGGGATTGATTTTGTTGGCCCTATTGAACCACCATTAGAAGTGAAGAGTTACACCCTGGTTTGCACTAATTATGTTACTAAATGGGTAGAAGCAAAGCCCATGAAGCATCCTCATGACAATAATGTTGTAAAGTTTTTATACAAATTTATCTTTACCAGATTTGGTGTTCCAAGAGAATCACAATTATATCAAGGGCCTTAGTTTACATCTAATCTACTAGTTGCACTCATGGAGGAGTACAAAATTTTGCATGTCAAATCTTCTCTGTATCATGCATAGGCCAATTGATAGGTTGAAGTGACAAATCAAGAGTTAGAAAATATACTCACTATAACAGTTTCCTTGCATCAGAAGGATTGGGCAGCTAGACTTCTTGAAGCCTTATGGGCATACAGAACAACATGGAAATCCACTACTAGGTTTACACCTTTTGAGCTCCTATATAGGAAGACAACTGTCATGCCCATTGATGTTGAACATAAGACTCTGCAGATAGCTTTGGAACTTGATATTACCCTTCCTGCAGCACAACATGATCACATTTTGCAACTCAACGAGTTCGATGAATGGAAAAAGTTAGCTCTTCATAACACAAAACTAATTCAGAGTAAGAGGAAGTAGTGGCATTATAGATTCATTAAGGATAGAGAATTCTTTGTTGGTGATTGGGCACTCTTGTATGACTCATAATATCAGCATCACCAAGGAAAATTTCATACTTGATGGTTTGGTCCATATGAAATCATTGCAATGTTTAACAATGGGGCAGTTCAACCGTCAACAATTGATCCGCTCAAATTCAAACTCCTAATTAATGGGCATCGACTGAAGTTATATCATAAACCAGCAACTCAGGAGGAATTTCTTCAATAGTTCAACACAAAAGCAACATATCTTCCTGCAACCACTTTTTCTAAGTCTTCCACTCAGATGCCTATAACCCCTTGAATTTATTTCAAGGCCTCATAATAAAAAAATTTTCATTTATGTAAAATTCATTTCTTTTCCACCTCATTCCATCCCATCTTCTTTTCTTTCCATCATCATTCCATCCCATCTTCTTTCTATCATACGGTACTACTTGGAGCACCTGTCTTATCATGCCTTAGGTCAGTTACATTTGACCCCTCTACATTTATTTAATTTATTATTTATTTAGAAAAGTATGTTATTTCAATTTTTAGAATTTGTAATCTTTGATAGGTGGGGGGGAGGGAAAGTTGAAATCATAAAAGTAAATCAAGGTAAATCTTAAGTTGGCATGTAGGATGTACGGGGTAGGGTCATCTCAGTAATGAGTTGGTGCCCCTTTGTACTTCTGAAGTGTGTGTGAAATAATAAGAAAATCCAACCATTAAATTAGGATTTCACAAGCACATAACCCCTTATTAATATGGCATATGTTTTAGGCATGATCTTTATCCTCATTATGTTTTGGTGATTAAAATGTCGGCATGAAGTATTGAAGGATGTGCTGTTTGGAAAGTGTTGAAGTATTTTAAAAGCTTTTGTTTCCTTTTCCAAAAGCCACTATTGAAATCCCTGTAGCCATCTCTTCCCACACTCTCAATCACTTACAGTGAATTTTCCAGTTATAGCATTTTTTTTCAAAAAGAAAACATGGGTGGATAACCTCAACAACATGAACCAACAGATCACAAAGTCTTGCTGGTAAATCCAGGAACATGCAGCTTGTTTCAACAATGAGGTTGGCTGGCTTCTTATCTTAGTTTGAAGTAGTTTGATCAAGAATTTGCACTTCAATTACATAATACACTAAGGGATGGATATGCAATTGTTAAGGGTATCCAGATAGATTTTACAGAGGAGGTGGTGGAAAAAGTTTCTGGTTTGCCTACAAATGGAGAATGATGGACAAAGGACATGGATGCACGACAAGCAAAAGAGCAATTTTCAATAAATGGAGATCCTTTGAAGGGGAAAAAAAAAGCAAGGTACATTATGGTTATCTCTCCCTCTTCAATTTATCCATCCTACTAAATTTACCATAAGGTATTTTACCTATGAGGGGAGGTATTCCTATTTGCATGTTGTTCATTTCAAATTTTTGAGTGGTTTGCAGCATGGTGATTGTCCTATAAATCTCCCAAGTTTCCTTTATAATATTATCAAAAGGGAAGTTACCTATGTATAGCAAGGAAAAAATTTAATCGGTATCACACCATTGCTTAATTAGGGCCATAGTTGAAAGGGAATTGACAAGGCAACACTTGGGGACATGGGAGGATTTTGTAAAACTTAAGATAGTGGGACCCTAAAGTGGTAGACCTAAAGGGCAGGGAATGGGGACAAGAGAGAAAACTATTATAGGAATCAAGAAAGTAGTATATAAAATGGCTCAAGAAGCTTCAGCTTCTACATCCACACCCAAAACTATGAAAAGGAAAATTTTGCTCATATAAGCCTCGACCTTTAAAAAGAGAAAATCACATACAACTATTGTAGATGAAGGTTTAGAAGAAGTATCCCTAGTATCACAAGAAGCTGCACCCAACCTTAATAAACAAAAATCTATTGATAAGGGTAAGCAAACAATCTCTACCCCACAACAAGTTACCAAATTGTCGAGGGTGGACTTGAAAAATGAACCTTCCATTCCACCTATTGATTCAAAAGATCAAGTACATACACCTGTTTAGTCTTCAAAGCCTACAACCCATACTCCTAAACATGAAAGTGATCTTGAGGAAATTCTTGCAAAGCCAAATAGCCCTATTAACATTGATAGTAACATAGAGTCCTCAAAGAAAATAGTGTTTAGGTTTGAACAGCCAGTGGAGGAAACTGATAATTTACCACTAGAGGAATATCCATCCATTGCACAAGAAATGGTTTAGGAAATTATTAAAACATTTCAAGTTAAAATAGCTATTGCGCCCTATCCTATAACCATTGTGCCTTCAAAAAAAGTTGATAGTCCTACTGCTCATCATCCTCCTCAAGATGATAGCACTATTGCCTATCAAAATGACAACTTTGTTGAACATCACCATTTTGCGGATGATTGCACTACTGCTAGTTTGAGTGTCAACCCTTTTATCCACCATCATCTTGTGCACTACCTTGAAGATAATAAACCTATTGTTTGTCATCATACACCACCAAACATTTCTACTCCATTAACAGCTAGCTTTAGTTTATACCAATAGTTTCAATGGGAAGAAGCAAACTAGGACCTAGAAAGGAAACAATTGCAAAAAACTATCAAGGAACAAGCACAACAAATTGAAGAAAAAGATAGCGAAATTATGGTCCTATAGCAATGTGTCATGAAGGTGACATAGCTCATTCTAGAGCTTGTAAATTGTAGGTCATTGTCTCCATTTTATACACTATTCCTAAATGAGAAAATGATTAATTTTCAATTGTCTCAAATTACTCGGGGGTTGAACCCTTCTTTGCACACTCCCCAAGATTTTTTTCTAGCATTGAGATCAGTCTTGATGGCTCTATAGAATCTCCTCTATGAGTTATATGTTCATAACCTTGCATTTCTAGATGATAAGGATTGGGATTCATTGTTATATGTGGGAGATGTATAATTTAGAGCAATTATGTCATGGATGCAGAATGAGATTAGTCAAGAGAATTAGGATGCCCCTTATAGGGAAAAATAAATGTTTGAACCATTATACATTGGGCCTAAGGTGCAAAACACTCACAGGATATTCTTTGATTGGCTTTCTATTAACAACAATAAAAGTGTTGCTACTAAAATCCACCCTATTTGAGAACATGCATTTCTGGATTAGGAGTAGCATTGTTCTATAATTTTCCTTGATGCTATGCGAGCCTCTTCTCAAAGATGGATCCGATTATCAAAAGATTTGAAAACAAGGGAGGTATACTCTCCTCAAAATCTGGAGTTGGCTATCAATAGGATGCCTAGGTATATGATGCTAGGTAGAAATCAAAAAATTTATTAGATTCCTCTTCTTTTCCAACCACCAATAAGCTTGCATCCTATGCTTGGAATGTATGATTCATTTGCTGAATATAACATGGTTATTGAAGAACAGAAATGGGAAAGGTTGAAATAGAATCATGGATATTTTAATTACAAAGCTCATGAATGAGGGGAGAAGATTGCTAATGATCTTAGGTTGTAGATAAGGATTAGAAATCTATAGATGTTGAAGGGACCAACATCAGAATAGTTGGGGGAAAAATGATGGCATGAAGAAATAGAAGTCTTTTTGGCCCTTTTTGTGAACATTTGTCTATAACATACTGAAGTTTATCATCTTTTAAGTATGGTATTTTGAACTTTTGATGTATAAGGTATGGACATATGGCATAAGAATGATAATCAAAATTATATCTAAAGAAGGGTTCATTTTGTGGTAAAAATCTTTCTTCATGAATATTTGATATGGGTAGATCTTCCTGTAGCCGATGAGATTGCAAAAAATGTTAGTTGAATAATTAATGCTTTTTCTTTATAAATTAATAAATATAAATAAATGTTATTGGGAAGTTTTTTGTGCATTAAATGTTGATCACAAGAATACAAGCCAAGCTAGAGTTAATAAAAAACAATTGCAAAGAATTAATGTTGAGGAATTGATGGTATTAATGAGAAACATTATGAAACCAAATTGCAACTAGAGACTTGGCGGAAAAGTTAGAAGGGACCCATTTTAATGAATAACAAGAGGAACCTAATAAAGTAGATGAGTAGGAAAGAAAGCATCAAAGCATTCAGTTAAACATGCAAATAACTGTTGCACAATTCTTAGATTCTTGAAAGCTATTTGAGTCAGAGAAAAGAGTAGATCTAGCATCCGCTATGCTCTATATTTATAGGAATTTAAGGAGATAACTAATTTTTTTACAATTGCATTCTTGCATAAGTCTTAAGCTATAATTGACTATCCTTCATGAGGAATTCGTAATTGTAGGAGTCTATTATTTCCTTCCTTTTAAATAAGACCTTGTCTATATCTACGAGGTTAGGTAGTTAGAACATTGATAGAGTTGATAGATATCTTGTTTTTCCAAGCTATTGTAATACTACATATTTGAATGAATAGATGACTTTTTTGAGTTTCTCTACTTTTTTCTGAATTGATCTTACCTTCATTCTTTTGTGGGGGCCCATGTAGAAGGTGGAGTTTACTTTAGTAATTCAGAGTTAGACTCAGTTTTCTAAGTTAAGTTTAGAACTATTGTTCCTATAGCCACTAGAAATAGAACCAATCATTGTTCCTATAGTAGTAGGTGCAGAGATGTATGGTTAAGTAATCAGAATTTCCTTCCAAGCATTTGATGGTTGTCTTTCCTTTGGATAAACTAGATTTCCTTAATGGTTAATCCATTCAAGGTAGTAGTGACTTTTAGCAAAAACTAGAGCATATACTTTGCAGAAATCATCTCAAGTTCACACTCTTGGATTGATATTTAATGAAGAATAGCATAGTACTTTAATAGTAAGGGATGTCTAATCCTGTAACTAATTTTTTTATATATTTGCTTGACACTTGGTAATATTTTTTCTTGCTACATAATTAGACAAGTATTATTTTATGGATGTCTTACTTAAGAGATTCTAAGGAATATTCTTATTAAAAAATTTATTAGTCTATAAATAGGAAGGGAATTATTTCCCACTTCCCATAAAAATTCTAGAGAGTGAAATACTCTCTTCCATCCTATAATCTAGTTTGACATAATATTTCCCTTAGATTGTTTTTGTTCTAGTATTATTTGGATTATTTTCTCTATCCAACTATGAACTATTGTAAATCTAGGCTTGGCATTAGTTTGATACTATTTTGACACTTCAATGTAAAAACCAATTTTAATGGATGTATTAGAAATCACTTAAATAATCACTTGGCATGTGAATTTTCTTTAAACCCACATCAAATATGAAACTAATAGGTAAATCTATTCTATCAGTAATGGAATTTGAAATGATATTTCTTATTGAACTAAGGCATCGTGAGGTTTCTTTAGATGAACAATATTTTGGAAATGTATTGATTTATGATTCCAAAATGAGTAGGATACAAACAATGTAGGTTCATTATATTAGCATAAAACAATGAGATATCTTATAAATGAGTTTCCTTTACATTCCATTTATTACTATTATGATTGTCAAACTTTCCATTTCATTGCAACTAAATACATTACATTGAATTTTACAATATAAATACATATGACAATATCCAAATTCCTTCATTTCTTTCATGGATCCATTCTTCACAAAAATGTACCTAGAATGAAGACCTCACTTTTACAATACAATACACAAACAATGAAATTGAAGGGTTAATATTTACAATGTAATATTCCACAACACAGAGAAGGAATCCATTCTTTCAAATAACTTATGATCTAACACATCCCTCCCTTGCTACAATGCAATCATTTATTGCATCAAATATGAATAAGATGGAGAGAGATTATCCATAACATGTACAATGCATGAAGACAAGTTTTTTACTTCAAGCACATCTACAAGATGATTCCTTCCAAGCTTTTACCATAGCTCCCTTGAGCACAAAATCTATAAATACATCACAACAAAACAACAACGACCGTGGGTGCATATACATCACATTACAACACTTTTAACAATTCCACCTCAAGCATTTTTCACAATGGTTAACCAATGGAACCATGAACATAGGGTGAAGGTGTGCTTCTCAAATAGAGACTTACCATATCAAACAGTATCTACAATAAAAAAATTTGATGCCCTTTTAGAGCTTTCACAAATCAAAAACTCCATGCCCTTTCGAGGCTTTCAAAATTGTGCTCCAAACACTCTACCATTAGTTGTAGCCCCCTTGGAGCCCATACTCCATAAACTTCCTTTATACACCATAGTTCCCTTATCACCCCTAGCAAGATATGAATGACTATGGCATATAATGGAGCACATACTCTAAGGTTCTCAATACATTTTCAAGCCCAACTAACTCCTTCATCCTAGACTTCTCTTCCCTTCCCAAAGGGTGAGTGAAGTCCTTACACTCATAAACAACATAAATAACAAAATGGAGAAACAAGGATAAAATCAAATGCAACAACACATTTCATCTCAACCCAAAATATCACAATCTTCCCAAAACATGGAACACCATCCAAATATTTACATGAACACTACATCACAATAAAATACCATAAAATCTACTTACAATCTAAACTCACACTCCTTCATGCTCATGAATACAATGCCATTATGAAATTTTTGAAGAAAATAATTCATGGGCAAGAAGAAAACCAACCTTGAATCCTTTAGCAAAAATGGTAATGAATGGTTTTAGAAGAGCCCCCTCCCAAGCTTCCAAATCCTAGGAGTCTCTAAAGTTAGAGAGTGGGTAGACACCCACTAATTTGATCCCAAGTTCTCTAAAAAGGATCCCAAAACCATCACTATCTAAAAATGGTCATAACATAAGCTTCCTTTACTTACACCATTGTCTCTTTCTAAAAATGTAGTGTTCAATAACTAAAATGGTTGTGGAAGGGGTCATGTGGCACTCCTAATTTTGAATTTCTTTGAAAGTGACTTGTCTGGAAGGCTCCCAAGGTCATCTAGGCTTACTAAAGGTTAAATTTAGACCCCGAACCAATACTACTATCATTAGGGAACTTATTTATCACCAAGGTAACCCCTTAGGACCACTTTTTGATCCCCAAAATTTAATGAAAAATTGGAATCCTAAATTCAAATGGATAGGGACTTATCCTAACATCTTCCAATGTGAGGTCAACTTGGGTACTATGTTGGAGTTAGGTTTAGGTTAGGTTACTTTTCCCAAAAATCCTAAATTACAAGCCATCAACACATGGACAATAGAAGTGTCAAGTGACACATAAAAAACAACACATTGCATTTATAGTGACATGTCTCTAATGATATATGAATTAAACTATTACACACACATACAATTCATCTTTATGGAGAAAAACGTATTACAACAAGGTTTGAATTTTTTCCATTGATTCAACCTTGGCTATGTCATGTTCACATGGGATTGATTCTTGGTTCCCCATTAAATCCCATGGGTAAATTATTGCACACTAAACTCAACTATCAGTAGTCCAAGAAAATCATATAAAAATGCATGCATTTTATATGCATGATAATTCAATATTGCATTGTTCACATTAGAGTGTTGACTTATCACATTTAAGTTTCTTTTTCCTAATCATTTCATATAAAACATTTAAAACATTAGAATATAAAATTTTGATTACTTAACATAATCAAATTACTATTCTAAATAACTTCATAATCTATTTTCTATTATAGTGATGAAATATTGAATCGATGACTATTGATCCCCTAGGAATGTGAATTAGGTCCTAGTGCATATCATTTGACTCTAACTTTCACTTAAACATTATCATTTGGCATTTCAAGCATATCTAGAATTCAATTTCTATCAATTCAATTACATGAATGAAATCATTAAATATATCAATTAGGTCACCATGTGTAGATATAAGTGTAGATCATCAAAATGTAAATATTAAAATGGCATAGCCCTATAGTCTCAAAAGTGTATCAAAGCATTGAATTAGAAGTATCATAATGCAAATATGTCATCTATGCTAGGAAATATTGTATGAGGCCTCACACATTAAACTCAAAGAAGTGTACTTTTGGAGTGATAGAAGGGAAGTTTCTAGGCCACATTGTATCCAAGGAAGGTGCCAAGATTGACCCTAAAAGAGTGACAACAATAGAAAAAGTCCCTAAACACAAAATTGCAAAGGAATTCAATCCTTCTTCAGAAAAGTTATCTTCTTGAGGACATTTTTGACAAACATTACTGAGATTAGTAGGCTAATCTCAAAGATACTTAAGAAAGGAGCAACAATCATCTGGGATGGTGAACCGTATGTTTCTTTTCAAGAAATTAAAGATGCTATAAAAAATCTACCATTACATGGAACACCAAATTATGAAAAGCCCATTCATATATTTTCTACTACTTCTTTTCATACCATAACAATAGTTTTATTTCAAAAGAATGAAGTGGCCATGAGAAACCTATTGCATTTTATAACAAATCTCTCTAGCTTACAGAATTGAAATATGACATAAATGAAAAGTAGGTGTATTCTATGTTTAGACTTGCTAAAAAAATTAAATTTTATTTAGTTGGTTCCATTATTATTTTATTTGTGCCAAATACAATAGTTAAGGATATATTTTCTCAGCAAGTGGTATTTGATAGAAGATGCAGATGGATCAATTGAATCCAAAAATTAAATATTGACATCCAAATTACTAAGATTGTAAGAGGCCAAGTGTTAGAAAATTTAATGGCTTAGTCAAATATGGATCCTACCCATATAAATATTGTATATGAAGACCTCAGATTAGATGTATGTGACTTGGATGATTGTAATTAATATGAGGATGTGATATATTACTTGAAACATATGGTTTCCTCATCTCACCTGACAAACAAGGACAATAGATCTTTGAAGTTGCATTCAACTAGATATATCATTGTTAATGGAATTATTTGGTGGATAAATTTTGAAGGAGTTCTCTTGAAATGTATTAATCAAAAGGAATCATAAAATGTACTCATTGATATGCATTCTAGAGTATGTAGAGGTCATTACATGGGAAAGTCCACTACACACAAAGTAATGAGAGCATGTTTTTGGTGGCCTAGCCTATTCAAATATGGACATATTTTTATTAGAATATGTGATTCTTGCCAGAGATTTTTTGAAAATCTAAAATTCTTCAGAAATACTCACTTGAAATTAGTGGAAGTGAAAGAACCTCTCTAGTATTGGGGAATGGACTTCATAGGTGAAGTTTCAACTAAATCTAGTACTAGTTATTCATGGATATTAGTGGTAATAGATTATTTTAAAACATTTGTAGAAGTTCTTCCTACTAGAAATTCCACTATTAATGTGATAAACAATTTTTTATTGAATAATATAATAACTAGAATTTATTGTCATGAGAGAATTATGACTAATAATTCCATGTGTTTCAAGTCACAAGAATTTATCAAGTTTTGTGACAAATATGGTATTACAAAATAACCATCAGCTCCTTATCATCCACAAGGAAATAGATAGGCTAAATACAAAAAACAAAAGTATGTTAAACATCTATAAGAGAACTTTAAATGACAACAAAAAGGGATGGGATTCCAAGCTTCAGCTAGCAAGTTGGGATGATAGAGTAATAGTTAAGAAGGCAATAGGTGTCTCACCTTTTGACTTAGTATATGGAATCTAAGAAATTATGCCTCAAAATAACTTCATAAGCCCATACAATTACATTCAGATGTATGATGATGATATCATAATTGATATATAGGGGAGAATGGGTGAATTGGTAAGACACACTGAAACAAGGAAGTAAGCTTCTGCTAGAAATGTAAAATTACAATTTTAGGAAAAACATTTATATGACAAGAAAGTAGTGAGAAGAAAATTTGAACCCAAATATTTAATCCTAATGTGGAGTGGAAGAATTGAAGATAAAGGCAAGCATGGCAAGTTTGATCCTATCTGGCTTGGCCCATAGTTGATTGATTTTACATGGGTGGTGGGTTCTTATTTCTTCAAGGAATTATTTGGTAACATTATTGAATTACTAGTTCATGGATGATTCTTGAAGAAGTACTTCTATTGAAGGTACTTTTATTTCCATGAACAATAATCTAGATTTATTTACTTTGTAAATCCTTCTATAAATGTGTTTGTCTCTCTCTATATATTTGTAGTGCTCCCTTGTTTGAGTGTTGGCCTCTAAAAAAAGTTGTTAGTTTTGTCAAGTATGGGATTTGCTTTTGCTAAAGATTCTAAATGTTCGCATGAATGTTTTTTATTCATTACCCCCTAACAGAGCCATATTGGCCTAGTTTTTCACTTGGTAAAATTCCTTGAAAATTAGTTGTGATAAAATTATGTTATCCTTTTGTGATTGGGGTTTGTATGTTTCTTGATTAATTGTGCCCTAGAAAATCCCTAATCATATTTACCTAATATCAATTGTACCCTACATTCCTAAAAAATTGTTAACATTGTTTGCATTTTCAAAGGTGCATAGGAGATTTTTAAATAAGAGCCCTATAACTCTTTAACAAGTCTCTTATTGTATGATTTTTCTGCAATCTTTTATTTTTTATTCAAAATTCCATTTTACTATAGCACATAACTCTATATTAATCTAAGTTCACCTTGTGGTTATCCCACATATTGTTTTTTCTTAGTTTAAAACCCTCTTGGTGAGTTATTCTCATGATCGTTGATCATATCAAGATCAACAATTGTCACATTCTTGCATTTTGAAGGTGTGAGGATTTTAGCCAAAGTGAGAATGTGACTTTTTGACACGAATCCCAATGGGCCCCTTTTTGGTTTCAACCAGTGTAAAAGTGAGCATCTTCCCAGTCTTTGATCAGCTGAAGATCAATGATAATCACCTTCTCATATTTTGAAAGTACTCAAGCTTTAACCAGAGAGAGAATGTGATAAGATAATACATAGAATCTGTTGGACCAGACTGAGTTGTGAGCTACAAAAGGATACTATCAACATATTTTTCCAAATGGCATGTTTTGATTGGTCATAAGTGTTGACTAGAATAAAAGACATTAATTTCTCAAAGTTTTTAGATATTGAGTTGAGTAATGGTTGTTGCATTCTCCCATTATGAGGTTGTGCAAAGTTTAACCAAAGTGAGAATATGATGAGTAACCATGTATCCATTTGGGTGATGCAAGAGCATCTTGGGTGTAAGAACAGTCTTGCATCACTCAAAAATATTTTTATTTCAGCCTTTTCTATTTTAATAAGGACTAGTAGACAGTAGGGTTGCTATTTCTAGGAGCTTGCTATTTTTAGTAAGTTTTTCATACAACCTCAGAATGTTTTCATTTTTTATAGGAAGGTTTATTTTAGAGTTGTAAACCTACTAAAAAAAAAAAAAAAACATTGCTCAAGCATAAGTATTAGACAAGTTATTGTAGATTTTGGGTGTAAAATTTTGTATAAAAATCTTCAAGCTCACCATTGGAGGCCTTAGAGTGCCCTGATGAGGTCTAAAAACTTGATAGAAGGGTGCTAGTGTAGTTCTAAGCCTATAGATCAAGTGTTGGCCTTTATGAAAAGTGGTTATAATAGCCAATCATAGCAACAGTTCTTGAGTTATGGCCTTTCAAAGTTGGGCTACCCAAAATATATAAAATAATTGTAAAAGATGTATTTGGCTGACTTTATATGTATTGTCAGGGTTTGTCGGCCCTAGGTATTATGCTTCAATTTCTAGAACCTTCCTAAATGGCATAAAATTTCATATTTAAGAAAGGCCTAAACATTGTCTAGGATAGCTCTAGGTGATTTTTCATAGCTTGTCTTGCAAATCATTGTAATGAAGGTGCCCATGTGGGTTAGCGAATTGTACTTGTGAAAGCTATAATTCTGCATTCATGGGGCAAATAAGAATTCCATATTTTGTTCTCGTATTGGTTGTTATTTCTTTATTTCTATTATGAGCTTGTGGTTTTAAGGGGAGCACCCTTCATCAAGTGGTATCAAAGCTAGAGTTCTTGAGTGTGTAGACAGATCATTGACTGTGAGGCAGTTCACACCAGCACCATGGTTTGGGCTGACCATGTAGAGAGGTTTCTAATTGTGAGGCAGTTTGCACTAGGATTTCAATAGAAGTGTGAAAATGCCTCCATGAAGAGAGCATGGTTGAAGAGGTGCAAATGTTACACCTGATAGTTTTAAAGCCCT
This sequence comes from Cupressus sempervirens, assembly GCA_028749045.1. Lineage (NCBI taxonomy): Eukaryota > Viridiplantae > Streptophyta > Pinopsida > Cupressales > Cupressaceae > Cupressus > Cupressus sempervirens. The sequence continues at coordinate 90,185,038 of CM053790.1, read as the reverse complement.
CTAAAGACAAATGCAAGCATTGGAAGAAAAAATGCGTAGAGGAATAAATCTTCTTGTAAGAGATGAAGGAAAGGACGAGGATGAAGTAGAAGAAAATGTCGAAGCAGAGGCATTTCTATACCCAGCGAAAGAAAGGTTTTTAGGGTCATCTCCAAGGTTGAAAAAAGACCTAAGTTTGAAGCTCCAACATTTTTGAAAAATCTTAACACAAAGGAGCTAATCGATTGGATCAATGAATTGGAGAAGTACATTGAGTCAAGTTTGTGAAGGAAAAATTGAATAGACATGCAAAGATCTGGCGACAGGAGGTTTAGTTGGACCAAAATAGAAAGGGAAAGGATAAAATCACCAGATAGGAATGGATGGTATCTATACTAAAGTGATAATTCATCCTCATAGATTATGAGCTTGATTTGTTGAACAAAATGCAAGGGTTGAAGCAAGTGGGAATTTTTTTTCAAGGGTATACAAAAGAGTTCTACAAAGTTCTCATTAGAATCGACCATGCAGAAGTTGATAAAGAGAAAGTGGCTCATTATCTTTATGGGTTAAGGATAAGGATTCATAATGAGCTGAGTTTGGTTCAAATGACTAGCATTGAGAAGGCATACCAATTTTCCCTAAAATTTGGGGAGAAATTGAGAAAGAAGTTTGACAACAAGAATAGCAGAAGAGGTCATGACAAAAGATTTAGTGGATGATCTTATGGAGGCCACAATGATGACCAAAAGAACAAGGATGAGGCTAGAAGTAGCGATCAAATACAAAGGAGAAACAATTCTGATCTTTTCCTTGATCAAAACAATAGAGATTAGAGAGGAAGAGGTAGAGGACAAGGATCTAGAAGAGGAGGCTTCCATGGGAAATTTTTTCACTATGGAGGAGAATGGCATAGAGCAATTGAATATACCTAGTGCCAAGGAAGGATAGATAAAATAATAGAAGGCTAGGCTAGAGTTACACATGTTGATGAAGATACTAGGTCCTCACATTGTGAAAATGTTGAAAGAGGAGAAGTCCTAGTTAATAAAAGACTCCTACTAAGTCGTGATGTGATTATTTATGGTGGAAGTACTAACAATATGGTCTTAGAAATGATGGTCACAAAATTGAAGTTGAAGAGGTAGAAAAATCCACATCCATACCATAATGCTTGGGTGTAAGATGATCACATGGTCATGGTCAATGAGAGGTGTTCAGTGAAGTTCAAGATTAGAAGCTACAAAGATGAGGTACTATGTGATATCATATCTATAGACATATGTCATATGTTGTTGTGTAGATCATGGCAGTTTGATAGGCATGATGTACATGATGGATGAGAAAATACCTACACTCTAACTAGGGATGGAGTGAATTATAAGTTGAAGCCATTGAATGATAAAGAAGAAAAGGTATGGAGTGTTCCCAAAATATGTTTTGTTGATGAAAACGAGTTTCTCAAAGGTATGGAGCTTAAGCATATGTGTTTTTCTATAATTCCAAAAGATAGAAAAGAAGAAATAGAGGAGGTACATGCAGAAGTTGTAGATACATTGGGAGATATTTCTAATATCATATCAGATAATGTACCTAATGGATTGCACCCAATGAGGAAGATCATTCACAAGATGGATTTGGTTCTAGGAGCCAGTTTTCCAAACAAGGCAACACATAGAATGACCCCAGTAGAAAGTGAAGACTTGAAAAGACAAGTTCGTGAGTTTTTATAGAAGGGGTTGATTCAATAGTGTTTATGTCCATCTCTTGTACCAAAAGTATTAGAAAAAAGAAGAATGGAGGATTTCCATAGATTCTAATCAAGTACAAATTTCCATTACCAAGGATGGATGATATTATGGACTATGAGTCAAGTTGAGTATCTCACAAAGATAGATCTAAAGAGTGGATACTATCAGATTCATATCAAATAAGGTGAGGAGTGTAAGACTACTTTTGAGACAAGGGAAGGGCTATATGAGTGGTTAGTCATGCCTTTTGGGCTAACCAATGCACCGAGCAGTTTCATGAGGCTCATGAATGAGGTACTGGAGGAGTTCTTGGGCATGTTTGTTATTCTATATCTAGATGATATTTTGACCTTTAGTAAGACATTGGAGGAGAATTTGATCCATATTCACAAGTTTTTTAATAATTAAAGGGAAGAAAGGTTGCTGATAAACCTGAAGAAGTGAAGTTTTGTAAAGGAGTTGGTATACCTAGGATTTGTAGTTTCAGTAGAAGGTCTGACAATGGACCTAGAGAAAGTGAAGGTTATCCTTGAATGGCCTACTCTAAGGAGTGTGATAGAGGTAAGATCTTCTCATGGACTGACTATTTTTTATAGAAAGTTCATAAGAGGTTTTAGAAGTATTTATGAACCCCTAACTAAAACAATGAGAGGGGATAGGAAAGAATTTAAGTGGATCATAGGGGCAGATAAGAATTTTAATCTATTGAAATAGAAAGTTACTAAGTAGTTTGTTTTAGAACTTCCTAATTTTAACAAGTTGTTTCAAGTAGACTATGATGCTAATGGTACTACAATAGGAGGTGTTATGTGCCAATAAGATAGACTTGTTGCTTACTTTAGTGAGAAATTGAATGATGCCAAAATAAAATATTATGTTTATGATCAAAAATTTTATGCTATAGTTCAAGCATTGAAAAAGTTGAGACACTATCTTCTTTTGAAGGAGTTTGTTTTGTATATTGATCATTAAGCTTTGCAATATTTAAATAGTCAAGGAAAATTGAACCAAAGGCATTTGAAGTAGGTTGAGTTTTTCTAGAGTTATATATATATTTTGAAACATAAGAGTGGGAAGTCTAATAGAGTTGTAGATGCTCTTAGTAGAAGACACCTTTTGTTGATAGAAATGTAGATAGAGGTGGTTGGGTTCAAGGAACTTAGTACATTATATCCAAATGATCCTAATTTTGGTGAAGTGTTGAAGGCTTGTATAGAACCTGTTACACTAGATAGAACAAAGTGGTTGGATTTCATGATCCAAGATAGTATGTTGTTCAAAGGAAGCTAGTTGTGCATTCCCAAAAGTTCAATGTGAGAGAAGCTCATCAAGGAGAAGCATAGTGGATGATTGGTTGGACACTTTGGCAGAGATAAGACCATTGTTTTGGTTGTTGAGAAGTATTACTAGCTAGAGTTGTAGAAAGATGTGAAGAAGTTTGCATAGAGTTGTAGAGTATGTTAGATTGTGAAAGGAGTGAAGCAAAATACAAGGTTGTATCAGCCATTACCTCTACTAGAGAAGCCATGGGAGGATGCCAACATGGATTTTGTTCTTGGATTACTGAGGACACAACATGGACATGATTCTATTTTTATGGTGGTTGACAGGTTTTCAAAGATGGCACATTTTATTCCTTGCAAGAAGACTAGTGATGTTATTCATCTAACAAAATTATTTTTTAGAGAAGTGGTGAGACTACATGGTCTACCAAAGAGTATAGTCTTAGATCAAGATACTAATTTTTTTGGGTATTTCTAGCCTACATTATGGAAGAAGTTAAAGACATATTTGAAGTTTCATTTGTTACATCATCCACAAACTGATGGATAGATAGAAGTTGTGAATCACAGTTTGGGAAACTTGCTAAGATGTTTGGTTGGAGACAAGACAAAAGGATGGGATGTGATTTTACCACAGGAAGAATTTTCATATAATAATTTTATAAATAGGAGTACTGATAAGTCACCATTCTAGATTATGTATGGGAGTTGTCACAGAAATGCTTATGAAATGAGACGGTTGGATAAGCAGAGATAAGTAGTGCTGAAGGAGAGATAAGTAGTTTTGTACATTTGAAGAACATCTATGAGGACATGAGGAAGCACATAATAAAGATGAATACATAGTATAAGGCTAAGGTAGATGTGAAAAGGAGGTACAAAGAATTTTTTATTAGAGATGAGGTCATGGTTCATTTGAGAAAGAAGCATTTTCTAGTGGGTACATATAATAAGTTGAAGATGAAGAAGTTTGGACCATGCAAGATAGTGAAAAGGCATGATTCTGGAAATGTTTATGAAGTGGAGTTTCCTACTAAATTGAATATTTCACTAGTATTTAATATTTCAAATTTGATAGAGTATTATGAAGGAGGTGATGGAGATCAAGTTGTAGAAGCATAGTGGAGTATTCTAGTAGCTAGTTTGACTACAAAAAAAAATTGAGGAAATATTGGATAGTCATGTTGGAAAAAGTACAAGGAATAGAACTTATGAAAAATACCTAGTCAAATAGAAAGGGAGGTCAGTTGAGGATTAATCATGGCTAGCAAGGAAGGAGGTTAACCATCTTTGTTTTCCTCTAAATACCTAAGACATGATAGGTTCACTTCTCAAATTACTTGAGTGTCTGATGTAGGAGCATCTTTGGTGTAATAGCAATCTTGCATCACCCAAAAATATTTTCATTTTAGTCTTTTTTATTCTAATAAGGACTCGTACACAAGGGGTTTGTTATTTTTGGATGCTTTCTATTTTTAGTAAGTTTTTCATAGAAGCTTAGAATGTTCTCATTTTCTATAGGAAGGTTCATTTTTGAGTTGTAGGCCTAGCATAAAAAAATCTCATCGCCCAAGAACAAGTATTAGAGAAGTTATTATAGGTTTTCAGTGGAAAAATTTGTAGAAAAATATTCAAGCTCACTATTAGAGGCCTTAGAGTGCTCGGATGAGGTCCAAAAACTTGATGGGACGGTGTTAGCATAATTTTGAATCTATAGATTAGGAGCTGACATTTTTAAAAAGTGTTTATAATAACCAATCAGAGAAATAGTTCATGAGTTATGGCCTTTGAAAGTTGGGCTACCCAAAATTTATAAAATAATTTTCAAAGATGTATTTGGTTGATGTTATATGTATTCTTAGGGTCTATCAGCCCTAAGTATTAGGTTTCAATGTCTAGAACGTTCTTGGGTGGCATAAAATTGCCAATTTTAAGAAAGGCCTGAACATTGTCTAGGACAACTCTGAGTGATAGTTCGTAGCTTTTCTTGTAGATTATTATAATGAAGGTTCTCATGTGGGTTAGCATATTATACTTGTGAATTTTGTAATTCCACATTCATAGAGCAAATAAGAAGTCTATATTTTGTTCTTGCATTTGTTGTTGTTGCTTTGTTTCTATTATGAGTTTATGGTTTTAAGGGGAGCAACCTTCATCATTGGGTCACACAATATAAAGAGAAAATATTAATCATTTTTTTCATGAGGATCAATGGATGTCACTTTCTCTCTTTATGAAGATGAATTATTTTTAGTGAAAGTGATAAATTGATGAGTTGAAACGTGTCTCAATGGGCCCAAATTTTAAAAGGAATACAGTGACAACTAGGATCTTTCATGATCATTGTTTAGATGAAGATCAATGATTATCATTTTCTCACATTTTGAAGTTGCTCAAACTTCAGCCAAAGATAGAATGTGATGTTTTCATACATTTTCAACTTGCCAAAATGGTAATATAGTCATAGAGTTTAAAACAAGACCATCTATTCATGCCTAGATTGACATCCAATTTTTTTAATTTTCAACATAACATTCATAATTTGATTGTTTGAGCATTAATGGTAAATCAAGGTGAATTCATGCCAAGGAAATCTTTATAAACCTTATATTTCAATGCATGATCAGTTACAAAGAGAAAGAGAATTCAAGTGCAGAGATCTAGAGATTAGAGTATGATTTTCTCAAAATAGTGAATTTTTGCAAACAGAGTTTTCAACTGAAGGAAGAAATTTGTGGGTAACTACTTGAAACTTTTGATTGTTTGAGAAATTGGTGTCTAAATTGTGTCAAGATTAGAATAATGCCTCCACCAAGGGATTTCTATAGGAAAGTGGATTGCTAGCATAGGAATGTTCATGATGATTTTTTGGAGCAATTTCCCTTGTCCACTAATGAGATAGCCAAAGGAAAAGAATTAGTCCACGAGTACACTAGATTGTTTTTTAGCAAGGGCTTCTATGAAAAATATAATTGGTTAAGAGATTTTGGAACATCTACTAGGGGTTTGGAGTTTTTTGGAAATTGGTTTTCTGAGAGGAAACATGACACTCCATTAGGCAATGTCTGGCAATTTGATATTGGGAAGTTGGTTATGCCTAGTGTCTTCTTCGATGATGATTGTCAAGAGGTTTGATTCAATATTGAGGGTAGTAAAGAATAATGTGGGAGAAAACCTCTTTAGGATTACATTTGAGGTAATTAGGGAGCTTTTCATGTTAAACCCCAACCATATGTTACATGAAAATATTGACCTAGGTTAATTACAAGAAATATATGATGCCTAGAGGGTTTACCTAAGGAGAGGGCCACTGTAAAAAAAATTTGTGAGGATACAGCATCTACCCTTGGTAACTGTTAATACCCTAGAGCCATTATTAAGGAAATATTTCAACCCAAGGACAATGATACTTTACTTCTCCCTCTATAGATATTTTGGGATGGATGAGAGAGATCACACCCAAGGATCCCTAGTTTTCATTATTGCTTAGACCCTATAGTATGGTATGAGTTTCATTTTGACTTTGTAGTATACCTTGTAGAGGAAATCCATAATGGATTATTTGGCATCAGTAAGGCCAAAGTTTGAGAAGCCTTTCTTCTTGTATTCATTGTAGAAAGGGTTTTTTGCTTTCTCTAAGGAGTTGAAGCTAGAATTGGACATGGATGGCGAGTCTACCTATTTAGTTGTGAAGCCCTGAAAAGACTTGGGAGGTAATGAATGCTAGTTCTATTAGATTTGATAGATATTTTGCCTCAAAATTGAGGATTTTTTTAGTTGGAAACAACCCTAGGATAACCCTTCCCTTTCTAGAATTGACTAGGCCCAAGGATCATGCTAAGGGACTAAATGTGAGCCATAACTAGGGAGATATAATCCTATACTCTATTTATACTATTTTTAGAGTGTATGGATTGCAAGGGAAGCCCCATGTTCTTCCCTATCAAGTGCCTTTGAAGGTAAGGATTGCAAACATTTTGTGGTAGATAGGAGGACTGGAAGAGAAGAAGCAAATGGGCAGGTCCAAAGGTACAATTTTCCCCCACATCACTTTCATCCACAATCTTTTTTAACTAATGGACGATGGAGATATTTAGGTAGTTTTTTAGATAGATATTAGATACCTAAGTCCCATGATCATTTTATATATCTAGAGGCTTTTTATGATATGTTCAAGGATAGGATTAAAAGAAAATCATATCAGCATTTTATTTACTTTCCTAAGGGTTTGATTAGAAATGATTTTTCATTACAAGATAAGGAAGTTAGAAAAGAAATATGGAAAGTTTAAAGCAGAATTCTTGATTTTATTAATGCATTAGATAAAAAGTATGATCCTCTAGCTAATATTAAATATTTGGAAGATAAAATTATCAAACTTATGAACAATTTTTTTGGGTTAATGCAAAACCTAAATTAGAAGAAGGAAATTTTGATACAAGCCTACCTAGACTATGACATTGAAATTGAGAAGAGATTGGAAAGCAGTGCCATCATAAGACTAGGTCAATATACATTCCAAAATATAGCAAGATACATTGTGTAGAAAATGTGAATACATAGCCTCTCCCTGTATATAGAAGATAACTCTGAGAAAGCCCTCCTTGAGCACCTACTACTAAAAGACTGAAATTTGAGTAGGGTTCTTCATCAACCATTGAAGACTACTCCCCCTCATAGACCTCCATCCATATTGACAATGAAGACTCCTTGAGGGAGAAGCTAAAACAAATGGGAGGTTAGGGTAACATTTTAATAACCACATTAGAGGTCAAAGAGGGAGAACCTATAGAGCCTCCCATGCCACTCCTAGCCCTTAGTATAGAGGATTTTAGAGACAAGGAGATTGATCATTTTATGGAGTAGGAATTGAAGAATTTTTTCTTCCTTTCTAGCTCTTACACCTACTACATGACCTATCATGGAGATCCTACATACTCATCTGTAGATGATTTTTTCCTCCTTAGCTCCTCCACCTACTATAGGACCTATCTTGGAGATCCTAGATACACATCAACATTGAGGAGCCCATGCTACTATAGAAGAGATAAGTGAAGTAGAGAAAAAAAAGCTATGGGAGTTGCATGTAAAGCTGAAAACGCAACATGAAGATAGGATAAGAGATACGATTTTTTTTTTAGTAGATAGAGTAAATTGGCCCCATTTTCACTTAGAATTGTTAAGGTTGGTAGTTATGTGGAAAGAGTTAAATGATAATGAAGCTATCTTAACAAAAAAATTCAATAAATGTATCATCAGAGATGATGCTATCACTACTGTATGTTGTTTTGTCATGAGTGTATGTAGATTTTGAGTCAGTCCATATATACTATAAATATGTTCCAAAATTGAATTAAAAAGTTATAGTTGTTGGTGTATGTGTGTTATTTTCTAGTAGAGATTGTGTTAGAGTAAATAATTAATAATTAATTATTTATTCTATTTACTTAAGCTTACTTAGGTTAATGCATTTATTTAATATTGTTAGGAATAAGGTGTCTCAACCTTGTATAATTCCTATTCTTATTATTATTTGTTTTGTAAAATGTTATTTTGCAAATAATATGTAAATGTGAGTGTACATGTCTAGATGGCATGTTGATCACTTACATGTGTCATCATCTTGAAGTGTGAAAAGGAGATCATGGCTGAAATGGTTATGACGGATTCCTATGATGTGTAAGAGCTATTTAAGGAATGAGCTATGACAGGTGTAAGAGCATCTTATGACATGAGGCCTATTTGGGTTCCCAAGAATGAGTGGTTGGTGTGTGTAAGAGAATATGCCAAAAATAGGTTGGTATGACGGATTCCCTTACACTTCTCTTATGACCACTATTTTTGGCAGATTCTATGACAAGCTATCATTGTCTATTCAAGGGATGGATGCCCTTTTCTTGGTATTGGATATACATGTGGGATTGCGCATGTTTCTTGGTGGTTGAGCCATGAAAAATACCCAACTCCATTATGGGCATTTTGTTGGGTCTTAAGATGTTCATAAAATGGGTATTGCATGTTGTAATGCAATAGAGTGATAGATGAAAGTTTGCAGGTTCTGAGGTGCTACTGGAGTCTTCTATTGTTTCTATTGAACTTGCATTTCAAGTGTATTGTAATCTTGTGTTGAATATAATACATTGTGCAAGTTCTGGAGGGGTGGGGTTGTTTTACCGAAAGGTTTTTCCCCACCAAAAAATCTTTGTGTTATGTTTTCTTTCTTTATCTATTTTCTGTATGTATTGTTGGCTACAATATTGTTGTTTATATGATATTGAATCTGTAAGTGTAGAAGATTTTTAAAAGAATTTGCACCATACTTTCCTTATGAGATTAGTGTAGGAATTTGTTTCCACACCTGAGTTTCCTTACAAGTGGTATCAAAGCTTGATCAACTTTTGATCCTAGTTGTTGGGTAGGGTTTTATGAGCTAATGTCAGGTTGAGTGGGATCTTGTGCAGAGCATCCTGAATCTTATTTGCAGATTAAGATGGTGAGTTCATCATATGGAAGAATGTAGGTGGAGAAATTTAATGGCACTAATTTTGAGTTGTGGAAACTCAAGATGGAAGACATGTTGGAAGATCGTGACCTATGGGAAGTGACTACAAGCACTACAAGACCAGAAAATATAACTCAATTAGATTGGGATATCAAAGATCGTAAAGGTAAGGGTCTCATAAGACTTTGTTTAACCGATGCAGTCCTTCTGAATGTTCTAGATGAGAAAACTGCATATAGTTTGTGGGAGAGACTTGGGGCTATGTATTAGGCCAAATCTCAAGTGAACAAGTTGTTCCTGAGGAAGAAGTTGTATTCTCTATGAATGGAGGAAGGTGGATCCTTAACGGATCATTTAAATGCATTTAATCTGCTGGATGCATAGTTGACATCTACTAGTGTCAAGTTAGAGGAGGAGGATCATTGCTACACACTTTTGTGTTCTTTACTGGATTCATGGGACCATCTTGTGATGGCTCTTAGAAGAACATTAGTCACCTTCAAAATGGATGATGTGGTGTCTTCGCTGCTATCAGAGGAGATGCAAAGAAAGGCTTCTATTTCAAAAAAGGAAGCCCTTGCTATTCGCGAGAGATCCATAGAAAGAGGAAAGAAAAATGACAATAAGTCTGACAATAAGGGTAGATCCAAATCCCGTGAGAAGTCAAAGACTTCCAATAAGTCCAAGGAAAAATGTTGGAACTGTGAAAAGATTGGGAACTTTCGTAAAGAATGTAAAGAGCCTAAGAAGAAGAAGAAAGCCTCAGATTGTGGCTCTAAAAAATCTCAAGAAGATGGCGATGCATTCATCATAGCTTTGGCAGCCCATGCATTTGATGATGTGTGGTTGGTTGACTTGGGTGCATCTTTTCATATGACCTCTCATCGAAAATATTCTCAAGATATGAAGAGATCAATGGTGGAAAGGTGTACTTGGGTGATGATTCTCACCTGAAGATAGTTGGATGTGGAAGGGTCACTATCAAATTTCCTCATGGACGAGTAAAGGGAATCAATGGAGTTATGCATATTCTAGGTTTGGCATGAAACCTATTATCTGTAAGTATGCTAAATGATGTAGGTGCACAAGTTATTTTTTTGAAAGAAGGATGTAAGATGATTAGAGGATCGATGGTGCTTGCTAAGGGTACTAGGAGAGGTACTTTGTTTCAGCTAGATGCATGTATTCCTCTATGTAATAGTTCTTCATCCTCACTATCTGAATGAGCAGTGAAGAATTTTGTGGTTATTGGTTCTAATGGCAATGCAAACACTTTGGAAGGAAAGCTTCGTGTAGAAAAGACAATGTTGTGGCATATGAGACTTGGCCACATTGGTGAGAAAGGTCTCAGAACCCTTAAAAAGAAAAATCTCGTTGAGGGGTTAAATGATTGCAATCTCAAGTTTGAATTCTGTGAACACTGTGTATATGGTAAAAAAAATCGTGTTCAATTTTACTCTAGTTCTCACAAATCTTCTGATGTTTTGGATCTTATTCATTCTGATGTATTTTGTCATGTAAAAGTTCCTTTGATCTCCAAGTCTGTATTGTTTGTATCTTTCATAGGTGATTACAGTAGAAGGACATGGATTTATTTCCTTAAAAGTAAGATACAAGTCTTTAGTTGATTCAAGGAATTTAAAGCCCTTGTAGAGAATCAGACTAGTAAGAAGATTAAGTGTGTGAGAATTGACAATGGCAGTGAGTTTTGCTCAAAAGAGTTTGAATAGTTCTGTAAAGAAAAAGGTATCAAGAGGCATAAGACAACTTCTTATACCCTGGAGCAAAATGGAGTTATAGAGAGAATGAACAGGACACTGATGGAGAAGGCTAGGAGTATGCTTAGTGGAGCTAGTTTAGAACAAAGGTTTTGGGCTGAAGCTGTGGCCACTGCTTGGTATCTAGTTAATAGATCTCCTACATCAGCCCTTGTTGGTAAGACACCCATGGAGGTGTAGTATGGTAAGAAGCCTTCAATTAGACATCTTCTTGTTTTTGGTTGTGAAGCTTATGCATATGTTCCAAAGGAGAAAAGATCTAAGTTGGAAAACAAAGTTGTTAAATGTATTTTCATTGGGTACAGTGCTGGTGTGAAAGGATACAAGCTTTGGGATCCTGTGACTAGTATGGTGTTGTATAGCAGAAATGTTATTTTTAAAGAGCTAACATCTTCTCCTATTGTGCCACAACTAGATGAAAAAGAAAAGGAAAAAGATGTTGTTCAGTTGCCTCCTACCCTTGAGAAGACTGAACAAAAAGACCATGTTGCATCATATGATTTAGAGATAGAATAGATGGATTTGAAGACAGGTTTCCTTCATGGTGATTTGGAGGAAGAGATTTATATGTCACAGCATGATCACTACATTGTTAAAGGTAAAGAATCCTTTGTTTGCAAATTGAAGAAATCTCTATATGGTTTGAAGCAATCTCCTAGGATGTGGTACCTTAAGTTTGATTCCTTTGTGTTATCAATTGGATTTGTAAGATCGAAATCAGATCATTGTGTTTATTTTAGAGTTGAAAATGATCGCCTTCTTATTGTTGCATTATATGTTGATGATATGTTGCTGTTTGGGAAGGGTAAGGGTATGATTGATAAGTAGGAGATGATTTCCATAGCTTGTCAAATTGTGATGTGAATATTAGGATTTAATTGTGTGATTTTGAGTCAAAATCGATGACTCATGAAACATGGGTCATCGAGTTTGACTCAAAATCACACAATTAAATCTTGATATTCACATCACAAGGGTATGATTTCTAATTTTAAATCTCAGTTGTTAGCACAGTTTGAGGTGAAAGATCTTGGGGTAGCTAGGTACATCTTGGGTATGGAAATCAGTAGAGATAGGTCTAACAAAAAACTTTGGTTGAATCAGAGTAAGTATGTGAAGTCTGTGTTGGACAAGTTCAGCATGGTAGATTGTAGACCACTATGTGTTCCTATTTTTGTGGGAACAAAGTTATATGTAGATGATTGTCCAAAATCTCCTAGTGAGGTGGAGGACATGAGTAGACTACCTTATGCTAGTGTAGTTGGCAATCTTATGTATGTTATGGTCTATACTAGACCAAACATTGCCCAAGCAGTGGGAGTCCTAAGTCAGTTTATGGCTAATTCTGGATGGATACATTGGGATGCAATTAAGGGAGTATTCAAATATTTGAGGGGTACATCAAATTAATCCATATGTTATCATGGTAACTCTTCTAGATTTTCGCATTCAGTTTGTATTCATGGGTTTGTGGATTCAGATTGGGTAGGTGATATTGATCACAGGAGATCCACCAGTGGTTATGTGTTCACTATGTTTGGTGATGCCATCAGTTGGATGAGTAAGCGACAACCTGTGGTTGCTTTGTCCACTACAGAAGCTGAGTACATGGCTGCTACTCATGCTTGTAAGGAAGCCATTTGGCTTAAGAGATTGTGTTCTAATGTTGGTGTTGATGCAGAACAGATTACTATTTGGTGTGACAGTCAGAGTGCTATTTGCATTGCGAAGAATCCAACTTTCCATGCCAGAACGAAGCACATTGATGTGCAGTTTCACTTTGTGAGAGATATGGTGGAAGATGGAAAGGTAAATTTGGAGAAGGTAGATACTATGAAGAATTTTGCAAATGCATTAACAAAAGCAGTGGGCACTGAGAAGTTTAGATAGTGTTCTGAGTCTATGGGCCTTTCGGCCTATAGCGGTTAGTTCCTGTTATGTTCCTAATTGCTCTTACAAGGTGTTCGACAAGTGGGAGAATGTTAGGAATAAGGTGTCTCAACCTTGTATAATTCTTATCCTTATTATTATTTGTTCTGTAAAATGTATTTTTGCAAATAATATGTAAATGTGAGTGTACATTACTAGTTGGCATGTTGATCACTTACATGTGTCGGCATCTTGATGTGTGTGAAGGAGATTATGGATGAAATGGTTATGACGGATTCCTATGACACGTAAGAGTTATTTAAGGAATGAGCTATGATAGGTGTACGAGCATCTTATGACATGAGGCCTATTTGGGTGCCCAAGAATGAGTGGTTGGTGTGTCTAAGAGAATCTGCCAAAAATAGGTTGGTATGACGGATTCCCTTACACTTCTCCTGTGACCGCTATTTTTGGCAAATTCGAGGACAAGCTATCATTGTCTATTCAAGGAATGGATGCCATTTTCTTGCTATTGGATGTACATGTGGCATTGTGCATATTTCTTGGTGGTTGAGCCATGAAAAATGCCCAACTCCATTATGGGCATTTTGTTGGGTCTTAAGATGTTCATAAAATGGGTATTGCATGTTGTAATGCAATAGAGTGATAGATGAAAGTTTGTAGGTACTGAGGTGTTGCTAGAGTCTTCTATTGTTGCTATTGAACTTGCATTGCAAGTGTATTGTAATCTTGTGTTGAAGATAATACATTGTGTAAGTTCTGGAGGGGTGGGGTTGTTTTACCGAAAGGTTTTTTCCCATCGAAAAATCTTTGTGTTATGTGTTTTTTCTCTATCTATTTTTTGTATGTATGGTTGGCTATAATATTGTTGTTTAAATGATATTGAATCTGTAAGTGTAGAATATTTTTAAAAGAATTTGCACCATACTTTCCTTATGAGATTAGTGTAGGAAGCTGTTTCCACACCTGAGTTTCCTTACAAATATTTAGTGCATGTAGTGATGAGTTGTTGAAAACATGGGAGTTTGTTCCCTTCTAGCATGTTCCACCTTTTTGTGGAAGTGTGCTTAGTTGTCAACCTTATCTTCTACCACTTTCTAGCTTGTTCTACAAACTTCCATGAGGCCTTTATATTTGGGCTCTTTCTTTGTATTTTCTCAAGCATTCTCATTGTAAATACATTTTTCTTGTTTTTCAATATGTTCTCTCTCATGTCCATTTAGGGTTTTTTTCCAAGCTCCACCTCTTCCTTCTTGGTTTCCCTTAGACAGGTTATTTTTCATGTAGGTGATCTTGGTGATTGCAAAGTCAGATTTCATCAACTCTTACATGGTATCAGAGCCTTCATGCTACTACTTCATTGAAGGATTTTTGAAGCCTTGATTTGAAGTCACAAACCCTAGTTTGTTTATGCATTTTTCTTCAAATTAGGGGTAGACCAAATTTTTGGAGCACTTTGGGCCCAAATGGATGTTGCCATTGGATTCAAAAGGTGCTTTTTAGCTAGGATCCATATATTTTTTTATGATTTTGGAGACAGGGCTCTAGGAGGCAATTTTTTTTATAAGGAGGGTTTTCCGTATGGATTGTATAGATCTTTGAGCAAAAAAACTTTAAAAAAACTTACAATGCCATGCTGCCAACACACTGCTAGGTGGCCACTCATGCTATGCTCACTAGCCACCATAGCGGGCTGAGTAGCCGCTGGAAAACCCCTACCTAGCCATCGTTGGCAAGCCACCTTGGCTCCACTCACCCTAGGCAGTGCCCCCTTTGCACCTAGCTCCTCTTCTACTCCTTGACCATTCCTCCACTCTTGTCCTAGCCGTCTGCCTATTGACATGTGTTCTTTGTCATTGTATAGTTAGCAACCCCAATCAGTAGCACAATCAGCCCCTATGTCAACGTCCATGTCGGTACCTTTTTGATAGCATAATAGTATAGTCACTAGCCCATAGATCTTGAGGCCAATGCATGTGTGATACGTGGTAGGTCTACCATGTGGCCCCTGCCATGTCATCCATCCACCATGTTGCATCCATGTGGCATTATTTTTTGTAGTGATGACTATCTAGCCATCAAATTTTATGTCATGTTCTATTGATGTCATCCTGATGTCATCCCTACATCAGCCCTTGTAACTCACCAAGGTCCTTTTTGACCTAATTACAATTTTTTGGCCATAACTTGAGCATACGGAGGTATTTTTCCCATCCAAAAGAAGCACTGAAAAGATGGACACATTTGTGTAGGTATTTTCATGTTTTGATGCAATTTTATTGCTCAATTTTTTTGTTAAAATCTGAAGATCCATTTTTTACTCTAGCATGCATATCTTTTGCATCCCATGTCAGTTTTTTGAAAATGTTACATTTTTTTAAAGCTAGTTTTGTCACCTTTTTAGAAATGTGGTCTTTTTCCTCAAGTTCTAGCCCATGCTCTTTCTATCATGTTTTTGGCATTTTTTTTAATCTATGGTAGATATCTTGGGTGTTTCAAGCCTGAGGATCTTTTTCCTGGCATGGTTTCTTTTGTTTTGGGCTATCCTATGTTTTGTGTTAGCTTTTTCATTGTAGACATCATTTGTAAGCTCTTTTGTATATGCACTAAGATAAAGTGCCACTTTTGCATTTCGGGTTCATGAACGTTATTTTTGAGATAGTTGTACTTGCACTATTTTTATAAAGCATCATGGAGGAAATAATTGTTTGTTGTTTTAGGCCTTCTTCCTTTACCAAGTGAGTGTCCCTTCCATGACATTAGCCCCATGCAACATCATTGTGATTGTGTCTTTATAGGTGTTTGTACCTCTTCCGCTCTCATTGCTCTTGGACCTATTTGTAGTGGATTTTGGTCCACCTTCTCAGTTGCCTATCATCTCACCCCATCTGCATTAAGGGGGGGGGGGTTTATGTTTTTGTTCTAAGGAATCCTTGGTTAGATGGTTTGATAGTGTGAACTATGTATTCAGTGGTCGATCTTATATACGAGGCGATTGCAGTGGCTAGGTACCTATGCATTTTGGTGAGATGGATCATCTACCATATAGACATTCTCGATCCATGCCTTCTTCTTCCATGGTGGTTCTTCAGATCAGTAGTTTCTTTCTGATGGAAGACTTTGTAGCTTCTTCATGCTTCAATGATGCTCTTCGTGATCACTCTTTGTTCCTATTTTAGGGGACATTCCCCTAGTTGGAGGCTTTTTCAGTTCTTCACTAGGTTCTTGGCTCTTTTTGGGGGAGGGTTTTTCCCACATGGTTTTCTCTCTTTCCCCATTTTTAGAGGTTGCATCTCTTTGCATTGTGCATGGGTACCTAACATGGCCTCATTGTCGGGATGTATTCGGCATTTTCATCTTAGTTTTGTGAGGTTAAGGCACTCCCCTAAGTTGCACTTAACGGGGGATGTTAGAGTAAATAATTAATTATTAATTATTTATTCTATTTACTTAAGCTTACTTAGGTTAATGCATTTATTTAATATTTAGTGCATGTAGTGATGAGTTATTGACAACACGAGAGTTTGTTCCCTTCTAGCATGTTCCACCTTTTGTGGAAGTGTGCTTGGTTGTCAACCTTATCTTCTACCACTTTCTAGCTCATTCTACAAGCTTCCATGAGGCCTTTATATTTGGGATCTCTCTTTGTAATTTCTCAAGCATTCTCATTATAAATACATTTTTCTTGTTTTGCAATATGTTCTCTCTCATGTTTGTTTAGGGTTTTTTTCCAAGCTTCACCTCTTTCTTCTTGGTTTCCGTTCAATAGGTTATTTTGCATGTAGGTGATCTTGGTGACTATGAGGTTGGATTTCATCAACTCCTATAGATTATCACTAAAATTGTATATAGTTTCAATTGAATTAATACAAATATTGAGAGTTGATTTTCATCCTAGATCTTGTCTCTATCCTTGTCTATTTATTGTTTTCTAAATTTTCATAGAAAATTTTACTAAGTTTCAGTTATAATTCATTTGAATCATATTTCAATTTTATTTTACTAATAATCTAATAGATTATGTAAATTCTTAATGTAAATTGAAAGAAGAATATTATTTTAAGGAATGATATGATAAAAATGAGATCTAGGAGTAGGTGTGTTATCTCTATCATTTATAGCCCAATAGATAAGGCATTAGACATCCTTGTAAACTAATTTTATTCGAATGTTTTACACAATGCAAAAAAAATTATATCAATCAATCTTTTAATGTTTTGTTATCTGAATGTGAAATATCAACCAACACTAGGCTCATAGTGTCTAGGGTTAGTCATCTCTTTATTGTTATTGAATTAGAATAAAGAAGGCTAAGTAATCTATTATTTCTAGAGTTCATATTGAAATTTTGTTTTCAAGTAGGTTAGATTGAATTCCTAAGGTAAACCCACCTGAATCTTGTAGAGTTCAAAACAAAGAAGACTTTAAAGTCTTGTTAATTAGTCCTTTTATTTTGATCTTTAAAATTCCTACAATAGACTTAAGCTAATATCTATGTTTTCTAGCATCATAGAAGGTAGGTAAATTTCTATAAAATTAGGGGTCTATAGGTCTTTCTAGAGCAACAGGATTCTATGGTGAAAGGTATTTCATGATTTTTTTCAAGGCTTTCACTAAAATGAGGTGGGTATCTATTCTTAAAGATAAATATGAAGCCTTTAAGAAGTTTAGGATATTTAAGAATGGAGTTGAGAATGAATCTAGTGTTGAGATAAAATGTTTAATGTTAGATAGAGTTGAAGAGAATTCACCTCTAAGAAGTTAAACATGATTTTTGCGGATAATGGAATAAAGAGATAGTTATCTTCAACCAAGACTCCTTAGAAAAATGGGATTGTAGATACAAGAAACTAATCAATTTCAAAGGAAGCAAGATTAATGTTGTTTGAGAATGATGTATTGAAAATATTTTGGAGAGAAGTAGTCAATACAACAATGAAAACTATGAATAAAGTACAGATCAGAAAATGTATGAGGAAGACCCATTATGAATAATGGTTTGGGAATGCACCATTAGTTAAGTATTTCAAAATATTTGGAAGCAAGTGTTACTTTAACAGAGATGATGATATTGGTTAGTTTAATACAAGAAGTGATGATGGTATGTTTCTTATATATTCATTGAAAAGAAATTCATACAAATTTTTATATCATAGAACTTAGATAATAGTGGAGAGTGCAAATGTAAAGATTGATGAAAAGTTTGGTTCTAAGGAAAAGATGTTAGATTACAATTCTAATTAACAATGTTGAATTTTTATTTGAAACTAACAATGATCTATGGAATGGTATTCAATTTGTTAAAAAAAGAGGAGAATATAGGTCTAAACCAAGAGGTGAGATAAGACTTGAGATTGGAACTTGTACCTCTAACAAGAACATGAAAAAGAAATCCTTTAGAGAACATAAATGGAAGCAAAGAAACACCATTAATGAGGAATTATGTTTGATTTCTCACATTGAATCTAACAATGTAGGTGAAGCATGTAAAGGTGATCATTGGATTCTAGCAAGAAAAGGAAGAACTAGATTGAATTGTGAAGAATGAAACATGGGAATTAGTTCCTATACCCAAAGACAAGAATGTGAAAGGAACAAAATGGGTATTTAGAAATGATATGAATGAACAAGGTAAATTTGTGAGAAACAAGGCTAGACCTATATACAAAGGATATTCACAACAATAAAAAATTGATTATGAGGAGACATATGCCCCTATAGCTAGAATAGATGTAGTAAGAATGTTCTTGGCTTATGCAGCAAATAAGAACTTCAAAGTATATTGGATCCATATGTTAAATGAGCTTACCTAAATAGAAAATTTGAAGAAGAGGTATAAATTGAGAATCCTAAAGGTTTCCTTGTGATAGAAGACAAAGATATGGTATGTAGACTGAAGAAAGTCCTATATAAACTAAAGCAAGCACCTAGAACCTAGTATGCAAGGTCAAATAAGTATTTGACAAAGCTTGGATTTGTTAAAGGTACAAAAAATGGTAATTTGTATTTTAGAGAAATTTAAAATGGGGTTATAGTAATATTTTTTGATGACATAATATTTAGAGGAACTAATGAAGAAAGTGACAAGTTTGCTAAAGAGGTGAAGAATTATTTTGAGATAAGTATGATAGGAGAAGTGAGGTTTTTCCTAGCTTTTTAGATTGTGTAGAATAGTGATGGTATTTTAATTTCACAAGATAATTACTTAAAGGATTTGTTGAAGATGCTTGTAAGCCTATTGGTATACCTATAATAGCTATTCACAAGTTTTCTCACAAGGATGAGACACCTAGGGTTGAGAAAAAGAAATATAGATCCATGATTAGAGGTTTACAATATCTGAATCACACCACACCAAATATTGAAAATAAAGTTGGGATTGTAGCTAGATTTCAAGATGATCATAAAGAGTATCATTATGCAACAGTAAAGAGGATATTCAAATATTCAAAAGGAACACCTAACTGTGGAATTTGGTATCATAGATCAAGTGATTTCACTTGATGTGCATATACTAATGTGGATTAGATAGGGAATATGGATGAAAGAAAGAGAGCTAGTAGTGGAGAAATATTTCTTGGAGGAAGATTGGTTTCTTTCTTGAGCAAGAAATAAGAATGTATTTTGTAAAGTACAACTAAGATAGAGTATGCAGAAGCAACAAATAACTATAATGAAGCTATGTATATGAAGAAGAAGTTAAAAGATATTGGGATTGGATTTACAAAACCTATTATCACATATTGTATTCAAAGACTAAGCATATATCTTTTAAGTATCATGTCTTGAGGGAGAAGGCAATAGAAAATAGATCAAATTGGAATATGTGAGTACTACATATCATAATGCAAATATCTTTAAGAAGCCCTTACCTAAAGATAAATTTGAGTACTTAAGAGATATGCTTGGGTTTATGCCCCTCTCTACTTCTAAATAGATTTTGTAGAAATAATAACAGTCTAGTAGTACAAAGCATTATTACTGGACTAGACTGAGTACTAATGCTTCCTATATGGGGGAGTATTTGTGATGATTTGAGTCATTAAGGACTCTTGGTATTTTTTATTTGATTTTTGGTATTTAATAGTGTCTTTGGACACTTGAGATTTTTGTAAATTGAAGCACTGTATTGACATAATGCAGCCTTTGTCATTGATGTCAACAGGGGAGAAGAATTCATGGGAAAACTTCTCCTAAGTATGCATGGGGGAGATATGTATAGTGATTTTCTTATTTTGACCAAATATTGCTGATCCTAAAGAAGAAGAAGAAGAAGAACACAAAAGTGTTCCAAAGGATTTCAAATTGGATTGATGAAGAGGATTTAAGAAGATAAGAGAAACAACAACAACAATAACATAGTAAAATTTGGTATTCTTTGAACTTCGATGTTTTTCATCTATGTTTTCCTCAATTCTAAAGGGGGAGATTCTTAGCATGAATATTGATGGTACTCATTTGGGGAAGTATCCTAAGTATTGGAGAGTATTGACATGTTGCATTCATGACTATTCTTTTCATTGATGAGATAAAACTCTTATTTCTCCTATATTTATACAATAACAAAGATGTGCAATAGAAAATTAAAAATCCTATGAAATGGAAAGGGAAATGGATAATTTATTTAATTTTATTGGTAGAGCAACAAAGGGAGATCTTGGTCTTATAGACCATGTTTTGATTATCTAGTGATGGTTAGTCATGGACATGTTCTACATTGTGCCTTTATTACGTGGTTAAGTTCACATGACATAGGTTAAACATGTATGAAAGATACACGTGATTTCAAGAAAGCATTATAGAGATAGAGTAGCTATTAAGTTGTTTCTAATGTTTGCATTATATCTTTTAGTAGAGATATAATCAGAAGATTAATGGTTAGTTAGTAGTAGAGGATAACTTTATGATGATGTCAAAGAATTCTGGTGCCATAGTACCACGCGTGTGAGAAGTTGTATAGACTGTGAGGTAGAAATGCTATTATAATTGTAAAATAATTAAATACCTTATTATAATTATTTGGAAAAGCCTTAAGGTTGGCTCAAGGAATTTTTTTAAAGATATGGTATAAAGGAAAGATGTTTTCCTTATTTTTAGAATGAATTGATTTTTAATGAAACAAGTGTCAAGTGTGTAAAGGAGTAGATTTTTTGGGAAATATTAGTTGGATATCCAAGGGATTATTGGATGTGAGATTTGAGATCTAGTTACAAGATTAGAAGGAGAAAAGGTCTCATTGATAGGAGAGAGGAAGAGGAAAGAAGAAAAATTCATTTCCATTATTCTACAAGGAATAATAGAGAGATAATTTTGATAGTGGGTCATTGGTCTTATCCTTGAAGCTATTTGGGTAGTGGGTCTAGCTATAGATCTAAAATAAACACGAAATTAAAATTCACATGCAAGAGAATAGAAAACATACCCACAAAATTGTGACACAAGATATACCCTAGGAAACCCTCATTGAGGGAAAAAACCTAGCCTCCAAAAGCATCCATCACCATTTATTATTCAGCAAAATAACCATTTCCATACAACCATGGAAGCCTTCATGGCCATAGCCACAACTGAGCAAACTATGTGAACAAGCATGAATCCACACATCCTATGCCATGCTTTCAACCTTCACAAATGCTCCCTTGGCTAACCTGTCAAGCCTTGTCCCACTTGACTCTTGCCTTTTGTCTTCTCCTTGTCACTCTCTCTCTCTCTACAACAACTACCCTTGTGGCTTCTTATAAAGTAGCAAGTCCCACAAAACCACTAAGTGGTATTACATAAACCATGTGCTAAAATCATGTGCTACCTAACCCACTGACCCCACATTTAATATTGGCCATTTAATTCTTTTCCCCAATATTAAATAACTACATGAAATATTTTCACAATGTTACAATACAACTCATCAAGAATATTTCATGGGAATCTTTACATGTTGCATGTCCATCTAGGTACAACATTACATAATAAAATAAAATAAAATAAAATAATCAAATAACAATATTATGCAATGTGTGCAACACCCATTATCACAACAATCTCTGACTTGTTGTATACATTGCATAGGGTCAATCTGTAGCCACACAAAATGAACAAGGGAACAATCCCTCCCAGCACATCCACCATCATGGATCAAAATATACCAAGTGCTCCATCCTAGTACCCACAACAAAATCAAAGTATCCAACATCTCGAACATGAATGATCTCACCTCCTATTATGCCACTCCCACTGGACATACATAGAAGCCATCCAAAGAGAAAGCCACCCAACCTGTTGCATTAGAAGATCATAAAATCCTGTACCAACTAAAATTCCAAGCACAAATAACCTAATCCAAAGGTAATCACATGTATCCATAGTTGTCAAAATATCCATAGCTGAAATAGCACCCACAGCAAAGTGCCAAACCCATCCAACTATCCGTACCTCAAAGGTATAACAAGTGAATCTCATATCACTAACATATCCAATCTGCAACCTACAATCACAAGCTTCAAGAGCAATACCTGCCACATATATACCAAGAAGCTCCCACTACAAAAGATAATGTCAAATCTATAACCAATCCACTCAACAACATCTCAAAGAAGTGAATCCATGTAGTATCAAGGACATCCACAATACATAAACTGATATCCTGCAAGAACAAATCTCATAACAAGTCTCCAATAATCTCCCAAGTTCTCCATAACCAACAGAGGAAAGAGATAAAGGAATAACCATGTCATCTCTCATATGACATACATGAGCACAAACTAGTGATCACAATCTCTAACCAATCTCAAATCCAATGTAGGCAAAACTGAACATCCAAGAAGATAACCAAGACCAGAGAAACTATGCAAATCATAACCTGTATCATGTCCTTCTACATACACCTCTAGATGTAGACTGTGCAAGTATGATCTCCTCCATAAAACCCCAAAAAGAAGCCTCAACAACACCCAAACCATACCATATAACTAATCATGGATGTAAGCCTCTCACAAGAAGATCAAACTCAATAAAACCATTCCTAAACCGAGGAATAACCATTCCTAATCCAAGGAAAAATTCCCAATATAAAACCATCTCCCAAACTCAACCAGCATAACAACATATACAAATGGAGATAACCAGTGCTAAACCATCTCTCAAATGAACCCTCCAGAACTAACTCATGTACCATAACTCAAGATCCATATACATGAAAGACAAGCATAAATATAATGCAACTGAGAGAAACAATGGGCTATACCTCCCAAGTAGCAAACTGCCGAGTAGACCAAGAGTGGGGAATGAGAATGCTCATCAAGATACCCAAGTCTCCAACCAAGACTCATCTAAGAACAATCTCCTCTCAAGTCCATATCAGGTGACTTCCCCTCGAACTTCTTGCTGAAACCATTAACCGTCCAAACAAATACTTCTCTAATCCAAGAGAAATCAGCGTCATCACCGTCTCTAAGTATCCATGAGCACCTGTAACCAATCAATCCATGCCAACTCCAAATGCAACATAGCAATATCATGAAGTATCCAGCTTATGATCAGTGTACTCAATACCAAGAAACTAAACCAAGATCAATGTCAAAGTTCCAACCATGGCCTCAGGAACATAAACATGACAACATGATCTTACCATCTCAACTAAAGAGATAACATGCTCCATATGAACATACTATAACATGTCACAACTCTAAATGCATATCAAGAGTATACCATGACATAATAATGAAACCATCCTCACACCAAGGATAACATGCCATATAAAAGCATAAACCACACCTTTGCCAAGAACCCTGTGAGTCCTTAAGATGCAACCATCTCCACACACCATGAAGAAAAAACATCTCCACATACCAAGAAGAACCATCTCCACATACCATGAAGATAACCAAGAACTCCATGAGTCCTCAAGATCTAACCATCTTCAAACACCATGAAGATAACAAGTGCACCATGCAAATGTCAAAGACGCTTCTGCAGCAACAGGATCTAAGACAAACCTCCAACATCTG
The DNA here is from genome assembly GCA_028749045.1 of Cupressus sempervirens. NCBI lineage: Eukaryota > Viridiplantae > Streptophyta > Pinopsida > Cupressales > Cupressaceae > Cupressus > Cupressus sempervirens. Next base: position 90,160,852 of record CM053790.1, on the reverse strand, counting down.
CAAACACTCAATAAATATATCAATGCCAACAACTCCCACTCAAGTGTGGTACCAAGTCACCTATGGCATCATAAAATCCATCCTCTCCAAACCAAGAAGATATAAACCAAACCAGAAACTAATCCTGCACTGTCACCCCATCACTATCACAAGCTCCCACTAAACTATGTATCCAAGCTATCCATGACATAATGATGAAAACCCATCCTCTAACCATGAGAATCAACCAAGGCATCAAACTATCAAAGAACTCAAAGTGCACATCATGAGCTCCTCAAAAGAAACTAAATAACTATGATCCTCAACCAAGAAGATATAACACCATAACTGAATAAGAAATCCACGCTAATAAACATCAAGGATGTACCTGTATAACCAATCATATCATGCCAAAATCCATGGCACCATGATCACATCCATGAACCGAGCATTTGGCTCTCAAAGTGTCCAACCTGTCAGCATAAAATAGTCAACCACAATCCTCCACCATGATTGTACCTAGTAACAACATCTCATCCCTTAAACATGAAGAAAATAGTAAATCATGTGACTTAGGGGCGTAGACAACCCAAATCCAAGCCACCAATCTAAATATGCATCAATAATGAAAGATCAATGGGCAAAGACAACCCATAACCAAGCTATAAATGCAACCTACAAGTATAGACCGCTTACAACACTGCACAACTTGTAGATCCAACAAGTCATCATGTATATCCAAACCAAACACTGATAACTATATCATCATGAGAACAATCTAAAATATGAACTGAGTATATAATGACATCAAATCTTAAATCTCCAATGCCATAAACTCACAATGTTACCATATTCAAAATATACCTATAAACTATTCAGATCAATATATCAACAAATAAATCATGCCAAACCTGCACCAACTTTGAACCAATGTGTAGAGCTCTCCAAGAGCTTTCCGTTGACTACTTGAAGTCCAAAATCCGACTCCGTATGCCCAAGTTATGCCCCAATCCGTGCTTAAAATAAACAACATATAACTTTAGGGCTCTTAAAACCTAAAAAAAAATTAAAATCACAAAACCAAACCTACACCATGTTGTAGTGCTCTGAATTAGCTTTCCAACGCCTATAAGAACTCTAAAATTTGATATTCTGAGAGAAAGTTATGGCCATTTTACTAAGACAGTCTTTTTACCATTTTCAGTATGATTTTCCATTTTTTATTTTTTTTAGTGACGAAAATTCTGATGGGATTAAATTTGATGGCCATCATGGGCTGAAATCAAAAAAATCTTTCATTTCCTCTGAACATGGCCAAACTAGGGCATATTATATATCAAAATTTATGGAAATGTTGACCCGGATCCAATGGCGAGGTCTGTTTTTACCCAGGAGGCCATTTCTGCATGCTACCCCCCAAAACCCTCATTTTAAATGAAACATCCAAAAAATCTTTTTGTCCAACAATTTCACATGCCCAAATATTTTACCATCCCATCATAATAGAAAATCTAAAACCCTCAGATCTGCAATAAATCATTCATATATCTTGCCCTTTCTTTTATCCTCTCATGCATTCCCATGGATTCAATCTAGGGTTACAATAATAAAACCATAGCTCTGATACCACTTGTAAGGAAACTTGGCAATAAAGAATATAACCATTTCCACATAACCCATAATAGATCTAAAATAAACATGAAATTAAAATGCACATGCAAGAGAATAGAAAACATACCTACAAAATTGTGACACAAGATATACCCTGGGAAACCCTCATTGAGGGAAAAAACCCAGCCTCCAAAAGCATCCATCACCATGTATTATTCAGGAAAATAACCATTGCCATACAACAATGGAAGCCTTCATGGCCATAGCCACAACTGAGCAAAGTATGTGAACAAGCATGAATCCACACATCACATGCCATGCTTTCAACCTTCACAAATGCTCCCTTGGCTAACCTGTCAAGCCTTGTCCTGCTCGACTCTTGCCTTTTGTCTTCTCCTTGTCCCTCTCTCTCTCTCTCTACAAAAACTACCCTTTTAGGCTTCTTATATAGTAGCAAGTCCCACAAAACCACTAAGTGGTATTACATAAACCATGTGCTAAAATCATGTGCTACCTAACCCATTGACTCCACATTTAATATTGGGCATTTAATTCTTTTCTCCAATATTAAATAATTACATGAAATATTTTCACAATGTTACAATACAACTCATCAAGAATATTCCATGGGAATCTTTACATGTTGCACGTCCATCTAGGTACAACATTACATAGTAAAATAAAATAAAATAATCAAATAACAATATTATGCAATGTGTGCAACACCCATTATCTCAATAGACATAACTACTAACTGGGTTGGAATCTCCTAGTAGGGACTTAAAGTCTCCTAACATGGACTGATATGTATTGAATTTTGTTATCAACTCCTAACAAGGTGCACCCTACAATAAAGAATATTTATATTACTAAATCATCTTGTGGGTACCATCCCCACTAGGGTTAACCCTCTAATCAAGGGTTTCCCTAATTAACATATCTATTGTTAATTGTGTATGAGTATCTTGTTGTTGTTTCTTATTATATTTCTCATTTTTAGTGTTAAATATGGGCCTCTTGATTCATACACACTTCAATATAATCATTAATTGTGAGAAAAAATACATTAGAATGAACACAAGGTTATTCGTTTGACATGTAGATGCAAGGAGATCAATTTCCTTCTAACTAGATAGGGTTTACCAAATCCTCTCAAGATCAAGAGTTTAGCAATGAGACCAAGCTAGAATGAAGGATTTAAATGAAAATTTCAATGCATTAATCTAGATGATATAAATTTCAAGATAAATAAGATGTAATCAAAATAAGCTAATATGTATGCACATAGCCTAAATGAACAACATATGGGGTGCAATGTAGATTCAAATGTGAATGATGTAGTAATTTCAATAGCAATTCAATGCCTACTTCTTTTCTTTTTTCCTTCTCAAGTGAGCCTTTCATTTATATATTTTGACAAGATCCTGGGGTGGAGTTTGAATCAGCCATGGTGAAGTTGGGGTTTGATAATTTTATTCATGCTGGAGATGCCACCTTTATTAAATAATCTAAAGTGGAGATCCCACTTAGAATAAACAATCTAAAGTGGAGATCCAACTTAGAATTAAATAACCATATCCTTGGACCCCATAAGGAAGAGAATATTCATTTATGGATAGGGGATCCCTTCTCAATATAAAATTTATTTGAAAGATATTGCTTATTTCATTTTATTTTGTAATTGATATTCATGTCTTTATTTTTGAATGGGTTCATATCAATTGATTTGTTTGTTTTTCTGATTTGTTGGATTCAATTAATTCATTTTGAACCTTCATTATAGGATGTAATTTTAAATTTAGGTATTTGACAAATTTTGTATCATTACATTTTCCCCTCTTTGAATTGATGTGTGAGCAGTGCATTGGTTCAAAGATAAGTCTAAAGCATAGTACGAGAACTAAGACTAGTTTTAGTTTTGATGATTTTGAAGATCAATTAATGAGTTTTTTAGGGTTATCTCTAGAATGAAGCTTAACATTTTAGAGTACAAATAGAACACCTAGATTATGACTTGATAGGAAAAGCATTGTCATGAGTCAGAAAATTGTCCCCAAAATGAGGCTCAATCCTTAGGAATTAGGGCTAGATTGTCTTGATACATTTTGATACAAAGATTGTCTTGATTTCTAGAATTGTCCCTAGAAAAAGGCTCAATCCTTAGGACTTAGGGTTAGATTGCACCGATATCTACTTGATACAAAGATGAAAATGTCAATCATAATTTGTAGGGTTATCCTCAGAATAATGCTTAACCTTCTAGAGTCAAGCTTAGATTTCCCTAATATCAATCCATTAATTATGTGATCAAAAGAGAAGCTTAGAATTATCTTGAGAATGGACCTTTATCCTCTAGAGTCTAGATAGAACACCTAAGTACTGGTCCATAAAAGATGACTAGATTTAATCACGAGTTGTAGAAATATCCCTAGAATGAGGCTTAATCCTTAGGAATTAGGGTTAGATTTCCTCGATACCTATTTATAAACTATGATAAGAACTATTGTAAGTTTGATTAGTTGGATAGAATATTGTGCTATTTAAGTAGAACGAACAGGCACCGTGTAATAAGATGTCCCTAGTGGATAGGACATTGTGTTTAGATTTGAAGCCATTTTTTTTAAGGATTCAATATTGTTTTAATGATGTAATCATGTTTAATGATGTAATGATCACCTTGCTCCCTCAAGAGAAAAGTTGAAAGATGACACCTTAGAATTAAGGTGATTAAGATTTGAGTTGAAGCTTTGGTTGACCATAGTTGGCCAAAGTTGACTATTTCTAAAAGTTTTGAAAAGTTGGAGTAACATTGCTTTGGTAATATTCATGGATTCACTGAGTATCTGTAAGAAGAACTACACAAGTGTTCAATTGTGTTGGTCCCAAAAATTTAAAGTGTAATTTTTTCTTGTTTACCTATGTCATATTTCAAATTTGATCCTAAAAAATGAGTTTAGACACTTAGCTAGGGGGGCAATCCTCACACCACTCAGAGCATTTTGAAAAATTAGGTCAAAACCTATAGAAGGACTCAAAATGTATTTTTCAAATCATTTGTGTATAAAGATCAACCAAAAAATAGAAAACTTGTGTAGCCATGATTAAATTTGATATTTTAAAAAGGATTAGTGATCTTTTGAGGTGAAAGACTTAAGTGAAAAATTGTTGTTTGAAATCGTTAAATATCTATGTTTAGATCTGCATTATATCCATAAGCTTATCATTTTGGCTATTTTCGTCCATTTTATTTTATTTTTGATGTTGTTCCTAAATGAAAGGTGAGTATGAAGTACCACCTAATGCTAGATGCAAGCCCTATGATCGATTGTTGGACTCAAAATATTTTTAACATCACAAAGCTTAGTGAACTTGCGTAGATCCTATAATTTGCACTAAAATTGCAATCAAGTGAATATGAATATGAAAAATTTATACTTTTTTGGGGATTAAATGTAAGAATTTGAGGCACAAGAAGCTAGAATGGCTAGAACATTTTTCCCTTTTTGATGGAGTAATCAAACATAAGAATTATAGCATAAATGATAGGATTACTAGAATTTTCCTTATGTGAAAACACACTAGAAATGTGAGACATCCTTCTCATGCTAAGTAATAAGTAAGTCTTATATTCACAATAAACATTTCATTTGTAACCTAAGATAGAAGTATGTTATGTATGATAGCAGTGACCCTTATATTCACTTAATGGGATGATCACTACTATTTTACTATAGCATAGAGAAGTCACTCAAAACAATCAAGGAGAAGAACTAGCCTCACTAAAGTGTCTATATGAAATGGGTTGAGGTACAAAGGGCCATCCAACATAGGATATAGGCTCTTATAGTAGACATTCCTTTCATATGTATTCTTTAGATCATTGGAATGAAAACTATTAGAAAAAATAGTCCACCAAGGTAACAGAGAGGTTGGGAGTGAATCAGTTATCTGATAATTAAAACATTTAACTTATTTAAACAAACTTAATCATTCAACCAAAGTAAAAAAAAAAAACATAATAAAATGCACATAGACAATTACACTAGATATGTTGACTAGGGAAACCCTTGATCAGAGGGAAAACCCTGATGGGAATGATACCCACAAGATGTACTAATATAAATATTCCTTGTTAGAGGATGGACCCTGTTAGAAGTCTATTACAATGTTTAGTACATAGAGTCACTATTAGGAGAATTTGAACACCTATTAGGATATTCCAACCCTATTAGGAGTTTGTGGTACAATGTATGCAAGATGAGCCCACTGCCCAAACATGCAATTTTAACTACAAGAAGAGCTCACTACTCAAACATGTAATTTACTTTTTTGTTTTTCTTTCCTTTGTTCTATGAACTAAACCAATCACTTTCAAACCTTGTAGACCAAGTCATGAACCTTAGATCCAAATATAAAACCTTGGATCACTAATTAAAACCTTATATATGCAATTTCCTTCACTTCTCTACTACTCTGCTCAACTTCACATTTCACTCTTATTGCTTCTTATCAACAATCATAAAACCATGTCATTCCATACCATGATAAAGGAAAATTTCCTTCCTTTATACCAAGTCGATAAAATAATTCCCTAAGTTGGTTGTTAGACCTTCTCAATTAATTATTATAGGACCACATTGAGGACATGTTACACTTATCAATAACATAAATCTTTTTCCTTGTAAGTTGAATAACTTTTCATACACACAATATTATGACAAGAAAACTTAGTCATATCATACTCAACATTTCTTCTTTATGTCTTCAACCCTGATCCTCATAATATTGAATCTACTAAGAAATATAATAAGTTTATGAGAATGTGCCCCTATAAACTCTATCTCAAAATAGATATCACCAAAAATTACATAACTTCTTCTAGGCTTGTTTGTTCTTTATCCAATGTTAACTACATATACTAGATACTTAGAAGTATCTCCCATAACTAAAAATAGTTAGAATACTCAACTAGCCATCTATAACAACTTAACCTTTCCATTGTTCTTCTATCAAATAACACAGAAAACTTCTATGTTGACATCAATGACAAACATAGTCATGAATGTAACATATCATCATAGTAACATATTTAAAATACTCTCTGATAGGACTATTATCAACATTCATGCTTCCAAAAATCTCCCCCTTTCTCATTAATGGAAACATAGATAAAAAAAACATCTTGTTCCAAGAATACCAACAAAATATTGTTAGACTTTTCAAATCATCTTCATCAATCATTCTACCCCATTGATATACCTCAATGTGCTTTTTGTCAAACTATCATTCCATGTTGAACTTATGTTGAACATTTCCATACTATTTTTCATGCTAAACTTCTTCCTTAGCATAATGTTTTTCATGCTAAACTTCTCCCCCATTGACATCAATGCCAAAGGTTGCAGCAACCAACATCTCTACATCAAACTCTGAAACAATTGATTCTTACTTAGCTCGAGTGTCAAAAGAAACTATTCAAAATAACATCCAACAAGAGTTCTAGATGACTTTGTCCATCATAGATAGTCCCCCATATAGGAAACATCAGCATTCAATCCAAACAACAATGGTGCTCTATTACACTAGACTGATGCACTCTTGCATCTTCTACTCTAATGTAGGAAGGGGCACAAACCCAATCATACCACACAAACACTCAAAAGTCTCTTTGGGAAGAGGCTTAGTGAATATATCTACAATCTTCTCTTTAATGCTCACATACTCCAATTTTATTTCCTTTTCTACAACTTTCTCTCTCAACATATGATACTTAATAGAAATGTGCTTCATCATAGAATGCAAGACTGGATTCTTAGACATATTTACCATGCTTGTGTTGTTGCAATGCATGACAATAGGTTCATTTATTTCTATCCTTATATCTCGTAGCATCTACTTCATCCAAATGGTTTGATTGCAATTGTTTGCTATTGCAACATACTCTGCTTTTTCTATACTTTGTGATGTACAATCCTACTTCTTCTTAACAAAGAAACCAATCTTCATCTAAGAAAGAAGGCTCCTCCACTGGTGCTTTTTATATCATCCATACTACCCACCCAATCTACATCAGTATAAGTAGTTAGAGTAAAATCATTAGATCATTCATACCATAATCTAAACTTAGATGTTTCTTTCAGATATCTAAATATCCTTTTTACTACTACATAATATGCTTCTCTAGGATTAGCTTAGAATCTTGCAACAATTTAAACTGCATTTGCTATATCTAGCCTTGTGTGAGTTAGATATTGCAATCCTTTGATCATTGATCTATACTTTTCTGCTCAATAGTAGGTGTCTCATCCTTTGCAGATAACTTGTTACTAGTTACCATAGGTGTTCCAATGGATTTGCATGTTTCCAAACCAACCCTTTTCATTAAATCTTTCAAGTACTTAGTTTGAGCAATAAAGATTCCTTCTTTATTCTGTACAATTTGCAATCCAAAAAAAATATTTCATCTCTCCTATCATACTCATTTCAAATTCTTTCTTCATCTCCTTATCAAAATTTTCACTTTCTTCATAATTTCCTCCAAATATGATATCATCAAAAAGTAGTACTAAAATCATCAAACTATCATCAATCTCTTTCTAATATAGGTTATTATCTTCCATACCTTTGTTATATCTAACTTTTACAAAATGTTTATCCAACCTTGCATATCATGTTCTAGATGCATAGTTCAATCCATACAATGCTTTCCTTAGTCTGCATACTATGTCCTTGTCATCTGTCAAAGGACATCCTTTAGGCTACTTAATGTATACTTCTTTTTCAAGTTCTCCATTTAGAAATAATGACTTGACATCCATCTGATATACTTTGATTTTCTTATTTACTGCATAGGATAAGAATAATCTTACTGCTTCTATTCTAGCCACTAGAGCATAAGTTCCCTCATAGTCTATTCCTTTTTGTTGTGAGTAACCTTTACATACTAGTCTCAATTTGTTCCTTACAACTTCCCCTTGTTCATTCATCTTGTTTTTGAATACCCATTTAGTTCCTATCACATTCTTGTCTATTGGTCTAGGGACCAATTCTCATGTCTCATTCTTTACTATCTGATCCAATTCCTCTTTCATAGCTTGTTTCTAGTAATCATCTCTACATGCTTCATCTGCATTCTTATGCTTAACTTGAGATATTAGGAATAGTTCTTCATTTACTCTACTTCTTTTCATCACATCTTTGTCTTTGCTTCCAATGATTTGCTCAAATGGGTGATCCTTTATAATATTATTTCCTAAAGTAGGAGTTGCTATCTCAACTCTTGACTCTACTAAAGGTTCCAAGATTTATTGGGTTCATGTCTCTCCTTCATTTTGCAAACCATTATTGGTCTCAAGAAATACCTCATCATTCCTTGGCTTAGTAGCAACATCATTATTTGAATTGTAATCAACTATTCTCTCTTGTATTCTAAATTTCTCATCAATTCTCTGATTATAACATCTATAGGCCTTGATTTTCAACAAATAACCAAAAAACATACCTTCATCACTTCTAGCATAAAACTTACCAATATCATCATCTCTTTTGATATAACACTAACTCCCAAAAATTCTGAAATAATTAACTATTGGTGAGTGACCAAACCACAATTCATAATGGATCTTGTTTGTGTCTTTCCTAACTTGCACTCTATTCATTCTCAACTACTTCAAGTATTTTGAGAAATGTCTCCATTGTGAAATCTTGGGTACAAGATATCAACAACTATATCATTTAAACTACTGACTTAAATGGTGGTGTTAGAACCTTCAATATCTTTCATATAACCTCATCATCTTCCTTGGTTCCTCCTTGGGATATAATACCTATAGTAATTTATGATAATATTCTACCTATAAATGTTCTTATAGATTCATCTTCCATAATTTTAACATCTTGAAATGCACAAATCCAACTTTGTAGCCTTAACTTCTTAGAATGTGCATCACCTTCAAAACTATTTTTCAAAGCTTTCCAAATCAATTGTGAAGTAGCAAGTTGTTTGACTTGATTGTACTCCATTTTAGGAAGTGCTGTCAATAGTGCTTCTCTAGCTCTCATGTCTCACATAAATAGATCTCTTTCTACCTTAGTGAAAATTTCCAAATCCTTTTTCAGCAATCATTATCTTCTATAATTTTTTCAAGATGCAATATCATAAACCCATACACAACAAATGTGTCTTCATATTTTCTTTCTAGCGATCATAATTTGTTCCATTGAACTTTGGACTATATTTCCTTAACATGTTTGCCATGGATCTCCCAAAGTTGTCAAACTTAATCTTTAAGGACCTAATACTTTGATACCAATTGTTAGAAACAATAGTCCACCAAGATGAGTTAGAGGGGGGGGGGGGGGGGGGGGGAGTGGGTGAATCAATTATAATTAAAACATTTAACTTCTTTAAAAAAGCTTAACCACTCAACCAAAGTAAATAGAAACCATAATGAAGTACACATAGACAATTACATCAAATATGTTGACTAAAGAAACCCTTGATCATAGGGAAAACCCCAATGAGAAAGATGCCCACAAGATGATGTACTAATATAAATATTCCTTGTTAGAGAATGGACCTTGTTAGGAGTCTATTACAATATTTAGTACATAGATTCCTTGTTAGGAGACTTTGAATCCCTATTAGGAGATTCTAACCCTATTAGGAGTTGTGCCAAATTTGTTAGGACTTGTGGTATAGTGTATGCAAGATGACCCCACTACCCAAATATGCAATTTCAACTACAAGAAGAGCTCACTGCTCAAACATGTAATTTACTATTATGTTCTTCTTTCCTTTTGTCCATAAACTAAATTAATCACTTTCAGAAATTTTAGATTAGGTCACAAACCTCAAATCCAAATATCAAACCTCGAATCACTTAGCAAAACCTTGGCAATGAAGTTTCCTTCACTTTCACACTGCTCTACTCAACTTTACATTTTTCTGTTCTTGCTACTTATCACCAATCATAAAACCATATCATTCTATACCATGATAAATTAAAAAGTCCTTCCTTTATACCAAATCCACAAAACAATTCCTTGATTCAGCTATTAGACATTCTCAATGAACTATTATAGGACCACATTAAGAACATGTTATACTTAGCAATAAGACAAATCTTTCACCTTGCAACTTGAATAACTTTTCATACATACAATATTATGACAAGAAAAGTTAGATACATCATCTACAACATCTTTCTTCATGTCTTCATCCTCGTTCCTCACAATATCAACTCTACTAAGAGATATAACAAGTTTACCAGAACATCCATCTGTAAACTCTATCTTAGAACAAACATCACCAAAAGTTACATAACTTCTTCTAGATTAATCCCTTCCTCTTTTGACATTAACTACATATACTAGATACTTAGAAGTATCTCCCATAACCTTGAATACTTATAATACTCAACTATCTTTCCATACCAACTTGATCTTTCTATTGTTCTTCTGTCAGATAGCACAAAAAATTGCTATGTTGACATCAATGACAAACTTAATCATGAATGTAACATATCATTATAGTAACATATCTACAATACTCACCCATAGGAATATCATCATAATTCATTCTTCCAAAAAAACCATCAAGAAAAAATCCAAGAAAAGATCATGCCCCCAGTCCTAACTTCTCTAGTCAAAAGAGACATCTTTGAGTTCGTTAAAGTGGAATGATAAAGTGAAAACCCAACACACCAAGAAATATAAACTCATCATTGCTTAAATAGCATGATTCTTTTTTAAATTAGTTATAGTTGTAGTGGATTGATGTTAAGTGTTGGTATTCAAAACAGAGTGTATGAGAAATATCTCTAGTAGGACAATAGCAAGAAGACTTAGTTAGAACAACTAGTGACTAAAGTTTGAGAGACTAGATGATAGTAGATAGACACCACTAGAACAACCAGTGACTGATGTAATGGATATTTTCTTGATGAATAATATCAATAGTAGAGTGAGAAATAGTAGGTAGACATAGCTTAGAACAACTAGTGACTCATGCAATGGAGATTTTATCGATGAACAATCTCGATAGTAGATTGAGAAAAAGTAGGAAAACATATCTTGGAATAAATGGTTACCAATAATAAGAAGATTTAACAAGAGCCATAAGGTATTGTCCCTAAGACTAAAATAGATCCAATCCCATAGGGGTTTTGGGAAAAGTCTCAAAGACTGAACTGTACAAGTCCGAGAAGAGGCACTTGTAAGATGCAACATTTGTTAACAACAAGTGTCTATGACTAGGCATTTAATCCATATGAATTTCATTTTACATAAAATCATATTGCACTAGAGCTATCAAAATACATCATACATGATTGGCTTGGTCCAATATGTTAGTTTTGTTATGGGTAATAGACTTAAAAACCTTTGTAGGAGCAACTATTGGCAAACCATATTGTAGTGTGACTATTAAAAGGTATCACATGTGATGTGCTGGTAAGATAAAATTGGTTGCGTTGTGAGGCAAGATATCAAACTTGTGCAAATAGCTATAACACATTACATGATGGTGCATTATCGAGGATAGATAGTGGATATCTTGTACATTCCCTTTATGTTAGTAGTATGCTACCAATAGATTGAATGAAATACATAGAGGATTTTCCATAAATAGGTGAGAGATTTCACCTTAGTACTCATTGTGTTTGAGTATAATATTAGTCTTGCAGCCAAGAAAATATCTATGTGTAGAGTAATCATTAAAAATTCCCAAGAGAAATCCCAACAAAAACTTCAGATGGTGGAGTCTAGAATGGGAGGATGAGTTTACAAGGAGAGCAATAGTTTAGTGGAGAAGAAATGGTTACATCCAAGGAGAAGAACCAAGTATTTGTGATAAGAGTAACAATATGCTTCCCCTCATCAAGATGTGCATGGATGCAACTAGGAAGTGATAGAGGTTGAGCAAGTCAAGCCAAATGGTGATCAAGTTGTAGCTGATGTGGAGAATCCCACTTTGCAGGAGATACTATACAAGAGTCCAATAAAAGTCATTGAGAGTGTTGTGAAAGTCATGGAGATGGTAGGTGGCAAAGAGAAAGACACAGAGACTGATGCACACCCCCATGATGTGGATAGTCAAGTAGATGAGCAAGTATCTCTGGAAGTGACCTTCCCAAATATCGAGCAAGGGTCTATAGTAAGACCAAAAGTGTCACCTTGGAAGTTAGAAAATTTTTTTTAGGGGAGCCAATAGTACTCCTAAAGAGTAGATAGGAGGTTCTAATTTTTCTACTTTTCTATCTTATACTAGAGAGGGTCTCAATGTTATGCAACAACCAGCTTAGGATGTAGCTATGGTGATGGGAGAGGAGCTAAAGAGAGCTCTAGTGGTCAAAAAGGAAAGAGTTGATAATTCCAAGCATGACTTGGATTCTCTTAAGGCCTAATTGAAAGAGTTCACAAAGATGGTGAATAGATGGAAGCCAAGCACTTGGAAGTGGTGTTTTCAATGGAGTGCGCTTGAGTGAAAACTGTGAAAGCCTTCATGAAGACCAAGAGAGAGTCAGTGGATAGAATCTACACAAAGATGGTCCTATTGCATTCCTAGGTGGAAGCATTCAAAGAAATAATAGTTTAGTCTAACAAATCACATACAAGTCACAAGAAAAACTGAATGTGACTAACACCAAGATCACTTTGTATCAGAACCGATTGACTATGGCAAAGCATGTGTGAGAATCCATGAAGATGCTGGAAAATAGATGTAAGCATGAACCTGACATGACACAATGGCTAACTACTCTCCCTAGATCAGAATGACTATGTATGGAGATGAGGGAAGTCATGGAGAATTCTATGCAGAATGCTCGAGAGGTAGCCTATTACATGGGGATCTATCACCAAGTAGTCCCCTTGGGGCATAGGTGAGGTATAGCCTAATCAGAGAAGTAGCTCATGGAATAAATAAACATTCTACTAAGGTGTGGCAACATCCCAATCTTGATGGATACAATCTAGGCTGGTGTAAGGATGAACTGAGGAGAGTCATCATCTAGAGTAGCATAGGAAGGAGTGTCCCCTACTAGAAATCCAAGTTTCCCACCTTTTCCAGGAGGAACTTAGTGAGATCTTGATCTTTGCTTTTATATTTTGTATAGAAATTGTTGTGAACACATGCTCTTTAAGCTTTTTGTTTCATGTGGTGTGTTTTGTAACTAATTTTCACCATGAATAAAGCATATTTTATTTTATTTTCTAAATAGTGTATCATGTATTCTATCATCACATGATGTTAGTTCAAAACAACATGATTGTCTACACATTTTAGATTTTACAATTTTTTTTGGTATTTTCAAAGTATATGGATGTTTTTGAGACTTTCCAAATATATGGATATTTTTGAGATTTTCCAAATATTTGGATGTTTTTGGGATTTCAAAAGTTCACCCGATGCATAGAATAGGAAAACAAACTAAAGTAGTAAAAACATAGAATGCAAAGCACTTAAAGAAGGAAAATACATTTTTGGTATTATCAAGGTATCTAAGCCTAAGATTTTACCAAGATAATAACTTTTTCAGAACTTTTTGCAATTTTTAAGGATTTTTTTAGGAAAATTTGAGAGACATGTACAAAGAGATTTTTAGGAGCAAGTTAAGTATAGAACCATTTTAGGTGAAGGGCATTAATCAGCTCCCTGAATGATTTTGCTTTAGTTGTAGAATGTTGGTAAGCACTAGATCCAAACATTGCAATGATTATGTATGTCCCAACCAATTTGGTTCAAGCTTCCCTTTCTATATCCTCTATTGTTGATTCTTAAGGTTTTCCCTTAGGACAAGATCATCCACTTGAAATTCACATGGCTTAACTTTCTTCTTGTGGCTTCTTGACATCCTCTTTTAATAAAATCATAAGTGATAAAAAACAACTTATCATCATTCATCTAGTAATTCCATCTCTTGTAACTAATATATTCAATAATCATTATCAGTGATGAGGCCTCTTAGAGAGATTCGCAATTTAGGAATCTCAACCTCAATAGGAGCCACAACATATGCTCCATATACCAAATAAAAATATGATGTTACTATAGGAGTCCTAATGCTTGTTCTATAAGCCCATAGAGCTAGATTAATTTGGGTAAAAGCATAAACCTGTGTCACCTTTTATAAAGGAGAAGTGATATCAGAACTTAAAGTCTTCAACTTTAACGAAATAAAAGTGGCATTTGTGCTTAGAATTTGAAGATGATGTAAACTAATGAAATGTGTAAAATTGGATGAAGTTTATGTCAATAATTTTTTTTTTTTAAATTGAGTGAAAATTTTATTTATTTTTGAATTTTTAAAGTGTATTTTTTAATTTTTTAAAAATACTAAAAATATAGATTTTTTTTCCCGTCAAACAAATATATGTAAATGTTCATATTTTGGTTTTATTTTGGAATATGTTAGAGTTAACATGTATACCTAGTGCACCGAAAAAGAAAAATTGAAATTTGGCTAATATTTTTGAAGTTATAACTGGTCAAAGTCAAAGTTATCAGAAATAGACAATTTTTTCTCCCTTCAAACTTTTTCCATCAAATCTACATATTTTTAAAAAAAAATCACATATTCTTGAAGAAGACTCTCTCCTCTAGTGCACCATAAAAAAAAAAAAAAAAATTTAACATGATTTACTATTTTTTTCTTAGTTTTGAATAGACATCTTCTTGAATCTTAAGATACCTACTTGTAATATTTTTAAATTATAACATATTATTCATAATCAAAACTTTAAAAAAATTATACAATCATAATCGTGACTCCGAGAACTACAAAAGTATATTTTTAGTATTAAAAAATACTTCAATTTAGTAGGTCAAATTGGCCTTCAAAGTGAGATGTTTACAGAAGTTCTAATTTTTGCTTGTTTGGCTGCCACATAGGCTGCCACATAGACAGTTATGGCCGAAACCGTTTCGGCCGTAACTGTTTTGGCCGAAATAGTTTCGGCTGAAACCCCTAGTCGGCTTGAGAAATCGCTAGCAGTTAGTGTGACTTTTTGATATAAAAAAATATTTTTTTATCTTTTTTAAATAATTAAATATACAGGGACAGAAAAAATTGGAAGAAGATTTGCAAAAAACAATTAATTTTGAAGCAATTTTCAACAACTATTTTGTGGATTTAATCAATATTGCAAAGGATTGAATATTTTGAAGGTGCTTTTTTTCTCTTCTAATTATTTTTACTTTTATGTATTATATATTGAACCATTAGCTGATATTTAGTGAAATCTAATTTTTTTTTTAAATTTTCTATAGGTTGAATTATTGAATGGGTAGTAAAAGGAAAAGATCAAGGAAATATGATAGAAAAAGAGATGACAAAATGAAAGGCCATACAAAACATGCTCAAAACCAACCTACTGAAGTTCTTGAACATGATGAGATTCATAAAGAAAATGAAAGTAATGAAGAGGAAGAAATTGGCAGTTCTATTGATAGAGACAAATTAGAAAGCATAAAAAATTTGATGGATTTGGATGAAGAACTACTTTTTAACCAAATTCCATCTAAAGATATGATAAATGATAACACTATCAAAAAGCATTGTCAGAACATGTGGGATGAATATTTCAAGGATAAAAGTATATTTGGACAGGCACAATTATTTGTCAAGTTATTTACGAGAAGAGATATGAGACCTGCCTTAGAGTTGTTGGGTGTTGATAACAGGAAAAGCCATGGTCATAATATTAATAAAACAATAGTTGAAAATTTGTAAAATACTTATAACAAAATTGACAACACAGCTCGAGGAGGTGATTTGAGTAATGCACATAGAGCATTGATGACTACTATATCTAGTAGAAAATTGACACATAGAAAATAGGTACGTGCAATTTCTAATGTACTACATATATCTAGAAGAACTGTCTAGAGATACATCAAGAGGAGAAATATGCTAGATGATAACATTGAGAATAATTGGGTGAATATTTGTAGAGTTCCTTGAAAAGATAGGATTTCTGAAGAAGTAAAAAGACAAGTTATTGAATTTTGGACCACATGTTCTCGTGTTTCTTCCAACAGGCATGATACTATACAAATTAAAGATCAAGAAACAGGGGCCAAAATTGAACATCCAAAACATTTCATAGATATAACTCAAAGTGAACTTTTTGAAGCATTCAAACAAGAATTTTCAAATGTCAAAATATGTCAGAGAATGTTTGAGAGTTTACGTCCTTCTTTTGTATGCATAAATAAGATGTGAGAAACTTGTTGTTGTAGAAATCATGTTGAATTTGGTCTACACTTGCAATCATTTAAAAAATTTATGGCAATACTTGATCCTAATTTGGTCATCCCTAGAAGTAAAACACAATTTGTGAGGTCCATATTATGTGATAAATTAAAAAATTCAGATGAATTCAAAGTGCAATGCATCAAAAATCAGTGTGAAGTTTGTGTAGATTTACACAAGTTTTCTCAAATTATGCAAGTTGAGAATATTAATGAATCCACACCAGTTTCATGGATGAGATATGAATATGAGACATACCAAAATAATAGAGGGGATGAATCCAGAAAATTTGTATTGAAGGAGAGTGAATTGCATTATGATGAGTTCATGATCAAGTTCTGTCCATTGATATATCCACATATCCAACATTGTCATGGTGCACGATGGCAAGCTAAATAGTTTCGTGATTCCAAAAATTGTTTTCCACCTTGTTGTATATTTTCAATTGTATATTTTTCTAAGAATTATACATTTGCACCTCATACAGAGCTCCAAAACCAATATTATCATTCTGAACAAGTTTCAATATTTGTGCAAGTGACCTATAGACATGCACAATTTGAGGTGGATCAGATAGAAAGATTGGATGAAAATGAACACATCATCATCAAGGAGGTTCATTTCTATATTAGTGATGATAAAGTTCATGACAAGAGTTATGTGGCTCATTGTTTTGCAATGTTCTCTGAAGATCTCAGAAATCGTGGAATAAATGTTTCAAAGCACTGGATTTGGTCTGACGGATGTGTAGGTTAGTATACACGAAATAGTTATACATTTATTTAACTTTATTTTAACTTGTATTTATTTGGACATGTCTGTTTCTATTTAATTATTAAGACATTAAATATAATTAGATTAAATATAGTTAATTAAGGCATGTCATTAAATAGAGTTAATTAAGTCATTAAATAGAGTTAATTAGTAAGACATTAAATATAATTAGATTAAATATAGTTATTTATAGTTAATTAGATTAAATATAGTTAGTTATAGTTAATTAGATTAAATAAAAGATGAAGACATCAAAAGATCAATAAAATAGACGTCTACATTAAAAGATCAATAACATACATGTGCATATATCTGGAGAATATAATGTACCCATATTAAATGTATAAAAATAGATCATGTAGATCAAATGTTTGGAAATAACATATATAAAACATCAAAATCTCCATATAAGCATGTATCTCGAAATAACATATAAAAAATCATTTAGTGTCCATGATATAAACATGTATCTAGAAATAACATATAAAACATCAAAGTGTCCATATAAACCATGTATCTGAAAATAACATATAAGACATCAAAGTGTCTGGATATAAAATGTATGCATATGAAAATAACATATAAAACATCAAACTATCCATATAAATATGTATCTAGACATAACATGTGTGTAATAAAATAAAAGGCCACATATGATCTAATCAGCTACATCCCCCCTCCTGATCCTGGGCCTTGTCCCCAAAAGGGTCTATCAGCTGCATCTAAACCCTGTGTCAAATGATAACAAGTGAGCCATTTAATTATGTGTACAAATAAATTATATCAAGATCTACATGTATATAAATCAAATATATATATAAATTGTAACATACCTGGGACTCACGACGTGTAGGATCTGTCGGTGTCTGCAGATCAGCAAAACGTAACATACTATCACTCAAACCCTATAACACATACAAAAACACACACATATACATTAATTTAAACATATAGACATATTATTTACTATAATAAAAATAAATCTAAACATATAGAGATATTTACCGTAGCATTATGTAATGCTCTGCCGATCTGACTGATATCTGAATCATGTAATGAAAAAATAGTATCAGCATCCAAGTCAATAGTGCGGCCCTGATCTGAAAGCATGGAAGTAAATAGACCAGGCTGTATGGTGCCACTGAGATCCTGAGTGGGGGGGGGGGGGGGTGTTGTAGGGTCTAAGTAGCTGCGGCTAGTGCTGTAGCCTAGGCCTGTGTAGCAGTAGGAGTAGCAGAAGGTGTAGGAATGTCCTCCTGCCTCTGTGAATCCTCTGGGACTGCTATACATGACAAAATATGTCTAATCTAAGAGCTCATGTCATAAAGTGGAATCCCTGAGAGTGTAGATAATGCTCGATATGCATCTAAAAGATCAGATGCTAAATATGATGCCAAACGATGCAATGCATCCACCTCTAAGACTACAGAAATATCTACAGGAGAAGGTATGTCTGCAACTCCATAATCATCATCAACAGGTGTGCTAGATGATGCAGCTATGGGAGCAGTACCTCAAGACCGTAGCATATATCAACTACATCGATCAAAAGAAATCTCGTGTAACTATGTGGCGACGGTGGCGATGCTCGAAAAAATCTGTGTCCTAATTGTGTCATCAGGAACACTCTCACCTACAGTAGCCATCTATGGACCTCTCGGCATAACCAAAAGGTTTGGACCCACCATTTCCCATTTGTTAACGGGTGCAGGAGTGTCCGCAGGTCTAAATCTATCAGAAAGTCTCCCTTGACCCTGCCCAACATGCCCTGGATAGTTTGTATAGTCAACATCATAGTGTAAATCAAATTCTACAAACAATTGTTTGCATAAATATAGGGGGAACTCATCCTTCTATGGCCATCTATGATGAGTAGCCAACCAACGAGGATACATCAATGGTGCGACGAGTGGATTAGTACACTTTTTCGTAGAGTAGCCTCTGACTCTGCAATGATCTGTATAAGATGGAAACATGGTTTTCACCATGCTAGTGGAAACCTCAGTATCAATCTATGTGTACTTCATAGTGCCAGTGACACTATGAGATAAAGAAGAATAAAATGTCTCAATGCTCTTATCATCAAAAGGGTTGTATGATTCAACTATCTGAATCATACACAATAACTCCTCTCGCATCGCTATGACCTTCTCCCTATTATAGATGGTTGTAGAAGAGGAAAGTGAGCTATCCAAAACCTGCATAGCTCGAGATAATCTAGCCACTGTATCTCTAAATAACTGTTGTCTATCATGGGTGGAGGTCGATCTACGTGCTGTACTAGACTTAGCACTCTGACCCCCACCACGAACACTGGCATCCCCTGAGGATGCAGGAGCATGATCACCAGAACCGGATGCCATAATGTATATATGAAAATAAATATGAGAATATGAATGTGAAGCTACAATCTGAGTGATAAATATCTAGAGATCTGCACATGCATATATATACAAATATAAACATACAAGTCTATTTAAATTAAAATAATTAAAAGTTAAATTTAATTTGAAACACATGTACATATAAATACACAACATTAAATGTATGGTGCTAAATGAACAATCATGTAACATACATATGTACATTTTAAAACAAATTATCTTAGAGACCATATCTAATGTACATTGTAACGTGCTCATGCAAATGTGAAAAATAAATATTCGTACATGTACATGTATATGCAATAAAAATAAAATAAAATTTCTTGATTAAATGATAACTAAGTGCACACATGTACATACATGAAATAAAAATATAATTCTTGACTAAAATCTAAATTTTGATGTAAATGCTTTGATGATTATGGGGAGTGTAGATGAGAGTTAGGACATATGGATAGAAAAATTTGTTACTAGATAAGTAAATGAGTTTAGTTAGCAAATGTTAATTTACAATTTAGAACTCATGACTTAATTTACTAGTTTAAATTAGAGTTAAGAATGTTAATAAAGTAAATGGGATATAGTTTTATTAAGGTTGATAGTAAGGTCAGTCTATTATGTGCTAGTTTAAACATATGAATACCTATTACAACCTATAACAAACATAATGACCTAGTAGGAGTCCCTAGGTCCCCTTAACATATATATGGATAAAAATACCTAGAAATGTATCATGAGGTCGTTATGTGTCATTTGATAATGTAAGAATCATCATTACCTAATAAAACCTATTATATCCTAATAATACATATTAAGAGTTATTAGAACCTAAAAAAAATAGTATGACCTATTATGACTCCTATGTCCCCTTAAGACACACATGTATGGATAACGTATTGAAAAACGCAATTGACATAAGTGATCTTAATGTGTTGTTTGGTAATGTAAGACTCATTATTACCTGACAATACCTATTATGTGCTAGTAAACATATGAATACCTATTACAACCTATAACAGACGTAATGACCTAGTAGGAGTCCCTAGGTCCCCTTAACATATATATGGATAAAAATACCTAAAAATGTATCATGAAGTCGTTATGTGTCATTTGGTAATGTAAGAATCATCATTACCTAATAAGACCTATTATATCCTAATAATACATATTAAGATTTATTAGAACCTATAAAAAATAGTATGACCTATTACGACTCCTATGTCCCCTTAAGACACACATGTATGGATAACGTATTGAAAGTGTGGTTCATTTGGTTAGTAGAGGGCCTATGTTATGGTTAGAATGTGGTATGGGTTATGATTTTATTTAATATAAGGTTATGTTAGAAGATGTATTTAATGTCAAAATTAATTTCACCATAAGATATTATTGTTTCACCTCTAGATCCATCAGGTTATGTTAGAAACTGAATAATGTTCCCTAAAAGTTTGCTATATTTTTTACTAATATTTTTTTACATGATTACCTCATAACCTAATATTTTTCTATATTTTAACCTAATTTTTTTGGTAATGTTTTTCTATATTTTAACCTAATGTTTTTCTACACTTTTAACTAATATTTTTCTATATTTTATCCTAATGTTTTTCCTAATATTTTTCTACGTTTTTATCTCATGTTTAACTACATTTTTGCTAACAAATTAATTTAAATACCATTCTAAAATAATCTAAAATAATGTAAATAATTTAAACATATTAAAAAATAAACAATTTAAAGTATTTCACTCACAAAATATGTAAAAAACAACTATTTTAAGTACGATTAACATCTATTAATCAAAAAATACATTTAAAAACTATTAAAAAATAGGGAGGAAAACACCACCAACCAGTTACGGCCGAAACCCTTAACCCACTCTCCAAACTTTCAGGAACCGCAACAGTAACAATGATAGCTGCTAGAAGTTTGCGGTTTATCCTGGCTTGGGGTTTCGGCCGTAACCCTTTCGGTCGAACGTGTTTCAGTCAAAATGGTATGTGCCACGTAGGCGTGCGAAACTGCCAAGTGTGTATGGCCAGATCCGTTATGGCCGAAACCATTACGACTGAAAGTGTTCCGGCTGAAACGGTACAAGATATCACAAAAGGTGACACAGGTTTGTGCTTTTACCCATTTGTAGGTTCCTATCCTTTCTAGATTTGCTAACTATGTGATGTAAGATCTTGAGAATCACCTTATTGGATGTTTCTACCTATCCATTACCTTGGGTATAATAAATGCAAGACTAATATTACATGATTTTTAATTTTGAGCATAGCTCATTCAGATCATTGTTCTTAAACTACCCTCCATTATCAGTGATGGTGGAGGATGATATGCCATACCTATAGATGATGTAGTTTAAGATGATCAAAGTTATAGTTTTTCCATTAGCCTCAGAAAGAGGAACTACTTCTACCCACTTTGTAAATTAGTCTATAGTTGTAATGATGAACTTATGTCCATTCAAAGAAGAAGGATGAATCTGACCTACTAGATCTAAGGCCCATTGTTGAAATGGCCAAAATGTGATAGAAGGAATTAGCTCCCTAGTTGGAGCATGATTCAGATTTCCATGGAACTAGTATGCAAATTGATCAAGCCAATGTTACCATTAACATTGATGATACCAATCCATTTGAAGGTTTTGAACTTAATGAACTTGATACTAAGAATTTTGAAGATAAATTGAAATAAATTTGAGAGGAAAAGAGGCTACTTGAAGAAGAGAAGAAGAAAATAGAGCCAGCTAAGAAAAAATTTATTGAGGAAGAAAAGAAAAGAAAGGAAGAGGAGGAAAAGAAGAGGGTATGTACAGGATCATGGTGTGCCAAAAAGTAGCGATGTGAAAAAAAAAAAGAGTTTGAAGACACCTAAAAGTGCTTCAAAATCCACTCTGACTTTTTTTCACCTATCCAAGAACCAAACTTTGAAGGTAAGGCCGAGATATGATATCGAATATCTGACATGTGATCGGATATCTGATAATTAGAGTAATAATATTATACCGCTATTATTATTATTTAATATTATTATAATAATTATTATTATAATAATATAATAGTATGATATATTATATAATATTAATATTTACTACATGATATTATTATTTGATAATAATATTATATTAAATAATAATATAATTATTAAATAATATATCATATTAAATAATAATAATATTATAATGTATTATATTATAATAATATAATATATAATAAAAAAGTATAATATATTATAAATTATAATACTATAATATAATAATATTATTATTATATAATATAATATTTTATATTATAATATATAGTAAATTAATATAATATATATAAAATATAATATAAAAATATATAAAATGTAATATAATGTATTATATATTATATGTTATATGTTATATTATATATTATACTCATTATATGTTATTGCAGGCATATTGGATATCCGATGTTATATCGGTTATTCGATATAATATCGGATATCCGATATAATATCGGATATATGATACCTATGCATTGCATTAAATAAAATCACAGACCCGCGGGCCCTCATTTTACACGAATTTTGGGCCAGTATTACCATCATCAATTGGATATCACATATTTAGGTAAGTTTTTTTCCCCTAACTCATTTTTAACCTAAATTTAATAGATTTTAGGATGATTTTTTTTTTTGTTTTAGTTGAATCTAGGTTTTTTTTGACAAAAATGGTTAAAATTTAGATTTTTTTTTTAATATATATTACATTTTGCAATTCAATAGTAATGTCTGATTAGAATGATGATATTGAGGTAGGGAATAATATTCCTCGTAACCCACCACCAAATGATCCAGTATCCCCACAAAATCGTTCGTCAAATGATCCTCTACCTCCTCAAAGCCCTCCTTGAATTGAGGATTTGATAAATGAAAATCTCACCGAGTTGAGAGGTTTGCATAGAACATATAATAATGTACCTGCACTGGCTCCTATGTTATCCATGTTAAATACCATAATGGATAACATTGAAACCCTTACAAACCAACAAAATGCCGCTCTTTTTTGGCATGATGAAATGCACTAGATGTTTGATGATGGTTTGGATTATGATGAGGTTGCAACCCTCAACATAACCAAAGATGATTTGGCTAGCCTTTTTGCTAACCCAAAAATGGGTATACTAGTTGACCCAAAAAAAACCAAACTATCGATTAAATGGTGCACAAATGATGCCATACATGCAAATTTTTGGGATCATTGGTGGATGGTCTTTGATATCCCTCCACATGGAAATTTAGACATATCATTTTATTTCCTTAGAAAATTATATGCAAAATTTGTGTTGAACCTTAAAGTGAACTATTGGAGCATGAAGCCCAACATGGGCTTAGGACTAGGAGCTCCTCAGGATAGACCCTCTTCCTAGCAGAAGAAACTTGGCACTTCCCCCCCCCCCCCCCCCCTTGATATCTCCTCCACTCCTTGAGTGCAGCATCCAGATATTATGGCAGAGGCTAGCTCTTAGACCGTCAGAGCCATTCGTAGGTTGAGTAGCCTAATGATATCTTAGGGTAGGTCAGTCCTACCTTCTTATGTTGATGATGTTGGTGACAGTTCATCATCGGCTAGCTCATCACACATTTGTGTGCCTCACACTTGCATTACATGCAAGAATATTTTCCTAGGTCCCATAGGTGATCTTCCTGAGTATCATTTTATATTAGATGAGGATACACCAGACGCATGTGTAGAGGCTACAGACCTTGATGTCAGAGAGGAGGGGAATGCAGAGGCATGGACTCCTTCAGTGTCGGTATGTGTATACATTTTTTTGTTATGACATATGCAATTTAACATTAATTTTTATATTAAGGTAATTTTAATTTTTAAGCCATACTAACTTTTACATGTATGTGATATCCATTCATGTTTAGTTGATGACTGAGGAGGAGCTCAAACAGATAGACGATGCTACACTCTCGGCCATTTCATTTTTCCTTGAGACATCTATGGTACATTATGTTGTGTTCACATTTTTTTTCTATTTGATATTGTAGCATATATGGTTGCTAATCTTTCTTTTATCTTGCAAATACCACCTGCCCTAGGGGGACAAAGTGTAGGGGGTGAGCCAGCATGTACTGACAAAGGAAAGGTAATTAGATGTTTTCTAATTGATTAAATATCGATGCATTCTTGTAAAACATTTGTGGTAATCTCATTTAATTACATTATTTATTGTATATAGGGTGTGGCTACTGGCGATGAGCCTGTACAGATTTCGCATCCTGGATCATCAGGAATTTTCATTCGCATAGAGAGCCCCATTTTATGTATAAGTATCATTTATTTTTTATTTTTTTTATTGATGTAGAGGAAGTATGATTGTTGTTCCATATAATTTCTATGATTCTTTTTGTATGAATAATGATTCATGTCTTGCATATGTTCATTAAAACTTAAATAGGCTTATATGAACCTATCCAATGACCAAGTTGGTTACAAATGTTTATTTAATCAAAAAAATACCAAATTACTACTTTCCCTCCAAAACTAATATGACCGTTTGAATTTGAAATTCAAATTGAAAACTATAGTTTTTATGCATTCCCTAACTTTCTAAACTATTCCATTGACTCAAAATTGGTCATATGGATTTATTAAATGCAACTAAGTATGAAACTATCCTAAGACTACCCCATATGGCTCTTTTGGCCATTTTACATCATGTTGCCCTTAGGTCCTTACTAGGACTTTTATAAATTTTGTCTTTCAAAGTACATTATTTATTACATAATTCCATTATTGGTTTTAATATATCCCAATTAACAATCAATGATGTCTTTGATCCTCTATCTTCATATGGTACCAAGGCTCTCTTAGATGATTTAATAGGTGTCCCTGCACCAAACACATCACCTTCAAAGCAACTCTTGTCCCAAGAGTTAAGGGGTACTATCTTCTTTCCTCCCATCCTTCTAGAGGGATGTTTGCAACTTTGCACTTGCAATGTATTACCCTAGACACTTGCATACAAATCATTAGAAACAAAAAGCATGGGATCCTTGTTACTAGTCATGGTAACCTTACTGCCTGCTAATTGTGAACAATCATGTTTTATCCTTGACAAAGGCTGAATAACTTGTTGTCTGAGGTCATGCTGACCCTGTCTCTTATCCTCCATGGATATGTTCACTTATTTGTTCACTCTTGTCACCAAAGGACACCATACTATTCCTATCATCACTCCTTTTGTTGTCAATGTCTACTTGTAAGCAAAATTTTGAGTTTTTTCTTGAACAATCTCATCCTTCATAACCAAAAGAGATGGCTTCAGTGGTAGATCTGTCATATCATGTTTACTCTCCCTCTGCTCCTACAAGTCCACAAACTCTTTCTTGCCAAAAAAAAAAACTATTTCCTCATCATGACCAGTCAAAGGATTTAGCTTAAACTTTAGACCATCTTTGTGTACTATATAAAAATTTGATGAGCCAAAATGAATAGTGTTCCTTGAGTCTTGCCAAGGCCTTCCAAGGATTACATGGCAGCATATCATTAGAATCACATCACATATAACTTGATCTTTATATTCTCCTATAGAGAAATCCACTATTACTTGCTCCCTTACAACAATATTTTGTGCATCACTGACCCAAGATGCCCTATATGGTCTATCAATAAGATACTTCTTCAATCCTAGTTTATTTACCATTTCATAAGACACTAAATCATCAAAGGAAATAGAGTCTATTATCATCTTACAAATCTTACTATGGATCATGCAATTTGTCTTGGAAATGGATGGTTTGGTATCCTTTTTCTACTGCATTTGTGGTCCTCTTCTCACCATCAAAGATTCTCCTTCAAGTTCAGGGTCTGCATTATCGTACTTCTTTTCTTCCTCTTCTCATTGGGTCAAGGTGACTCTCCTCTCCTCCTTCCTAAAATCCACACCTTTCTTAGTGCACTTGTAGGATTGATTTCCTACTCCTCCACATGTGAAGCATTTACCTATGAAAACACTATTACCTCTTCCACTTCCAAATCTTCCTCCCCTAAAACTTCCTCTTGTCTTAGATGTAATCTCTTTTCTTTATCTTTGTCTTGATTGTTTGAAGTGTCAAACTGACTTCTTACACCTCTTCCTCTCATTGTTCCACCTCCTCTCTAATTTTCTTGCCTTTGATTCTTTCTTTTCAACTTCTCCTCTACCTAGATTACCAACTGAAAACATTCTCCAAGTTTCCTTGGTACATTCAATCCTATTTCATCTTTAATATTGTACTTGAGGCCATTAATGTATCTAGCCACCTTCTCATCTCCATCTTCCAGTCCTCCCCTAATACTCAGGGTATTGAATTGCTCAGTATAGGACATGACATCCATATCCCTCTATTTCAAATTGTTCCTTCTTATCTTTATTTGGATTGCTAAATTAGATGGCAAGAATTGATTTCTCACCATGGTCTTCATTCTCTCCCAATCTGAAATCTTATTCAATCCCCTTTTGATGCAGAGTCTATAGCAACTACCTTCCACAAGCCAATAAATGGCTATCACAATCCAACTTAGGATTCTATGACTTCTCACAAGTCCTCTTACCCACTCTGGGTATACTCAACCTCCAAGCCAAACAAGGAAATCCCACTTCAAAAGCCTCACCAACTATCACTAAAAATGGAGACAATCATGGACTTACTATTCCAACCAAAAATCATCAATTTGTTTGGTTCCACAAAAACTCTCAACACACCTTTGCACTTCTAGGCCTACAAACATTGTAGCCTTTGAATTAGCTTCTTTGCACTTTTCTCCCAGTATCCCTTAACAGCATAGGGACTTCTCCATAAGTCCAAACACCCTTCTTGGAACCTACTAAGAATCCAAAAGCTTTTGGGCTGATCTTGCTCCAACACCCTCCAAACTACTTCTTGGTACTTAGGCCTAGTTGATCAAGTTAGGCTAGGGCTTCAAGGAAGAATGGGCAAGGTGGGTTCCCAAGACCAAAAACACTTAAGGTAATCTCCAACACACTCAATGCATCCAACTCCAGAACTTAAATTTATTAGAAGTGCTTGCAACCATGACTGCCACCAATTACCTTGCAAAAATTGGTCAAGCACATGGACTTGCTTGACCTAGGGCCGACTTGGAAAAATAGTTTCCCTTCTCTCCAGTCCTCCAACCTCTGGCATTATGTTGCCTAGTCTCCTAAATTGCATATCCCTCAGTTTTAGAGGGTGCCACCAGTGGGAATGCAATTTAGGGATGCATTTGTGGAAGGGTCTAGGAAATAAGGCTTTTTAGACCACCTTCTACTAAAATGCAGATAACTTTAAAACCCTAACTCCTTTTTGAGTCAAACCAAAACCAAAAGTTTCCTAACTCACCCCTACAACTATTTCATACACTTAGCAATCATAAATGTTCCATAAAAATCCATACCAGCATAAAAACCGAGTGATTACCAATAAATTTCTGGAAAATTAAATTTTTTATTGTTTTTTCTCCAAACCACCATACACTCTGATCTCCCCCTTTCAACTGAGATCACATGTGACATATATAAAGGTCTACATGATCATTGGAACAACCATATAGGTGTTCCCAACCATAAAATAAACAAACAACCACTTTTTGCTAATATTGTTTAGACTCTAAATACCCCTTTCTAAGGCCTTTTGGTCCCATGGAGTCAGTTGGTTTATAACAACGCCAAAATTCTCGTGGGCCTTACATGTGCCTTTATTACAAAACATAGACCAACTTGTAAAATATGGACCAAACCTTTATTCCAACTTCCTAATCTACTTGAATCCTCACTTTCATGGAGTGGCAAGGTGTCCAGCAACATAGATACTTGTTCCCCCCTGCCACATAGGTTAGGTGCCATGCACCACCTTTCCTCTCTCTCATTTTGAACACTAGTCCACCGAATGAGTGTTGTTCCTCTAAGTCTTGCTTTTGCTACTTTTACCTTCTTATCTGCCTTTATGTCTTCAAGGTCAAAGTAGTTCTCAAGGGCCTCTATCCACCCTAGCACTTCTTCACTATCCCTTTTACCCTAGTATATTGGCAAACCAATATTGTTCTTCCCACCATTACCTTGTACTACCTTAATGATTCTCATAAATCTCCTTTCTTCAGGATCATCTATTGTCTCATGCTCTTGTGTTGCATTACCAACCTCTTCTTCTTCATGGTTCTCTCCATGATTTCTTCCTCTAACCTCTTCTCCTCTAGGTTCTTGCCTTTCCTTTTCTAAGAATTCTATCCTTGCAATAACCTTCAGCCTCTCTCTTCTCATCTATCTTTCTTCCCTCACTCTAGATGCTTCAAGTTCTCTCCTCTCTCTTTTCTCTCTTGCCAACTCTTCTCTCAATTCTTCAAGTTCTCTAGCCATTTAATTTTTAGGAGGCATTTTCACAACAATTTTTCTTCCTTCCCAAGGGCCAACTCACTGTTTCTCTTTCTTTCCTCACCAAGAAATCTCTAGACACCACTTATGTACCTTTCAACTCTGGGACGCACAAGGATGAATTAGACACTCCAAGGCTTCAACAAAGGGACCAACACACTAAGGATGAGAAAGACTCCTATGATGATGAAACCTACAACTTATCTACTACCAAAAGAACTTTTTGATGCTCTGATACCATTTGATGCAAAGGATGGAGGATCTAACCACAAACTTGCAAATTCAAGCACAATATGGACCCAACCCCTATGTTTTAATGGCGTTCCGAAATGCACACAATGCCACCAAAGACTCCAAACTTGGATTTACATTCACCAAGTGTTCCCTCCACCTCTACACACCTTTAAAAACTTCAACCAACATTTTTCTAAGGTTTCCAAACCCAAAACTCTTCAGTAGATACAAAAGAGACCAGTTCTGCCCTTTACTAGGCTATTCTCTTCTTTAGATCAGTAGACCCTATTTTCTTGATTTTTCTCCCAAACTTTCCAAAAAACCAAGAAAATAAAATTTCTTTTGAGATGCCATTTTTTGAGTTTTATAACATATCAAAAAATTAGATATCACTCCTTTGGAAAGATTGTACGAAACAGGGCAGTTTGTCTCAGAATTAGGCCTAATTAGACCACTTTTACAAAGCAAGTACCCTTCAAACTTTCAATCTGACTTAATCCTTTTTCATAGTCTATATCAATGATCTAAATCAAATTATTATCAAAATTATAGGTCTTTGTCACACTCCTAAACACCCAAACTTCAAAACCCTCCTTAAAATGGCTTAAAAACTAGGGCCTGCTTGTTCAAACCCCAAAACTCAATTCTAGAACTTCTCCTTCAGCATTCACCATGAATTTACATATCTAAGATGATATTACCACTCATTACAATATCAGAAAGCACTTACAAAACAAAGGATTCTTCAAGTTGCTCTTGAAAACCAAGCACTTTCATTCAATTTTCTGAGATAGTCTGTACAAATCTGACCCTCCAGGCCATACAATCACAATTTATAAGATTCAAGGGATGGTTAGTAACCCCCACAACCACCTCCAATCAGTTGCATTTGTTAGCTCTTCATAAAATTTAAATTATGGAGTTTCCCTCCAAAAAACACATAATCGTTACTATTCAAATTTCTAACTATTAAACTATGATTTTAATGGGCTTATTGAATGTTTTGACTTGTCTAATGACAAGATATGATCATGAAAACCTACATGAACCTATCAAATGACTCATCTACCATATGAAATCCTAAGATCCTATCTCATGCCCAATTACAACTTTTTTCCACATATGAGTCCAACATTATAACTTTGTATGCTTCCATGAGCCATAATTGGTGAAAGGATTGCCCAATTGACTTCAAGAGATGCTCCATGGCCTCTATAATGCCTTGGATCTTCAATTTTCCCTTGATGAGCATGGGATGCTCCTGCATCACTTATCTTCATAAATAAATTCAAAACTAATTTTCGTGATATTAACAACTACTATTTTGTATCTCATAGGAGACTCCTAGTACACATGAGGTTTGACGGGACAATTATGTAGATTTGATGATGCAACCACTCATTCCTGAGCAGGAGCCTACAATAGTAAGTTGTAGTTTGAATTCATGATTAAATATGTTATAAATTTAGCATGCTATGAATTATAATGTTATAGTTTAAATTGTAGATTCATCTGACAAAGGTATTTAAACATATACAACCCACAATCAGAGAGGTACCAGCATTGCCGAGGGCATATGAGAGGACTCCTGACCGGTGCAAGAGGTCGATGAGAAAGTATTTATTATGAAATTTGGATAGGAATAATCTCCATTATGGAAAAGATCATTATGCATTCGATTAATTCAATGTTAGATACAAAGAATCATATAAATTTAGTAGTCTAACTTTGGTTTTAATTTTTTATTTATGTAGGAGGCATGTGATCCACCTAGTGCAGCAGAGAGGCTGCATTTTGATCATCCACCAGCACCCTAGGATAGTATAGTTTTTGTAGGATGCATCATGAGACATTTTGAGATGGCATATGCCACATTGTATACAAAAACATTGATATTATACACATTCTGATGGCATGATCAGCCAGATTTTGTATATAGATCTATGTATTTTCATATATATTTGAGTACTTTGTCTATGGATACATGATCTTTGATATATATTTGTGTAAAATTTTGTCTATAGATACAAGTATTTTGATATATATTTTTTTCATTTATGTTCACAATGATATACATATTAATTTAGTATCTAGTATTGTTCAATTTATCGTGGATCATGTGTTATGCCCTAAATTTTACTAGTAAAAACACAACGATTTTTTATTTTTTTTGTAGCTTATGAAGTTGCATAAGAAATTACATATTGTAAAACATGGGTATCATTGAATAGGGTTCAAGACTCATGTGGATAGTGTCATCCGGTTGTAACATTTTAGTCACAGGTGGTTTTCAAATAGATTGGATGACAGTCTAGTTCAAGTTAGTTTCACGAGTCAAATGAGCAAGTTCAAGATACAACACTCATAAATTAGTGAGGTAATTCATATCCTAACAAACCTCTGATACTAATATTCTATTAGGGTCTTTCGAATGTATCATATGGACTAGGTCATGATTCTAGCATGTAAGGGAAGGGGATTAGAATTACTTATTATCCTCATTACCAATGTACACACATTCATTAATCATTACAATATATATTAATGTGACAATTACTATATGGTGTGGAAGTGTAGTATATCTTAATCGATTAAACACATGTATCTAGAGAATTTAGATTTAGTACTCATCACATGAGCACCCTTAGTCAACTAAGAAAATGTGCACTTATCTACCAGACTATATCAGATCTAACCATTGGAAATTAGAAAAGATATGCCCCAAAGGTAGCTTCGAAGTCTACATGATGGAGAAGGGGCCACTTGCATTGATAGTGTCCATCATTCAAGACATTAGTTACACAACTTATCGAATAAACAATTTGTTTTATGTGCCAAACGTGTATCATGTGCTTGCATCCATATCTTACTGGTTATAGCTCCTCTTGAAGATTGGACCAATACTGAGTCATTTTCTCCCTCTTTACTCTATTTAGTCATCCTTATGCATTCTATCAATATTGCTTCCTCACCAAAGTAGCACTCACTACAGTTTCCTAAACACAAAAATTACTATTTCAATACATAAATTAAACTCACTCTAACAAAAGAAAATTACTAACTATCTAGCTCATCAACATGCTTTTACATTTACTATTTTAATTACTATAATTATTATACTATTACATTTAATTTTTTACATTATTACATCTAATTATTCACCATAAGCTCACTTTTTCACTATCAATATTATTATTATCAAATCATGTTAAGATTCAAAGTAGTTTCATAGTACGAATTAGTAAGCACATAAAATGAGGAACTCTCAGTAAGTCTAAGGGACAATTCAAAGTACTTAAATCAATAATAAATCATGATCTGTATTTAAACACATCCTACTACACCATCGTATTGAGTGTGTCAATTTAAATTTTTTAGATGAATTGTTTATGCAAGGATTAGGTGCAAGCGTATAAATAAGGTTTGTATATAACATACCTTGTCATTCTAATATATATGTATTCATCATTTCATGCAACTAACATAGTAAAATGTAATGTGTACCATTGTATCACTTAGGAAATATATTAGTCTAGGACACTCATTAGTCTCTATATGCTATTATTTTTATTTTTATTGGATAGCAGTCTAGAATTTGGAAATATTCTTTAATATTTTATTTCTCTATATTAACAAAGGGATTTATTTGCCTTTACCATACATTTTCTAGAGAGGGAAATGCATGCCTACAGCAATGTATCTCATAGATTTTATTATGTCTTCTCTTACAACAAACTTCATTTTGTTATATCATGAAATTATTTGATGATTTCCTTGCTTAGAATTGCATTAAGCTTGGTAATTAAAATCAATGTTATCCATGCATGTGATATGAACATAAAATTTTCCTTCCAAATTATTGAGTGCACAACAAGATTGTAAGCAATCTACTAAGTTTTAAATTTATACAATCAATGGTATCACATAACATCTATGGATTGTTATTATCAACTAGTCATTTACAATACCACAAGGAGAAAAATTTCTTTCACATTTTCAAATGATAACAATGATGTCAAAGTAAATCTGTGACTCATACCAATGCTTTCATAACAATATAAACTCCGAATGAAATATGTATATAGAACCTTATCAATTATTTCCTCTACACATACATTAGGTAACAATGGTACAATCTCCTTCCATCACAATGGGGCAACATAAGGGACTTTTCAAAATCATAAGGAACAAGAACATTGAAAGATATGGACAATAACTACCATGAACATTGTCCAACATGATCGTTGAGAACATGAACAAGCTGGTGAATCCTCCTTCACAAATGAGGGCACAATGTCAAGTTTTCTCATCCAACATCAATCTACAAGATGATCATTCCAAGCCATTTCCATTGCTCCCTTGGACACAAATCTGCATATGCAACACAACAAAATAACAAGGACCATGGGTGCTTTCCACCCAAACATAGGCCTCAAAGAGATCACCCCCATGCTAGTGAACAAGGCTCAAACCTGGATACACATACAATCTTTCAATAGCATAAACATTACATTTCAAAATTGAACAATTTCCCCCCAAGGCTATTTCACAATAGCTTCACAGATGGAACCATAAACATAGGGTGAAGGTGTGTTCTAAAATGGAGACTTGCCGTACCAAACCATATCTGCAATAAACAATTTTCATGCCCTCTCGGGGCTATCATAATTCAGCAAATTTTATGCCCTCTCGGGGCTATCATAAATCAACAATTTAATGCCCTCTCAGGGCCTCCACATTTCCTCCTCCAAACCCACTACCATCAATTGTAACTCCTCAAACTTCCTTTCTACACCATACTTTCCTTATCACCCCCAGCAAAATATGAAATGTTATGGCATACAATGGAGCCCATACTCCAAGCTTCTCAATACATTTTTCAAACCCAACTTAAGCCCTTCACCCTGAACTTCTCTTCTCTTCCCACAAGGGTGAGTGTAAGTCCCATGCCCATAATGATAATCAAGAACAAAACAAGAAAACAAAACCAAGTAGAAATAAAATAAGAATTTTTCAAGAGCGCATCACATTTTCACAACACAATATCAACACCCATAATACAACAAGGAAATAGATGAAATCCAAACCTCATACTCACAATACTCCACACAATACAACAAGATGCACAATCGTGTTACACTAATCTACATGGAATGAACACCATCCAAGCACTCACATGAATGCTACTCCATAATGCAATGCAATGCATACTCCATTGATAAACTCCACACTTGCATATTTTCTTAACCATGCTAAAAGAAAGAAATGGAAAAGAAGCAAGTTTGAGATACCAACCTTGGTCCAAGCTAGGGTAAGGATAGTTGTAGTAGAGCTCCCCTAATCTCCCTCCAAAACCTAACTATCTCTAAAATTAGAGTGGGAAAACACCCCACTAGTTTGGCCAAGACCCTCTAATAAAGCCTTCCCACTAACTTATTTTAGCAAAAACACTAAGCCACTCCATCCTTACAAACTTGTCTTCTCTAATGGTTCATTGATAGCCCTCACGAGCTCTGAGTTATGAACCTCAAAGGATCGACCTTAAAATGTACTTAGAGTACCTTGGAGACTCCTCGGTATGGGGTGATCGCAAATGATGGATGGTCTTTATGGCCAGAACAAGGGTTTTACTAGGGTTCACCTTCCCATCTAGAGCTAATGGCACTGATGATTCAATGCCAAGATCAGCGATTTCAAAGTTACACTTTGGTGCACCTATGAACTGAGGCACACTGCGAGTTTTGGCATTGAGCGAGATCATTGCACTAAATCCAAATGAAATGTGATCTCTTGAAAATGAGATAGGTTATTTTAGGCCTTAGTATCATCATCCTATAGAATTTGATAGTTCATCGATAGCTCTCACGAGCTCTGAGTTATGACCCTCAAAAGATCGACCTCAAAATGCACTTAGAGAACCTTGGAGACTCCTCGGTATGGGGTGGCCGCAAATGATGGATGGTCTTTGTGGCTGGAACAAGGGTGTGACTATGGTTCACCCACCCATTCGAAGCTAATGGCATTGATGATCTGATGCCAAGATTATCGGTTTCAAAGTTACGTTGTGGTGCACCTATAAACTGAGGCACACTGTGAGTTTTGGCATTGAGCGAGATCACTGTGCTGAATCCAAATGGAATGTGACCTCTCAAAAATGAGATATGTTATTTTAGGCCTCAGTATCAATATCTTGTAGCATTTGATAGTTCATCAATAGCCCTCATGAGCTTTGAGTTATGACCCTCGAAAGATCAACCTCAAAATGCACTTAGAGCACCTTGGAGATTCCTCAGTATGGGGTGGTTGCAAATGATGGATGGTCTCTGTGGCTAGAAAAAGGGTGTGACTAGGATTCACCTACCCATCTAGAGCTAATGGCACTGATGATTCAATACCAAGATCAGCAATTTCAAAGTTACACTGTGGTGCACCTATGAACTAAGGCACATTACGAGTTTTGACATCAAGCGAGATCGTTGTGTTGAATCCAAACAGAATATGATCTCTCAAAAATGAGATAGGTTATTTTAGGCCTCAACATCAGTGTCCTATAGCATTTGATAGTTTATTAATAGCCCTCATGAGCTCTAAGTTATGACCCTCAGAAGATCGACCTTAAAATGCACTTAGAGAACCTTGGGGACTCCTCAATATGGGGTGGACACAGACGATAGAGGGTCTCTATGGTTGGAACAAGGGTGTCACTATGGTTCATCCACCCACTCAGAGCTAATGGCACTGACTTGTAGCCGTTAGGAGTTAGATTTTGAAAAGTTGTCAAGAAAGGTTAACCCCTTTGACTTGTATCATGAAAGGTTGCTTTGTGCCTTGCTTGATTGTTTGAAGACTACTCCGTGTGTCACTATCTTTCTTGGAAAAAAAATTTCTTTTGAACATCAAGCTTGCAATATTATCAATTATTGTCAAGCTTTTTCAACTAAGTCAAAATGTCAAGTGCAAATATTTGTTTGCATTTTTTGCTAAGGGGAGTTTCATAAATTGACTTTGATTTTCTATGTCTCTAGTGCTTGAACATTCTTAAAGTGGCTCTTTGGTCTTAGAGCTATTGGTATTTTCTAACTTCATGGTCTATGATATGCATACTAAGAATTTCTTTCACTAAATGGTTTCCTTGATCTATTGACTACACTTAAATTTGTTCACTTGTCATCTCTCTTTCTTTATCTACATTGCTATTTGGGATTTTTTTGTAGCTCTTGACTTGAGTCACTAGTGTTGTAACCTACTTGGACAATTTGTTTGACAAGTAACTCATTCATTTCTACCTCTCTAGTTTGGACATCAAGTTATCTTGTGTCACCTTATTAGCTTCCTCTAGTCTCCTTCATGCTTTATTATCTATCTACCACTATGGTATTCAAACCTTGTGCTACCAAACCTCAACCAGATCTAGATGATCATGATATCCTCCATGCCACTAAAGAGTTTCAAGATCTATATGTTTAATAAAAAGAGCTAGAAGATACAAATAATCTTTCTTACCTTCATCTCTCTAAGCACATGATAGAAATCAATTCTAAACTTGAGAAAAGGTTAGAGGAGAACATTGCATTCTTAAATTAACCTCCCTTAAGACCTTTACATACACACAGGTCATCTTCTTCAAGGTCTACATATTATATGCAAAGACATAAAATATTCATCTTCTAGATCTAAAGACCTCTTTAGAGAACAAGCAAGAGATACCTCCTTTAAGCCTATGCCAAACTTTCATTATGGACCTATCTTTGACCAAGATAGTGATGAAGACATGGATGCATTCTATTCACTTAAGAAACAACAAAATTATCATGGAGAAATTTTTGAGAGAACTTTTACTCCATTGGAAGATTCTCATGATAACATCTTGCAAACACTTCTTGATAATGAATCCATCACATTAATATACAACTCTAGACCTTATGAACCCAAAATCAAACCTCCATGGTGGAGAAGTTATCATTATTGCCACTTCCATGGAAGAAAATTTCATAAAACTAAAGATTCCATAGTGTTGAAACATAAAATCCAAGATCTCATTTATGATGGGATTGTTGATACCTCTATTGACTCATGTGTCACAAGATCATGCTGATGAACCTATGTCAAGTGATGGTTTCCTTGACACCTTCACTTCTTATAACACTAATGGACCTCCTAAACTGTCAAAGCTTTTGAAAATTACTCCACCAAACAAAGAACCTAATTCTTTCCATATAGACCATGTGTACCCTCAAGGGCTATAACTAAAAGAAAATCAAGCTAACCTTCACTTGTCTGCAAACCTTTTCCATGCTACTAAGACTAAAGATCCTCAACATTCATGCAATACTATGATTACTATGCCCACTTTACCTAATCCTGCATTATTGCTTTAAGATTCTATCATGCACACCTCACATTTTCCCTTGTCCTTAGAAGGTGCTCCATATCAAGATGACTCTCAAAAAGAAAAATATATAAATAAAGATCAAGATCAAACACATTTTCATCTCATCCAAAATTTCACCTTTCTATATCCTATGTGTTACCCACCTCCTACATATGATGAGGATACCATTTCGACTATCTCCATTGAGCTTACTGAAACTTATGGGAAAAGTGATCTTTCTATGCTATATAAAGAAAGATTTTAAGATCAAAGTGTCCCCTCATGTTCTACTTCTCCATATCCACTTCAAAACTATGCTCAAGATTCAAACACTCCTAGAAAAGGTCTTTCTCCTATAAAAGGTACTCATGACTCTATTGATGACTTTGGTAATGCTACTCACTCTAAAGATGTTGAAATCCCTAGTCACTATCCCTTTGCATTTCTTAATTCTATCCTTGGTACAAATGTGCTTCATTCAACTTTTCACTATGAAAGTCTTTCAAAATATTATACAATATTATGACTCTTTATGCTTTCAAATGCTATGATTGGTTGTAAAATGGAAGAAATCAAGTATTCTAATTGTTCATTTGTACTTTCTAGATTTTTCTTATTTGATTAGTTTGATAAAAATAGTTTTAATAATCATAATGTCAACTTTATGTCAAATAAGAAAAAAACCAAATTTGTAATAAGATATCCGCAAGCAATTATCTTTCATATAGTTATAAATGCTCTTAAAATTGTCCTTATAGCCTTGTATCACATGCAAATATGATTTTCAAGAACTTGTTCAATATCTTCCTCTTATAATTCCTTATAAAGAACCTACCAAAATAAAAAAACTATATACAAAAAAAGTACACATTTTACATCATAATACATCATAAATTTTAGAAATTCTCCCCAATACCACCCCCCTCCAACTCATCATGATGTACCTACATTCCAATATCATAAAAAAATTGGTAACTTATTGTATTAAACAAGATAATCATCAATTCATTAAATCATTATGAAGAAAATAACATAAGAAGTATTATACCTAGTCGAGTATTCCAATAGGGTCCTCTCTCTGTTTTAGGGTCTCCAACAGGGCTTCATGATCAGCATTACCAATAGTAATAAGTTCTTTTACTTTTGGTCTTCCTTGACACTTCAATAACTTTACATTTGTTGCTATAATAAGGTGTGAATATATGAGAATTACTTTGTGCTTATGATAGTCTTCGAATGCATGAATTTCGTTCCTTCTAAGCATGTATGTCCACATCCATGTTCCAACAACAACCACTAAACCAGTAGGATATATGAATCCATCATCATCTGTGATCGGTTGTGAAAATTTTTGTTTTCCTCTTACACAACGTGCTAACTAATAACCAAATTTCTCATCATTCCCTATGGTGCAACCAATGCAAAGACATATCCTAACTAAAGTAGATCTGATAGATGGTTATGCTCAAGTGAACTTTCCATGTCAGCATTTTTGATAAAGGGTATGATAGACAATGGAGTAAGATAATGTGGAGCCCATGTGTCCATCCACTCACTTGACTCACAGTGATCCCAATCACACTGAAAACAAGTACGACAAAAACAAGCTAGTTGTCATGTCCAAATGGTCAATGTACTAGAATCAGAGCTCCAAAATGAATGCATTTTTTATGAGTCTCTCACTCTAGCACAATCTGATCTATCACCTATGGACCCTTCCTCAACCAACCAAAAGAACTTGCGTACCACTGAATCAAGAGTCCCCCTCTGTGATAACGCTAAACTACACCAATCAATAATGCTACAAGCATCAAGAATCTCTGTTGTTGAAATCTTCAGTTGCTCCTTAACTAGAGCTCTCTTCACACATGCCCCTGCTCCATCATGTTCCCCTTTTCCATGGCCGGACTCAAAAAAACTCCAAATATGAGGCACCCCTCTCTCTATGTGCATCCTACACAACCAATAAAACATGCGAGCATTCTTGAATTGACTTGTATAGTTATCTAACCAAATGATATGTCTATCCATAGCAATTGCATGCTCATGTAAGAAATCAAAAAAAATTCTCAAAACAATGTTTCACAAACTCATGATGGTGAGATCTATCATCACTCATAAAAAAATGATACTCTCTAATAATCTTTCGATTATCTTCCACACTATCAAGGGCATGTCTATATGTTATGTGAACAAAAATTGCAATCTGAATGGAGTTGTAATACTGAGATTGTGTCTCATTTTGAGGTTGCAATGTGTAGTTCTTAGCAAAATCAACAACTAATATAATAGTGCCAATGGAAAAACTCTCCTTACACGTTCTAAATTGTTGATCCAACTACTGAGACCTGTGACTATGTCTTGCATACTTGTAAAAAAGATTTGGCTTGAAATCTGAAATAAAATTAGCCACACTGATATCTTTTCCAACCAATTCACATCTAGAGCTCTCACTCCCACTCTTCAATGTGTATTTCACTATTTCATATACCCTTTTTTTAGTATTGTCTTTCCAATATCTTGTTCGCACCCCTCATGGAAACATGTGTCAAACATGGATAAGCCACAACATTCTGAACACTTCTAATTTAAGCAAGCATTTCTATAAAAGAAAAAACCATCAACTCTACGACATAAGAGTTGATCTAGCAAGTCTCTTGATTATTTTGGAAGCCCACTAGCCCCACAATCCTCCAACATTTCTTTACTATGCAAAGTAGAACAGATGGAGCGTAATAGCTCATGCTGCATAGAAAACTCAACATGATATTTGCAACAACATTTATTTTGAATTTTGAGTGGCACACAATAAAATGGCTTCAAAGATTCAAAAGCCCTTTGTGATATATGAAGACTTGGATGACTCTCTCTAAATTGTTTGAACAACATAGTTTGACTTACCTCTAAATGGTGTTTAGGATGTGGTGTGTGATCTCTGATGCCAATTTTCAACTTTAAGATGTCTTTAGCATTGGGTGATACTCGTGAGTTAGAGTGTCAAAATTGTGTAATTTCTTCCTTCACGTCGTTGGATAGCTTCTTATCAAAATGTGAAAGTCTCCCACCAAATGTCCATATTTCATTTTGAAGAGGATCATCAATTTTCTCTCATCGACTAAGTGCTCTTTTCAAAGTAGTACGATTTAGATTCAAATCAATACAAGTTTGTCTCATATATCTACCCTTTCTCAAATGATGACTTACCAAAGAGGTTCTAATGACCCTTCAAGCAGCTCTATTATCCTTCTCTCTACTATTTTTCTCAATGCTATTGAGAGCACTGAAAAGATTTTTCACTATAATGGCATTTCTGTCCAACTTTTTATTGACATGAATCTTCAATTTGGAAAGCATAGGTCTCATCTGTTGCATATTTAATAAGTGGATGAAAAGCTAGCATTTCTCTACCACTGTCTTGTTGCCAAAAAATATCTGATATAGTTTTGAAGCCCATAACCGAATGGTTCTTTCTGATTTTTTTCTTCCCAAACTAGTAATAATCATTTCATCAATTTCAATTATCCATTTCGGTATTTTAAAACCTTCATGTCGATTATAATTAGGAGATATGTAAGGTTCTTGTGCATTAGTTTCCTGTGCATTGTCATCTTCGACATGGTCAATTATGTAATTTGGATTATGACTTGGTGGCATTTCTTCTTCAAAATTTTCATTCTCCAACTTTTCAATTTTGGCATTATCATTTTCAATAGGTACATTTTCATTCCCCAACTATACATATTCATTATTTGACTCTATGATTTCACCTTCGATTAATTCATCGTCAACTTCACTGATATTTAGCATACCTTATCTTTTTTTTTTCGGTGTTCTATTTTGTCCCTTTCCCTATATGCCACAATGTCTTCATTGGATATCTTTCTTTTGCGTTTATCCTTTCGATGACTGCTGCTCCCCATTCAGATGACAAATTCGAACACCTAAGGTTATATTTTCAATTTTTTTTGATTAGTTGGGCCCCAAAATCTGACTTTTTGCAAAACCCATGAAAAAAGAAGTGAAAAAGTGATGTTGTCGAGTCTGCAGGGATAGAGAAATATTGAAAATTGGCGCCAGTAAAATCGGATATCCGATTTAGTATTGGATATCCAATTTTGTAAAGTGAATTTTTTGGGGGGAAAACATGCTATAATTTCCCTCCTTTTCCATAATTATATTAATATTATAAAAATCATTGGAGAGAAACTGACTTTGGTTTGTTACTAAGCTAATAGTATAGTAGTATTAATATATAATAGTATTAATAGTATAATAGTACTAATATAAAGTATCAATAGTATTAATATATAATAGTATTAATATATAGTAATATTAATGTATAGTATTAATATAGCTATAGTATCAATATTATTATTATACCCATAATAGTATTAATATTATTACTATAGATATAATAGTGTAAATATTTAGTGTTGATTTATATTATTATTATTATAGATATAATAATATTAATATTTAATATTTATTTATATTATTATTATCATAAAATAGTATAAATAGTATATATATCCTTTTATTTTTTAACCCATATACATATGAACGATTTGAATATGTTCCTAGGGCTCCTAGGACCCCTAGGGACATATGTCGTCATTTAATGGGTCAAAGGGGGTCATAGGTCACCTATGAC
This sequence comes from Cupressus sempervirens, assembly GCA_028749045.1. Classification (NCBI taxonomy): domain Eukaryota; kingdom Viridiplantae; phylum Streptophyta; class Pinopsida; order Cupressales; family Cupressaceae; genus Cupressus; species Cupressus sempervirens. The sequence goes on along the minus strand of CM053790.1, from coordinate 90,118,199 downwards.
CCCCTTGACCCATATGAACGATTCAAATATGTCCTTAGGGGTCCTATGACCCCTAGGGACATATGTCATCATTTAATGGGTCAAAGGGTGTCATAGGGCATCCTATGACCCCCTTTGACCCATATGAACGATTCGAATATGTCCCTAGGGGTCCCAGGACCCCTAGGAACATATGTCATCATTTAATGGGTCAAAGGGGGTCATAGGTCACCCTATGACCCCCTTTGACCCATATGAATGATTCGAATATGGACATATGTCATCGTTTAATGGGTCAAAGGGGGTCATAAGTCACCCTATGACTCACTTTGACCAATATGAATGATTCAAATATGTCCTTAGGGGTCCTAGGACCCCTAGGGACATATGTCATCATTTAATGGGTCAAAGGGAGTCATAGGTCACCATATGACGCCCTCTGACCCATATGAATAATTTGAGTATGTCCCTAAGGGTCTTAGGACCCCTAGGGACATATGTCACTATTTGATCGATCAAAGGGTGTGATAGGTCACCCTATGACCCCCTTTGACCCATATGCATGATTCGAATATGTCCCTAGGGCTCTTAAGAACCCTAAGGACATATGTCATCATTTAATGGGTCAAAGGTGGTCATAGGACACCCTATGACCCCCTTTGACCCATATGAACGATTCAAATATGTCCCTATCGTTCCTAGGACCTGTAGGAGCATATGTCATTGTTTAATGGGTAGAAAGGTGTCATAAGGCACCCTATGACCCCCTTTGACCCATATGAACAATTTGAATATGTCCCTAGGGGTCCTAGGACCCTTATGGACATACGTCATCTTTTAATGGATCAAAGGGGGTCATAGGTCACCCTATGACCACCTTTGACCCATAAGGCCCATTTGAATATGTCCCTAGGACCCCTATGAACATATGTCATCCTTTAATTGGTCACAATGGGTCATAGGGCACCCTATGACCCCCTCTGACCCATATGGCCTATTTGAATATGTCCTTAGAACATCTAGGGACATATGTCATCGTTGAATGGGTCAAAGGGGATCATAGAGAAACTTATGACCCCCTTTGACCTATATGAACGATTCGAATATGTCCTTAAGGGTGCCATGAGCCCTGAGGACATATGTCATCATTTGGGTCAAACGGGGTCATAAGTCACCATATGACCCCCTTTGAGCCGTATGAATGATTCGAATATGTCTTTAGGGGTCGTAGGACCCATAGGGACATATGTTGTCATTTAATGGGTCAAAGGATGTCATAGGTCACCCTATGACCCCCTCTTACCCATATGAACAATTTGAATATGTCCATAGGACTTATAGGACCTCCAGAGAAATATGTTGTCGTTTAATGAGTCAAATGGGATCATAGGAGACTCTATGACCCCCTTTAACCCATATGAATGATACAAATATGTCCCTAGGGGTTCTAAGACCCCTAGAGACATATGTCATCGTTTAATGGGTCAAAAAGGGTCATAGGTCACCTATGACCCCCTTGACCCATATGAACGATTTGAATATGTCCCTAGGGGTCCTAGGACACCAAGAGACATATTTGAATCATTCATATGGGTCAAAGGGGGTCATAGGTCACCCTATGACCCCCTTTGACCCATATGACATATTTGAATATGCTCCTAGAGGTCCAAGGACCCCTAGTGACATATGTCATCGTTTAACGGGTCAAAGTGGGTCATAGGTCACCCTATAACCCCCTTTGATCCATATAAATGATTTGAATATGTTCCTAGGGGTTTAAGGACCTTTAGAGACATATGTCATTGATTAATGGGTCAAAGGGGGTCATAGGTCACCCTATGACCCCCTTTGACCCATACGACCCATTCGAATATGTTCTTAGGGGTTCAAGGACCCCTAGCGACATATGTCATCGTTTAATGGGTCAAAGAGGGTCATAGGTCATCTTATGACCCCCTTTGACCCATATGGCCCATTCGAATATGTCCCTAAGACCCCTAGGGACATATGTCATTGTTTAATCGGTCAAAAGGGGTTATAGGGCACCCTATGACCTGCTTCGACCCATATGAATGATTCAAATTTGTCCTTAGGGGTCCAAGGACCCCTAGGGACATACGTCGTCGTTTAATGGGTCAAAGGGGGTCATAGGTCACCCTAAGACCCCCTTTGACCCATATGAACAATTCGAATATGTCCCTAAGGGTCTTAGAACCCCTAGGGACATATGTCATCGTTTAATGGGTCAAAGGGTGTCATAGCTCACCTTATGACCCCCTTTGACCCATATGAACGATTCAAATATGTCTCTCGAGGTTATAGGACCCCCAAAGACATATGTCATCATTTAATGAGTCAAAGGGGGTCATTGGTCACCCTATGACCCCCTTTCACCCATACAAATAATTTGAATATGTCTCTAAGGGTTCTAGGACCCCTAGAGACATATGTCATCATTTAATAGGTCAAAGGGGGTCATAGGTGACCTTATGAACCCCTTTGACCCATATGGCCCATTTGAATATTTCCCTAGGACCCTTAGGGACATATGTCATCATTTAATTAGTCAAAAGAAGTCATAGGGCTCCCTATGACCCCCTTTGCCCTATATGAACAATTCAAATATGTCCCTAGGGGTCTCAGGACCCCTAGGTACATATGTCATCATTTAATGGGTGAAAGGTGGTCATAGGTCACCCTATTACCCCCTTTGACCGATATGAACGATTCGAATATGTCCTTAGGGGTCTTAAGACCCCTAAGGACATATGTCATTGTTTAATGGATCAAAGGGTGTCATAGGTCACCCTATATCTCCCTTTGAACTATGTGAACGATTTAAATATATCCCTAAGCGTTATAGGACCTCTAGCTACATATATCATTATTTAATGGGTCAAAGGGGGTCATAGGTCACCCTATGACCCCCTTTGACCCATATTCATGATTTGAATATGTCCCTATGGGTCCTAGGACCCTTAGGGACATATCTCATCATTTAATGGGTCAAAGGGGGTCATATGTCACCCTATGACCCCCTTTGACTAATATGAATGATTCGAATATGTCCTTAGGGGTCCTAGGACCCCTAGGGACATATGTCATCATTTAATGGATCAAAAGGAGTCATAGGTCACCCTATGACCCCCTTTGACCTATATGAATGATTTGAATATGTCCTTACAGGTCCTAGGACCCCTAGGGACATATGCAATCATTTAATGGGTCAAAAGGTATCATAGGTCCCCCTATGACTCCCTTTGAGCCATATGAACGATTCGAATATGTCCCTAGGGGTTATAGGACCCCCAGCGGCATATGTCATTGTTTAGTGGGTCAAAGGGGGTCACAAGTCACCCTGTGACCCCCTTTGACCCATATGAATGATTCGAATATGTCCCTAGCGGTTCTGGGACCCCTAGCGACATATGTCATCATTTAATGGGTCAAAGGGGGTCATAGTTCACCGTATGACCCCCTTTGATCCATATGACCCATTCAAATACCCCTAGTGACATGTGTCATTATTTAATGGGTTAAAGAGGGTCATAGGTCACCCTATGACCCCCGTTGATCCATATGAACAATTTGAATATGTCCTTAGGGGTCTTAAGACCCATAGGGACATATGTTGTCGTTTAATGGGTCAAAGTGGGTCATAGGTCACCTATGACCCCCTTGACCCATATGAACGATTCAAATATGTCCCTATGGGTCCTAGGACCTTGAGGAACATATTCAAATTGTTCATATGGGTCAGTGGCATTCATGGGTCACCCTATGAGTCTCTTTGACCCATATGAACAATTTGAATATGTCCTTAAGAGTCTTAGAACCCTTAAGGACATTTGTCATTGTTTAATAGGTCAAAAGGGGTCATGGGTTAGCCGATGACCCCCTTTGACCCATATCATCAAATCAAATATGTCCCTAGGAGTTATATGACCCCTAGAGACATATGTCATCGTTTAAAGGGTCAAACGAGGTAATAGGTCATCTTATGACCCCCTTTGACCCATATGACCCATTCGAATATGTTCTTAGAGGTCCGAAGACCCCTAGCGACATATGTTATTGTTTAATGAGTCAAATAGAGTCATAGGATGAACTATGACCCCCTTTCACCTATATGAACGATTCGAATATATCCGAACATATGTCATTATTTAATGGGTCAAAGGTTGTCATAGGTCACCCTTTGAGCTCCTTTGACCCATATGGCCCATTTGAATATGTCCCTAGGACCCCTAGGGACATGTGTCATCATTTAATGGGTCAAAGGGGGTCATAGGATACCCTATGACCCCCTTTGACCCATATGAATGATTTGAATATGTATGTACAGGTCCCAAGACCCCTGAGGACATATCTCATCGTTTAATGGGTCAAAGGATGTCATAGGTCACCCTATGACCCCTTTTGACCCATATGAACGATTTGAATATGTCCCTAGGGGCCCTAAGACCCCTAGGGACATATGTCATCGTTTAATGGGTCAAAGGGTGTCATAGGTCACCCTATGAACCGCTTTGACCCATAGGAACGATTCGAATATGTCCCTAGTAGTTATAGCACTTAGAGAGAGATATGTCATCGTTTAATGGGTCAAAGGGTGTCATAGGTCACTGTATGACCCCCTTTGACCCATATGAACAATTCAAAATGTCCCTAAGGGTTCTAGGACCCCTAAAGACAAATGTCATCATTTAATGGGTCAAAGGGGGTCATAGGTCACCTATGACCCCCTTGACCCATATGAACGATTTGAATATGTCCCTAGGGGTCTTAGGACCCCTAGAGACTTATTCAAATCATTCATATGGGTCAAAGGGGCTATGACCTCCTTTCACCCATATGACCCATTCGAATGTGTTTCTAGGGGTTTGAGGACCCCTAGCGACATATGTCATTGTTTAATGGGTCAAAGAGGGTCAAAGGTCACCCTATGACCCGCTTTGACCCATATTACCCATTTTAATATGTCCCTAGGGGTTCTAGGGCCCCTAGAGACATATGTCTTCATTTAATGGTTCAAAGAGAATCATAGGTCACCCTATGACCCCCTTTGACCCATATTACCTATTTGAATATGTCCCTACGGGTCCTAGGACCCCTAGGGACATATGTTGTCATTTAATGGGTCAAAGTGAGCTATGACCCCCTTTGACCCATATTACCCATTTGAATATGTCCCTAGGGGTCCTAGGACCCCTAGAGACATATGTTGTTGTTTACTGGGTCAAAGGGGGTCATAGGTCACCCTATGACCCCCTTTGACCCATATGAACGATTCAAATATGTCCCTCAAGGTCTTAGGATCTGTAAGGACATATATCATCATTTAATGGGTCAAAAGGGGTCATAGGTCACCCTATGACCCCCTTTGACCCATATTAACCATTGTAATATGTCCTTAGGAGTCTTAGGACCCCTAAGGATATATGTCATCGTTTAATGCATCAAAGGGGGTCAATGGTTGACCTATGACCCGCTTTGACTCATAGATATTAATAATATACATATCTATTAATAACATACTTATTAATATAATAATGTATAATTATATATATATATATATATTACATTATTATATTTAATAAAAATATTACATTATTATATATATTAATAACATATATATATATATATATAGATATATATATGTATATATATATGTATTAAATTACTATATTTAATGAAAATATTATGTTATTACATATATATTAATAACATACATATTAATATAATAATATATAATACATATTATATATTTATATTTAATATATTACGTTATTATATATATTAATAACATACATATTAATATAATAATATATAATACATATTTGATATATATAAAAATTATGTTATTATATTTAGTAAAAATAATAATAATATAAATTATATTTATAGATTGTAATAAGATTAACATAATATATTATTATATATTGCTAGATTATGTCTTATATCTTTACATTACGTTATTATATATATATATATATATATATATATAGTAATATAAGTAAAACAATTTATAAATCATAAGCTATGACATTGAAACCCAATTTTCCCTCCAAAATGGGTTGGGATTTGAAATTTCCCACCCGCAATATATCGAATATCGGATTTGTAATCGGATATCCAATTTGGAATTGGATATTTGATTAGGCATGGTGTTTACTAAACCTACTAGATCAACCCAAAAGACGTGTTTGAAGAGGGTTTTAGTGATACTCAGACTTCGGGTAGCCATTTGATAATGTTATTTTTATTGAAATTGAATAAAATGAAAAGGGTTTTTTAATATCACTCTCTAGATTCCATCAATATAATTTTTGTCAAATTCTAAGTTAGATAAGTATTTATTAGTTAATTATCAATGAAGATTATTGTAAAGTGCTGATTGATATACTGATTGAAAAATAGCTATAACTTTCAAATGGTATAACATTTTTTAAATCTAAAAGTTGTGTCACATTCTATACTTTGACTAGTATAAGAACAAGAAATAAAAATAAAAATTTGGTAAAATTTTCTATTAGTTAGGGTGGTCAGACACTGGACTTTTTTTTTTTGAAAAAGTTTTGGTAGAAAATTCATATTTAATTATTTATTTGGAATAAAAATACCAAAAAATATGTGTCACATCCGAGCATGAGTCTACTTTTTGTATCTATAATTATATTAAAAAAAATATTATGATTTGATTTTGATTAAGGTGGTCAGACATACACCTACTTTTTATTTTCGCCATGAAATTTTCTTAGTACTGTATTAAAATTCAAACTTTTGACCAATTAATTATTTTTTTCTCCTGATAAGGCCTAGTAGTTTAGAAACTACATTCAATTTCTTACAGATTATTTTCTTACAACTTTTTGATATCAAGTCCATAACCACTTCAAAATTATGCGTCAAGTTGACATAAACCTAATTTGCTAATTTTTCACTGCCGCTTAAGGCCATAGTTTGGTACACCATGATCTTGCACATACCCAAGAGAATAATAGAAGAAAATGAGAAGAAGAGATTGGAAGAGAAGAGAGAAAAGGAAAGAGAGGAAAGAAAGAAGAAAGAGGAAGAAGAGATAAGAACAAAAGAGGTAGCTAAGAAACAAAGGGAGGATGATAGTAAGCCATCTAGTTCATCTACTCCACTCTCTCTTGCTAGTTTAGGTACTAATGATGATGATAAAAAAGATTTGATCTCATTCATATCAAAGCTTATATAGAAGAATAGGATAGTAAAGAGCTTACTAGAAAACCTTGATGGAAGTTACCAACAAACTGCACAGTACCTTGGTAGTGCATCACACAAAAACATATTCTGAATAAAGGGCACAAGCAATGCGGAACTCATTTGATGAAGAGTTTGCTAACTTGTTGAATGTTATAGAAGCAAAGGAACAAATCTCACATGATGCTAACCTATTTAGCACCATCTATCAAAACATTAAGAATGATTTGGTTAATCTTGATACTTGTATCAAGGAACTTTGTAAATGTCAATAGGATGTGAAAACTTTGTCTATCAAGTGTACCTTATCATATAGGATGAACATTTAAATTAGTAGTCAAATAGAAGGAAACATGAGTGAGCTAGAGGCTTTATCTTGCCAGATCCATCATCCATCTTGCAAAGTTGTTGATTTTGAAGGACAAGTGGCTAGTATTCATAGTGATATTAGAAAATTGGAACTTCAAAAACAACAAATTTTGAATAGGACGTCAGATTTTAGAGAGTGCATATTTCTCTAAGAATATCTTTTGTTAAAAAATAGTTGGAGGAATGTGTCAAGGCCAAGGACACATATTCTAACTTTTTGTATTTAGATCTTAATGCAGTTAAGATTGCATCATATGCTCTATGTGCAATTCTCATCTTAGTTGAATCTACCAAGGAAACATGGGCTAAGGGTATGGATAGTTTGAAGGAAAACATTAATGATTGCATGAAGATCCCATCAGCATAAGGAAGGACAAGATTTTTGATAGTTTTGGATAGATTTATGACATTTTGACCTTTGTCATTGATGTCAAGGGGGGAGTAGTTGCAAAAAATTAGAAAGTAGAAAATTAGAAAGTTCTTGAATTGCCAAAAGGGGAGAACATTGTAAGTACATAATATGGAACATATTGTAAGAGGTAGAATATGTAGAAAGTTAACACAAATAATAGATGTAGTTTTTTTTTGTTACTCAGCCAATTTTCCCTTTTTTTTTTTGCCATCAATGCCAAAAGGAGAGATTGTTGACAATTGGCTAATAGAGATATGTAATAGTTTTTCATTTATGGCAACACATGATGTACATGCTCATAGGAAACCTCAAAAATAAAGATACTTAGTGTTTGGGAATTAGAAAATTGTCTAAGTATATAATTTGGTTTACAAAAGTGTATTGTTTTTTTTATAGCTTGTTTCTAACATCATATTATGACTAGAAAAGTTATATGGAGATAGTATACATGTTGGTGATGATGTATATAACCTCAAAAGTTAGTATAGATTGTACAAAACAAAGATAATCATGTTTGAAGTGAAACATGACAACAAAATTGAAGGAACAAATTATTTTGTTTACAAGATAATTACTTGTCCAATTAGAGTCAGCATCCTAAATGTTCACTCTAAGTTGGAAAAGTGAATTTTTGTCTTAGCCAACCCAAAAACAATTTTTGTAAAGGCATGGTATTTATGCAAAGGACAACTTATGATGAGAAGTGTGATTATAATTGATATCTTGTAATTTTGATTGTATGCAAACTTTTGTGAAAGCAATATATGTGAAGTTTTATATGAGCTATTTTGTGATGTAAGATAAAGCTAAATATTAGAGATTAGTCAAGGAAGAAGTTACAATACCTATATTCTAGAAGTTTGATTACTTGTTTAGGAAGTGAGCTCTTCTTGTAATTGGAAGTGCATGTTTGGGCAATGGTCTCATCTTGTATTGTCTATACCTCAACTCCTAACAGGGTTGGAATCTTCTAATAGGGATTCAAAGTTCCCTAATAGGGACTCCTTATAATGAATTTTGTAATTGACTCCTAACAGGGTCCATCCTCTAACAAGGAACTTATATAAGTGTATTATCTTAATGGGTATCATCCCCACCGGGGTTTTCCCTTGGCCAAGGTTTCCCTAGTTAACAAAATATGGTATTATGATTTATCTTTGTGCATTATTAATATTAATTTTCATCATTAATTTATTGCTTTGTTATGCATGGTTTAAATTAAGAAATATTATCTAGTTGGTGACTAAAGTTTTTAGATTACTGATTCACCACCCACCCTCTCAGTAATCCCTATTTCTAACACTACCTCTATCAAACATGTGAAATAGTCCATAGTAGTCAGGATCCATTTTTCACTAGCACTGGAATTTGGGTTTATGGGGCCTACAAAATCTATACCCCACTTTATGAATGGTTGATCAATCAAAATAGGATATATGGGTAAGGCTGCCAACCTCTGCTTCCTAGAAAATAATGCACATAGTTTGCACTCTCTGGCCTAGGAATGAGCATCCTTAAATAGATTCGACCAATAATATCCAGCCCTCATGATTTTATATGCTTTTATTTTTTGGAGATAAGTGACCTCCTACATTATGAAATTGCTCCAAAAACTTGCTAGTATCATCATTGTCAATAGATCTAAGGAGAATTTCATTCATGTCCTTTCTAAAGAAAAAGCCAACCATTAATGTAAGGTACAAATTGTAATCTAAAATACCTTCTTTTGATGCTATCAAGGGATGGGGGACACTCTTCTGTCTAAAAAAAATGTGTCATATCTTGTAACAAAATTTCTTGTTAACCTTGTTGGGGAATGTCCTAATTAGCTAGGACAAAATTTCCATGTTATCTGTAATCTAACCATTTTCATCAGCTAGCTACTGACACAACTCTTTTCCTCTAACAAGTTTTTTCACTTGAATATCCACATCATATTCCATGACCCTAGTTATCCAGCCAACTCTTTTCTCATTGAGGTCCTTTCTTAACAAGAACTCTTTCACACTAGGATGGGCCACTATAAGATGATGCTTGTTGTTAGACACGAAGCATCTAAATTTATTTAGGCTTTTCACTATAGAAAGTACATGCTTTTCAATGAACCTATATCTCTACTCATATCCTTCTAAGTCATTACTGAAGAAGGCAACATGCTATTATATGTTTTAATCATTTTGTTGAACTAGTATTGTAGAAACTATACCCATACTACCATACGAACAAAAGATGAAGTCATTTAAACAATTATGATTCACCAAAGTAGGAGAAATAGATAATTCTTCTTTTATTGCTTCAAAACTATGTTTGGCTTGCTTTGACCAGCTAAAAATAGTGTTCTATTTAAGCATTGATTTCAATCACTTTAACAGGTTAGCAATATCTAGAATGAAACATTTAACAAAGTTGATTGTCCCAATAAAACTTTGCAAACCCTTTTTATGATGTGGTAAAGGTAATTCTAGGATGGTTGCAACTCTTTCAGGATCAATGGTGATGCCTTATTTAGATACAACATATCCCAATAACATCTAAGCCTCATGAACAACAAACACACACTTCTTTGGATTAAGAGATATGCTAAATTCTCTACATCTCTCTAAGATTTACCTTAAATGTTTCATGTGGTCTTTACCACATTTGGAGAAAATAGTGGTATCATATAAATATATTACCACAAATTTGTATATCAAATTACTAAAAGCCATATCCATGGCTTTTTGATAAATTTCTCCTACATTAGATAAGTCAAAAAGGAATTCTCTTATAAGCTATGGTACCCTACTTCATGGTGAATGCAGGTTTAAATTGGTCCTCCTCCTTGACTAGGACATGATTATAGCTAGAATATCAATCAATGAGTGAAAACATTTATGAACCTAAAACATATTCGAGCATATATTACATAGATGGTAAGATGGTTGTCTTTTAATGACATGTTCTTGAGGTCTCTAAAGTCAACATAACCTTAGCTCTCCATTCTTTTTCCTAATAGGAACCAGATTTTACACCCAACTGATGTGTTTGATGGCAAATATTATCCCACTCTTAGTGAGTTTAAAAACTTCCATTTTCATTAAGTGTTCTAGCTTTGGATTGATAGGCCTTTTCTTTTTCTTTATGGGCTTGGACTTGGGCTCTAACTCAATGGTATATTGAACAAGGCGTGGATCAAAACCTTTAAGATTAGTATACCTACAAGAAAAAACATCATTATATTCCTGGAAGAGTTGGACATAAGACTATCTCTCTTCAATAGGTGTAGGCACTAATAAATGCAAATAGAGATTAGTTCGCTACATAGGATGGTAAAAATAAATGCTTTGAAACTCTTTCATTTTTGACATGTTAAACAAAAATATCTATTGACCAAATAGAAAATTGGAATTACTAAAACATAATTGATTTTTAAAATCAAACCTTTGAAACTTTGGGATAGTACAAATGTTTTGTGGGAAAATTAATAGTGATGGGTCCAAGGGAACATTAGTTCCTTGATATAAGGCAAAGACTAATAAATTAAATTAAATGAATAATAATTTTAGTTAAAACAATTATACTTTTTACTAAGAAATTCATTATAACTATTTTATATTTCAACTTAAAACACTAAAATATCTTATTTCACAATAAAGTTTAGAATTTTAAATATGTTTAAAAATATAATATTGAAAGTATGATTCGCTAATAAAATAAAAATCTTGATCATAATGGGATGGCTATCCATTTGGATGATGCATAACCAACTCTCGTGAATATATAGGTAAATCAAGGTAAATGTGAATTGAAATAAACAAATGTAATTTAGTGATATCATATATGCAAATATAAAAATAGAACGTAAGGTTTAAATGATGAAGGCATGTTGAAAATATCTATAAATTAAATATATGAAAAAAATCTATAAATAAAATTTTTAGCAAATATCCACCCCCCTAAGATACCTTAAAAGGAGAAAGACCAAGTGTGAAAAAATATAGAAAGTGAAATGAGCATTAAAGTGCAATAAACCAATGGTCAGTTGAAAAACCAAAATGAAAAGTAAATAGGAAAACTTAGGAAGATGGAAAGGTAAAAATATGAATATAGAACTTAGTGTGATGCTCAAAATTCATTAACTCAATATTTTGGGTGCCCCGTTAAACACTATATTTTGTCTCATCTTAAGAACATCATGTTGAAATCCCTGTTTGAGTCTTGGTAAAACAAGTTGAGACTAGATAAGTTTGTTAAATAGATATGTTTAATCCAATTTCTTCTAACCCTAGTCCAAGTTTATTCTTTTTATTATGGGTATGCATATGTATGCATATGCTTTATGTTCCCTAAGACCTTGTTAGTGTGGGGTTCACTCGTATGGTTGCATATTTGGTTATACTATTGAAATAAAGCATTACTCTATGATTTTTAATTTGTTTTCCATATCTGCATGTCTTGGAATGACACTTTTTAAATCATTATTCAGTCATTGTAGGGTTTGATTAATATGTTGTTTAGGCTAAAATTGATGAAGTTTCAAGAATTCTATTTGAACATCATTTGATTAATATTTATTCACCATTTGGTTAGCACAAAATAGCATATGATTGCTATTCTATTATAGAAAATTATTCTAAGAGAGTTAAACCTTTAGTTTTTACTAGAGAAGTAACATTTTCTATTAAGAAAATTTTGATTATTAGTTCCTTGGTAAGTTTCTAGTTTGAAATTCTATTATGGAAAACTATTCTAAGAGAGTTAAGCCTTTAGTTTTTGCAAGAGAAGGAACATTTTCTATTAAGAAAATTTCTATTATTAGTTCCATGGTAAGTTTCTTGTTTGCAACATTTTAAACATACATTCATAAGAGGAAAGGCATATATAGAGACAAAGGATATTATTGAGATGTATTTCCTAGAGAAAAGTCAAGATAATTCAGTATCATATATTATTATATGTAGTATTCAAATATATATGCAATGATGTACTATATGACTCTTATATTAGTGATACACATGTTCAGGAAAGAAGTAGAGTTAGTACTCCTAGGTGATTAGTGATACACAAATCTCAGTCTGTTGCTTTGTCAATCTTTTACAAACTCATTACTATATTGTCATCAATGACAAACACAATCATAACATTGTTCTTCAATGCTCCCCCATAGCATCAGCATTCTTGCTAACAATCTCTGCCTTTGGCATTGATGGCAACATAGATGAAAAATATCTAGTTCCAAAAATACCAACAAGTTTCTTCATTAATCAAATCTTGCTTCATGCAAATATTTTATTGAAACACTTCTTCCCCATAGTACAAACTCTCTCTAATGTTTTTCATGTCACTCTCTACCTCATTGTCATCAATGTCAAAGATAGTACAAAAATTGAACATACAATAATCTATCAACACAACCACAAGCTAGTCTATTGCTTTACAACTTTTTAATATAGTTCTATAAACAACACAAGTTGATAAAGACACTGTTGCACACCAATTACCTATTTCCAAGAGTCCTTGAGTGACTATGTTCATCACAGATACTCCCCCATTGAGGAAGTATTAGCATTCAGTCAAGTCTAACAATGGTGATATGTACCCTGGACTGATGCACTTTTGCACCTTCTACTCTAAGCTAGGTAGGGGCATAACCCCAAGCATACCTCTCAGGTACTCAAAGGTATCCTTTGGTAAGGCCTTTGTGAAAATGTCTGCAATATGTTCCTTAGTGTTGATGTACTCTAGTCTGATTTCCTTGTCTGTAACTTTCTCTTTTAGAACATCATACTTTATTGCTACATGCTTAGTTTTAGAATGAAAAACAAGATTCTTAGACATGTTAATAGTACTTGTGTTATCATTGTAAATGATAATAGGTTTTGTGAATGTAATTCCAATATCCTTCATCATTTTCTTAATCCATATAACTTGATTATAGTTATTTGCTACTGCAATATACTCTACCTCTACAATACTTTGTGAGGTACAATCTTGTTTCTTGCTGAGCCAAGAAACTAGTCTTCCTCCAATGAAAAAAGCTCCTACAATAGTGCTTTTTTTGTCATCCCTATCCCCAGCTCAATCAACATCTGTATAAGTACAAAGAGTAAAGTCATTGCTTCTATCATACCAAATGCTATAATCTGATGTTCCTTTCAGATATCTGAATATCCTTTTTACTATTTCATATTGATATTCTTTAGGATCAACTTGAGATCTTGCCACAATTCCAACTACATTAGCTATATCTAGTTTCTTATGAATCAGATACTGCAATCCTCCAATCATAGATTTGTGCTTCTTTTGTTCAATAGTAGGTATCTCATCTTTTCTTGATAACTTATGACTAGTTACCATAGGAGTTCCAATGGGTTTACAACTTTCTAGACCAAATCTTTTGAACAAATCTTTTAAGTACCTAGTCCGAGAAATAAAGATAGTACCCTTTTTGTTTTGAACAATCTGCAATCCCAAGAAAAATTTCATTTCTCCTATCATGCTCATCTGAAAATCATTCTTCATGTCTTCTAAGAATTTGTTACTTCATCATTTCCACCAAAAATGATGTTGTCAAAAAATAAAATTATTATTAGCAAACCATCTTCTATTTTCTTCAAGTACAAGTTACTATCTGCTATTCCTTTAGCAAATCCAAGCTTTCTTATGTATTTGTCTAACCTTGCATACCAAGTTCTTGGTGCTTGCTTTTTTCCATACAATGCTTTATTTAGTTTGGAAACCATATCCTTCTCTTCTATTAAAGGAAAACACTCTACTTGTTCAATGTAAACTTCTTCTTCAAGTTCTCCATTCAAGAATGTTGACTTAACATCCATTTGATATACCTTAAAATTCTTATTTGCCACATATGCTAGGAACATTCCGACTACTTCCATTCTAGCCACAAGTGCATATGTCTCCTCATAGTTAATTCCTTCTTACTGAGAGTAACCTTTGCATACAAGTCTTGCTTTGTTTCTTATTACTTATCCCTAGGGTAAAAGCACAGATTTGTGTCACCGTTTGTGATACCAAAACTTATTTTGGTCAAATCTCATTTCTCTATCAAAATTCAATTTTTTTCAAAAACTAAAAATACCCATTTATAAATATCAGATTCAATATCATCATTATATAAATTTTTGAGTGTTTTGGTTAGTTATAATATGTTATAATCTCAAAGTATTATAAGTCGATATTTCAACATTTCAAAAGATGCTCCCTTAAAAAAGAAAAAAAAATAGTAAATCATATCATAAAAATTTAAAAATTATATTTATCTCTAGAGGAGAGAATCCTCTTCACGAATATGTAATGTTTTTTCAAGAAGGTATAGATTTGATAGGAAAGTTTTGATGGGAGGAAAAAACTGTTGCATTCTGATAAGGTCAAACTTGAGTACTTATAACAAAGAAAATATACATCAAAAATAATTATTTCCTTTTGTATGCACTAGCTATACATGTCATCTATAAGATATTTTCAAATTAGAACAAAAAAAGATGATTTGCATATACTTGTTTGGTGGGAACTACACCCTATATTTTTTACAGTTAAAAAAAGGACTTCAAAATAAAATAAAATGAATAAATTCTTCCTCAAAAAAATAATCAAAATTATAGGCATAAAATTCATCCATTTCTACACATTTCATCAGTTTACATCATCTTCGTATTTTAAACACAAATACCATTTTTTTGTCACTAATATTGAACTATCACATTCTGATATCACGTTTCTTTATAAAAGGTGACATAGGTTTGTGCTTTTACCCCCTATTCATTCATTTTATTTTTGAATACCTATTTTGTGTCAATCACATTTTTGTCCTTAGGTCTAGGAAATGATTCCCATGTCTCATTTTTAATTATCTATTGGAGTTCCTCCTCCATTGCTCTTATCCAATGATCATCTTTGATTACTTCATCTATGCTTCTTGGTTCTATTTGAGATATCAAACACAGTTCTTCCTTAATTCTACTCCTTTTCATTACTCCCTTTTCTCTACTTCCTATTATTTGATTAGAAGGATGATTTCATATAATGTTCCTATTTGGGGTAGGAGTTGCAGCTTCAACACTTATTTCAGTCACTATGCTCTATTCTTGTCTTACATCTTTAATTTGTACATTATTCTGCAAGTTATTGTTAGTCCTAAGAAATAACACATTGCTTCTATTAGTCATCCCAGAGTAATCATCTCCATTAGAGTTATAATCCATTATCTTTACTTTGGTGCCAAACTTTTCATCAATTTTAACATTCGCGCACTCTACTATAGTTTTTGTTCTATAGTTGAAACACCTGTAGGCTTTACTTTTTAATGAATAGCCAAGAAACATACCTTCATCAATCTTTGGATCAAACTTATTAATATCATCATCTCTTTTGGGGTAATGTTTGCTTCCAAATATCTTGAAGTACTTGACTGATTGTGAGTGACCAAACCATAGTTCATAAGGTGTTTTGTCCATACCTTTCCTAATCTGCACTCTATTTAGTGTTTATACTGTTGCATTGACTTCTTCTCTCCAAAAAGTCTTTGGTACATCATTCTCAAATAACACAGTCTTGGTTGCTTCATAAATTCATGTGTTTCTTCTTTCAACAATCCCATTTAGCTCAGGTGTATGGTATGAAGATAGTTATCTCTTGATACCATGCTCTTCATAATAGATATTGAATTCTCTAGAGGTGAATTTTCATCCTCTATCTGATCTTAAGCTCTTGATTTTAACTCTAGATTCATTCTCAAATTTGTTCTTAAATATCTTGAATTTCTCAAATGCTTCTAATTTTTCTTTAAGAAAAGCTACCCACATCATTCTAGTGAAATCATCAACAAAAATTATAATGCACCCTTCTCCATAGTATCCTCTTGTTCTTGCACAACCACTCAGATCTGTATGAATCAATTCTAGCTTTTGTGTAATACAAAACTGCTTGTTAGGAAATGAAACTCTCTTTTTCTTAGCCCAAATATGTTTCTTACAAACAGTCTTAGTGGGCTTAACGATCTTAGGTAAATCTCTTACAACAAGTGTATTACTGGCCTTCATAATGTTATCAAAGCTAATGTGACAAAATACTGTCTGTTGTCAATCTTAGCTACCAAGCATGTTATTTCCATGGAATTTAGCTGAAATACATTAGCTTTGGTTCTTGTGCAAGTAACAAGTAATTTTCCTTCCTTGTTCTTGATAATGCATGTGTCATTACCAAACTATAATTGGTAACCTTTGTCCATAAGTTGTCCAACACTTAACAAGTTATGTTTTAGTCCATCAACAAAATAAACATCATTAGTATATTTCTTTCCATCATGTGTGATAGATCCAATTCACATAATGTTATAGGCTACATTGTTCCCTACTTTGACAATTCCTCCATCATGGCTTCTAAATTTGAAAAATTTGCTCATATCACCAGTCATGTGATGTGAACATCCACTATCAATGATCCTATATTTCTTTACAACTTGCGAGATCAGCACACTTTCTTCTTTGATTTCTTTGTCAAGATCATCTTCCTTTATAGCTATGAACCCTAGTTCATCTTCACTCATGTTTTGATAAGATTCCTCTTCTTCTTCTTCTTCATTAGCATATAGACAATTTCTAGGTCTTCTAGACTTGAACCTTTCCTTATACTTTTTTTCTCTTTTAGGAAACTTAGATGCATAATGACCATATTCATTACATGTCCAACATTTGAAGATATTCTTACCATATTTTTCTCTTTCCACAAGAAGAGCTACTCCCTCTTGGATCTTTTCCTCAATGGACTTGATGCTATTGGCAATGTCTCCCTAGGTTTTGTGTTCCTTGCTAAACTAGGTTTGATATTTAGTGCACTAAATGCTATCTCAACTTTTGCTAATTCTCTAGACTATTTTAGATCAAATTGAATAGCTTCCAATCTACCAAGTAATGTCTCTTTGGTGAAACTAGCAGTACAAGGTATCATCAGTTGAATTATTTGTGCTACTATCTTGAAAGGTGGTGTCAAACTTTTCAAAACCTTCCATATCACTTCATCATCAGACTTCTTTCCATCATGAGATGTGATTCTTGCAACAATCTCAGATATTCTCCCAACATAGCTTCTTATAAATTCATCTTCCATCATTCTAGCATCTTGAAATACATAATACAAATTTTGCAATCTAACCCTTTTTGCATGTGTATCACCATCATAATTAGCCTCTAAAGTTTTCCAAAATTCATGAGATGCTTTGAGTAGTTTTACCTAACTGTACTCACTTTTAGGTAATGCTTAAAAGATTGCTTCGCTTGCCCTTATGTTGCACATAAACACTTCTCTTTGTTCCTCGATACAGGTTTCAAGATTTTCTTCTTTTGTAATGTTTTTAGATGTCTTAGTTATAAGCTAATATCTTGGACCCATGCATAGAAGATGAGTTTTCATTTTATCCTTTCAGCTGTCGTAGTTTTTTCCATTGAATCTAGGACTTTCCTTCCTAAACAAAATCACCATGGATCTTCCAAAGTTGTTAAACTTCCCTTCAAGAACCTAAAGCTCTAATACTAATTGTTAGAAATAGTAGACCACAAATATAACTAAGAGGGGGTGGGGGGTGAATTAGTTATATATTAATCTTAAACAATTATTAATTATTCAACCATAGTAAACAACAATCATTAAGAAATGCACATACACAATTATAACATATATGTTGACTACGGAAAACTTTGATCAAATGGAAAACACTGGTGGGAATGATGCCCACAAAATAATGTACTAATCTAAATATTCCTTGTTAGAGGATGGACCCGGTTAGGAGTCTATTGCAAAACTTAGTACAAAGAGTCCCTATTAGGAGACTTTGAATCCCTGTTAGGAGATTCTAACTGTGTTAGAAGTTGTAGAAGGCAACTAAACTCACTATCCAAATAGCTTCAGGATTAGATCAATGAACCCACTATCCAATTGATCTCAGTACTATTCCTTTTAGAATAATAGATGTGAGACAATCTTTTTCTTCTTCCTCTATCTAGTATATCAGACTTCTTCACCTTCAAATCATGCAATCAGATTTGGAACTCTAAATCCATCAACAATAACCCTTGAGGTCATTCATTAGCAAATCACTTTGCTCCTCTACTTCACAATTCACAAGTCTTCTATGCATCTTGATTTCAATGATGATATCTAAAACTCAAAAAACATCTTTCCTTTGTACCACACTCAACATTAGTTCCTTGATTTGGCTCCATACTTTATTATATATAAATCATCAACTAATGTTCCCAATACTCTATTTCCCTATGGTTCTCTGTAAATCATCAATATCTTATATACACTATTGATTCAAGTTTTGCACACATGTCAAATACATGTTGTAGTATATGTTGGTAACTGCACATAAAAAGATATGCAATGTGATGTCCTTAATACACAAATCTCAGTCTGTTACTTTATCAGTCTTTTACAAACTCATTACTTTGTTGTCATCAATGACAAACATAGTGATAAAACTAATTTGCAATGCTCCCCCATAGCATCAACATTCATGCTAACAAGAATTGGTGGAATACATAAGGTCTAGACTCAAGAGCACTTCTTTGAGTCAATTTGACCCAAATAAAGAGGAGAATAAAAATCTACTCCTAAAGCTACAACAAGAAAGGAAATTTGGGTAGGTTGGTTGAGCATGAGTAGATCAGATGAAGGGTCAAGGTCCCCCACTAGTTGACAACTTGGGAAGCCTAGTATTGGATGCTCACAAGCTCAAAGAAGAAGCTTGAAATCATCAAACAACCATAAAAAAGGCTATAGACAAGCTTATAGAGAAATTGGCCCTTCTACAAGAAGTAATTGACATGAAGAAAAATGTGACCATTACTCATGGAATTCTAAAGCTGAGCAAGGAGTTATTGTTTCACTAGAAAAAAATCCTTGGGTTTTGTTATAGAAAGCTCTATGATGTCAACAAATGAGATCAAGGATGTACACAACCTAGTGCAAAAGGTTATTGAGAAGTTGTTTCAATACTTGAAGATATTTCACACAAAGTCCTTTATGTCTTCTTATGGAAAGATCATGGATATTGAGAGAATGAGATCAAAGTTCTTGGTATTTTTTGATGAAGCAGTTGACCCACTCAACTTCCAAGTATCCAAGATCTAGGAACTCTCAATAGAAGACATGGTCATAAGGAGGGAATCAAAGAAGTTCCAATCAAGGTTGGCCAAAATAGATGAATTGATAGAGGTGCACAACTACTGCATGGTTTGAGCTAACAACATCATCATTCAAGATGTCAACTAACTAGACAAAGTAACTAATGTCATGAAGGCTTATAGAGATAAATTACTTACTCCTAATAAGACATTATGTTCTGATGCTTTTCTAGACATCTGTCATCCTTCCCCTTCTCTTTCTTTTTGTAGTCATTCATGGCATTTTATTAGTTTTTGTAATGGACAATAATTCAAGCTTGTCCTACTTTTAGTTTATTTCGTTCAAAGATTCTCTATGAAGAAATAATCTAGTGTAACTAGCTATTTTGACAAGGCATACAATTGTAACCTTTTAATATGTTAATAAGATCGAAAACATGACTTTTGGGAAAACCCCTATAGCTGGGACTATTATGTGTGACTCTGAGTTCATTTCAATTTTTTTGTTCATTTTGTTTCAGTATAACGTATGGAGTGAATGTGCTAATGTTGGTAATTAAATGAATGTAAATGAACTAGGTTTTGTTTCCTTCATTGAATAGATTGTATGTTTTACTTTCTTCATCATAAGCATCTCATTTTTTCTCTATGTTATTCATCGTATTTTGTGTGTCTAGTATAGTTCATTCAATAAGGAAGTTGGAAACTGGTGTGTGGAGTCATTGAGAGATAGACAATCTAAGTATTGTCAAAACATCATCTAATTATGTAATCTTGGAATTACTTATTTTTCCATCTCTTCTTTCCTCATATTGTCATAATTGGTCATGCATATACATAGAAAGTGGTTAAGCCCTTGTCAAGAATTCAAATGGGAGCACTTAAAAAATTTCCAACAATCTCCCCCTTTTCATTACCTAAGAGTTTGAGGATTCAAACTTGAGACCAAGATCTTATACCAATTGTTAGAGTGGGGTTTTTGTTGCACCAAAAAACTAATCTATCAATGCTTGATACAACCACTAGAGTTATAGAACACAAGGGTGGTTAAATCGTGTTACAAATCCCAAATAGAACACTAAACAAATTTCCAACACACTGTCACATTGACACAAATCTTGCAAAACAAGAGACAAGATTTTTTTTGACTAATCTTGTCAATAGACAATAAAGACCCAAAGGAATAAGTAATGGCCCTAAACACCTCATTATTCCAAAGGAAACTTTGGTAATATAACCCATTCAGGGGCTTGTAAACCCAAGTTAGTAGAAGGATCCAATTTAGGTTTCCACTTTTGAATAATTAAAATATTTATAGAGTTTGGGCTCAACTTCCAAGGCCACTTTGTAAGAACAATAGTGAGGTCCTCATTCAAGAAAAAGGAGAACACAAATAGACCATTAATTACAGCATTAATTTTAATACTTCCTTTTAAGGACCAAGTTTAGTCTACCCAAATCTTTACCTATTCAACATAAGGTTTAATCACAGGGAATCTTCCCACTAGCAATCTTATCAACATTTCAACTTTAACAAGATAACATGTCACCCCTAGTTGGCCATGGTGGTTCCCCTAGCTCCATAATGTATGTTGTATTTCCTTAGTCCTCTAGGCTCTACCCTTCCTGGTTTAGCATCTGATAATCCAGCAAGTTTAGATTCCTTGGAATCTACTTCTTTTGATGACTCCTTTGCTGAGAAAGTCTTAGGGACTACTAGGTCCTCCTCCAAGGAGATGAAAATCTCTTGTATGATCTTGGATCATACTATCTTTATTCTAGATGATATCATTCATTTGAAGTGTTTGCATCTACTAGTTTCTTTCATTTTCATAGTCACATTAAAACCTATTAGTAATGTTCCATTTTTAATAGGAAAATATTCTCTTCACCTTCTTGGTAAGTCATAAATCTTGACTCATAATTGGTTCAAGAAAGTGGGAGGCATATTTTGTTATAATCATTAGATATTTTCTAATTAAATCTATTTTACTTAAGCTAAATTAAAGGCATCTAATAATTAATTATTTTATTAATTATTCTTTTGCAACCTAGGTTTTACCTTTTAGAGTTTTAATCTCCTTTATATGGATTGATCTCTTTTTAGTTAGTCATTCACTCAATATATATATTTTTGATTCAATTACAATGTATTCTTTGTGGATATGGGAATTACAACCTTTGCAGCTTTTACTTCTCTTTCTGTGATAGGTGTTTGCATGAAGGTGATTCTTGGGAGTTATAGGGTTCATCTTTCATCAAAATCAACATGGTATTAGATTTTTAGATCTTCATACGCTTGTCCTATTCTTGGGGGTTGTGGGGTTGATCTTTCAATAACTTCAACATGGTATTAGAGTTGAGCATAGCTAAGGTTGCCAAGCCAAGTAGAGCATAGAAAAGTCAATTCAATCAACGTAGATCCAAGCTTAGTAGAGCTGAGCCAAGCAAAGCCAATTCAATCAAAATAGAGGTGATCTGAGTAGATCAGAGTCAATCCAAGAAAAGATGATTTGATCAAATAAGAGTTGATCTAAGCGAAGTCAAGCTAACAAAATTCAATCCAATTAGAGCTGATTTGGTCTGAGTAGAGTTGGTCTAGTCATAGTAGAGCCAATTCAAGCCAAACCAAGCCAAGCATATCTAATCAATTCACAACAAAACTAATCTGAGTAGATCATATTCAATCTAATTAAATCTTGAAGCCAATCTGAGAAGAGTTGATCTAAGAAGAGTCAATCTAAGGATACTCATGAAGATTATTATATTATTGGTATTTACCATATCTTTTGCCTTATTTTATATACACTACTCTAATTAAACTGTCATGGGGGCTGATGTTTTGCATTGGTTTATAATCTTCCTTTGTCTAGTGAGTGTCCCTTCCATGACATTAGCCTTATGATGTGTCTGAGATTGATCAACTCAGTACACACATATGTATTCTTTTGTGCATCTTGATCATGGTTCATTGACATGTATTTCTACTAGCCTCTTTTGCAATTTCCTATCACCTCACCCTTTTCTATATTGGGGGGTTCTTCTATTGTTTCTCATGCTTAATTGCTTCAATGAAGTGAGTTATGTATTCATTATTTATTCCTATGTAGTATGAGAATACAATGACTGGGTACCTATGCATTTAGGCAAGATGGATCATTTACCATACAAAAACTTTTCTTTTTCTATCCTACTATGGTTACACCCTTCCATGTTTGATTGATCAACTCTTCAAGCTTTGGTGTTTCACGCCACATATATCTTCGAGTTCATTTATTTTCCTTTGTCTACCTCTAGATTTGAGTAGTATCTTTTGATAGTACTCATGCAAATTACAGTCTTTTCTACTTGGTCATATTTTATTTCAATGGAGGTTCTTCATATCAATAGTTATTTTTCAACAAAAATTTGTAGCTTCTACATACTTTAGTGGTGTTCTACATGATATAATTTTGTTTCTATCTTATGGGACATTCTTTATTTGGAGGCTTCTTTGGTCCTTCACTAGTTATTTCAACATTGTTTCCATCACTTTATGGAGTAGGGTTTTTCCCATGTGGTTTTCTCTATGTTTTCTCTTTACAAAGATTTGGTTGTCCTTGGTTACTTCTCAAGATTTTTTGTCAAGATCAAAATTTACTTTCAGTAGCAGTTTCTAGGTTTTTAGCTACTCCCTAAGCTTATCTTAAGGGATGTTAGATTAACTAGATATTTTCTTATTAACTCTATTTAACATAAGCTAAAATTTATGTATCTAATAATTAATTCTTTTATTAATTGTTATATTGTAGCCTAGATTTTATCTATTAGGATTTTGAGCTCCTTGATAAGGATTGATCTCTTTGTAATTATTCATTCACTCAATATATTTGTGTTTGATTCAATTGCAATGTCTCCTCTATGGATTTTGGAATTATAACCTTTGTAAATAGGTGTTTGCAAGAGGGTGATTTGTGGGAGTTGTGGGGTTGATATTTAATCAACTACAACATATTTCACTCTTTAGTGGTCTTAATTTACTTTCTTGGTGTGTTTGGGGGAAACATTAGGGAACAAGAGAGCATGTTCTTCACCTTTATGTTAAATCAAAATTATTGATCTCATTGGTGTGGATCCATTGTGTTCAATCTCCTCGTAAGATTTATTGTAAGGAAACTTGGAAATAAAGAATATAATCATTTCCACATAACCCATAATAGATCTGAAATAAATATGGAATTAAAATCCACATGCAAGAGAATAAACAACATACCCAAAAAATTGTGACACAAGATATACCCTGGGAAACCCTCATTGAGGGAAAAACCCAGCCTCCAAAAGCATCCATCACCATGTATTATTCAGCAAAAATACCATTGCAATACAACCATGGAAGCCTTTATGGCCATAGCCACAACCGAGCAAACTATGTGAACAAGCATAAATTCACACATCCCATGCCACACTTCCAACCTTCACAAATGCTCCCTTGGCTAACCTGTCAAGCCTTGTCCCACTCGACTCTTGCCTTTCTCACTCTTACTCTCTCTACAACAACTACCCTTGTGGCTGCTTATATAGTAGCAAGTCTCACAAGACAACCAAGTGGTATTACATAAACCATGTGCTACCTAACCCACTAACCCCACATTTAATATTGGGCATTTAATTCTTTTCTCCAATATTGAATAATTATATGAAATATTATGACAATGTTACAATACAACTCATCAAGAATATTCCATGGGAATCTTTACATGATGCACGTCCATCTATGTGAAACATTACATGATAAAATAAAATAATAAAATAACAATATTATGCAATGTGTGCAACACCCATTATCTCAACAATCTCCCACTTGTTGTATACATTGCATAGGGTCAATTTGTAGCCACATAAATGAACAAGGGAACAATCCCTCCTAGCACATCCAACATCATGGATCAAAATACACCAAGTGATCCATCCTGGTACCCACAACAAAATCAAAGTATCCAGCATCTCAAACATGAATGATCTCACCTCCTATTATGCCACTACCACTGGACATACATAGAAGCCATTCAAAGAGAAAGCCACCCAACCTGTTGCATTAGAATATCATAAAACCATGTACCAACTAAAATTCTAAGCACAAAATAACCTGATCCAAAGGTAATCACATGTATCCGTAGTTGTCAAAATATCCATAGCTGAAATAGCACCTACAGAAAAGTGCCAAACCCATCCAACTATCCATACCTCAAAGGTATAGCAAGTGAATCTCATATCACCAACATATCTCATCTATAACCTGCAATCACAAGCCTCAAGAGCAATACCTGCCACATATATACCAATAAGCTCCCACTACAAAAGATAATGTTAAATCTATAACCAATCCACTCAACACATCTCAAAAAAGTAAATCCATGTAGTATCAAGGACATCCACATAAACTAATATCCTGCAAGAACAACTCTCATAATAAGTCTCCAATAGTCTCCCAAATTCTCCACAACCAACAGAGGAAAGAGATAAAGAAATAACTATGTCATCTCTCACATGACATACATGAGCACAAACCAGTGATCACAATCTCTAACCAATCTCTAATCCAATGTAGAAAAAATTGAACATCCAGGAAGATAACCAAGACTAGAGAAACCATGCAAATCATAACCTGTATCATGTCCTTCTACACACACCTCTAGATGTAAACTATGCAATTATGATCTCCTCCATAAAAATCCAACAAGAAGCCTCAACAACACCCAAACCATATCATATAACTACTCATGGATGTAATCTTCTCACAAGAAGATCAAACTCATAAACCAATCCTAAACCAAGGAATAACCATTCTTAATCTAAGCAAAATGTCCAATATAAAACCATCTCCCAAACTGAACTAGCATAACAACATATGCACATAGAGATAACCAATGCTAAACTATCTCTCAAATGAACCCTCTAGAACTAACTCATGTAGAAGATCCATATCCATGAAAGACAAGCATAAATATAATGCAACTGAGAGAAACAATGGGCTATACCTCTCAAGTAGCCAATTGTCGAGTAGACCAAGAGTGGGGAATGAGAATGCTCATCAAGATACCCAAGTCTCCAACCAAGACTCATCTAAGAACAATCTCCTCTCAAGTCCATATCAGGTGACTGCCCCTCAAACTTCCTATTGAAACCATCAACCATCCCAAAAAATACTTCTCTAATCCAAGAGAAATTAACATCACCACTGTCTCTAAGTATCCATGAGCACTTGTAACCAATCAATCCATGCCAACTCCAAATGCAACATAGCAATATCATGAAGTATCCAGCTTATGATTAGTGTACTCGATACCAAGAAACTAAACCATGATCAATGTCAAAGTTCCAACCATGGCCTCAGGAACATAAACATGACAACATGATCTTACCATCTCAACTAAAGAGAGAACATGTCACAACTCTAAACGCGTATCAATAGTATACCATAACATAATAATGAAACCATCCTTATACCAAGGATAACATGCCAAATAAAAGCATAAACCACACCTTTGCCAAGAACCCTGTGAGTCCTCAAGATGCAACCATCTCCACACACCATGAAGAAAACCATCTCCATATACCAGGAAGAACCATCTCCACAAACCATGAAGATAACAAGTGCACCATGCAAATGTCAAAGATGCTTCTGCAGCAACAGGATCTAAGACAAACCTCCAACATCTGCAAACACTTAATAAATATATCAATGCCAACAACTCCCACTCAACCATGGTACCAAGTCACCTATGGCATCAAAAACTAGGAACTAATCCTACACTATCACCCCATCACTGTCACAAGCTTCCACTAAACCATTTATCCAAGCTATCCATGACATAATGATGAAAAACCATCTTCTAACCATGAGAATCAACCAAGGCATCAAACCATCAAAGAACTCAAAATGCACATCATGAGCTCCTCAAAAGAAACTAAATAATCATGATCCTCAACTAAGAAGATATACCACCATAACCAAATTAGAAAATCCAAGCTAATGAACATCGAGGATGTACCTGTATATCCAATCATGTCATGCCAAAATTCATGGCACCATGATCACATCCATGAACCAAGCATTTGGCTCTCAAAGTGTCCACCCTATTAGCATAAAATAGTCAACCACAATCCTCCACCATGACTGTACCTGGTAACAACATCTCATCCCTTCTACCTGAAGAAATCAACAAATCATGTGACTTAGGGCATAGACAACCCAAATCCAAGCCACCATTCTGAATATGCATCAATAATGAAAGATCAATGGGCAAAGACAACCCATAACCAAGCTATAAATGCAACTTGTAAGTATAGACCACTTACAACACTACACAACTCTTAGACTGAAGAAGTCATCATAAATATCCAAACCAAATACTGATAACCATGTTATCATGAGACCAATCTAAAATATGAACTGAGTATACAATGACATCAACTCTTAAATCTCCAATGCCATAAACTCACAATGTTAGCATAGTCAAAATATATCATAAACTATTCAGATCAATATATCACCAAATAAATCATGCCAAACCTACACCAAATTTGAACCAATGTGTAGAGCTCTCCAAGAGCTTTCTATTGACTACTCAAAGTCTAAAATCTGACTCCGTATGCCCAAGTTATGCCCTAATTCGTGCTCAAAATAAATAACATCTGCCTTTAGGACTCTTAAAACTTAACAAAATTTCAAAATCATAGAACCAAACCTACACCATGTTGTAGTGCTCTGAATTAGCTTTCCAACGCTTATAAGAACTTTGAAATCTGATATTCTAAGAGAATGTTATGGCTATTTTACTAAGATAGCCTTTTTACCATTTTTAGTTCAATTTTTTTTTTTTTTTTCAATGACGAAAATTTTGACGGGATTTAATTTGACGACCATCATGGGCTGAAACCAAAAAACTCTTTCATTGACTCTGAACATGGCCAAACTAGGGCATATTATATATCAAAATTTATGGAAATGTCTACCCAGATCCAATGGTGAGGTCTATTTTTACCCAGGAGGTCATTTCTACAAGCTACACCCCAAAATCCTCATTTAAATGAAAGATTTGAAAAAATCTTTTGTCCAACAATTTCACATGCCCAAATATTTTAACATCCCATCATAACAACAAACCCAAAAGCCTCAGATCTATAATAAATCATTCATATATGTTGCCCTTTTCTTTTATCCTCTCATGCATTTCCATGGATTCAATCTAGGATTACAATAATAAAACCATAGCTCTGATACCACTTGTAAGGAAACTTAGCAATAAAAAAATAATAACCGTCTCCACATAATCCATAATAGATTTGAAATAAATACGGAATTAAAATCCACATGCAAGAGAATAGACAACATATCCACAAAATTGTGACACAAGATATACCTTGGGAAACCCTCATTGAGGGAAAAACCTAGCCTCCAAAAGCATCCATCACCATGTATTATTCAAAAAATATACCATTGCAATACAACCATGAAAGCCTTCATGGCCATAGCCACAATCGAGCAAACTATATGAACAAGCATGAATCCACACATCCAATGCCATGCTTCCAACCTTTCACAAATGCTCCCTTGGCTAACCTGTTAAGCCTTGTCTCGCTCGACTCTTGCCTTTCTCACTCTTACTCTCTCTACAACAACTACCCTTGTGGCTGCTTATATAGTAGCAAGTCCCACAAAACCACCAAGTGGTATTACATAAACCATGTGCTAAAACCATTGGCTACCTAACCCACTGACCCCACATTTAATGTTGGGCATTTAATTCTTTTTCCCAATATTAAATATTTACATGAAATATTATCACAATGTTACAATACAACTCATCAAGAATATTCCATGGGAATCTTTACATGTTGCATGCCCATCTAGGTGGAACATTACATGATAAAATAAAATTATAAAATAAAAATATTATGCAATGTGTGCAACACCCATTATCTCAACATTTATTCCTTTAGAAAGCCTCATATTAGTAGAAAGACACCAATAGGAACAACCAAAAATGGGAAAAATAAAAACCAAGCTAATCTAACCCATTATAATCACAAACCTCTTGACGAAGGTGAAAGCCTTGGGGGGAATAACACTTGACTTCATTTAGTGAGACAACTCGTGGGATTGTGACCATGAGGAAATCATTAGGTGGTTATTCTTTAGTTACTCTTTTGGTTACAAGGTCATTTTCTTGTACTAGGTACAAGAGGGGTGTTATGGATAGAACCTTTACTAGACACCTTAGCATTTAGAGGCTACTGTATTTTGTCTCTCAATACCTTTGTCCAATCATCAATCCTAGTGGACTTTTTGAATCACCCCAAGATTTTGTACTCATGATATATGTGTTCCATTGGATGTGGGTACCTCATCTATGCTAAAGCTAATATCTATAATGAGCTCATCACATTGCCTAACTCTAACTCATAGAGAAACCCATTCTTGGAAATTTATCGTGCTTTAAATCATCAACATAATGATTATAGTACTTCACAGTGCATGGGTCTGAAATATAAAGTCCAGGATCTTATTTATTTTGGAACACCTAATGATGACATTGATGAGGATATTATTCTTGAGAAATATCACATTGATGAAACTATCTATAATGATTTTTTCCTTAATACATCTACTTCTTCCAACACCCATGAACCTCCCAAAAATTTAGAGTTTTCTAGCATAATTCCATCAAACAAAGAACCTATTTTTTTTTGCATTGACTATGTGTACCCTCAAGGATACTTCTAAAAGAAACTCAAGATAATTTTCACTTGGCTACAAACCTTTTTCCATACTACTAAGACTAAAGATCCATAACCTCCATGTGATGTTATGCCTACTATGCCAACATCAACTAGTCCTTTTTCACCTCTTCAAGATCCTATCATGCAAACCCAATTTACTTCCTTGTCCTTAGAAGTGGCTTCATTTCAAGAAGACTCCCAAAAAACTAAAGATGTAAATGTCTTAAGAAAGATCAAAATCATACACCCTTTATTCTCCTTCAAGGTTTGATTCTTTCATATCCTATGTCTTGTCCACCTATCAAGAAAGATTGAAATACCAATTCCATTGAATTTCTTATAAATCATGAGAAAAGTCTTATTCCTAGGCTATCTAAAGATACTTCTCAAGATCAAAGTAATGCCTAATCTCCTTTTTTCACTTCTTCATATACACCTCAAAAATATATTGAAGCTAAAAAATGTTTCTCTATAAAAATTATTCATGTAGCTATTGATATCCTTGGCCATGTTTATCACTCTAATGATATAGATATTCCTACTCATTATCCCTTTGCATCTCCTAAGTCTATCATTTGTCCTTATCCATCTAAGATAATGCCTTCATATCTTCCATCCAGATAAGGGTCTTATGCTCCTCCATCTCTTACTTTCACTCCTTGATTATCATCTACTTATCCTATTATACTGCAAGATCAACAAAGTTACTCACCATTGACGTCTTCACGTCCACCTTTCCATCTAAACCAATCATATTAGTCTTATTCATCCACAAATCCCAAGTCTTTCAAAAGTAATTTAGATGTACACCATAAAAAGAATAAATACAAGAATCCATTGCAAAATTAAGATTATTGTTTCTTATCTAATCAACATGTCAATGGAAAGAAAGAAAAATATTCAAGCGACCACAAAGGTCCACTAACAAAAGAATGAAATCAAAGAAAATATGGATTCCTAAATCCATCATTCAAGAAATATGTTCTAAAGCATCCAAAGGAAATAAAAAAATAGAAGCTATATGGATTCCCAAGTCTCTCTTAAAAGACTTGAATATTTGAAATAAATCAAATTTTATATTCAATCTTCCAAAGCTTCCATGGATCTCATCTTCTTGCAAAACTTTCCTACCATCTCATACATCTGAACCTAAAGCTATTTCATCTATGATTCATCTATTATTCCATCACCCTTTAAGGTGTGTCTCAATGTTGATCTTGCCTACTTTTTAACCTACCCTTATGCAATCTTTTCAATCCTACATTTACCCACTATCTATCCTCCTTCTAGTCTTCCAAAGAAGAAAATCTTATCCTCTACATACCTTTATTTTCTCTACCATCTCCCTTCCATCACCCTATATACATCTTTAATCATACCTTACAATGGTTTTGGCCTATTATGATGTATGCTTCAATAGGAGAACTGTCAAAATTTAAAATTCTTGAATTCTTTCTAAAGACCAAAATAAAAATAAAAAGAAAAAAGAAAAAAATAGTGTCTTTATGAAAACCTAGTAAACAGGTGCCTTGGTAGAAAAAGTAAAGAAATATAAATGTGCCCTATAGTGAAAACCTCTTCTTATGGTGCCTTGGATAATTACCATGATGAAAACCTAGAAAATAGGTGTCATGCATAATTCTTCCATAATCCATCCCTTTCATCTTTCCTCTTTGATTTTGATAATGTTGAGAAATCCTTGAGTATTGGTTATCTTATCTATTCCTTACCTTATCGTGATCCTTCTTATCATGATCCTTCTTATCCCAAATCATTCACTTCTAGCCTCCATAATGAACTTTACCTTTACTATTCTATCTTATCTATTCAACCAATTATAAGGTCTAGCCTCCATAATGAGCTTTACCTTTACTATTCTATCTTATCACTTTGTCGCTGCAAGAGCATCATAATATAGGCTGCCAGAGCATTGTATTTTCTACAGAAAAGTCAAGATAATTCAGTATCATATATTATTATATGTAGTATTCAAATATATATCCAATGATGTACTAAATGACTCTTATATTATTAATACACATGTTTAGGAAAGAATTAGAGTTAGTACTCTTAGTTGTTTTGTGAAAGAAACTGAAAAGGGTAAAAGCCAATGAGGCACATAGTAGGTGAAACGATTTGTACAACGAGGCAACTCGAGTGGTTTTATTCCAGGAGGTTTTCCAGTAAAGGCAAATACTAGTTCCAAATTCTTGTATATGTTATTTTACTTTACATTTCATTTATTCATTGTTATGTTTTATAATCATGATTAAAGTAAACCAAAACCAAAAAGTTGTCTATGAACACTGATCCACCTTCCCGAACCATCTTAGCCCCCTCTTCCTGTTCATTGTACTTCTGCATAATGTAATCTTGTACCAATATATTCGACAACTAATCTGTGGTTGCAAGGCAGCAATAAATATGTTACTAAAGTGGAAAGAATTTCTCATCCTTATTTAACAATGAAATATCTGTTCATATATATATATATAGAGCCGTTGGTTAAGAAGATTGACTTTTACTCACAATGATATAGGTTGTTTTTCTGCTAAATCTTCACAGAGTTGCTCTTTTGCCGAGTTTTTAATCCTTAAAATAGTCGTAACTCTCCAATTTATTTTTTACAAAGAGATTTCTCTGAGCAAATAAAAAGTAGTGAAAATTATAAACTGGGTATTTTAATTCTGAAATCAAAATAGAAAAAAATAGTTAAGACTTAAACAGAAGCGATTATTTTATCTTATTTAACAAACGCCGTGCATTAACCTCAACTCATCAATTAACACTATAAATCCTCAGAGATAAAATATTTGACAATACATAATTACAAACAGACTTTCATGGGTTATTGTGAATGCTAACCAACTCCATCTTATAGCAATGTCTGTGACTTTCTGACGGTGGAGGTGGTCACAGATTGTATTGTATTGAATTATTGTTGTTCTAGGTTGTAATTCATAGATGCAGAGATTATATTTGAATAATTCTATAGCTTATGATGTAGTTTATTGACTTTCGGTTTACCATCAATATATGGCCGCAGAAAAATGAAAGATGGCTTCAAAATGTGAGCCAGTGTGGGGTGAAATCTTTCTGGTGCACTTTTAAGGGCCTTTTGATAGGAGGAAAGCATTGTATTACTGGCAATTCGTAGTCGCAATCAGACAGATGTAAAGAAATAAAGGTATAGCAAAAGCTAACTCTACTTTCTTGCGAGAACATGACAGGAAGATTTAGACACAAGATCACAACTAGATTCATATTACTGAAGCTGAAATCGATCCCTTGGGTTTGCAAAGATATTACAAATTAGCTTCAGAGAATGAGCTCAAACAAACAAGTAAACACGGAAACATAGACGACAAGTATGATACCCACAACAAGAGATTACCGGTATAACGGATGGTCAATTCCCGGTAAATACATTTATTTTACCCATACAACACATACTTAGAGTTTTGTTTCAGCGGACTTTACCGCCCAGTCTACATCAGCAGGCTTTCACTTCTTCACCTTGGTGTTTTTGCCCTTCCCTTTGGTCCCCTCGCTCTCCACGGTCCACTCGCTCGACCCATACTTGGTGTCCCCTGCGGCTTGCACATTACCTCTCCCCCCTCTGCTCATGATCCCACTGTTTTCCCCAGTGTTTTTGTTCGTCCCTGACTTGGGCGCATCGTCATCCACATTCGTGGATGATACCTTCCATTTGCTCTGCCCATAGTCGGTTTTCCCTGAGGATTGCACATTGCCCCCCCCGCCATGGCTCATGATCCCTGAGTTGAGGCCTGATTTAGCTTTCTTACTCATTTTTAAAGCACCTTCTGCAAATGCCCAGGAGACTCAACACTCGATGCCAAATACAAGGAGTTTTTACCTCCTTATATAGGCTCCCTTGTCAGCAGCAGAGCATCATAATGTAAACTACACAAATTTGTGAGAACCAGAGAATCAGAATATAGACCACGAGAGCATCAAAGAAGACAGCCCAAGAGAAGTATGCCATGACGTTAGCGTTAACGGAATCAGGATTACGTCACCTATCAATAATTTATTTTGTAACCCTTTTCTGGGACCCGAGAACATAGTGATGATGCCAAGCTCACTAATAATAGCGATTTGGGTATCAGAAAAAAAATGCATAGTGGACATTGTTCGATCAGGCTCTTTCAAATTTTAATATATTATGCTTGATTTGTACATTTTTGGATCAGTTTAAAGCTTCCTACTAATCATAGTTTTTAAAAATATTTATTTATATTCCTTTCTGAAATATAAATGACGAAAGAACTCATTTATGAGGACCAGAGCATCAGAATATAGCCCGAGTTGTCACAACGAGAGCATCAGAGTACAGATCCAGAATGACCGAAAATGTCAAATATCACGACCAGAGCATCAGACAAAGTAGACGACCGAAAAAAATATGCCATGACGCCAGTGGCTATCTCGAGGGAAATAGGATTATGTCAATGGCTATCTAGAAGGATTATGTTTCAGCTATTAATTATTAATATAGTAACCCTATTTCCGGACCCGAGAACATTGTGATAATGTGAAGCTCTTTTGGAAGGGGACGATAGATATGGGCACTCACTATGGGGCCAGCAATTCATCCACTAGGGATCATCCCATGTCCATAGTCAATATCATATGAAATGTGCCATGTTCTTGTCAATTGTATAACTAGTACTTGCATCAATAAGAGGTGCAATGGTTATGTTGATAGTTAATATATGCTGAATAATTATTATGGTTATAGTTAAGATTGAAGGTAAAATCTAAAATTTAAGCAAATTCCAATCTCAATATATGATCTCATTACATATTATGTGAGATCTTAAATCTCTTTAGATAATGAGTATGGTCATAGTTAAGATTGTAGATAGAACCCAAAACTTAAGAAAATTCCAATCATAATATAACATACATTACCTCTAGATATAATATCAACCTTATTATAATGCTTATATTACTCTATCCCTTACACTAAGGAACTACAGAGTTATATCTAAGGAACTTCAACTTCAATTATGATTGAACCCTATTCTAATCCTAGCCCACATTCAATTGTAATCCTGAACCCAAAGCTTTACCTTACAATGGTCATTTTATATTTGTATTTTTTGGCCAAATATTCTCAAACCATTTGATATTATGATATTTAATTTTAATTTTTTTCTTACTTGAACCTTAAATACAACATTTAAATACATACCCAAATCCTGAAATACAATCCTATTAATAGTTCTAAGTACCCACCTTAACAAGAATATTCTTCAAGTATAATATTTTTTAGAGTAGAAGGAATATGGAAAAAAATTGGTATACCTTGGTTAATGTTTTGGGGGGTTGAATGGTGGTCCCACAATAGTTTTAGATTAGTTTGCCAATTGGTATCAACAAATAGAATAGTGACAGTACAAGAATCTATAGTATTAGTAAACACTATACTCACAGTGGCAATAGAATCTAGGAAATAACAAGGATTGGGAACAAATGTGAATTAAATAAATGAAAAGTGTTCTCTTTTTATGCAAACTTTCCTATTCCTAGAGTGGAGATTACACATCCAATGTAGTGATCCCAATAACCACTGTAACTGCATAAATTGCGTAGTGATTACTCTCACAAAGATTCATTTCCACTAGATAGGCACCAATTTTATCATATTTTGGTGTAGAGAATTAACTCCTATTAGCTTATTCTTCCATATAGTAGCTTATCCAAGGCCCATGGACTCTTGCAACTAAAACCCCCTGCTTTTGTCTTCAAGTCTATAACTCATAGAATAAGAATATATGTTTATTAAATATTCCCATTAAAGTCTCCATTGGAAGCTTCCAAAATAGAAATGAAATGATTACGACATCCAGAGAACTCATTTACAAAGGAGAAGACTATCTCTATAGTCCTATTTTGATCTGTTCTATGTTTAGTGGGGGTGTGTAAAACTTGTCTTCACCTTTGCAACTCAGAATAAAAATGACAGAGTGTAGTATATATCTAGAATTCCACTAGAAATGGCTCTGGGAATCTCTTCTCAATGCTTTGTCAAACATAAGCAGAATGGGTAGAGGTGGAGCTTCATTTGATCTTGCTAATTTTAAATAGGTGTAAATGGGGTGGGGCTGGATACAGCCCAGGTAACTTAGGAGAAATTTATCTACATGTCAATAATTTATAGAATTTATTCCCACTAAAAATAAATGAAATGAAATTAAGTTTTTTATTTAATGAAATTTTTTTATCAATTACACAATCCTTAAACTAAGGAGTTGCAATTGTGAGAATGAAATACAATTAAAATTTCATGGAACCATTGACATTTAAACATTCCTAAAAAATATTAGTAGTCACAACTCTATTTCTAAGGAAGCCCCGCCTCCTTGAGACCCTAGCTTAACATTTCTCACCCGACGCTATGCTACCTTTCCCCCACTTGACACGTTGTCAAAACATTAAACATTCATCTAATCCATATTTATTTTAACATCTTAGCCATTTTGGGAAGAATATTTATTGACAATAGCTCTTGAACATTTTCTAGCACTTGACATTGAAACATCAAGGGCATCCCCACAAAAGGTAGCCTATCAGATAATTATTTGAGTTAATCTAAATATTTAATTACTATCATTTTTTATAAAGGAGGTAGGGAGACGGCCCTAAATATAAAGATTAAAAATATAAAATGGCATAGCCCCATGCCATTACAACCAAGTAGCTAGCCAGAAAGACTAGAACCAACATACACATGACTCCTCAAAATAATAAAGAAAATCCAAGATCTACAACTACTACTGATACCAATCACAAGAGCAACAATTAAATTGGTTGAAGATTTCATCAAACTAGAAACCAAAGGAAAAACTTGTAACCACAAAATCTATGCAAATTATAGGAATTGATTCACTATTTTCCAATAACATACTACTTTTAAAGAACATATCTTAGCCTAATTTACACTATTTCTATTTAATATTTGCATCTAAATTTGTAACTATGTTATGTTGGCTAAGGAGAAAATAATTATAGGCTTTGTTCTATGCACTTTATGCATATAATTTTTTATGCTGGAAAAGTACATTTATATACTAAAGGTAAATTTGTTGTAAATAGGTTGAAAAATGGAAAAACTTTGATGAAAATTAATCCACATTGATTTTTGACAAGTTTAGAGGATGGATTCCTTGAGAAATGTGCAAAAAAGTAGATTTTACCTTGAAAATGAGTTTAGCTAAGATTAGAGAATTTAAAAGTAAGTAGGAGCAATGGATGGCCTGAGTGTCAGACTAATCAATTAAATTTGATAGAGAGGGCACAAGAAGTAGCGTTTAAACTTGTATGTGAAAAATGTGGACACACTTCTCTATGACATTCTATCAAAGGGATCATATAGATAAGGAAACTTGAGTGGTGACCTAGAGGTTCCTATCTATGATGTGCAAGAGCTATGAGATGGTGGCTATCAAATGAACCTAGCTTAAGCAACCGTTGGAAGGTGTACCATAGAAGGAAATATTCAAAGAGTACAGGCAAGAATGCCAATATCCTAGAATCAAGATGAGTGTAATGCAAATTTAAGTAAAATAAAACAAGATTCTTGAGATACAAGATTAAGGTAACAAGGATGAATATTTACAAGGCCACCTAGCTAAACTATGTGAGCTAAGCTATGTATAAAGAAAACTAAGGTAAATTTAAGGAAGAGAATATAAGGGCAAGATGAGCACAAAGTGAATTCTCCAAGTGCTTCAAAAGCTCCAAGAAAACCTACCACATAATGTTAACATAAACTAGGGGTTATGTGGAGGATCATGGTGTACCAAAAAGTGGTGATGTGAAAAAGGTTCAATTTGAATGTCAAAATGGTTTTCAAAATCTCATTTGATTTTTTTCCATTCATCATGATACAAAGCCAAAAAGGTTAGGCCAAACCTTATCAGGTATCCAATCCATTATATCAAGTCATATACTTGAAACCTACTACTTTGAATTTTAGAGAAATAAAATTTGAGAACAAATAATACATCTATGTTTGGGTTTTGTTTGTGTTACCTCCATTTTGAGTATCAGATATAGGGATGGGTATCAGATATAGGTAAGATTTTTTTGAATTTTTTAATGATTTTGAATGAATTTTACAATAATTAGGTATTTTAAAAGGAAATTGTTGAAGATTAGGTTTTTGAATTAGAAATAGTTCGCAATTGAGTTTTTTAAATAGAAATGTTGTTTTGCAATTTAATAGGTATGACTACCCCGAATGATAACACTGAGCCAAGAAATAATGTTCCTTGAAACTCTCCACAAAGAAATCCACTACCCTCTCAAAACGATCCACCAAATGATCCCCTATTCTTTCAAAACCCTACTTGAATCAAAGATTTGATAGAAAAAAATCCCACCAAACTAAGGGTTTTGTAAACCACATATAACAATATGCCTACATTGGCTCCCATGTTATCCATGTTAAACACCATAGTGGATAATATTAAAACACTTACCGAGGAAAAAATGTTGGTCTTCATTGGCATGAGAAAATGCATGCCATATTTGATAATGGGTTGGACTATGATAAGGTTACAGGCCTAAACATAACTAAAGATGATATACTTAACCTTTTTGTAGGCCTAAAAATTGGTAAAATAGTAGACCACAAAAAAACCAAATTATTAATTAAATGGTGCACAAATGAGGCTATACATACAAACTTTTTGGATTTTTGGTGGATGGGTTTTGACAAACCTTCACACAACAATTTAGAGACCTGTCATTCTATTTCTTTAAAAAATTGTATGTTGAATGTGAGTTGTACCTCAAGGTCAACTACCAGATCATTAGGCCCAACATGGGTGTAGCATGAGCAACAACTCAAGATAGACCCTTTTCCCAATGGAACTGATATCATTGCAAAGGCTAGCTCTTAGACTATTAGTGTCATCCATAGATTGAGTAGCCTTTTGATATCCTAGGCAAGGTCAGTGTTCCCTCCCCATGTTGATGATGCTAGCGCAAGTTCATCATCGAAAAGCTCATCACATTATTTTGTGCCCCATAGTTGTATAATGTGAAAGAATATTTGTCTGGGTCCAATAGGTGATCTTTCTAAGTATCAATTTATATTTGAGGAGGATGATACACTAGACAAATGTACAAAGGCTACACACTCTGATGTGAGAGAGGAGGGGCATGCACAGCCATGGAATCCTTCTATGTCAATACGTGTATACATATTTTTGTTATGGCATATATGATTTAAATTTAATCTGTATAATATAGTAATTTTAACCCGTACAGACTTACACATGTATGTGATCTTCATTCGTGTTTATTTGATGACTAAGGCAGAGCTCAAATAGGTTTATAATGTCACATTCTCAGCTATTTCATTTGGCCTTGAGACATCTATGATACATTATGTTGTGCTCTTATTATTTTTCTATTTGATATTGGAGCATATATGGTTTCTAATCTTTCTTTCCTCTTGTAGGTATCACCTATCAGTGGGGAGTAGAGTGTGGCGTGTGAGGTAGAGTCCATTACCAAGGGAAAGGTTATTAGGTTCTTTTAAAGTGATTAAATAAAAATGCATTCTTCTAAAATATTTGTGCTAATGAAATTTAATTACATTAATTATTGTACATGGCATGGCTTTTAGTGATAAGTCTAGGAAGATTTGGTATCATGGACCCTCTAACATATTCATTCACAATGAGAGCTCCATCATATGTGTAAGTATAATTTATTTGTTATTTCCCTTATTTTCATAAAAAAATTCAAAAATTATTTCCATGATATTAACAACTAGGCTTTTCTATCGCATAGGAAACACATAGTCTACAGGAGGCTCGACGTCGAAGTTTTGTATCTTTTCTCATGCGGCCATTATATCCAAAGGAGGACTCGACAAAGGTTAGTTTTAGTTTTCTTTCTTAATTATATGATATAAGTTTAGGATACTATGAATAATATTATTATATTTTAGAGTTGTAGATCCATATGATATCAATACTTGAACATATATGTACTACAATAAATGAGGTTCAAGCATTGCCAAGGACATATGCGAGGACTCTTGAATGCCACAAGAGGTTGAGGAGAGAGGTATTTATGATGAAAGTTTAATGCTATAAATACAAACATTAAAAAAATGATCATTATGCATTTGAGTAATTCAATGTTAGATATATAGAATCATTTAAATTTAGTAGTCAAAGTTTGGGTTTTCCTTTTTCTTGGTCAAATAAATAGTATTGACAAATGAGTTTCAACATACTTAACCATTTTCACCACACATGTCGAGTACACAATAGATGTCAAGCTAGAATTTTAGTAGGTATCGAGTCATAGTTATTGCTGAGGAGATTATAGTATAACACATGTTGAGCAAGATAGTAATTGTTCTTATGCTAAGTAACAGAATCATTTAGATGTCAAGAAAATTAGAACAACATATGCCAAGTGATATAGGACACAATAGGTGCCGAGCAACCTAGGAAACATAGTAGATGCCGAGCAATCTAGAAACAGTATGTGCCAAGCATCAGTAATACATCGTGTGTCAAGCAATGCAAAATTAGCGGAAGATTTTTATCCTACACAAACTAAGATGTAAATCATTTTTGGAGCTGACTTAGAGAAATCTCGAAGGAGAAAGAGGATAAGGATGAGTCATTTGCAATCCCTATGAAATTTGCATGCAACCAATCAAGAAAATTGTGAAGGCATGAAATTAATGAGAAAAATGTAAAATATGAGTGAGAATTTGAGATTCAATATGGATTGTAGATCCATACCTAACCCTAAGTCTTTGCATTCTTTATTAGGAAGATGAATGGACCATTGTATGTGTGGAAAAAAGTTGCATAAGCGGAGATTATGGTGAAATCTCAATGAAAGGGATAGTAGTTATATTCAGTTGACCATAACAGAATAGGAGACATAAAGAAAG
This sequence comes from Cupressus sempervirens, assembly GCA_028749045.1. Lineage (NCBI taxonomy): Eukaryota > Viridiplantae > Streptophyta > Pinopsida > Cupressales > Cupressaceae > Cupressus > Cupressus sempervirens. Next base: position 90,077,368 of record CM053790.1, on the reverse strand, counting down.
ATCAGATCAAGCGAGGGTCAGAAGAGAAAGAGAAAATCAAGTGCCTAAACCCAACAATTCAAGATTGCATACACTCAGGTCAAAAGTTCTAATACTCTCTCACAATTGTATTAGAAATTGAAATCCTATGGTGGTAGGTTAGTTTAATAGCTAGAGACAAAAATCTTTAGATAAAGACAAGAAAATCCTATGTATTAGGTAGGTTTAACAAACTTTATGTAAATCCTTTAATAGGGAAAACTATTAGAAGTGGTTAAATTCATTGCTGCAGTAATTTTGTGGGTATCATCCCCACCCCAATTTTACCTTCTTATTCCTAGAGGGTTTCTGGGTAACCAAAATCTCTTGTGTTATGTGTTTATGCATGCTCTCATTTTATGTTTGTTTACTTCCATGCATGTTAATTGTAGTTATATGTTACCATGAATTTGAAAGAATGAAAAATTGGTACTTCTAATTCACCCACCCCCTCTCTCATAAGCACTCTTCCCATTTGAATATTCCAACAATTTGTATTAGAGCATTGGTTCTCATAAGAAGAATCCTAACAACTTGGAGAAAAAGGTCAAAAGATGGAAGTTTTCAAACTAGGGAAGATCATTGACAATCAAGTAATTGATGTGCAACTAGGTCTACACAAAGTAGAGGAAGCTAGGGAGGAATTGAGAAAATCTTTGAAAAGAAGAAAGGAGATAGCCATAGTTGAAAATGAAATACACTACAAGCAGATTGATACCACACACATATTTGCCAATGGAGATTTCAAGGAATTTGATGCAACAATAGAAGAATTAATGGAGAAAAATACAACACAAGCTGGAATAATTAGATTACTCAAGCTTGAACAAGAGTCAGAAGCCATATTGCTTTGTGAAGTGAGTGAACCAAAGAAAAGAGATATTGAAGATAAGGCCATGGTAGAAGATGAGAAGAAAGATATCATCAATAACTTGGAAGAGAAGACAATTGAATTTGAAAAGATTTCAAACATGTAGTTAGACACCTTAAGCCAAATGATGAATGCTCATCATGAGCTAAATATGAAGGACACTGAGGTCTCCACCTTGAACATGCCAAATGAGCAATTGCAAAATGAAATGAAGAGAGAAAAAAAAATAGCAGAAAGCTACAATAAACCTAATGAGGCCATCATAGTTTTTGAGCAATTGCTGAAATCACCAAGGGCAAGCAATGACACTACAGGACTTGGCTACATCAACACTGAACAAGGAGAATCATCGAAGGCTGCAGAAGAAAGAAGCAACAAAGGTAAGAACACTAAACCTACGTGTCATTTCTATGGTAAAAATGGACATACCTCTAATGTATGTAGGAGCAAGAATACTCATCAACATAATAAGCCCACAAATGCAAGTTTTTTTCATTAGTGCAAAAAACAAGGACACTTAGCATGAGACTGCAGAACCAAGACCATGAGAACACCAAGATTTGAGGGTCACTACTACAACTACAAAAAATATGGGCATAGAGCATTTGAATGCAGATCAAAGCCTATGTGGACTTCTAACCACTCTACAAGAAGAACCAATCATGTACATCACCACAATTGGGATTCCAACACTAGGTACAGTTGTCACTATTACCAAGAGTATGGACACATTCCTAAAAATTGCATAAGAACACATTTTAAGGGAAATTACAGTAGATGGTTAAACCAAACTAATTGTTTTAGTTGCTTGAAGACTAGACATGTTTGTAGGAACTATCCAACAAAGGCCAAGACACCCAAGATTGAGGTTAACAAGGGAAAATAAAAAGTTGATGTGGAACACATTAGGGAAGATATGAAGAAGACATGGTAGAAGAAAGGTGAATGCATCACATCAAATGGAGAGATCACTTCACCCAAGAGGTCAAGTGATCACACCTCATCAAATTAAGCACTAGAAATGCACATAGGGCTGATACATATAAAGATGTATCATACATTAACCCAAAAAGAACATAGGAACACTGCAAAGAAGAAATCTGCATAAGTTAAGATGCCAAGATAAAAGTTGGAAGATGATGTTGAGCTATCTATGGTTATCGACTGAAACTCCAGTTTAGGCCGAGTTAAAATAGACCACTAGATGCCGAGAAAAGTGCTAACAGTGGCTATTGAGTGAGTGGAAAATAGTGGATACTAAGTTGGAAAATCCTTTGGAAGCTGAGTGTATAGCTATAAAGCATGAAAGCAATAAATGCTAGGTTTCAAGACTAATAAAATTGAAAATCAATTATTTTCACGGCATTCAAATGAAGAGAAAAATTAGGAGAACTAAGAGGTGATCAAGTAGCTATCTTATAGTCACTAGCATCAAACACAACAAAGATTTAGCATGAACTTATCAATCTATAGGTATTTATCAAGTGCCGAGCTATGTAGAGTTTTAATTTTTAATACATTTTAAAGCCCTAGTTTGGTAATATGGCTTCTAGCTCAAGAAACCTTAAGGCTAAGGGAGATCATGAGATTCAATTGGTTAGAAATGAAGTTAAATAGCATGAATTTAGACCAATACTTGAAGTAGCCTATAAAAATGACCTGGCTAGTGCACTATCTGTCATTCCACCCAAAGTCATTATGGTTCAAGATGTAAGGAAATGCTACAATTGTAAAATCAGTGCTATAGGTGATCTAGAAATATTTAATGCCTATGATAAGTTATGTGAGAATAAGATATTGAAGGATTAATTTTCAATCGTTGAGAAGAAGGGTTTAACTAAAACCCTAGTTTTTCCCATAGTGTTTAAAATAGAATGGATCCACATTGTTTTGAGCCAAATTCATGATGGATGTTTGTGGCTAGAGTCAGGACCAATAAAGATTACTAAGAGGATTGTGCATAGGATTACTAGTCTTCCAACCCTAGATTGACCAAAAACATTGAGAAGTGACAAATAGGAGGTAATTGAGAAGAACACAAGCACAAAATGAAATAATAGGGTAATGACTATTGATACTATGAATGACCCCCTACTTGACTTTGCTGTAAGAATAATCTCACATAAATTTTATCAATTTAGCAGACTAAACAACATTCCCTACATAGCTTTTAATGTGGCATACAAGTTAGTAGAGAAAGATCACACCTATGATCTGGTTGAACTCATGTTGCAGTAAATTAGTGAGAACTTAGGAGCCATAAGGAGATCAAAAGGTGCACAGTGTAAATTTGGCTCAATTCTCATGTGCATATTCTTTTACGTGATGAAAGAATTCCCTTCATTTGGGAAGGTAAATTGGAATTCTAACAAGATAGTAGTTACTCAAATTAATGAGTTTATTGATCAAATGGGTGACAATTTTGAAGCCCACATGACTAGCTATATTGAAGATTTTAAGAAGTCTACGAAGCAAAGGATGAGGATACTAGTCTCACTGGTTGAGAAACATGTAAATGACATATGTTTCTTGGTAGATATTGACTTCAAATATATTCAAGCTACAATACCAAGGATAAGATGGCTAAGGCCATTAAGATATGAACTAGATATTGATGAAGCCTCAGCAACAATCACAATGTTGTTAGTAGAAGAAATTGATAAAGCAACTCCTCACTTTGGAACTTATGATGTTGTTAAGTCCAAAATTGAGACAAAACTAAAAACTTCTTCAGTTGATAAGAAGAAGGATAAAATGGTGAGGAACATAAAGAAGAAATTTGGAACAAATATTGAAGGAGAAGCATAAGAAGTGGAAGAAGAGAGTGAAGAAGAAGAAGAACAAGTAAAAGAAAAGGACAAAGAGGAAGGTGCTGAGGAAGAAGAAGCTGAGGAAGTACCTACATCTATGAAGCAAAAGAAAAGAAAGGCAAAAACACAGCCTACAACTCAGTCAAATTCCAAGAAAGAAAGAAAATCAGCCCCAACCAAGCTACCTCCAACCAAGCCAACAACAACAAGGGTCACAAAAAGAGCATCAACTCAAAAGTCCAAAGAGGCAGCAAAACAAAAGAAGAAAGCTACTACACATCTAGTAGAAGAGCCCAAGAAAAGAAGAAGATATGTGGCTCAACTAGACATAGAAGATGAAATGACAAAATCTGAAGATATAAGCCAATTTAAAGTAGTAAGTCATCAACAAAAGTCTTCCATTGATAAATTATGTGCTAAGATTAAGAATGGAGACTTAAATAATTTGAAGAATGTAAATTTTAATAAGCTCACAAAAGATGAGCAAAATAAAATAGAAACATTTGTCTATAATATGACAGCAGAATATAAACATACACCTCTTGAACTAGATAGTTCCTTGCCAAAGGAATTATACAAGATTGTAGAAGAAAAATGGCATTTTTGTCTAAAAACTGAGAAAGAAATAAGAGAGTCTACCTTAGCAAGGATGTTGCCTAATTTGACTAAAATTCAAATAACAAATGTGGTAAAAAGTCACAACAGTAGATTTACTCCCAAATATAGGGCATTCAACATTCTACAAAATAAAATTGAAGTGGTTGTGAAAAAAACCACAAAAGTGTGGAAAGTTATCTACAAGAAAATTGATAATGTATTTAATGAAGAATACAAAATAGAAGCAAGTGCCAAAAAAAAGGAAACAAAAGAAGCAAGAAGAAAGAAGGTAGAAGAAAAGAAAGTAGAAGAAAAGAAAGTGGAGGGAGAAGAAAAAGATGAAGAAGAAAAGGAGGAGGAAATAAGTAAGGATGAAGAAAAGGGGATAGGTGAGCAACATGAACAAATTATGCAAGACACACAACTGCCACCTCCTAGTCCTCCTCACTCAACTACTACACTTGCAGAGATAGTCATCATTAAAGATGTTACTAACAAAATAGTTCAAAATATCAACGTACTCACTATAGAGGATCTCTCAAAGATCCTTCACCAATCTACTCTTCATGAGAAATTATGCACAAATCCTATATTGGTGAGTGTAGATGAAACACAAAGAGCAACGACAACACCACAAAGACAAAAGGTGTAGCCAAAGGTACAGCCTTTTACATACACTAAAGTTGAAGTTTTGATGTTTCCAGCTCCACCTACACCTAGTGTAAATATAGATAATGCTTAGATGCTGAGTACAACGGAGATGAAAGTTGATGAGAAGGATGATGCAACAAAAGAAAAGGAGAAGGTCACCATTCAAACATTGGTAGAATTACCAAAGACTGACACTCCTACTAAGACTATTCAGGAGCCAAGCACTAAAGCTATTCCATTACAATTTTTCATGCTAGGCTTGAGTTCAACAAGAGTGGCTAGGGTACTTCACTATGGAGACCTTAAACTTGATGAAGAAATTGAGATACCCTCCTATGATTCCAAAACTATCACAATGGCACAAGATGATGGAAATGAAAAATGCATTGGAAAGAAGGATGAGGCAAGAAATTTTGAGAAAAGAGTTTAAACAAAAGCAAGCACTTCATGATATCAAGGACATCTTCATGGATGCCTTAAACTTGTAGTCACCAGATGAAGGAAAACCAATAATTGAGCAACTATTAGATATAGTTGATCAGGTGACAAATGAGGAATAGGACATGAATGTTAAACTAATGGAATGGTCAGAAAGAAAATTTCAATGCAAGGTTAATGAGAAGATATCAAGTGGCATTGCACTCAAATAGGTAAAGTTGGCCAAAATTGTTCTTGAAAATATTTTTTCATTGTACAGGAAGTTGTGTGATTTTTTGAATTTCACACAAGAAACTAATCAACGAATAATGAGGTTGGAAAGGAACTTGAAAATTTCTAGTATGCAATTATCTAGAGATCTAGCTCATAGTGAGAAGCATTTTGTACAGATGCTTCACACACAAAGGGACTTAGCTGTGGTAACAGCAGAGGAGGCAAATATAAAGACAAAATTGATGTAGATCCAGTCTTCTATAACCCCTCATTTAGAAATCCTCCACAAGGAACAAGTCTATGCTGAGACAGTATTAAAGAAAGATCCCAATCTTTCTACTCTTGATGAACTAGTACACCTTGTTGTAGAGACTACCATCTAGCACAAGTCATTGGACATTGCTTTGGAGAATTGGGATGCAACTCTAAAAACAATAATGGAGGTAAATAGATTTTTTTTGGCTAAATATGGTCTTACTCCATAGAACCCTTTGACATTAGTATCAAAAAGGGGGAGTAATAAAAAAAGGAGTAGAAGACATAAGGTTTACCAAATTTTGATCATTCTTCTATTTTGAGAAGGATTGTATATAGACAAAAAGAGGAGACAAGGAATAAAGGAGTAAAGAAGAGATGTAAACTTTTGGTAATCACATGGAATATAGGCACATCATATAGATCAAAGGACATAAAGGATTAGGCATATTGGTACATAATTTCAAAATTCAAAGGCATAATCAACTCAGGGGGAGCTCTAAATTAAGTGTTTTTGACACTCATGTCAAATGAGGAGATTTTTGGTCAAATAAATTGTATTGAAAAATGAGTGTCAACAAACTTAACCATTTTCACCACACATGTTGAGTACACAATAGATTTCGAGCCAAAATTTTAGTAGGTACCAAGTCATAGTTAGTGCTTAGCAGATTACAGTATAACACATGCTGAGAAAGATAGGAATTGTTCATGTGTTGAGTAACAAAATCATTCAGATGCCGAGCAACTGAGAACAACATATGTTGAGTGATATAGGACACAATAGGTGCCGAGCAAACCATGAAACATAGTAGATGTTGAGCAATCTAGAAATAGTATATGTTGAGCATCAGTAACACTTCATGTTCTGAGCAACACAGAATCAACATAAGAGTTTATGCCTACACAAACTAAGATGTACATAATTTTTGGAACCGACTTAGAGAAATCTCAAATGAGAAAGAGGATAAGGATGAGTCATTTGCAATCTCTATGAAATCTGCATGCAACCAATCAATAAAATTGTGAAGGCATGCAACCAATGAGAAAAATGCAAAATATGAGCAAGAATTTGAGATTCAATATGGATTGTAGATCCATACCTAACCCTAAGTCTTCGCATTCTTTATAAGGAAGATGAATGGACCATTGTATGTGTGGAAAAAAGTTGCATAAGGGGAGATCATGGTGAAATCTTAGTGAAAGGGATAGTAGTTATATTCAGTTGACCATAGTAGAACAGGAGACATAAATAGAGATCATATCAAGTGAGGATTAGAAGAGAAAGAGCAGACCAAGTGCCTGAACCCAACAATTCAAGATTGTATACACTTAGGTCAAAAGTTCTAATACTCTCTCACAATTGTATTAGAAACTAAAATCCTATGGTGATAGGTTAGCTTAATAGCTAGAGAGGAAAGTCTTTCGATAAGGACAAGAAAATCCTATGTATTAGGTAGGTTTAACAACCTTTATGTAAATCCTTTAATAGGATAAGACTTCATGTAAATTTTTTGTAAATCCTTTCAATAGGTCACTATTGATACAGTGTAAAGCCTTAAATAGGGCAAACCATCAAAAGTGGTTGAATTCATTGCTACAATAATTTTTTTGGTGTCATCCCCACCCCACTTTTACCTTCTTATTCCTGGAGGGTTTCTAGGTAACCAAAATCTCTCGTGTTATTTGTTGATGCATGCTCTGATTTTATGTTTGTTTACTTGCATGCATGTTAATTTCAATTATATGTTACCATGAATTTGAAAGAATGAAAAATTGGTACTTCTGATTCACCACCCCTCCCGGTCTCAAAAGCACTCTTCCCATTTGAATGTTCCAACACTTTTTTGTTTATGTATGAGCCATTTGATCCACCTAGTTCAGTGAAGATGCCACATTTTGATCATCCACTAACAACATATGATAGTATAGTTGTCATAGGATGCATAATGAGACATTTTGAGATGGCATATGCCACATTATATATAAAAATATTGATATTATACACATTTTGATGGCATGATCAGCCACATTTTTTATATAGATCTATGTGTAGACACCTAAAAACCTTTAGAAAATAAAGTATTTTTATTTTCTGAAAAAGTCCTGATGACATCATCATTTATTATTTAATTAATTATTTAATTAATTAATTAATTTTCATGCCATTAAATCCCTTTATCTTAATTAAAAATATTTAATTAAGGAATCCCTCCCAAAAATGTTTAAATCTTATTTAAACATTATTTCCTTATTTATTAATTATTTAATTAATAAATTGACCAAAAATCCTAAAATAAATTAAAAAAAAAATTTTTGCCCAAAACTTGGCCAATTTCCTTATGACCAATAACCTCTTCCAAAATCTTCTAATCCTTCTTTAATTTCAATTAAAGGCTAATCTCATCATTTCCTACCCCTAATCCCAACTCAAAATATTTAATTAAGATTAAATATTAATCCTCATGTTTATTAAAAAAGTTTTAATAAATATCTCCTCAACCCAAACCCTTGAAATAAATAAAACTTTATTTATTTCCTAAAAATCTAATTTATCCTCATCCTAAGAAGTTCTAGACTCTTCTAGAAAGTCTTCATCCTCATCCTAGGAAATTCTAGACTATTCTAGAAAGTCTTTATCCTCATCTAAAATCTAGACTCTTCTAGAAGATGTCTTTAAACCTAATCCTAATCCCCTCATAACCTTGTCACATTCCCTAAACATGAGTTAAAACTTCCTAACCCAAGCCAAAGTTAACAAATATCTCCTCCTTCACCCACCCTCATTAAATGCCATCCACTTGCCTATCCCTAAGCTAATCCTAAACCATCCTAATCCATCCTCTAATCATTTGCACAAGCCTAAACAAGATTAAAACCTTCCTAATCAAGTCCAAGTCAAAATTTCTCTCATCACCCTCAAAATATCTCAACCATAAAACTTTATGAAGTCCACTAGGTCATAAATGACTCTTACAAGCCCTTTTATTGCTCTTACAAGTCATTATGAGGGTCTTTATGAAGATTTTATCCCTTGATCCTCCTTTGTTGACTCATCCTTCCCCTCTCCTCCATCCTCTCACCATGTGACATGTGTCACTCCTTGATTGGCTATAAGGAAGCACAATCCATGTGCTCTCCTCTCATGCAATCTGAGCCCTCCATAAGCTTTTTCCTATCCTTGCATCTTAGCCCTCAAACCCTCAAGCCTCTTGCCTATAAATTGGATCCTTCTCCTTTGCAAAATAACACAATCCATGAAGTAAAGTTATAATGCTATTTTGAGAGCCAAATCCATACTAAAGCCATCTATCCACACCAAAAATCCACAATCATCCATTGAAGCCTTTGGAAGCATATTGAGCATACATCCTATCCATTTAGATAAAGCTACTCAACAAGAGAGCTTCTTATTGAGAGAGTCCATTAATGGCTCATATTCTCAATTGAGAGCTCATCTTAGTCTATCTTGAAGTTTATGAATTTTGTTTAGTTTGTAGAAGCTTTATTTAAATTTGGTTTCTATTAGCATACTAACATTGCTCATATACATTTTGGCATGCCCGGTGGGACCCCGCATGGGTCATCTTCATTAGCTTTTTTAGTCAAGTTTTGTATGTCATTTGCTGATTTTGGCTAATTTTTCTTGTTTTTGTGATTGGTAGGATTGTATAAATTGGTTTTGTAGGCCCACATGAGCATGAAGCTGACAAAGGAACTCATAATCTATCTCATAGTGTTTGCAGATTTTTCAAGCTTATAGGTGGACAAAGAACTTGAAATTATTCTTCCTCTTCTTGTCTATATTCTTCTTATTCCATCTACTTCTTCTTCTTCTTCTTGTGGGAGATCTTGGCCATTTTTTTTTTTAAGGAAGCAAAATCATACACACTTCTTTTTAGTGCTTAAAATGAACCCCCAAATCATACTTAAATCCATTGAAAAATTAAAAATTTGCAAGAAAGAAAAAATCTTTTAACAAGTGAAACTAAACCAATCTAATCATTTGCATCCTTGCAACATCAAAGTTTTAGATGGATTCATGCAAAATTAGGAACACTTCATTTTTGGGAATTTAAAAAGAACTTCAAGTTTCCATTTCAAAAGGTTCAAAATCAACACTAAGTGCACACTAAAGTTCTTTTAAAAAATCTCATAAAAACTAAGAGTCCTAAATGGTTGCCAAAAATTGTCCTAAAAGCTTTGTTATTTATTCCAAACAAATGTCTTATTGCAAAATCTTGAATGTTTCTTAGGATTTTCATGCATCAAAACAATCTAGGAATATCATTTTTGGGCTTAAAATATGCAAACTAGAACACAAAATCTTGAATGAAAACCAAAGTCCAAAGAGTCATTTTCACTTTTGAGTCCAAAACAATCTTGAATGATCTAAGGTTAAAACAAAGCACTTCAAAGTTCTTTAAACAACACACAAAATCTCAATCTTGAATGCTCAAAAGAAAACACTTGAATGTTTAACCACTTTTCTTTGAATGCATGTTGCTAAAATCACTCTTGAATGCCATGGATTAAAATCAAATTTTCCTTGAATGCATGATTAAAACAACAAATCCAATCTTGAATTCTAAGGATCAATTAACCATTGCAATATCAAACACTTCATTTGGAGCTTCTAAAAATTGAACAAAAGAAATCTCTTTTCCACATGCAATCTAGGTAAAGTTTGATTTTTGGACATTTAAGAAACCTTGTTAAGTTAAAATACAAATTTGCAAAAATCAATTTGAGTAGTTCCTTGGACTCACCTCTTTTCTAATCACCCATCAAATATTAACCATTGGTTGCAATCTCAGTGCCATTTATGGGGATGGGTCTACTTGAAAAAGGTGTTAAATGTTCCACAATCTAACTCACTCACTTGGTCTTTGAATGTTTGCTTTAACTTTATCAAAATTCTTAAATGATCAAAACTCTAGATTAAATCGATCACACTTCAAGTTTGGGCACTAAAATTGAACAACAACTGACGTGGAGGGCCTTCGGGTGCACGCTTGAAATTGAATCTCACACAGTTTTGTTTTGGGCTTAAAACAAACTCACACTCAATCTTGAATGCCTTAAAGAAAATTAATCGATACTTGACGTCGATACTTGACGTGGAGGGCCTCTGAGCGTGCGAGTTTGCTTTTGTTGACCCTAACTCTTCTTATTGTTTGCATTCTTCGATCGATTTACTTTTGTTGGCGCTTCAAGTTGGAATTGAACATTGTCTCTTAAACATGAGTGCTTGCAAAGTCTAGATTAGCACACATAAGAGTCAGTTGGTAAAAGAACAAGCGTGTTTTTTAGTCCAAGGTCATCCAAGTCTTCTCTCCCCTTGTCGTCTTTCGAGGCCATCTTGGGTGCATAAGATTAGGATCCAAAACCTTGTTTCCTTTTAGGAGGCCTGCTTGGGGATTTCATCACCCCTTGGACGACCTCAAGACACCTCTCTTGGGATCATAAGAATCGGAAGGTGAATCGAAAGACACCTCTCTTGGGATCAAGATTTTGTCACTCGGGCTAAGCCTCAAGGAACTTTATACCCTTGAGAAGTGAAAGAGGAGAAGTGGGTTACCGCTCCTCTCGGCTGTGTGACATCTTTTTGATCTCATCTACGGATTTAGGCCTCACGTACCTTGGGTATATCGAGGACTCCTTAGCTAAACCAACTGTTAGCCTTGTAGACAACCATCTAGGATGTTAATGTGTTTGAGGTGACTGATTGAAACATTTGTAGAACATACACACTCCTTGGCGAAAGTGTCACTTTCTAGTAATCAAAAACTTCTATCTGGTTGTTTCTATCTATTGCTTGATCTTTTATTTGTTGAATGAATGTTTGCCAAACTTGGTCAATCCTAGCTTAGGGCTTACTTAGCGTAGTCACTGCCTATTCCATAAGTTGAACAAGTTGAAGCAAAACAACCAAGATCTCTCAAAGCCAAGTAGATTCAGGAATTGATGTCAGAGCAACCCAAACCCAAACAGAAGTTCCACAAAGTTAAACTCAAACCATCTCTAGCATACCAAGAACTTTCAGCCAAGAGAAAAAAAATAACACCAAGCCCACGAATTGCCAAACTCCACAAAGCAGAGGAAAAAGCTACCGACGAAGCACTTCAAGAGGCCTAGTTAGAGCGCACCATCAAATTTAGCCAAAATCCAGGAGTTAATCCTGCTTATGCCTTACCAACAAGGCATGATTTCTATGATTAGACCCCCTTGTTTCTCTACATCCTCTTGGATAAGCTTCACTTTAGAGTCATCTTTGTAGAAAAGCCAGCCATCTTAGGTTATCCCCTTAAGCATTATTAGCTCATCCATCTCATTTAGAATCAAACCATCTAGCCAGCAATCCAAAATCTGCACATCTAAGCTTTCAAATTTGTTGTCACTTTTGCCAAAAGTTTGCCACTCCTAAAATCTTCCAAATCCATCAATCTCACCAAGGTTATCCCTTTGACAGAGCTTTGTCTAGGGTAATCCAGCTTTGTCACTTGTTATCCCTCATCACCTTGAGCTAAAGGTTGGGATCCACAAGTGGTCAATCTCGTGTTCTTCCTAAAGGATCATCAGTCTATCCTTAAGTTGACACAATCACCACCAAGCTTGCACATAGGAAAGCAGACTTTTCGTGCTTTGGCAACATATCTTTGAAGTTAGAATCTCCAACCCAATCCTCCTTAGGTTTTTTCATATAGCTTTGCCTTAACCTAGAAAATCATTTGCATAGAGAAGCCTTTCCCCTTTTGCATCCATCAGCATTATTGCATCTCATCCCTAGGAGCATTTTTCATGCCACCCGTCACTCGCTTAGCCAAGAAGAAAGAAACAATGGAGCCCTATCATTTGGATCGAACAACCTCACCCCCCTTGAGCACTCAGCCATCCTTCAGCCCAGAGAAAGCTATGCCATCATGTACTGACATTGAAGCTTTCATGAACCAACCAGGAAATGTAGTATTGGTAAATGCCATTATAGACAAGAACAAAGAGACAATCATGGCTAATTTTCGAAGGGAAAATGTAGGAACCTTTGACTTTGGAAGACCCCCTCCATTATCAGATCCATCTCACCCATTGTTTGGGTAGCTACCACCACCCATAGGCTCTTATGATCCAAATTATCCTCAATATATGCCAAAAGAAGAGCCTCCAGCCAATCCATATGATCCAACAGACCCAAACATACCATCATCCACCCAAGTTGAAATCTCCATGCCGCAAGCCAACCCATCCACCACCACTCCATCCTTGGTTCATACCTATCCGCTCCAAACCCCCTTTACCCAAAACAACTCACCGTTCACCCCCTTCACTATTGCTGCTGCTGCTCCCCAACCCAGCCTTCCAAATCCACCCATCTCCCAAATCAGTACTAGCATCTTTGGCCAACCTCAGCAATATACAACAGGGATGCCACCCATGGGGCCAAGTAATCAACCTTTTATCACCCCCAGCTTATTCACTGCAGCCCAAAGCACAATCCCATCATTTCCATTAGGTCTTGGGAGCTCAATACCATTAGCCACAAATCTACAAGCTACTACCCTCACTCCACAATGCTATCAAATCCCACAAGCTACTACCAATTTTCTACCAAACTCTCAAGTGACCCCAATCCCTGCCACCACTCTACCAAGCTTCCAAATCCAACCACAAAGCTATCAAACCCCATCAATTCCATTCCCAAACTTTCAATTCCCACCACCTCCACCACCAACTAATCCATTACCTCCAATTACCAACTACTTTTCAATGCCACTTCTAGGAGGTAATCCATCACCCCAGCCAACCACCAATTATTTGCAGATACCATCCCAAATGGGGGCACAACCCACATATATTGGTCAAACCCCACAAGCCCCCCGATCCTTTCCCCAAGCCTCTCAACCATCTTATACCTTACCTCCACAAAGCAATCCATTTATCCCATAGCCAGCTTATGTTCCTCAATCCCAACCTCAAATCCCATATCAACAGCAAGCCTTGCAACACATGCAGCAATATGCGCCACCTCCCCCTCAGCAACCTGTCATCCACCATGCAGCTGCCCAAACAATGTACAATCCCTATCAGCAAATCCCTCATAGCCATCCATATTCAGTGGCCCCATCCAGCACATACCTACCTCAAGGCACTCCTACATTGGGGGCACCCCAGCCATCACCTATCAATTCAGAATGGGAGCAAATGAAGATAGCTCTGAAAGCCATCCAAGAAGGGAATGATACGAAGACATTCAAGTTTGAAAATGTGTGTCCTTACCCATTTGACAGAGCCATTACCATGACACCATTTCCCGAACACTTTGAGGTACCCAAATTTGACAAATTCAGAGGAAAAGAAGACCCTATCACACATATCAAAGAATTTTACATGCACTGCCAGGACGTAGCATACAATGATGTCTTCCTCTTGCGCCTTTTTTCCAAAAGCTTGGCTGGACTAGCTCTTGAATGGTTTTATAGAGTCCCCTATGGCACAATTAAAAACTTTGCTGAATTATCTGAGGCATTTGTAGCCCAATATGCCCATCTTGTTGAAACAGAGCTATCAATAGTTGATCTTGTCCACACCAAGAAAAGAGGTGGAGAAAGCCTTGCCGAATACCTGCAAAGATGGCAAACCCTTACCACCCGCATATCCTGCACCTTGCCAGAACACCATGTGGTGAAAATGTTTATTGATAATGCCCATCCTAGCTTGGCTCACCACATGACCATGAACTGTTTGCAAACCTACAAAGATATCAAAGAGAAAGGAATGATCCTTGAGCAAGGACTCATTAAAGATGGTGTGGTCAAGCTTTACAAGGAAGCCAACCAAAATCAATCACATTCCAATGACAAGTCTAGGTATTGGAACAAAAACAAGCACGTTGCAACAAATGGCGTCACTGACCCCAGACATGTGAATATTGTTGGTCCTTCTCACAACTAGTCCAACCCACCATATCAACCAAAAAATCAACAAGCTATCAACTACCAACAACAGAATAACCAAAGCTATCAAAACCACAATCCAAGACCCAACTTCCAAGGGTCTAGAAATCAAGCTAATGCCATCAATGTAGCTGCAGGACAAAAGCCTAGATTCCAACCTACACCTAGAAACTATACACCCCTTGGTGAGCCATTGGATGTCATTTTTGAGAAATTAGTCAAAGAAAACCTCATCAAATTTCCTCCTACCCAGCAAATTGACCCAATCCAATCCAAAGCTGCATGGTACAAAGATAATGAGTACTGCAAATTTCATAGGGTAAAAGGTCACACTAATTCAGATGCATGAAACTGAAAGACTATGTGCAGGACCTCATTGATCAGAAGGAAATCACTGTTGGTGCCCAAACCTCTCCCAATGCAGGC
This sequence comes from Cupressus sempervirens, assembly GCA_028749045.1. Classification (NCBI taxonomy): domain Eukaryota; kingdom Viridiplantae; phylum Streptophyta; class Pinopsida; order Cupressales; family Cupressaceae; genus Cupressus; species Cupressus sempervirens. The sequence goes on along the minus strand of CM053790.1, from coordinate 90,062,138 downwards.
TTACAGATCTATCAAAATGCTTTTCCTCCACACCACAACCAAAATCTTGGAAAAGCACTTATCCAAACCAACAACAACAACACCAACAACCGTCAACCAAACCAATAGCATGGGAAGAACAATGACCACACTTCATCCTATATAGACTATGGTAGCCTTATAGGTTGTATATCCGAGAAAGAGCCTTTCGTCAATGTTATCAATATCCAAGGACCAAACAATGAGTGTGCAGTCACCACTCGAAGAGCACGATTTAACATCGTAGGCCCACCTGTTACACCAACACCATCAGCTCCATCAAAAAGCCAGTACAATATCTTGGAACACCTTGGGAACATGCCAGCCCAAATCTCCATTTTAGACCTTCTTCATACTAGTCCTGTGTACAAGAACATCCTTGACAGTGCTCTCATAGAATCTCGTGTCCCTTTTGATATCAATGCTACTAATTTTTGTAATCTTGTTGGACACCTCTCATCCTCATGTGTCCTATCGTTCAAACCCACCGACATACCCGTGATCGAGCTAGATCACACCCTTCCGCTTCGCATAGCCATCATGGTATCCAACTTTGCTATAAAAAGAGTAATGATAGATAATGGATCAGCCTTGAATATTTGCACCCTAAAATTCATAAAACAAGCTGGGTATACTGAGGCAGATATCATCAGTAAGGTTATCACCATCAAAGCTTATGACAACTTGGAAAGAACCACAGAAGGAACTATTTTGCTGCCAATCAAGGTTGGGCGAGTCATCCAAGAGACACTCTTCCATGTTATTGATCTAAACCTACCATTTAACATCCTCCTCGGTCGTCCATGGATTCATGCCATGAAAGCCATTCCATCCACTTACCATCAGTGCATCAAATTTCCGCATCAAGGCACTGAGGTAACCATCCATGCCGATCCAGAACCCTTTGCTTACTGCAATGCAATTGAAGCTTCATATACAAACCATTGCCCTGGAATTGATATCGACACATCCATTGCCAGCTCATCCCACACTTATAATGACCCAGAAACCATCCTCGCCTCTACCCTGTCTACCGTGAAGATTAATAACAAAGGTTGTGGAGAGTATAGTCTGTCAGATGCATTTGCTGTCGGGGCACTCCCACTTGATCCACATGCCTATGGACGACCGACATATCACAAAGCTAAGGAGGTTCCACCTCCTCGATACAAACAGTTTGGCCCAACAACCTTTGTATCCTCAAAAATCCCTCTTCATGAGGAGCTCACTCTAGATATCAACAAATGGTTACATAAGGATGCACCTCAAAGAAATCAAGCACGCCTTGATCACTTCAGCCAAAAGTATCCCCAAGAACATAAGCTCATCACTGACAAATGGAACTATCAAGGTGGTGGTCTAGGACCAGAAGAAAGAGGCATGCAGTGCCCCATCGATGCACACAAGTGGGAATCGAAGTCAGGTCTTGGCTTTGGCATACCCACAATTGGGGGCACCAATGAGAATGGTCATGCTTTTTTAAACATTCACCGCAACCTTGTCAAAATCGAAGACATTCCTGAGGAAGTTGAAAAAAGAGCCTACGACAATATCCTAGACCAAATCTCCCTCGGAGACTCTGTTCTCCAAGAACTATCCATCCACCTCATTGACCTACCACTCGCCCATCCACAACTCGTAGATTGGGACCAACCAAGTGTCATACACATCGATGAGTTCACATCAGAGGAGGCACTTCTAAGATTCATGGGAGCTGAAACTCCTCACAAGAAAACAAAGCCAGATTCTGCCTATATCTACAAGCTAGATCCCAAGGGGTATTTTGGAGAAAATCCCCAACCTAGTTCCGATACACCCAAAACTGGAACTAAGGTGAATCTAAGACTAGCTAAGGCAACAAAGAGAACCCCTCAGCAAGAAAATCAAGAGCCACAAGAAGAACATGAGGATTTAGCATTGCCTCCTCAAGATAATCGACCAGAGGTGTCTTCTATTTTAATTGAGGATACTCGAGAAGTCAACATTGGTTCTTCAGAGATCCCCAGACTTGTTCACATTGTTGCATCCCTATCACAAGACCAAGCTGACCTCCTCTTTGAGGTCTTAAGAGAGAACATTGGCCGATTTGCATGGTCATATCAGGACATGCCAGGACTTGATCCAAAGCTTGTAGTTCATCATCTTGCAGTTGATCCAAAGATCAAGCCCGTCAGACAAAAGCTTAGAAAAATGCACCCCAAGGTGGCATTATTGGTCAAAGCTGAATTAGAAAGAATGTTAGCTGCTAAGGTTATCCGACCTATCGACTACTCAGAGTGGATTTCCAACATGGTCCCTGTCACTAAACCTTGCGGTGACATCAGAATTTGCACTGACTTTAGAGATCTTAACAAAACTTGTCCAAAAGATGATTTTCCCTTTCCCAACATAGATATGATTGTAGATCTTACAGCTGGACATGAAATTTTGTCCCTCATGGATGGATTTTATGGGTATAATCAAATCAAGATTGCAGAATAGGATCAGCATAAGACAACATTCACTACCCCTTGGGGAACCTTTTGCTACACCATGATGCCTTTTGGCCTAAAGAATGCTGGGGCTACCTATCAAAGAGCTATGACAGCCATTTTTCATGATCTCATCCATAGCATTTTGGAGGATTATGTGGATGATATATTGGTCAATTCTCATACCTTCATGGATCATCTTGTTGACTTGGAGAAAGTCTTTGATAGGTTAGCTGAATATCATCTCATGCTGAATCCTAAGAAATGTGTCTTTGGGGTCACATATGGCAAGCTTCTAGGCTTCATAGTTTCTAAACGAGGTATAAAGATCGACCCCAAGAAGGTCAAGGCTATCTTAGACATGCCTCCTCCCCAAACACTGCGACAGCTTCGCTCTCTTCAAGGAAAGCTCCAATCTTATCGGCACTTCATCTCCCAGCTTGCAGATAAGTGTACACCATTTTCACATTTACTGAAGAAGGATGAGAACTTCAAGTGGGATCCTTTATGTCAGTGCAGCTTTGACCATCTCAAGCAGTATCTCATCAATCCCCCTATCTTGGTTCCACCAGTTCCTGGTCATCCCCTGATTTTGTACATATCAACAACACCTACTGCTCTAGGGGCACTTCTAGCACAACTTGATGACTACAACAGAGAAAGAGCCATCTACTACATCAGTAGAACCCTAGTTGGTTATGAACTCAATTACACTCCTATGGAAAAAGCTTGTTTGGCAGTTGTTTTCTCAACTCAAAAGCTTTGCCATTACATGCTAACTCATACCATCCAACTAGTCTCCAAGATTGACCCTCTCAAGTATATGCTCTCTAGAACAGCACTTCCAGGCCGTTTGGCCAAATGGGTTATGCTCCTTAGTGAATTTGACATCCAGTATGTGGATAGAAAGGCAATCAAAGGGCAAGCTATAGCAGATCACCTAGCTGATGCACCTCTAATAGATGCTTATCCGTTGATCACAGAATTTCCAGATGAGCATATATGTCTAATTGAAGAACAACCCCCATGGAAACTTTATTTTGATGGCTCATACACATCTCATGGATCAGGGGCAGGAATATTGTTGGTCACACCTCAAGGAGATTACATTCCAAAAGCCTTCAAGCTACAATTCCCTAGCACCAACAATATAGCTGAATATGAGGCCCTCATAGCAGGATTAAAGATAGCTATAGAATGGAACATTGTTGAGCTACAAATATTTGGCGATTCTCAGCTCATCATCAAGCAAGCCCTAAATGAATATCAAACCAAAGATGAAAAGCTATTACCCTACAAAGAGCTAGTTGATCAGCTAACCCAATATTTTACAAAGCTTCAGTTTACACAAGTGCCTCGAATACAGAACAAAGCAGCAGATGCTATGGCTACTATAGGCTCGCTCTTGGAAATTCCCCAAGTAGCTACACAGTATGAGTTTTTAGTGGAGCAACTCCTCACACCTGCCTATGCGAATGAGGATTCAAACCGTGTTTGTATCTTGATTGGTCCCCAATCCCCTTGGTACCATGAGATTCAAGCTTACCTTAACGATGGTATCATATGGAACTATCACACCCCTCTCATCTAATGGACATAAATGGATAATAACAGCTACAAACTATTTCACTAAATGGGTGGAAGCAGTCCCCCTAGTCTCAGCTACAGGAGCTCAGGTCTCCAAGTTCATCTTGTACCACATTGTTTGCCACTTCGGCATCCCATCCACCATCTTCACCGACCACGGAGGTAACTTTGAAAATCTCAACATGGAAGAATTATGCACTTCCCTTCGCATCCATCACCACTTTTCTAGCCCATATTTCCCACAAGGTAACGGCCAGGCAGAGGCAACTAACAAAACCCTCCTCAAAATTCTAAAGAAAGTTGTCAATGATTTCGGCCGTGATTGGCACCTACAAATAAATCCAGCCCTATGGGCCTATCAAACTTCCTTCCGTACATCCACAGGCACAACTCCATACTCCCTAGTCTATGGTGCCGAAGCGGTACTACCTATAGAGGTTGAACTTCCCTCCTTGCGCATATCTTTGCAAGGGCAAATATCAGATGAAGAATATAGAGTAGCTCGGCTCACCCAGCTAGATCTCTTAGACGAGAAGCGGCAACAAGCCTATGATCATCTCACAGTCTATCAAACTCGTCTCAAAAGGAATTTTAACAAGAAGGTGCTTCCATGACACTTTCAGCCAGGTGACATGGTCCTTAAAGAAAACATGAAAGTCCAAGCAGATCGAGAAAAGAAAGGCAAGTTTGAACCTACATGGCTTGGTCCTTATGTTGTCACTGCTTCCTTTGGCTCCAGAGCCTGTCAGCTATCTACACCGGAAGGAGAACTCTTGAATGATCCTACTAACAGCATTCATCTCAAGAAGTTCTATGCTTGAAGATCCTTGGTATACCTAGCTTTTGAAAAATACAAAAAAATATAGTAAAGAGAAATAAGCGTCCAATGGTGAAAACTTGGCAATTCAAGCACCTTGGATAGGTATCTTGGTGAAAACCTGGCAATTCAGGCACCTTGTGTACTAAAGACTAATCCATTATCTATCACTATCCTATCCCTCATCCATTCACCCACCATCCCATAAGACACACTTGCTTGTTCCCTTGGTGTTCCAACCAAATATCCAAAATCTGATGAAGCTTGTAAATACCTCTTGTACAGCTTGTAAATCTTGTACTAAAGCTTGTATTATACCTTGTAAATCTTGTACTATACCTTGTCTATCCAAATCTTGTCCAAGGTTTGTACCATATTCCAACCTATAAATAATCTTGTATCCTAGCCTGTATCCTATCACATGCACCCAAAAAATTCCATTTTCCTTAAGCTTTTCGCAAACCATCTACCTATCCACCTATCACCTATTATAGACATCCCATCCTTCACAAACATTTCCATCTCACAAAAACCAAAACATGAACAAACTTGTACCATATCTTGATTAGCCCGCTTGTAAATATCTTGGTCTGTCAGCTTGTACATCCTCTTTAGCTTAGTACCATTGTATCTATCCAGCGTTCGTGTCAGTTCGTCCTTGATCAGCATCTTGCACCCATCACACATCTTGGTCAGCTATTCCAACGCATCCTTTAGCTAGATTTCCTATCACCAAAGTGTTATCTTTCTTAGTTCAGCTTGCCAGATGCATCACTCATCCAAATCCACCAGCTTCGGTGCTCTTCGATAGGTCCTTGCAGGATATAGCTTTCCTCATGTCTGATCTTGTTCCGTTAGTACCTTGTCCTACCCATCTCGTTGGCAAATGGCTCTCTTTTGGATTTTCACTTTCTTTTGATTTGGGATCTTCCCTTTTGGGTCTTGAAGTATCTTTTCCAAGCAATCTCCTTGTTCCCTCCTCAAGGTTGCCATGATCTTCCATATCATGGTATGCTGCGAATGGGGCAATTAGAGCGTAAGGTCTTGATCAGGTCTTTCGTTTGTTTTTCTTTTCTACTTGTGGGTTCTCCAATGTCATTTCCACGCTGCTTCCTCTAGGATTCATGTGTGATGTTGGGGCAATCCTTGCGTGTTTTTTTTGAGTTAGTTTGTCAATCCTTTGGACGGTTGGTGAAAAGGCCTTGATGTTCTTGGTAACCTTGGCAATTAACCAACAGTCCTATAGCAAATCTAGTGCTCAACTACATGGTGGTACTTCTCTTTGAAGTATCCCCCCACTCAAAAAGCTTCAATGGTTTCCCTTCATCTCCATTATCCGCCATCCATATCCAGCATCCGTCTCTCCTACCCCAGCTGATGCATCAATATCTCTTTGAATCACTCATCACTCCTAGTCTTAGGGATCCACCAATCCAAATCAACCCACCAAGCCTCATCTTTCGAGATCCACAATCCTAGTCCTAGGGATCTCCGAAACCCATCTTCCGCCAATCTAACTCTTTGAAATCCTGTTGCATCAGCTTTATAATCCCCTCATCCATCTCCCTATCCTGGATTCCTTTCTATAGCACTCTGCTCCTTCATCCTCCACCTTCCCTAAGGTCTTAAGCTTGCTTCCTCTTGTGCATCTGATTCTCCTTTATCATTCTCCCATAGTGAGAGTTTGAGCTAATTCAGCCCCTTCTCTTTGCCAATCTGAGTCTCCTTACTCATCTCAGATTCTCGTACTTTTCAAGAAGCCATCGAGCCTCGCTTTCTCTCCTCGCTACCTTCTTGAGGGGGCATCTCACAGTCCATTCTCTCATCTTCTGCTCTAGCCTTGGGCATCTTATTTTCTTATCTTTGATGCCATGCCACTTGCGGCATCACATCAAAGAGGGGCAAAATGTAGACACCTAAAAACCTTTAGAAAATAAAGTATTTTTATTTTCTGAAAAAGTCTTGATGACATCATCATTTATTAATTAATTAATTAATTAATTTTCATGCCATTAAATCCCTTTATCTTAATTAAAAATATTTAATTAAGGAATCCCTCCCAAAAATGTTTAAATCTTATTTAAACATTATTTCCTTATTTATTAATTATTTAATTAATAAATTGACCAAAAATCCTAAAATAAATAAAAAATTTATTTTTTGCCCAAAACTTGGCCAATTTCCTTATGACCAATAACCTCTTCAAAAATCTTCTAATCCTTCTTTAATTTCAATTAAAGGCTAATCTCATCATTTCCTACCCCTAATCCCAACTCAAAATATTTAATTAAGATTAAATATTAATCCTCATGTTTATTAAAAAAGTTTTAATAAATATCTCCTCAACCCAAACCCTTGAAATAAATAAAACTTTATTTATTTCCTAAAAATCTAATTTATCCTCATCCTAAGAAGTTCTAGACTCTTCTAGAAAGTCTTCATCCTCATCCTAGGAAATTCTAGACTATTCTAGAAAGTCTTTATCCTCATCTAAAATCTAGAATCTTCTAGAAGATGTCTTTAAACCTAATCCTAATCCCCTCCTAACCTTGTCACATTCCCTAAACATGAGTTAAAACTTCCTAACCCAAGCCAAAGTTAACAAATATCTCCTCCTTCACCCACCCTCATTAAATTCCATCCACTTGCCTATCCCTAAGCTAATTCTAAACCATCCTAATCCATCCTCTAATCATTTGCACAAGCCTAAACAAGATTAAAACCTTCCTAATCAAGTCCAAGTCAAAATTGCTCTCATCACCCTCAAAATATCTCAACCATAAAACTTTATGAAGTCCACTAGGTCATAAATGACTCTTACAAGCCCTTTTATTGCTCTTACAAGTCATTATGAGGGTCTTTATGAAGATTTTATCCCTTGAGCCTCCTTTGTTGACTCATCCTTCCCCTTTCCTCCATCCTCTCACCATGTGACATGTTTCACTCCTTGATTGGCTATAAGGAAGCACGATCCATGTGCTCTCCTCTCATGCAATCTGATCCCTCCATAAGCTTTTTCCCATCCTTGCATCTTAGCCCTCAAACCCTCAAGCCTCTTGCCTATAAATTGGATCCTTCTCCTTTGCAAAATAACACAATCCATGAAGTAAAGTTATAATTCTATTTTGAGAGCCAAATCCATACTAAAGCCATCTATCCACACCAAAAATCCACAATCATCCATTGAAGCCTTTGGAAGCATATTGAGCATACATCCTATCCATTTAGATAAAGCTACTCAACAAGAGAGTTTCTTATTGAGAGAGTCCATTAATGGCTCATATTCTCAATTGAGAGCTCATTTTAGTCTATCTTGAAGTTTATGAATTTTGTTTAGTTTGTAGAAGCTTTATTTAAATTTGGTTTCTATTAGCATACTAACATTGCTCATATACACTATGTATTTTGATATATATTTGTGAAATTTGTCTATGGATACATGAACTTTGATATATATATTTGTGTAATTTGTCTATGGATACATGTCTTTTGATATATATTTTTGTCATTTATGTGCGAAATGATATACTATTAACCTAGTATAGTATTGTTCAACTTATCATGGATCATGTGTATTGTTCATGTTTATGGAATATCCTTCATTTTGATCATGTTTGTTATATTCGATTCAAATGAAATAATTTGTGAAGAACATTTTAATAACCTTTATTATCAAATATTTGATGCAATGTCTAATTTGAAAGTATATCATATATGTTTATTTTGAAATGATATCTTCAATCCCTTAAGATGTCTATACTTAGCCAAATCCATGGCCAATTTGGTCTTAGGAGCCCATCTTTGGTCTTATGAGATGTTTTAGTATGTACTGGTCAAAAATGTTATTGGGGCTCTATGGTTAACTAGGGGTATCACTAGGTTATTGTAGACCTTGGCAAAACCATCCTGTAGCATTCAGCTTTTCACTGATAGCCTACACAAGCTCCGAGTTACAACCCTTAGATGATCAACCTCCAAATACAATTAGAGCACCTCTTCAATATAGGGTGCCCACAAATGTTGGAGGATCTTGACATCTAGAATAAGGGTGTTACTATGGTTCACATACCCATGTGATGCTAATGGTGCTGACAATTTAATGCCAAGATTAGTGGTTTCGAATTGTGCAGTGATGCACCAATGAATTGAGGCACACTACAAGTTTTTGCATCAAGCGATATTATTGTTTTGAATCCAAATGGAATCTGATAACTTTGAAATGAGATAAGTTATTGTAGGTCTTGGCATGACCATCCTATAACATTCTACTTTTCACTGATAGCCTCCACAATCTCCATGTTATGACCCTTAGATGATCAACCTCCAAATGCACTTAGAGCAACTTGGAGACTCTTTGGTATAGGGTGACGGTTAATGTTGAAGGCTATTTGTGCCTAGAAAATGGGTGTCACTAGGGTTCACGTACCCATCTAGAGCTGATGGTAATAGTGATTCAATGCCAAGATCAATGGTTTCAAAGTTGCACAATGACACACTATTGAACTGAGGTACACTAAAAGTTTTTGCATCAAGCGAGATCACTATGCCAAATCCAAAAAGAATGTGATCTCTTGAAAATGAGATAGGTTATTATAGGCTCAATATGACCATCCTATAAAATTTGAGGTTTCATTGATATCCCCCACAAGCTCTGAGTTATGACCCTTAAAAGGTCAACCTCTAAACACACTAAGAGCACCTTGGAGACTCTTCAGTAATGAGTGGCCATGAAGGTCATGGGATCTTTGTGCCTAGAAAAAGGGTTTCACCCTCCCATCTAGAGCTAATGGCATTGATGATTTGATGCCAAGATGAATGGTTTTAAAGTTGTGCAAAAATTTACCAATGAACTAAGGCACATTTTCAGGTTTTGGCATCAAGAGAGATTTTTGTGATGAATCCAAATATAATGTGATATCCCCAAAATGAGATAGGTTATTGTAGGCCTTGGCATGAAAATGTTGTAGAATTTGATGTTTTAGTGATAACCCCCACGACCACTAAGTTACAACCCTCAGAAGATCAACCTCCAAAATAACTTAGAGAACCTTGGAGACTCTTTGTTATGTGGTAGCCATGAATGTTGGAGGCTCTCCATGGAAAAAACAAGGGTGTCACTAGGGTTCAAAGTTGTATAGTGATGTAGCAATTAACTAAGGTACAATGCAAGTTTTGGCATTGAGTGAGATCATTGTGCTAAATCCAAAAGGAATGTGATCTCTTAGAAATGAGATAGGTTATTTTAGGCATTGGCATGACTATCTTGTAGCATTCAAGATATCACCAGTATCCCTTATGAGCTCCAAGTTACAACCCTCAATAGATCAACCTCCAAATGCACTTAGAGCACCTTGAAGACTCTTCGGTATGATGTGGCTATGAAAATTGGAGGCTCTCCATAGATAGAAGAAGGGTGTCACTAAGGTTCACCCATCCATTCAAATCTAGTGGCATTGAAAATTTGATGCTAAGTTTAGTGGTTTTACAGCTATGTAGTGATGTACCAATGAAATTAGGCATACTGTAAGTTTTGGCATCGAGTGAGATTATTGTGCTAAATCCAATTGGAATGTTATTTCTTCAAAATGAGATACGTTATTATAGGCCTAAACATGAACATCCTATAGAATTTGATGTTTCATTGATAGCCCCAATGAGCATTGAGTTATGACCCTTGGAAGATCAACCTCCAAATGCACTTAGAGCACCTTACAGACTCTTCAGTACAAGATGGACGTGAACATTGTAGGCTCTTTATTGCAAGAAAAATGGCATCACTAGGGTTCAATAGCCCATGCAGAGCTAATGAAATTGATGATTTGATGCTAAGATCAGTGGTTTCAAAGTTTCACAATGATGCACCATTGAATGGAGGCATACTGCAAGTTTTTGCATCGACCGAGATCATTGTGCCGAATCCAAGAAAAATGCAATCTTTTTGAAATGAGATAGGTTATTGTAGGCATTGACATGACCATTTTGTAGCATTTGATGTTTCACTAATAGCTCCCATGAGCTCCAAGTTATGACCCTCAGATGATCAATTTTCCCTAAGGCTTGCACATTGCCCAACCCCGTCGCCCCCCCCTCTGTGGCTCATGATCCCTAAGTTGAGGCCTAATTTAGGTTTCTTACTCAATTTTAATATACCTTCTAAAAATTCATAGGAGAATCAACAATCGATGCTAAATATAAGTAGCTTTTCCCTCCTTATATAGGCTTTGCTGTCAATAGAAAAGCATCATAATATAAAGCACACAAATTTGTGACAACCAAAGAATCATAATATGGGTAGACAATGTTGTCACTACGAGAGCATATGAATATAGACTACAAGAGCATCAAAGAAGATAGCCCAAGAGAAGCATGCCATGATGTTAGTGGCTATCTTAAGGGAATCAAGATTACATCACCTATCAACAATTTATTTTGTAACCCTATTGTCAAACCATAGAACATAGTGATGATGCCAAGCTCATTAATCATAGCAATTTGGGTATTAGAAAAAAAATGTAGTGGACATTGTTTTATAAGGCTCTCTAAAATTTTAATGTATTATGTTTGATCTACACATTTTTGGATCAGTTCAAACCTTCCTACTAATCATATGTTTAAAAAATATTTATTTGTAATCCTTCCTGAAATATAAATGACCAAAGAACTCATTTATGAGCACCATAGTGTCAGAATATAGACCAATTTGTCACAATGAGAGCATCAAATTACAACAATGAGAGCATCAAATTACAAACCCAAAATGACCAAAAATATTGATTATAATGACCACAACATCAATCAAAGTATATGACTGAAAAAAATATACCATTACATCAATGACAATGTTGAGGGAAATGTGATTATGTCAATGGCTATATAGAAGGATTATGTGTAAGCTATTAATTATTTGTATAGTAACCCTATCCTTGGACCCAAGAACATTGTGATAATGTGAAGCTCTTTTGGAAGGGGATGATAGATATGGTCACTGACTATGGGGCCAGGAATTTATCTAGTAGTCATCATCCCATGTCCATAGTCAATAACATATGAAATGTTCCATGTTCTTTTCAATTGTCTAAAATTAGCACTTGCACCAATAAGAAGTGCAATGGTTAAATTGACAGTTAATATATGTTGAATAATGATTATGGTTATAGTTAAGATTGTAGATGAAATCTAAAATTTAAGTGAATTCTAATCTAATTATATTATCTCATTAGGTATTATGGGACGTCTTAAATCTCCTTAGATAATAAGTATGCTCATACTTAAGATTGCAGATAGAACCCAAAACTTTAGCGAATTCAATTCTTAATATAACATACATTACTTCTAACTATAATATCAACCTTATTATAATGCTTATATTACTCTAACCCTCACACTAAGGAACTTCAAACTCAGTTATGGTTGAATCCTATTCTTATCTTGGCCCACATTCAATTGTAATTCTTAACACCAAACTATCTTACAATGGTCATTTTATATTTGTATTTTTTGGCCAAATATTCTCAAACCATTTTATGTTATGATGATTAATTTTAATATTTTTCTTACTTGAACCTTAAATACAACATTTAAGTACATATCCAAACCTTGAAATGGAGTCGTATTGATAATACTAAGTACCCAACTTAACAAGAATACACTTTGTATAATATTTTCAAGAGTAAAAGGAATTTGGAAACAAATTGATATACCTAGGTTAATATTTTGGGGGGATGAATGGTGGCCCCACAATTTTTGTCGAGTAGTTTTCCAATTGGTATCAACAAATAGAATAGTGACAGTACAAGAATCCATAGCATTGGGAAAAATTATACTCACACTACCACTAGAATCCAGGAAATAATGAGGACTGGGGGAAAATGTGAATTAAATCAATGAAAAGTGTTGTCTCTTTTAACGAATTTTCCTATTCTTGGAGTGGAAATTATACATCCAATGTACTAAGCAAAACAATCACTATAATTATATGACTTGCATAACGATTACTTTCAAAAAGATTCATTCCCACTAGATAGGCAACAATTTTATCATTTTTTTGGTGTAAACAATTAAATTATATCAGATTATTCTTCCATATGGTAGAATATCCAAAGCCTATGGAATCTTCCCACTAAAACCCCCTACTTTTGTCTTCAAGTCTACAATTCATAGAATAAGAAAATATTTTTATTAAATCTACCCATTAGAATCTGCATTGGAAGCTTTCAAAATAGAAATGAAATGTTTATGACCCCCAGAGAACTCATTTAAAAAGGAGGAGACTATCTCTATAGTATTTTGATATGTGCTATGTTTATTGGGGGTGTCCAAAACTTGTCTTCACCTTTGCAACTCAGAAGAAAAATGACAGAGTTTAGTATATATCTAGAATTCCACTAGAAATGGCTCTTGGAATCTCTTCTCAATGCTTTGTCAAAGATAAGTAGAATGGGTAGAGGTAGAGCTTCATTTCATACTACTAAATTTGAACACGTGTGAATGGGGTGGGGTTGGATACAACCCTACTAATGTCAACAATTTATAGAATTTATTCTCACTATAAAAAATATGAAATAAAATTAAGTTTTTTTATGTATTAATTTTTTTAATTCAATTACATAGTCCTTAAATTGAGGATTTGTAATTGTGAGAATGAAATACAATTAAAATTTCATGGGACCACTGACATTTAAATATTCCTGAAAAAATCAGCAGTCACAACTCTATTTTTAACGAAATCCCACTCCATGGGAGCCTAGCCTAACATTTCTCACCAGACATTTTGCTACCTTTCCCCAATCTAGCAAATTGTGAAAACATTAAACATTCATTTGATCCATATTTTTTGTAACTTCTTATCCATCTTGGGAAGAATATTTATTGATAATAGCTCAACATTTTCTAGCACTTGACATTCAAACATGAAGGACATCCCCACACAAGGTAGCCTAGCGCATAATTATTTTAGTTAATCAAAATGTTTAATTACCATTTTTTTTGATAAAGGAGGTAGTGAGAGGGCCCTAAATTTGAAGATTAAAAATATAAAAAGGCATAGCCCCATGCCATAACAACCAAGTAACTAGCCAAATAGACTAGAACAAAAATACACAGCACTCAAAATAATAAAGAAAATCCAAGATCTACCACTACTACTGACACTAATCACAAGAGCAAAAACTAAATTGATTTAAGATTTTATCAAACTAAAAACCAACAGAACAACTTGCAACCACAAAAATCTATCCAAATGATATGAATTGATTAATTGTCTGCTAATAACATACTACTTTTAAAGAACACATCTAGCCTAATTTACACTATTTCTATTTAATAATTGCATCTAAATTTGTAATTAAGTTATGTACAGTATTGGGAAACACTATATGCACACTGGCAATAGAATTTAGGAAATGAAAATGATTGGGAAAAAATGTGAATTAAATCAATGAAGAGTGTTCTCTTTTTGTGTAAACTTTTCTATTCCTAGAGTGGAGATTACACATTGAGTGTAGTGATCCCAACAACCACTATAATTGTATGAAATGCAATGTGATTACTTTCACAAAGATTCATTTCCAGTAGATAGGCACCAAATTTTTTTTTTTTTTTGTGTAAAGAATTAAATCCTATCAGCTTATTCTTCCATATAGTAGCTTATCCAAGGCCCATGGAATTTTGCCACTAAAACCCCTTGCTTTTTTCTTCAAGTCTACAACTCATAGAATAAGAATATATGTTTATTAAATCTGCCCATTAGAATCTCCATTGGAAGCTTTCAAAATAGAAATGAAATGATTACGACATCTAGAGAACTCATTTACAAAGGAGGAGACTATCTCTATAGATTTATTTTGATCTATTCTATATTTAGTGGGGGTGTGCAAAACTTGTCTTCATCTTTGTAACTCAGAATAATAATGACAAAGTTTAGTATATATCTAGAATTCCACTAGAAATGGCTCTAGGAATCTCTTCTCAATGCTTTGTCAAAGATAAGTAGAATGGGTAGAGGTAGAGCTTCATTTCATACTACTACATTTGAACATGTGTGAATGGGGTGGGGTTGGATATAGCCCTACTAATGTCAACAATTTATAGAATTTATTCCCACTATAAAAAATATGAAATAAAATTAAGTTTTTTTATTTATTAAAAATGTTTTATCAATTACATAGTCCTTAAATTGAGGAGTTGGAATTGTGAGAATGAAATACAATTAAAATTTCACAGGACCACTGACATTTAAATATTCCTAAAAAAATCAGCAGTCACAACTCTATTTTTAAGGAAATCCCCCTCCATGGGAGCCTAGCCTAACATTTCTCACCAGACATTGTGCTACCTTTCCCCAACGTAGCACATTGTGAAAACATTAAACATTCATCTGATCCATATTTGTTGTAACTTCTTATCCATCTTGGGAAGAATATTTATTGATAATAGCACAACATTTTCTAGCAATTGACATTCAAACATGAAGGACATCCCCACACAAGGTAGCCTACTGGATAATTATTTCAGTTAATCAAAATGTTTAATTACTTTCTTTTTTTTTGATAAAGGAGGTAGTGAGAGGGCCCTAAATTTGAAGATTAAAAATATAAAAAGGCATAGCCCCATGCCATCACAACCAAGTAACTAGCCAAATAGACTAGAACAAACATACACATGACTCCTCAAAATAATAAAGAAAATCCAAGATCTACCACTACTACTGACACTAATCACAAGAACAAAAACTAAATTGATTTAAGATTTTATCAAACTAAAAACCAACAAAACAACTTGCAACCACAAAAATCTATCCAAATGATATGAATTGATTAACTGTCTGCTAAAAAAATACTACTTTTAAAGAACACATCTAGCCTAATTTACATTGTTTCTATTTAATAATTGCATCTAAATTTGTAATTATGTTATGTACACTGGCAATAGAATCTAGGAAATGACAATGATTGGGAAAAAGTGTGAATTAAATCAATGAAAAGTGTTCTCTTTTTGTGTAAACTTTTCTATTCCTAGAGTGGAGATTACACGTGTCAAATGTAGTGATCCCAACAACCACTATAATTGCATGACTTGCAATGTGATTACTTTCACAAAGATTCATTTCCACTAGATAGGCACCAATTTTTTTATTTTTTTGTGTAAAGAATTAAATCCTATCAGCCGATTCTTCCATATAGTAGCTTATCCAAGGCCCATGGAATTTTGCTACTAAAACCCCTTGCTTTTGTCTTCAAGTCTACAATTCATAGAATAAGAATATATTTTTATTAAATCTGCCCATTAGTATCTCCATTGGAAGCTTTCAAAATAGAAATGAAATGATTACGACATCTAGAGAACTCATTTACAAAGGAGGAGACTGTCTCTATAGATTTATTTTGATCTGTTCTATATTTAGTGGGGGTGTGCAAAACTTGTCTTCATCTTGCTAACTCAGAATAATAATGACAAAGTTTAGTATATATCTAGAATTCCACTAGAGATGGCTCTGGAAATCTTTTCTTAATGCTTTGTCAAACATAAGCAGAATGGGCAGAGATGGAGCTTCATTTCATACTACTAATTTTGAATAGGTGTAAATAGGGTGGGGCTAGATATAGCCTAGCTAACTTAGGAGAAATTTTACCTACTTTTCAATAATTTATAGAATTTATTCGCACTAAATAAAATAAAACAAATTTAAGTTTTTCATTTATTAAAAATGTTTTATCAATTACACAATCCTTAAACTATGGAATTGCAATTGTGAGAATGAAATACAATTAAAATTTCATGGAATCATTGACATTTAAATATTATTTAAAAGTATTAGCATTCACAACTCTATTTTTAGGGAAGCTCCCCCTCCATCGGACCCCAACTTAACATTTCTCACCTAACACTATGCTACCTTTCCCCCACCTAGCACATTGTCAAAACATTAAACATTCATCTAATCTATATTTATTGTAACTTCTTATCAATCTTGGGAAGAATATTTATCGACAATAGCTCTTGAACGCTTTCTAGCACTTGACATTGAAACATGAAGGGCATCCCCACATAAGGTAGCCTATCAGACAATTATTTGAGTTAATCTAAATATTTAATTACTATCTTTTTTTATAAAGGAGGTAGGGAGAGGGCCCTAGATCTGAAGATTAAAAATATAAAAAGGCATAGCCCCATGCCATTACAACCAAGTAGCTAGCTAGAAAGACTAGAACCAACATACACATGACTCCTCAAAATAATAAAGAAAATCCAAGATCTACAACTATTACTAATAGCAATCACAAGAGGAACAATTAAATTGGTTGAAGATTTCATCAAACTAAAAACCAAAGGAACAACTTGTAACCACAAAATCTATGCAAAATATAGGAATTGATTAACTATCTACCAACAACATACTACTTTTAAAGAACACATCTAGCCTAATTTACACTATTTCTATTTAATATTTGCATCTAAATTTGTAATTATGTTATGTTTGCTAAGGAGAAAAAAAGTATAGGCTTTGTTCTATGCACTTTATGCATATAATATTTTATGTTAGAAAAGTACCTTTATATACTAAAGGTAAATTTGTTGTAAGTAGGTTGGAAAATAGAAAAACTTTGATGAAAATCAATCCACATTGATATTTGACAAGTTTAGAGGATGGATGCCTTCATAAATGTGCAAAAAAGTAGATTTTACCTTAAAAATGAGTTTAGTTATGATTAGAGACTTTAAAAGTAAGTGGGAGCCATGGATAGAATGATTTCTAGACTAATCAAATGAAATACACTTAAATTTCATAGAGAGGGAACAAGAAATAACCTTTAAACTTGTATGTCAAAAATGTGGACACACTTCTCTATGCCATTCTATCCAAGGGATCAAATAGATTAGGAACCTTGAATGGTGACTTAGAGGTTCCTATCTATGATGTGCAAGAGCTATGAGATGGTGGCTATCAAATGAACCTGGCCTAAAAAACTCTGCATGGTGCACCATAGAACAAAATATTCAAAGAGTGGAGGCCACCTAGTTAAACTATGTGAGATAATCTATGTATAAAGAAAAGTAAGCTAAATTTAATAAGAGAATGTAAGTTGAAGATGAGCACAAAGTGAATTCTCCATGTTCTTCAAAAGCTCCAAGAAAACCTACAACATAATGTTTTCATAAGCTAGGGGGTATGTGCAGGATGATGGTGTGCCAAAAAATGGTGATGTGAAAAAGGTGGAGTTTGAAAATGTCTAAAAGCATTTCAAAATCTGCTTTGATTGTTTTGCACTCATTTTGATACCAAGGAAAAAAGGTTAGGCCAAACCATATTAAGTACCCAACCTATTATCAGGTACTTGATATCATATATTGTGTATCTGATATGAAATCAGATACCGAAAACTAGAGACTTTTAATTTTTTTATCAAAAAAAAAAATCAAATAATGCATCTACATTTTGGTTTTGTTTATGCTGCCTCCATTTTGGGTATTAGATATAGGAACAGGTATCAGATATAGGTAAGATATTTTTTGTAGTTTTTTATGATTTTGAATAAATTTTAATACAATTAGGTATTTTAAATAGAAATTGTTGAAAATTACATTTTTTCAATAAAAGTAGTTGACAATTAAGTTTTTTTAATAGAAATTTTGTTTTGCAATTTAATAGGTATGGCTGAGCCAAATGATGACACTAAGCTAGGAAATAATGCTCCTCAACAATCTCCTTCAAATGATCTAGTACCCCCTCAAAACTATCTGCCAAACAATCCCCTATTTTATCAAAACCCTCCTCGAATTAAAGATTTGATAGAAAAAAATCTCAGTAAACTGAGGGTTTTGCAAACCACATATAACAATATACCTACATTGGCTCCCATGTTATCCATGTTAAACACCATACTGGATTATATTCAAACACTTACCAATGAAAAAAAAATGCTCTTCGTTGGCGTGAGTGAATGCATGCCATGTTTGATAATGGGTTGGACTATGATAATCTTGTGGCCCTAAACATACCTAAAGATAATATAGTTAACCATTTTACAGACCCAAAATTTGGTAAAATAGTAGACCACAAAAACCCCAAATTATCAGTTAAATGGTCCACAAATGAAGCTATGCATGCAAAAATTTTGAATTTTTTGTGGATGGGTTTTTAAAAACCTCCACACAACAATTTAGAGGTGCCATTTTATTTCATTAAAAAATTGTATGTTGATTTTTTGTTGCTCATCAAGGTGAACTAGTAGAGCATGAGGCCCAACATGGGTGTAGGAGGAAGGGCTCCTTAGGATAGACCTTTTGGCCTATTATAATGACAAGTAGATAAGGAATAAACTTTTGAGAGGGGGATTGAATCAAGAGCTTAAACTTGGACCTATAAAACTTTCACCTTTCATACATCACATGCATAATAAACTGAAATAACATGTAAGGTAAATGCATCAATCATGTAAAAATGTAATCAAAAAAACAAATTTAAAATAGATATGATTACCTAGAAACCATCCAAATGAGAAGGTGAAACTTGGGTGGGGATGACACCCACAAATCTTCACTACTGGAATTTTAAAGTGTAGCCAAATAAGTTTAGAATGGTTTGACCATGAATCATGATCCGCACTATGAAAGGCCTACCCTATTAAATGATTACAAAGACTATTAAGTCCCACATTGTTAAAGGATTTCAAAACCCTATTAGAAGTGTGCCTGGTTAAAGGACTTTGGTCACTAACTTGGAATGCCATCCTATTAAAGGATTTGGTAAAGCTTGTTAGGACTAGTCTGCCTAGGAGATTTAACTAAAATCACCTTTCAAAATGTCTCAGCATAGTTCTTGTAGTTGGCACTTTATTTCCTAATAATAGATCAGCTTTATCCAATCTCTAATTAATTCTTCATGATCTGATGTATGAATGTTATATCCTATATCCTCTTTTCTTCACTTAAATATTCTACATTTCACTCTTACTGCTAAGTCACCTTGTATGCTTGGCAAAATATCTTTTTTTCTTCTTTAATTCTATCATTCACTCCTTGTTACCTTCCTATAACATAATAAAAGAATTTAGGGCTTCATCTTCCTTACAAAGACTTTGGTGGCTTATGGTTAGGTATGAATCTACGACTAAGATTCATCCCATTTTCTTTTAACCCTTCCCATTTTTTGATTGGCTGCATGTAGTTGCATAGGGATTGCACATGTAGATTTGTCCTTATCTCTAAAGGATCAAAGACTATCCTTAGATTGGCTGAAAAATGGTTTACATAGTTGTTTATTCCATAACAAAAAGATATGGAAAATGTATGTTACTCAACATATGTAGTGTCTGATGCTTGATATATACTATAATTTTGCTTCTGACTCAACACCTGAACTGTTAGCCATCTACTGTTTACTCAAAACTTGAATCACTCAACATGGTCTATCTACTTGGCACTTGAGTGACTTGGGACTCATTACAACTCAACATGGTCTTATATTTAGATGATTTACTCGACATGCATTACTAGTTTGACATGAACTAAGTAAATGACTTAAGTGTGTTAATAGTCAATTGTCAAAATCAATCTGAGATCAACAATCTCCCCCTTTGACATCAGTGTCAAAAACACTTGGATATACATAATTGATCTAATCTTCCTGAGTATAACATATCCATGATTTGGCTTATATACAAAAATTCAAAATTTTAAAAATTTCCAATAACCTATGTACCTCAAAATTTATAACACCCCCTGAGTTAATATGTCTATTGCATATCCAAAATCTATTCTCCATTCTGAGTAGATTTATCTCTACTGATACTCTTTGACTTCAATGCACTTGTAATTGATACTCTTTCATCTGATATGCTATGTTATAAATGATGTTTGTATCTATTTTCTACCATCCTCAAAAATGTATATCACTGAGGTCAAAATTCATAACTCCCCCTTTGTTCATGCTTACCCTTTTTCTTTGTTCCCTATATTTTCATTTGTATCTCTTCCCCTTGCTTACTTACACCCCCTTTTTGACACTTATTTAAAATGGGCTATACACTTTAGTGTATTTTTCAAAAAAAGATTAATGGAATTCCATTATTATTTTAAGAGCTACATCCCAGTTGTCACATGCAACATCTAGTGACTTGAGTTGGATGGCAAGCTCTATAGCAAGGTGTACTAGGCCATCTAGAGTAGAAATATTTTGATACAGTTTCTACATAGCCTAGTTCTTTATGGAAGATTTCCATGTGTGGGGTGAGGGAAGCTTGAATATTTTTCAATTTAGCTCTTATGTTAGCCTATTCTACTATTAATGCAACTAATTGGCTTTGAGATTGAAGAAATGTATGGAAATGTTTCTCACTCTAAGTTAGGTTATTAAGTAGTTGTGTGCCTGATATGTTTAGATTCCTCTCTAGGCTCAAAATTCTATGTTTGGTGTCTTATGTGAAGAGTGTAGGATCACACAATTTGGTTTACAATGAGAAGATATTCTCAAGTACCTTCTTCACATCATCAACCTTGGTTTCCAATGAAACTTGAGTCAGTGCCATGTCACCAGATATCTTTTCATTTACTTCACCTTGAAACTTTGTTTCAGACCATTCTAAAAGTTTAGCATTTGTATCAAGGTCTTGATTATTAACCTTTTCCACAATATTTGACAGTTATTCTAGTAGTGACCTAGTTTCTTTAGGAGGTGGCAAGCTAAATGCATCTAAAAGGATGTCTTTAATGTCTTGGAGAGCTTTCTTATACCTATATTCCCTCCTAAGAATTTCTTGATGCTTCTTTATCTCTAAGGCTTGTTGCAAAATGCTAATTTTCTCTAGTGTCATTGTTGAATAATCAAATTTAGGAATCACTATTTCTTCATCTAGAGAAGAGCTTGAGCTTGGCACTAAGATTTTTAGGGGTATAGCTTCCATGCTTGGATTCTAAAGAGCTTTCGTAGGTGAAGAGGTAGATGTTGGTAAAGTTACCAATGCTTCAATGACCTCTTGTTCCTTTACCTTTGATGATTTCTCTTGCTCTTTTGGCTTATCCCAATCTATGATAATGACTTTTCTTACACCTTGTGTCTATGCTTTAGGTACAAATAAATCTATCTATCTTGTTTGCTCTATTGTTGTCTCTTTTTTTTATTTGGTAGTCTACCTCTCCTCAACTATGTCCACTTTAACACTTGTGTCAACTTTAATAGATGTGTCTATGGTTGTTTAAATCAAAGGTTGATCACTAGTAACTGATGGGATGATAGATGGTGGTTCTTGTGTATTCACTTTATCCCTTGTAAGTTTAGTTACTACCTTCTAAAGTTCTTCTACACTAATCAAAATAGGATTTACACATAGTTGTGCTTGTAGTGTAGATTGATCTAGAATCTTTTTCAAATCATCTACAAACAATGGATTGATGTTCTAAGCTAATGCATGAAAGACATCCTTGACAATGATAGTTTCTATAGTTGCACCTGTGTCATGAAGGAGACTGGCACTCAACATTTGTGTGTCTTGTACACTATATTCCTCTTGCTATTGTTTAGTTGTTGTCATATCAATATCCATCTTCTCAGTCTCCTCCTCAACTATATTTCTTTCTTCCTTATAGTCTACTTTTTCATCCTCTTATTTGTCATCATTTTTACCCTAAAAGGGGTCCTTCTCTCCTTGTTTTACAGTAGTTAATCCATAGATTATTTTCCACATTTGAGTGGAATTCTTGAGAACATCTTCAATGTTATTTGGAGAATGCTGAAGGCTCTATACTTTTTTGTGAACCTTCCTCCATATTTCTTGTTTTCCTTAGCAATCTTCCCTTTTGTTAGTTCTGGCATTACTTGGACCAAAGTAGATTCCCTTATTTGATTTTCCAAATTTAAACAATAATGCCATTTTTTCTCAACTAAATTATATAACTGCTTGGGTACCGAGTTAGCAAATTCTAATGTCATAGTCTTAAATTTAGACATCATTACATATAGGGCTTCTTCTACTAATGTTTTCTCCTCTTTTCCCAAATCATCAAAATTTATATGTTTAAAGCTAGATAGATTTGCATTGTTTCTGATATTTTCACAAAAAATTTCAAGATCAAAAAGTGGTGTATGACTTACCACTTTGAATTGGTTGAGATCATTTGATTCAGTTTTATCTTCATTTGAGTCAAGCTGTGCAATATATTTCCTTCTCTATTTCTTCTACTCTTGGCCTTCTTGTTTTGTTTTCTTGGTTTTCTCCTTGACCTTTTTTTTGGTAGCTCATGTGCTTTCTTTGGTGATAGGCGTTGTTGGCTTTGCTGGGCTTGGTTTAGCATCTTTCTTTGCTTTAGCCACAGGCTGTGCCTTGGCTTTTCTCTTCTTTGGCTCAGCATGTGTTGGTGCTTCCTTGGCTTCTCCTCCCTTGACACCCTATATGTCCTCTTCTTCTTTATCCTCACCCATGCCATGAGTCAATACAAGAGGTCCTTATGTTTGTTTTTTTTCTTCCTCTTCATCCTCTTCATCTCCTTCCTCTTCTTCCTCTTCAATACCTTCACCAAATTTAGCTTTAAGTTTCTTCACTAGTTTGTCCTTCTTCTTCAGTGTAGAGGCTTTCTTCAATTCTATTTCTACCATTGACTTTATTACATCATAGTTTCCAAAGATTTTTGTTTCTTTTTCCACTTCCTCTACAAGAAGTGTAGTTATTGCTACTGAGGCTTCATCAACATTGATCTCATAACCTCAAGGTCTTAGCTAGCTTACCCTATGTTTGGTAGCTTGTACATATGTGTAATCAATGTTTGCAAGAAAACATATATCATTGTAATATTGTTCAACCAAATAAATAGGGATCCTCATCCTTTATTTCATAGACTTCTTAAAGTCTTCAAAGTAGCTAGTCATGATAGTTTCAAAATTTTCTCCCATTTGTTCAATGTATTAATTTATCTGAATAGTAATTGACCTATTTTTCTTCCATCCTACAGTGCCAAAATATGGGAATGTATTTTGTACATAGAAAAATATGCAAACTAGAATTGATCCAAATATGCACTATGCACTCTTAGTCTTCCTTACTGCTCCAAGGTTTTCCATTAATTGTTCCAGTTGAAGCATAGCTAGATTATAAGTATGAACTTTCTTGACAATTTTGTATCCAACATCTACTACAATATAGGGTACACTATTAAATCTACTAGATTGATAAAACTTGTGAGAAATAAACCTTATTGCAAAGATTATCAGTGGATCTATTATAGTGTCTATTGTCATTCCTCGTTTGTTCCACTTTGCTCTTGTATTCTTTCTTATTACCTCTTTGGAATAACTCTGCAGAGTCTTTGGCCAATCTAGGGTTGGGAAACTAGTAACCCTATGGATTATTCATTTGATGATCTTTATTGGTCCACCTTCCAACCATAAGGATTCATTGTGTATTTGGCTCAATAATATTCTTATCCATTTTGTCTTGAATATGCTAGGAAATTCTAGGGTAGGCGTCAAACCCTTCCTTTCAACAATTTTGAATTCTTCTTTCAAGATGTCATCTTCAAATAATCTATCATAGGCTTCCCTTATTTCCATGTCACCTATTCCTCCTATCTTATAGTTGTAACATTTTTTGACAGCTTGAACCATAATGACATTTGGGGGAATCATGGACAATGCACCTAAAGGATCTTGTTTGTAAGCTACATCTAGAATTGCTTTTAAATTTAGCTATTTCACCTCATTACAAACTAATTGGACATTCAAGACCTCTTTCCTATCTACATCTCTTAAGCTAGATGCCATTATGACAAAATAGGGTTTTTGTAAATACAAATTGCATAGATTGGCTTATGACAATACCTTTAAAAAATACAAATAAGTGGATTGAAATTGTTGCTAAAATCTTTGCAGTCACTTAAAAAATAATTTGAATCAACTTTTTCTCTATTTTCTCTTGCTTTAATTCAAACTGATAAAAAAGAGAGTGAAAAATGACCATATACCCTTCAAAAATCCTTGCAATTAATGTTTAGTGCCTTTACAGCTATAAACTTGACATTAAATTGATTTCAGAATCACTTGGCATTTATAGATATTACATCACTTAGTAGCTTCTATAGACTCAACATCAACTAGCTAATCTAAAGCTTGGCATCTACTAGCATTCCACTCGCCATACACAAAGAACATTTCATGCTCGGTAGCAACATGAAAGACTCAAGGTTTTAACTTAGATTTTTAACAACATCTTGAATCTTTATTTATGCTAATGTATTCTTTTTAGTACTAAGTTCTTTTGGAACTAATTTATGATATAATACTTTAAATATTAGTCCCACATACCTCTTGATTATTTAATTTGATGAGCTATGATCACTTGACCCATTATGTGAAGTGATCCCTTCTTTATTTGATGTACTACAACCATATTTCTTCTTCCATATCTTATTCATCTTATTCTTGATGTGTTCAACATCTACCTTTCCTTTGCCTTTGTCAAATTCACAACCTGGTGCCTTGGATCGAATTGGACAATGCTTACTAATATGATCAGTCTTAAAATAGCTAAAGCATGTGGTTTGACTCAACAACCTTCTATAGTAACCACTAAAGTGAGTCCTAATACAATTCTTAGGAATATGTCCATATTCTTGACAATAGTGGTAGGTATATCTTGTATTGTAATCCCAATCATAAGGGTTTCCATGGCTTCTTACCTTCACTAGCTTGTTTGATGACCATAAGGACTTGGATCTGCATTCAAAGGCTTTATGTCCATACTTCTAACAGTTGTAGCAATATCCTTCAAATCTTGGTGTATGCATGTTTCTGGTTCTACATTTATGTGCTTGATGACCTTGTTTGTTGCACTTATGACAAAGAGTCATTTTCTTAGGTTTACTATTCTAATTTGTATTCTTGCTTCTCCACACATTAGCAATATGTCCTTTCTTTCCAAAAAAGTGACAATTAGGTTTGGAGTTCCTACCTTTGATGTTCCTTTCTTTAGCAACTTTTGATGATTCTCCTTCTTTAGTACTTGTGTAGCCTAATCCTACTACATCATTGTTGGATCTAAGAGATTTGAGTAATTGCCCAAAGTATTTAATGGCTTCATTTGGCTTGTTAAAAATTTCAACAAATTCATTTTCTCTTTTCAGGTCATTCTACAATTGTTCATTCTACAACTTCAATGTAGTTATCTCAATGTCCTTGACATTCAACTCATGATGAGCATTCATCATTTGACTCAAGGTATCCAATTATATGTTTGAGAATCCTAGTTAGCTCTGTTGACTTCTCTTCTAGTCTATTTGCTATAATTCTTTTATCTTCTTCAATTGTGGCTTTTTCTTCCATGGCTTTCTTCTTTTGTTGAATCACCTCAAAAAGTAGTATAACTTGTGATTCCTTCTGCAACTTGAGATTTTAGATTTCTTTAGCTTGGATTTTGTTCTTCTCCATTAGATCTACAAGTGCTATATCAAATTCATTGGAGTTACCATCTATAAATAGCTTTGTGGAGTCAATCTCTTTGTATTGTGTGTCATTTTATTCTATAGCAATCTATTTCCTTATCTTCAAGGAACTCTTCAAAACATCTCTGGCTTTATTCAATTGATGTAGTATAAGATGTATTTCAATCTCTCAGTTCTCAAAACTCTTTCCCAATTTGTAGACTTTCATTTCAAGATCTTTCCTCTAAGCTAGAAAGATTATTTTTTAGAGAACAAGAATCTGATACCAATTTTTGGAATTACAACTAGGAAAGGAGTAAAATTTTGAAGGTGGGGGGGTGGGTGTTGAATTATGAGTTTTAACTTGGACCCAAAACTTCTTTCATACATCACATGCATAATAAACTGAAATAACATGTATATAAAATGCATCAATCATGTAAATATGTAATCAAACACACACATTTCACTCTAAATATGATTATTGAGAAACCCTCCAAATGAGAAGGTAAAACTAGGATGGGGATGACACCCACAAATCTTCATTAATGCAGTTGTAAAGTGTATTCAATTAAGGTTACAATGGTTTGACCATGAATTGTTATCTTCCCTATGAAAGGCTTTCCCTGTTAAAGGCTTAAAAAGACTATTAAATCCCACCTTGTTAGAGGATTTCAACACCCTATTAGAACTATGCCTATCTAAAGGACTTTTGGTCACTCACTTGGAATGCCACCCTGTTAAAGGATTTGGTAAAGCCTATTAGGACTACTTTGCCCAGGAGATTTAACTAAAATCACCAATCAAAATGTCTTCACATAGATCTTGCCATTGGAACTTGCTTGCCTAATAAGAGATCTCCTCTATCCAATCTCTAATTAAACCTTCATTATCTGATGTATTGATGTTGTATCCTCTATCCTCTATTCTTTACTTAATTGATTGTATAATTCACTCCTACTGCTAAGTCACCTTGTATGCTCTACAAACTATCTTGTCTTCTTTAATTCTATCATGCACCCCTTGTTACCTTCTTATTACTTAATAAAAAAAAAATAGTGCTTCATCTTCCCTATAAAGACTTTAGTGGCTTAGGGTTAGCTATGAATCTATAGTTGAGATTCATCCATTTTTTCACTTGACCCTTCCCATTTTCTGATTGGCTACATGTAATTGCATGGGGATTCCACATATAGATATGTCCTTATCTCTAAAGGATCACAAACTATTCTTAGGTCAGCTGAAAAATAGTTTACATAGTTGTTTGTGCCATAACAAACAAATATGTCCAATCTATGTTACTCGGCATATGTAGTATCTGATGCTTGGAATATACTACAATTCTGCTTTTGACTTGGCATCTAAATTACTTGGCATATACTTTTTACTTTTCACTTGAATCGCTCGGCATGGTCTATCTGCTCAACACTTGAGTGACTTGGTACTCATTGCAACTCAACATGGTCTTATATTTACATGTACTTGGCATGCACTACTAGTTTACCATGAACTAAGTAAATGACTTAAGTGTGTTGACACTCATTTGTCAAAACCAAGCTGCGATCAACATGCCCAATGGAAATGATATTATTGCACAAACTAGCTCTTAGAATATTAGAGCCATCCATAGATTGAGTAGCCTTTTGATATCCTAGGCTAGGTTAGTATTGCCTCCCCATGTTGATGATGTTGGCATGAGTTCATCATCAGTGAGCTCATTACATGTTTTTGTTCCCCATACTTGCATAATCTGCAAGAATATTTGTTTGGGTTGAATAGGTGATCTTTTTTAGTATCAATTTGTATTTGAGGAGGATGATACACCAAATTTGAATATAGAGGCAACACACCATGACATGAGAGAGGAGGGGCATGCAGAGGCATGAAATCCTTCTATGTTGGTATGTGTATACATTTTTTTAGTTATGGCATATTTGATTTAAAGTTAATCTTATAATAGAGTAATTTTAACCCATATTGACTTACACATGTACATGATCTTCATTCATGTTTACTTGAAGACTGAGGAGAAGCTTAGATAGGTCGATAATATCACACTCTTTGCTATTTTATTTGGCCTTGAGACATCTATGTTATATTATGTTGTGTTCTCATTGTTTTTCTATTTGATATTAGAGCATATATGGTTTCTATTCTTTCTTTTCTCTTGCAAGTGTATATGAGCAATGTTAGTATGCTAATAGAAACCAAATTTAAATAAAGGTTCTAAAAACTAAACAAAATTCATAAACTTCAAGATAGACTAAGATGAGCTCTCAATTGAGAATATGAGCCATTAATGGACTCTCTCAATGAGAAGCTCTCTTGTTGAGTAGCTTTGTCTAAATAGATAGGATGTATGCTCAAGCTTATGCTTCAAAAAGGGCTTCAAATGCAGTTGGAATTTGGGTGTGAGTGTATGGTTTTGATGTAAAATGGCTTCTTAAAATGGAATTATGACTTTACTTCATGGATTGTGTTATTTTGCAAAGGGGAAGGATCCAATTTATAGGCAAGGGGCTTGAGGGATTGAGGGCTAAGATGCAAGGATGGGAAAAAGCTCATGGAGGGCTCAGATTGCATGAGAGAAGAGCACATGGATTGTGCTTCCTTACAGCCAATCAGGGAGTGACACATGTCATAGGGTGAGAGGATGGAGGAAAGAGGAAGGATGAGTCAACAAAGGAGGCTCAAGGGATAAAATCTTCATTAAGACCCTCATAATGGCTTGTAAGAGCAATAAAAGGGCTTGGAAGAGTCATTTATGGCCTAGTGGGCTTCATAAAGTTTTATAGTTGGGATATTTTGAAGGAGATGAGAGAAATTTAGACTTGGGATTTATTAGGAAGGTTTTAAGCTTGCATAGGATTGTGCAAATTATTAGAGGATGGATTAGGATGGTTTAGGGTTAGCTTAGGGATAGGCAAGTGGATGGCATTTAATGAGGGTGGGTGAAGGAGGAGATATTTGTTAACTTTGGATTGGGTTAGTAAGTCTTAACCCATGTTTAGAGAATGTGACAAAGTTTAGGAGGGGATTAGGATTAGGTTTAAAGACATCTACTAGAAGAGTCTAGACTTTGGATGAGGATAAAGACTTTCTAGAATAGTCTAGATTTTTCCTAGGATGAGGATGAAGACTTTCTAGAAGAGTCTAGAACTTCTTAGGATGAGGATAAATTAGATTTTTAGGAAATAAATAAAGTTTTATTTATTTCAAGGGTTTGGGTTGAGGAGATATTTATTAAAACTTTTTTAATAAACATGAGGATTAATATTTAATCTTAATTAAATATTTTGACTTGGGATTAGGGGTAGGAAATGATGGGATTAGCCTTTAATCAAAATTAAAGAAGGATTAGAAGATTTTGGAAGAGGTTAGTGGTCTTAAGAAAATTGGCCAAGTTTTGGACAAAAAATAATTTTTTTATTTATTTTGGGTTTTTTGGTCAATTTATTAATTAAATAAATAATAAATAAGGAAATAATGTTTAAATAAGATTTAAACATTTTTGGGAGGGATTCCTTAATTAAATATTTTTAATTAAGATAAAAGGATTTAATGGCATAAAAATAAATAAATAAATTAATTAATTAATTAATTAATTAATGATGATGTCATCAGGAATTTTTCAAAAAAAAAAAATACTTTATTTTCTAAAAGTTTTTAGGTGACTACGACAAGTATCACCTGTTTGTGGGGGTAGAGTATGGGGGGTGAGGCAAAGCCCAATGAAAAGGGAAAGGTAATTAGGTTCTTTTAAATTGATTAAATAGAAATGCATTCTATTAAAATATTTGTGCTAATAAAATTTGATTACTTCTTTATTGTACAGGGTGTGGCTAGTGGTGATGTGTCTAGGAAGATTTGACATTACAGAGCCTCTAGCATTTCCATTCATGGTGAGAGTCCCATCATATGCATAAGTATCATTGTTTTTTGTTATATTACTTATTTTCATTTTAAAAAATCAAAAAATTATTTCCATGATATTAACAACTAGTTTTTTGTATCTTATAGGAAACACCTAGTCTGCAGGAGGCTAGATGTCAAAGTTTTGTATCTTTTCTCACAAAGCCATTATATCTAGAGGAGGAGTCAACAAAGATAAGTTTTAGTTTTAATTATTAATTATATGTTATAATTTAGTATGATATGAATAATAATATTATAGTTTAAGTTGTACATCCATATGAAAACCATACTTGAACATATACATGCCACAATCAATAAGGTTCAAGCATTGCCAAGGACATATGAGAGGATTCCTGACTGTCACAAGAGGTTGACAAGAGAGGTATTTATGGTGAAAGTTTAATACTATAAATCTTTGTTAAAATAATGATCATTATGTATTTGATTAATTCAATGTTATATTCATAGCATCATATAAATTTACTAGTCTAACTTTAGGTTTTCCTCTTTTGTTTATGTAGGAGGCATCCAATCCACCTAGTTCGGTGAAGAGGCTACATTTTCATCATCCACTAGCAACATATGATAGTATAGTTGTCATAGGATGCGTCATGAGAAATTTTGTGATGGCGTATGCCACATTGTATATAGAAGCATTGATATTATTCACATTTTGATGGCATGATCAGCCACATTCTATATATGGATCTATGTATTTTGATATATATTTGCATAATTTGTCTACGGATACATGAACTTTGAGATATATTTGTGTAACTTGTGTATAGGTACATTTATTTTGATATATATTTTTTTCATTTATGTGTAGAATGATATACATATTAATTTAGTATAGTATTCTTCAATTTATCATGGATCATGTGTATTGTTCATCTTTATGGAATATCATTCATTTTGATCATGTTTGTTATATTTGATTCAAATGAAATAATTTGTGAAGAACATTTTAAAAACTTTTATTATCAAATTTTGATTTAATGTTTAATTTGAAATTATATCATATATTTTTAATTTGAAATGATATTTGCAATCCCTTAAGATGTCTACAACTAGCCAAATCCATGGCCAATTTGTTCTTTAGAAGCCTATCTTTGATATTTGGAGATGTTTTAATATGTACTAGTCACAAATATTATTGGAGCTTTGTGGTCAAAATAAAGGTACCACTAGGTTATTGTAGACCTTGGCATGACCATCCTATAGCATTTGACTTTTCACTGATAGCTCCCACAAGCTCTGAGTTACAACCCTCAGAAGATTGATCTCCAAACACATTTAGAGCACCACTTCAGTATGTAGTAGCCAAGAATGTTGGAGGTTTTCCATGGCCAAAAAAGGGTGTCAATATCGTTCACCTACCCATGTGGAGCTAATGATGTTAATGATTCAATTCCAAGATCAATATTTTCAACGTGGCACAATGATACACCAATACTGAGGCACATTGCAAGTTTTGGCATCGAGTGGGAGCTCTATGCTGAATCAAAATAGAATGTGATCACTTTGACACGAGATAGGTTATTGTAGGCCTTGACATGACTATCCTATAACATCCAAATTTTCATAGATAGCACCCATGATCTCCAAGTAATGACCCTTGGATGATCGATCTTGAAATGCACTTAGAGCACCTTGGAGACTCTTTGATATGGGGTTACCATTAATGTTGAAGGCTCCCAATGGTTGGAACAAGGGTGTCACTAGGATCATATTTCCCATGTAGAGCTAATGGAACTAATGATTTGATGCCAAGATCAACTATTTCAAAGTTTCATAGTGATGCACCATTGAACTGAGGCACAAGGCAAGGTTAGTTTGCAAGGGTTATGCTCAAGAGGAAGGTAATGGTCCTATAGAGAAACTATTTCTCATGTTGCAAGAATAGAAGGTGTTATAACACTCCTTGCATATGCAACACACAAAGGATTCAAATTATATGAGATGGATGTGGAATCAACATTTTTGAATGGAGCCTTAGAAGAGGAAGTCAACATTGAGAAACTAGAAGGTTTATTTGATCCAAGCAAAAGGGACATGGCTTGTAGACTACACAAAGCTCAATATGGTCTCATAAAAAGCCCCTAGAGCATTCTATAAAAAATTACACAATTATCTCAAAACGATTACTTTTCAAGGAACTAATGATAACAACAACCTATACAACAGAGAAGGACTAGATAAGATGATAGTGTTCACAAAAGTATTTGTGGATGAAACATTATTTACTAGAAATGATGATTTGTGCAAATATTTTTTTGATGAAATAAGTAAGGAATTTGAAATGTTAATGTTTGGAGAGATCAAATTCTTTGTTGACTTACAAATTCAATAGATGAAGGATGGTTGTTGGAAATGATTGAAATGATCATAAGAACAATTGTTGGAATAATATATGGAACTGGTAAAGAATGTCCTCAGTCATTGTTTTGTCATTGATGTCAAACTTGCTAATTGTAGGGATGACAATTGCTTTAGTGATCCAAATACTATCAATTAGTTGATTGTCAAGGTGGAGGCAATCAATAAGATGTAACTAGAACACCTAGAGAAAGGTTGAAGTTATGATGTTGTAATGAAGTACAAGGATCAATCAAGCCATTAATGAAACAGTGTATTGGATGACATACTAAAAGATACAAAGAATGAGCACACTGAAACATATCAAAGATCTAAAGTTTTAGCTAAGTCTTTTGTAAAGCAAGCAAGTTCAACTACCGAGCAAGTTCAAGTGCCGAGCAAGGTCAAGTGCCAAGCAAGTTCAAGTGCCGAGAAAGTTCAAGTGTCGAGTAACATAGAGGTACTAAGCACCAGTAACTCAATAATGCTGAGTAACAAAAAGGTGTTGAGAACCAGTAACTCAATAATGTTGAGTTGTTGTATTATTTAGGAAGTCGAAGATTCGCCAGATCTAAGCCGACAAAGTTGTTATCTAGAAATCTGTGAATTAAAAGGCAAGATAAGAATGATAAGTTGGTGGTACAAAACACCATGTAGAACATTTTTAAGATACAATTGGCAAAGTTTCAAGAGATAAACAAAATATGGGGTAGATACATCATATCCTACCTAATCCATTTTGAAACCCTAAAATTGGAGAGGGAGAATTGAGAGGCAAAGGAAAATCAGACCTGTATATAAGAAGACATAAGTTAATAGAGTGGAATAGAGGGGATAGTGAGAGAGAGAGCCTTGGTCAAGCATAAAAGCATGAAATACTAAAGAATGAGCTAAGGAGAAGATAACACAGGAACTCTATTTGGATAGATGATCACAAGGATGATTGCATTGGCAGAATTAGTAGGAAGACTCAAGGAGATGAAGCTTGAGAGGGAGACAAGCAGTCAAAGCTGAAGTGATTGAAGCCAAGCATAAGGATTGAACAGAAAGAGTGATATGAAATCTACAAAGTATGTTGTAAGTTATGTCAGATCAAAAGACCATTATCATTACTTTCTAGTAATTGTAACAGTAAGATAAATCCTATGGACTTAGGTTGGTTTAATAGCCATTAGATAAATCCTTTAACATGGTGACATTCCAGGTGGATGTTCTAAAGACATTTAACCAGGCCCATTCCTAACAGTTTGGTGAAATCCTCTAACAAGGTCACATTTAACAGTGTGTTGTAAGCCTTTAATAGGGAAATCTCTTAACAGGGCATCACTTCAGAAGAGTGAGAATCAAGTAGCATGTTACTGGTCATTTTTCCCAAATTGGGTTTCCACGTAAATCATTGTGTCATGTGTTGATCTTGAATGTTTTATCTTTGCATGTTGATTTACAGTAATTTGCTTATATAACTGATTTAAGTTTGAACATATGAAAAGGGTATTATTAGGGCATTTGGACCTTGAATAATTGATTCACCCCCCCTCTCAATTATTCTAAAGAATTCTAACAATTCGTATCAGAGCTGACTGTTGATTCAGTTTAAAGGGACTACTAGCAGAAAAGATCAAAATGCCAAAGAGAGAAGTTCCCAAGCTCAACAAAGACAACTTTTTTGCATGGAAAATTTTGATGAAGCTACATCTTGGATCCATAGGAGATTATGCCCAAAATTCAATTGTTACTGAACATGTAGATCCAAGAGGTGCTCCTACTGCCGAAGACATGAAAAAAAAACAAGAACACAACTAAACAATGTTGGAAATTGCCTCTGCACTCAGCTATGCTGAATTTGATGATGTCAAAGGATGTGATACTGCATTCAAAATGTGGAAAGCCCTATCAGACATCTATGGAGGAGATCAGAATGTACAAAGAGCAAAAAGAGAAAGTCTCAGAGGAAAATTTGATGACATGAAAATGGAAGAAAATGAGAATGCTGCTCGGTATGGTGCAAGAATAAAGGAAGTGGTAAGTGTAATAAGATGCCTGAATGGTCAACTGGATGAAGATACTATTAATAGTAAGTTCTTAAGAACCTTGGTTCCTGTCTATGCTATTAGAGTATCAACAATACAAGAGCTAAGATGTATACTAGGAAATAACCTAAGCCTTGAAGGTATAATAGGTAGACTCACTACATTTGAGTTATCTAACTTTGACAACTACAAACCTGAAAATGTTGAATCTTCTTTTAAGGCCAAGTTATCACTAAAAGATGTCGAACAGGTGAAATCAAGGAAAGGAAGAAAAATGAAGTATGTATCTAGTGACGTTAGCACTGATGAGGAAGATGTGGAACAATTGGAAGTATTTCTCGCTAGAACATTTCACAGGGGCAAAGGAAAATTCAAATGTAAGATGCCTATCATTTGTTTTAATTGCAATGAAGTAAGTCATATTGCTGCAAGATGTCCATAGAAAAAGGATTCCAAGGAAATACAAGAACAGAAAAGATGATGACAAGAGAGATTACAAAGAAAAAGGTAAGAAGTGTTATATTGTTGAAGAAAATTCTGATGACAATGATGATGAAGTTGTTTATGTAGCCATGAAGGACCAATCTGATGAAGAAGAAACCACAGCACTAGTGACATGTATAAACAAGAATGACAGATGGATCATAGACATTGGATGCTCACATCACATGACACGAGACAAAAGTAAGTTTGTTAACTTTACTCAGTATGATGGAAATAGTGTTAGATTTGGCAATGATGCTCCATGTCAAATCAGAGGAAAAGGTTCCATTAAGCTCATAGACCAAATTTCATGTGACAATGCATACTATGTTGAAGGATTAAACTACAATTTACTGAGTATCTCACAATTAGGCAATATAGGTTGCAAAGTGGAATTTGAAAATAAAACTACAAAAATCTATGACAATGATGGTAAACTAATAGGAAAAGGAGATCAAACAAAGAGTAATTTTTTTTACCTTGATATGGATGATGCTTCTTGTCTATTTGCAAAATTTGATGATGAATGGTTATGGCATAAAAGATTATGTCATGTCAACTTTGACAATCTAGTCAAAATTAGTAAAATCAAGAAAGTCAGAGGTCTACCAAAATTGAAGAAGCCTGATAATGTCATATGTAAACAATGTTAGCTAGGAAAGATGACAAAGTCAAGGTTCAAAAGAAAAAACTATATATCTAAAGAGATACTTGAGTTAGTTCACACTGACTTATGTGGTCCAATGGAAATACAAATCTATAGAGGAGATAAATACATAATGTTACATGTTGATGACTATTCCAAGATGATGACTGTTATGTTCTTAAAACAAAAATTTTATGCTTTTCAAATGTTTAAGTGGTATGTGGCTAGAGTTGAAAAGGAAACTGGAAAAAGCTTGAAATGTCTAAGATCAGATAGAGGTGGTGAATTTATATCAAATGAATTTGAGATATTCTGTAATGACAATGGAATCAAAAGACAGACATTAGCTCCTAGAACTCCCCCATAGAATGAAATTGCTGAAAGAAGAAAAAAATCTGTAATTGACTGTGCTAGAACATTAATGATGGAAAAAAATGTTGCTCTAAAAGACTGGAGAGAAGCTGTAAGTGTAGTTGTTCATACATTGAACTGAGTACAAGTCAAGAAAGGTACAAATACAACACCTTTTGAATTATGTTATGGTTACTCACCAAATGTAAAACATTTCAAAGTGTTTGGTTGTAAATGTTTTATTCTTAACGATGTTAGAAATGGAAAATTTGATGCAAAAAGTGATGAAGGAATATTTCTTGGTTACTCCACAAGAAGTAAGGCATATAAGTGTTTGAATATTAACACTAACAAAATTGTGGAAAGTGCAAATGTAAATTTTGATGACCATACAGAAGTTCAAGCTGAAGAACCAAAGAAAATGGAAGAATACAAAACCTTTGTATATTCTTATGAAGGAATGATTGATGATGAGGATGATGTCAATCAAATTGAAAATCAACAACAAGTGTCAGTTTCAGCCAATTCACAACCAGTGAATGTTGAGTTGCATTCAGAAGCCGAGTTACAGAATGAAGAAAATGCACAATTCAATTTTGAAGACAACATACATGACGAAGAACAACCTGACAATGAAGAGCATAGTGATCCTGAATCCGAAAGATCAAACATGGAAATAAGGATAGAGCTAATATTATCCAAATATGTAAAAAGACATCACACTACTGAACAAATAATTGGTGACAAAAATGCAAGACCAATGACAAGGAACAGACTAAGACATGAATCATGTTTGATCAGCAAATTTGAACCCAAGATAGTATACGGTGCATTACAAGCTGGTGAGTGGTATAAAGCTATGGAAGAAGAAATTGATCAAATAAGAAAAAATAAAACCTGGAGTTTGGTTTCCAGACCAACTAACAAGAATGTGATTGGCACCAAATGGGTATTTAGAAACAAACTAGATGAGAATGGTGAGATTACCAGAAATAAAGCTAGATTAGTATGCAAGGGTTATGCTCAAGAAGAAGGAATAGATTATGGAGAAACATTTGCTCCTATTGCAAGAATGGAAGTAGTAAGAACTTTACTTGCATATGCTGCCTACAAATATTTTAAAGTCTATTAGATGGATGTGAAATCTGCCTTCTTAAATGGTATACTAGAAGAAGAAGTCTACATTGAACAACCAGAAGGATTTGTTGATGAAAACAATAGGGATATGGTGTTTAAGTTACATAAAGCACTCTATGTTTTGAAACAAGCACCTAGAGCATGGTATGAGAGACTTCACAAGTATCTAGTGCAAATTGGATTTGAAAGAACTGATGATAACAACAACATGTACATCAAAGTTGAAGAAGGTAAAGACATTATTGTATCTGAAATTTTTGTGGATGACATAGTATTTGGTGGTAAGGAAGTACTTTGCAAAGGCTTTGCTAACAAAATGAAACATGAATTTGAGATGTCTATGTTTGGAGAAATCAAATTCTTTGTTTGATTGCAAGTTCATCAACTCAAACATAGAATATTTATTACACAATCAAAATACATCAAAGAAATTCTTAAAACATTTGGATTGGAGGAATCCAAACCAGTCAGCACATTAATGGCCACAAGAAATAAGCTATCAAAAAATGATGAGTCAGCTGAAGTCAATCAAACAATGTACAGATCCATGATTGGAAAACTACAATATGTTGTACATAGTAGACCAGACATAGCACTAGTAGTTGGAATAGTGGCTAGGTTCTCTGCTAATCCTAAAGAAAATCATCTCATAGCAGTAAAAAGAATAATGAGATATCTCAAAGGGACTGATGATTTTTGTCTATACTACAAAAGGAATGGAAAATTTTAACTCAATGCATATACAGATGCAGACTGGGGAGGAAAAATTGATGACAGAAAAAGCACAAGTGGAGGTGCATTATTTCTAGGCAAAAGGCTGGTTACCTAAACTAGCAAGAAACAAACATGTATATCCTAGTCCACTGTAGAATCAAAATATGTGGCAGCTGCAGTTAATTGTACAAACATTGTATGGCTCACACATCTATTGAATGGAATGAAAGAAGCAGTAACAAAACTGGTGATATTGTATTGTTATAATACAAGTGCTATAAACATATCCAAAAATCTAGTGATGCATGCAAAAACCAAGCATATTGCAATCAAGTATCATTATGTCAGAGAATTGGTAGAAGACAAACAAGTGAAGTTGGAATACATTCACACAAAGGAACAAACTACAGATATCTTCACGAAACCATTGCCCAAGGATGCCTATGAATATCTTAGAGGCAAGCTGGGGGTTATACCCCTAAGTCAAGAAGTTTATGGAAACAAGGAAGATGCCTTGCATCAATAGGAATAAATCATTGAAATATTAACAAGTTGATGCAAAGGATGATAGTAGTAACAAAAAATCCAAATTAGTCACAAGCATGGTGACAGAGGGAGAAAGACGACAAGAAGCCAAAGCTTATATTTTGCATGATAAAGATGCTACATCTTTGGCACTTATGTGAAGGAGGGAAAAATATGTAGAAAACTGATCAATGCAAAGAAAGAGAGAGATATATATGAAAGAGGGAGATAAATGTGATCAGTAGTGAAAATGCAGCAAATCAATACAATCTTGGTGGTAACTGAATTGATTACTTGATCAGTTTGGTTTTCCATCAATGCCAAAGAGGGAGATTGTTGGAAATGATTGAAATGATCATAAGAAATTGATTACTTGATTAGTTTGGTTTGCCATCAATGCCAAAGAGGGAGATTGTTGGAAATGATTGAAATGATCATAAGAACAATTGTTGGAATAATATATGGAACTGGTAAAGAATTTTCTCAATCATTGTTTTGTCATTGATGTCAAACTTGCTAATTGTAGGGATGACAATTTATTTAGTGATCCAAATACTATCAATTAGTTGATTGTCAAGGTGGAGGCAATCAATAAGATGTAACTAGAACACCTAGAGAAAGGTTGAAGTTGTGATGTTGTAATGAAGTACAAGGATCAGTCAAGCCATTAATGAAATAGTGTATTGGATGACATACTCAAAGATACAAAGAATGAGCACACTGAAACATATCAAAGATCTAAGGTTTTAGCTAAGTCTTTTGTAAAGCAAGCAAGTTCAAGTGCTGAGCAAGTTCAAGTGCCGAGCAAGTTCAAGTGTCGAGCAGAATCAAGTGCCGAGCAGAACCAAGTGCCGAGATGGTATAGGTGCCGAGCAACACAGAGGTGCTAAGCACTAGTAACTCAATAATGTTGAGTAACATAGAGGTGCTGAGCACCAGTAACTCAATAATGTCGAGTAACAAAAAGGTGTCGAGAACCAGTAACTCAATAATATTGAGTTGTTGCATTATTTAGGAAGTCGAAGATTCGCCAGATCTAAGCCGACAAAGTTGTTATCTAGAAATTTGTAAATTAAAAGGCCAGATAAGAATGATAAGTTGGTGGCACAAAACACCATGTAGAACATTTTTAAGATACAATTGGAAAATTTTCAAGAGATAAACAAAATATGGGGTAGATACATTGTATCCTACCTAATCCATTTTGAAACCCTAAAATTAGAGAGGTTGAATTGAGTGGCAAAGGAAAATCAGACTTGTATATAAGAAGACATAAGTTAATAGAGTGGAATAGAGGGGATAGTGAGAGAGAGAGCTGTGGTCAAGCATAAAAGCATGAAATGCTGAAGAATGAGCTAAGGAGAAGATAACATAGGAACTCTATTTGGATAGAAGATCACAAGGATGATTGCATTGGCAGAATGAGTAGGAAGACTCAAGGAAACAAAGCTTGAGAGGGAGACAAGCAGTCAAAGCTAAAGTGATTGAAGCCAAGCATAAGGATTAAATAGAAAGAGTGATCTAAAATCTACAAAGTATGTTGTAAGTTATGTCAGATCAAAAGACCATTATTGTTACTTTCTAGCAATTGTAACAGTAAGATAAATCCTATGGACTTAGGTTGGTTTAACAACCGTTAGATAAACCCTTTAACCGGGTGACATTCCAAGTGGATGTTCTAAAGACCTTTAACCAGGCCCATTCCTAACAGTTTGGTGAAATCCTCTAAAAAGGTCACATTTAATAGTGTTTTGTAAGCCTTTAACAGGGTAGGCTCTTAATAGGGCATCACTTTAGAAGAGTGAGAATCAAGTAGCATGTTACTGGTGGTTTTTCCCAAATTGGGTTTCCACGTAAATCATTGTGTCATGTGTTGATCTTGAATGTTTTATCTTTGCATATTGATTTACAGTAATTTGCTTATATAACTGATTTAAGTTTGAACATATGAAAAGGGTATTATTAGGGCATTTGGACCTTGAATAACTAATTCACCCCTCCTCTTAGTTATTCTAAAGAATTCTAACAATGGTATCTATATTAGTCAATCAAAATACATAAACGTGATACTAAAGAAATTTGGAATGGAGGATTATAGACCACTTTCAACACCTATGTCTACTAGACATAAGCTTTCGAAAGATGATGATTCAAAAGAGGTAGATCATACTACATATAGATCAATGAATGGCAATAATATTCTCTATTCATCTAAAATAAAATCATATGATGGAATTAAAAAGAATCATGAGGTATTTAAAAAGCTACCAAAGATTACGGTTTGTCGTATAAGAAACAAAGAAACTTTGAATTCAAAGCATTCACTAATGTTAATTGGGCAGGAAGTGTTAATGATAGAAAGATAAAAAGAGGCTAGTATCTTGAACAAGAAAGAAGTAGAATTATATCTCTCAATCAACAACATAAGTAGAATACGCTGCTACAAAATTCAATTATTTAAATATATTTTTGTTCAAACAACTGTTGACAGGTATTTGGGAAGAAATGAAGGATCTAGTTGTTATTTTCTATGATAACACCAGTGCAATTAAAATTTCCAAGAATCTTATGATGCATATCAAAACCAAGCACATTGTAATAATATATCATTTCTTGAGAGAATTGGTTCAAGATAAGGAAGGAAGATTGGAATATGTGAATACAAAAGAACAAATAATAGACATATTCATCAAGCTATTACCTAAGGATGCATTTTTATATCTAAGAGGTAAGCTAGGGGTCATTCCCCTATATAAAGCTCACTAAATATTGTTTAGTGATGCATCAACCATGTATATGAAGATCAATCAACTTGATATGGTATTATAAAGGGAAGATTGTATATGAATTAGTACATCACATACATGGGAAGTTCATTGAATGCTATCTTTTTCATGACATATCAAATATGGAGAGTTTATTGTCAATATCAAGAAACTTTGTAATT
The DNA here is from genome assembly GCA_028749045.1 of Cupressus sempervirens. Classification (NCBI taxonomy): domain Eukaryota; kingdom Viridiplantae; phylum Streptophyta; class Pinopsida; order Cupressales; family Cupressaceae; genus Cupressus; species Cupressus sempervirens. The sequence continues at coordinate 90,020,734 of CM053790.1, read as the reverse complement.
GTTTTTATTTTGTCATGATTTTTCAAGAAGGGAGAGTTTTATGTCAAGTCAGAGAAATAATAAAGAAGGAAAGTGTGTTGAATCATGGAGAAATAGTAATTAGAGTAATCAAAGAATCATTCTAGATGGAGAGATTGATGTTAGAGGAAGTTCAAACTACTAGAGGGAGTTCCCATAAATGTTAATCAAAATGAAATGAAAGCTATTATCCTTACTTTTTTTTCTTTAAAATTTCATTGTATAATGACATGTTGTGCTATCATTAATGCCAAAGAGGGAGATTGTTGAAAACAATTATTCAATTGTATATTGTCTTTGATGTTACACAAAATTTCAAGTCTTTACCAGTCAATGTCTACTAAGCTAACTCAAGCAATGAAGATAGTTTCTAGTTTCTACCAAGCATTCCAAAGATAATCAAGTTTAAAGTTAGTATTTATTGAGTTTACTCGAGCACCAAAGGAAGTTTGCAGGAGGATAATGTTTCCCAAGTTTATTTGGGCACCAAAGAGAAGTTGGAAAGGAACCAGTGTTAACCAAGATCACTTGGTTAGCAAAGGGAATTTAGTTCAAGATGTAGTATTAACCAAGTTCACATTGGTAATTAAGGAATTCTTTTCGATTCTAGTATTGACTGAGTTATGTCGGCTAATAAAGGATTTTCTTGAGTTAACATATTTAGTTTAATGAATTTATTTGTTAAGTCTATTCAAATTAAAGGATAAATATTGAATATTTGAAAGTGTATTCAAAATTATTTGAAAAGGTGAATAATAAGGTCAAGTTGTGGGATTGAAAAGATAAATCAAGGAAGTGAATTGGAAGGATATTAGAGTATCTTGAGTTGATTGAGCTACAAAGTTTTATCTGATCAAGGAGGATCAAGTATTCAAGCTAGAACAAAGATTAGAAATATAACAGTGTATCAAATCTCTTAATAGAGTTAGCTGAACAACTACTTGTCAAATCCTCTAACAAGGTGGTATTTCTAGATTGAAGTGTCCAAAGACCTCAAAGAAGGCCACTCCTAATAGGGTGATTTAAATCATTTAACAAGGTCATTCCTAAAAATGTATTTTGTAATTTTTAATAGGGTTGGCTCCTAACAGGACTCACTTCAAAAGAGTGAAAAATAGTAACTAGTTGCAATTGGTGGTTTTTCCCAAGTTGGGTTTCTACATTAAATTATGGTGTCATATGTGTTCATGTTATTTTCTTTATGTTTATGTAACTAAGTTAATTAAGGTTAATCACATTTAATATCATAAGATCTACATGTTCAGTGTTAAATGAGTAACAATGCATATATTCAGTATTAACTGAGTTACTATGTTAACCAAATGATTCAGTGCTAACTGAGTTACAATAGTATTTCAGTTTCAGAAGAGTTTGATTTTGAATTTTATTGACATCTTAAGGGATCTTGGATTTTTTTTTTAGGCAATTGATTCACCCCTCCCCTCTCAGTTACTCCTCTTATATTTGGAAGATGCATCGAGACATAAAATGTGAAGATAACCATAAGAAAATACTTACAAAAAAAAAAAAATGTAACTTTGAAGATCCTAAATGTCAAGTGGTCAAGCAAGATGTTCAAGACACCTAAAATTAACAAAGTACACCTATAGATAGAAATCAAAGGAAAAAATGCCTCATGGCCTAGTTTTCTATTTTATGATATCCTTGAGAGACTATTAGGGAGGGAAACTAAACAATAAAATCATCATAGACAACACACAAATAAAACAAGTCAACAAGTTTCAGTTGGTTTTTAATTTTAAGTGTGTGTGAAAGTCACATGACCATCTTCCTAGGACTCAAGTCTACTAGTAAAAACTACTATAAAATCCTAGGCTATGGAAAAATCATCAGATAAGTGTTGAGAAAAGGTTGATGTTAAGGGAAGTATTAAAAATAAATATTTAGAGGGCTACTAAAGTAATGCCAATGCAACTAAGAGACCCAGTAAGCTATATAGTTTGTGCCCCCTAGACTTAGACTCGAAGATCATTAGAACAAGGATAAATACAAGACAAGCATTTTTTTAAACAAGTATGGATGAACATAACAATCAACATACAAGAATCAATAAAATTGCAATGGAAGACATAACGAACAATCCTAACACCCAATGAATTTCCAAATGCCACTACCAAACTAACACACTCAAACAAAAGATGAAATCCAAAGATGACAACAGGGCATAAAATCTTTGATCTATTGAAGCATGGAAAATTAAGTAATCTTAATGGGTACTTGAAACACCAAATTGTATTCTCCATAAAGGAGCCGAGATGCACCCTATTTTCCACAGGAGAAAACACAATCGCTAGTCTTGTGCGAGGAAGTGCTCCAAGCCACATGAGAAAGTGTAGCATGTCATGTGAGGATCTACCCTCTCACATAAAGGACTATTTGGCCCAAAAACCTAAAACCACTATATTTTTACCAAGGTTTGCATGAGGAAGTACAATGAGTCACATGAGGAAGTGCAAGGCACCATGCAAAATAAAAAAAATCATGCGAGAGAGTACAATCTTGAGTGATGACTTGCAATAGAAAGAAAGAGAACATAAGATAAAATGATACAAAAGATAATTATCTCCACACTAGGGAGTACTAGATCCATAATCGACGCTTAGACACTCAAGCATAGTAATTGTAAGAGAGAAACTACATCTAACCATCTGAAGCACAATAGTAAAGGGAACATACTGAAAGCAACATTGCAATGATAGAACATAACAAAACTCATGGGTGGTTCCTCCCAACTATAATAACATTGTGAGACCTTGAATCTACTAGCCATCACCCACACATAACATCCCAAACAACCATCTATATAGTTAGAGCTATCTTATGAGGGAATCACTACTAAAGCACAATAACATCATAAGAACAAGAAATCTAACATGCTAATACAGTAAAACAATAGATATTCTAAGTAAGTAATTCACATCATTTAATCATTTGCTAAACATCATAATTAAGGAATGTGTCAAATAAACTAACACCATCTAAGCATGATATCCAAGAATTTTAATGAAAGCATAAATCACAAGGAAGAATGCTCCAAATTCTTTAATATACTAGGTGAAGACATTAAGCACCAGTCACATTGGGATAATAAACTATCTTTGTACACTAGTCCCTAGTAGTGGTATAGGTAGCTATGTCTCCCAACCATATAAAACCCATAGGTTTAATCATGTCATGCTAATAGAGATAATGATCCAACCACAAAAACTCATTAATAAAACCTCTATGGCTATCACTCATGTTAGACAGTAAAATGATTGAAACCAAGATCATGAGATAATGCAATTACAATAGGTCTTGGTCAGATACTCTATGTGTCAACTATGTAGGCACTCTAGTGGAGAGTTAGTAACTCGAAATCAACCAAGTTGTAAACACAACAACAAGAATTCCCCTCAGTACACCCTTGGGTTGCTATGTATTGTAAGAATAACTAATCACTCCTCTCAGCACCACCCTCAAGAGGCTAACCATAAATTTCATATTTCATTTAATTTTCTATGAATTAATTAAGTTATCACTTATTAGAAAATTCTATACTTACACATCATCAAGAACACCACATGGGGTTGAGAGAAGCCTCTCTACTAACTTACCCTACATACTCATGCCCGTCACATGATGAGTGCCTATAGGTATGCATATTCCCAACCTAAACCCAAATGAGATTAGTTCTTGCAAGTCACTTGATAAATGCACATGTACGTGCTCATGTGTGGCACACCACCATCATGAAGATCATAAAACAAGGTTTCGATGGGAACACAAGAAAAATTACTATCAACTAATAACAAACTCTAGAGTATGGATGCAGTATGCATCACAATGCGATATAAAAGTCTAGTAATGGTTTTAATGACATCCTATAGATAATGTAGGTCGAAAACCAACATCATGGAAAGAAAACCTAATAAAATTGGGTGGCATACAAATTGAGGTAAAAAAAACTTCAAAAGTAAAAACCATTTGGTCTTTTGGCACAAGAGCAATGAAAATCTAATAAAATTGAAACAATGTATGCAAAAACAAGTAGCATAACAGTGTGAAACCCCAAACCCTCATTTTAAAAATTAGAATGATGTTCATACCTAACAAACTAGGTAGAACTAACAATTAGAAATAGAGGGGAACACTAGTTCTTAGCCTTCTAACATATAGCTACTAGAAACAAAAGAAAAAAGAAAGCCAAAATAAAAAAATGGGAGAGCCCTACCTGATAGCCAAAAGTGATAAAGCAAAAAATAGCTAGATAAAATAAATATCTTGCAAAATCTACCAAAAGTCATGACAAAGTAAGGTCTCCTTGAGCTGAATCCAATGAGACTAATCTCATTAAGATCTTACACCCATAGCTCTCTCAATGAATAGAAATGCAATCCTCCAGAAGAGGATTTTGTAAGAAGCTCTCAAATTTGTAATTTCCAAAAGTGAGAAGTGAGAAATTAATTTCTCCTTTAGATATTTATTCACTTTTTGAGTGAATAGTCAGTTAGGGTGAATACCTAGGAAGACTAGCTAAAGCCAAAATCAACCCAAATGAAAATAGGCTATTCAAATCAATTGTAATTCATCTATGGCAAAGCTACTAGAAATTAAAATGAATGAAAATAAAGCCTAAAAACCAAAAATCACAAAATTTTCCGTAACAACTTGTGTGACAAAGAAAACCTTTAAATGAATAGAGACATTCATAGGTCTAATCACATAATGGAAATGTGTTTGGGTTTTATGAAATTACTAGAAGGTTTAATTAAAATACTTAACTAAGATACATTCACCAAACAGGGACAAGATTGGTTAAATATGAATAGCTAAATCACTAACTCTATGTGCCACTGCTAGGGATATAATCCTGAATAGTAAAACACATGATCAAGTGAAACTACATATAATAACATAGCCAAAGCAATAAATGCATTAAATAACCTAATTTAACCATTTATTCAATTATACCAAAATAATTCATTTACATCACTCACATTTGCATATAACATCACAAGGCAAGAATGAAGTAAATAACCATTGTTGGCATTAAGTCAAGTTTTTTATTAGCGAGAACACTTATTCAAATTAAATGATTATCAACCTTCACAATTCCTACCTAGAATTCCAGTGCTTACCAAGTGAATTTAGGTAGTGTGAAGACCAATAGTTCTTACCAAGAAATTTAGTGGTTACCAAGCTTCATAGTTTCTACTGAGTTATTCATTCTTATGAAGCAAATTTAATGTTAACCGAGTGATGAGATGATTAGTTGATGTAGGAGCATCTAGGGTTTCCTTGATATCCTACACTTTTGCTCTTTCTGCTAGTATCTATTGAGTTCTTAGTTGCTATCAAATTCCTTTGGTTGTTGAGTGAACTCTTTGGATGTTGAGTCATTCTTAATTACTATCAAGTCCCTTTTCTTTCCAAGTAAACTCCTTGGATACTGAGTCATTCTTAGTTGTTGTCGAGTTCCTTTGGTTTCCGAGTAAACTCTTTAGATGCTGAGTCATTCTTAGTTGTTGTCAAGTTCCTTTGGTTATCGAGAAATTTTTTTGGATGTTGAGTAAATCCTTTGGTTTTTGAGTGCCTATGGGTGTCGAGTGATCTTATTTAGGTGCCAATTTCTAGTTGATGTCAAACTCATGTGGATGCTAAGTGCCAATTTCTTTTCCTAAGTTGTCTATGTCTGGTTCGAGTTTTGGTTGACTCTACTTGCATTTAGTTTTGGTTAGGTAGCTAATTCTTGTAAAGAGTCAACTTATGGCCTTTCAATGTTCTAGAATCTTCTGTAAGTCATTTTGGCAAGTATATATAGAGTGTTTAGGCTTAGAGTCAGGTAAGTTTTTGGGAAGAAGAATAGAGAGCAAAACTAAAGTGCAAATTTGTAGTTGAATCTTTGAATGTGAAAGTATTTGTAATTGGCCATAACCCAAAATATGTATAAGATATTTTGATGAATCAATAAAATTATTTCTCTTCTTCCTCCTTTGGTTGTTGTTCCTTATGTTTGATTCCATTGTGTTAACTCTTGCAGGGTGGTTTGGATAGCTAGGTGAGCCCTTAGCCCTAGTTATTCACCCTTTGCCTTATGTTTGGTGTTATCAGAGCTTGAGGTTAGTTCATGTGGAGATTGGATCATGTAGAACCCTAATTTGGATTTGGTTGTAGGGTGCAAAATCTATGAATTTTACCTATAACTTGCAGAGGGTTACGATCTTGTAGGAACCTAATTTGTAAAGATGGTTCATGGGAGGAAAAATATTGATGATGTTATATTGGATCAGTTGAGAAAAATTTCAGCTAGATTAGATGTTATAGAGACATCCTAGAGAAGAGGAGCACATCTTGATGATGTAAGTGATGATGAACCAACATCACCAAACCATAATCAAGAACCTGAAGAAGACCAAGATGAAGCTAGATTGTTGAGAGTATTGTCTAGAGTGAAATCAAAGCCTACTATGGAAGTTGTTCCTTATTATGGAAAATTGGATACGAATGTTGTGTTGGATTGAATCTCTAATAAGGAGAAGTTCTTTGAGTATGAAAAGACTTCTAATAATAGAAAGATGAAGATTGTAGTAACTAAGTTGAAAGGTCATGCATCACTATGGTGAGAGCACTTGAAAACTAGTAGACAAAGTAGAGGAAAGGAGAAGATCAGAACTTGGTCAAAGATGGTGAACAAGGTAAAGAACAAATTCCTTCTTGCTAATTACCAAGTTAGCTTGTTGGGAAAGATGCAAAATTTGAAACAAAAGGACATGACTATGAAAGAATATACCAAAGAATTCTATAGATTAGACATCAGATCTGGATATGTGGATGATGATGTTGAGAAAATTGCAAGGTACATAAATGGATTGAGAATTGGAATTCAAGATGAAATAAGTTTTGTGAAGTTGGAAAGTGTAGAAGAAGCATATCAATATGCCTTGAAAGCTGAGGAGATTTTGACAAAGAAGCATGAACAAAGACAAAGAGGTAGAGGTGGTAGATTCTAGAGAGGTAGAGGTAGATCTTATAGTGAAGGTGGCAGATTTGAATGTTTTGTGTAGGATAAAGGAAAATCTAAATGGAAGAATGATGAAAAAGGAAAGACTAAATGGAAAAGTGGTAATTCTTCCTGAGGAGGTACTAATTCTTATTAAGGAAGAGGTAATTCATATTCTAGAGGAGGATTTCATGGTAATTGTTTTAGATGTGGTAAAGAGGGACACATGTCTTTTGAATGTAGATCCTCTAAAAGTGGGTAAGGTAATAGAAATGTTCTAATTCAAGGAGATGATGAGGGTTCACCAAGTGGACCTGAGGCAGGAGAAAATTTGATGGTGAGAAGAACCTTATGTTATAAGGGAAGTGATGAGGGACATGTCTTAAGGAGAAGTCTTTTCAAGACAAGATGTAAGATGGCTGTAAAATGCTGCAAGATTCTCATTGATAGTGGAAGTTCTAAAAATTTGCCATTAGAAGAGATAGTTACCAAGTTGCAGTTGTAGAGGCTGAAACATCCCAAACCTTATCACGTTTCATGAATGAAATATGAGCATAAGATATTGGTAAGTGAACAATGCCTTGTGAAGTTCAAAATTGGACATTATTTTGATGAATTTTTGTGTGATATCATGCCCATGAGTTTTTGTCATATTTTATTTGGTAGACCTTGGAAATATGATAGATATGATATACATGGTGGAAGATTGAATCAATATAATCTTTGGGTGAATGGGAAGAAGAAAATATTGTTGCCTTTGATTGAAAGTCTAGATGAGGTTAGTTGAACTACAATAAAAGTTTGCATGGTTAATGGGAAACAATTTTAAAAGGAAGTAAAGAAGAATCAAGTTTTTTTTGCTATAATCTCTAAAAGACCAAGTGTTGGTAGTAGTAACTGAGTAGTAGAAGCTATTAATGATCGAGTGACAACAGATAGTCATAGCTCAGTAGTAGTAGAAATTGTCGAATTCTTGAATGAGTATAAAGAGATTGTTGCTGATGATATTCCTAATGGTTTACCTCTAGTAAGAAGCATAACTCATTGTACGGATCTAATTCCTAGAGCTAGTTTTCCAAAAAAAAACACCATATACATTGACACCTACAAAAAATGAAGAACTTAACAACCATGTGCATGAGTTGTTGTATAAAGGTTTGATCAAAGAAAGCTTGAGTCCCTATGTTGTACCTACTATATTAGAACCTAAAAAGAATGGAGAATGGAGAATGTGTACTAATTCTAGAGTTATTAACAAGATCACAGTGAAATATAGGTTTCCTATTCTGAGGATGGATGACATAATGGACTATTTGAGTGGAGAAAATTATTTTACCAAGATTGATTTGAAGAGTGGCTATCATTAGATTAGAATCAAAGAAGGTGATGAATGGAAGACTACTTTTAAGAGAAAAGATGGTTTGTATGAATTGTTGGCTATGCCTTTTGGTTTGACTAATGCACCTAGTACTTTCATGAGGTTGATGAATGAAGCTCTAAAAAGATTTTTGGGTAAGTTTGTGATTGTATATTTGGATGATATTATGATATTTAGTAAGACTAAGGAAGAACATCTTGAGCATATTAGACAAGTATCATAGAGGTTGAAAGAGAAAAAGTTGCTGATTAATCTAAAAAAGTGTTCTTTTATGCAATACGAGATTATATATTTGGGATTTGTGATTTTAGCTGATGGATTGAAGGTGGATCCTAAAAAGGTTAAAGCAATTTTGGAATGGCCTACACCTGAGCATGTGCGTGAGGTAGGATACTTTCCTGGTTTGGCTAGTTTTTACATAAAGTTTATAAAGAATTTTAGTGTTATTTGTAATGCTATGACTGAAACAATGAGGGGAGATAAATAGGAATTCAAGTGGACACATGGAGTTGATAAGAGTTTTGAGACTTTGAAATAAAAGGTTGTTGAATTACCTATATTAACTTTACCAAAAGTTAACAAAGTATTTCAAGTTGAATTTGATGCAAGTGGTAATGAAACGAGAGCTATATTAAGTAAAGAAGGTAAGCCTATTGCTTTCTTTAGTGAGAAGTTGAATGATGCTAAAAGAAAATATTATGTGTATGATCAATAATTTTATGCCATTATTCAAGAATTGAAGAAGTGGAGACATTATTTGATTCCTAAAGATTTTGTGTTGTATACTAATCATAAAGCTTTACAATACTTGGGAAGCCAACATAAATTGAATCAAAGACATATGAAGTGGGTTGAGTACTTGTAGAGTTTTACATTTGTGATCAAGTATAAGAGTCGATTAACTCATAGAGTTGTTAATGTGTTGAGTAGAAGATGTTCTTTGTTGACTAAAATGAAGGTTGAAGTTCTTGGTTTTGATAAAATGAAAGAGTTGTATAATGCTGATCTTGATTTTTCTAAGGCATGGAGAGAGTGTAGATCACCAAAACTAACATATCACATAAGTATGATGAGTATTTCATTCAAGAAGGCATGTTGTTCAAAGGTATTCAATTGTGTATTACTAGAAGTTCTATGAGGTTGAATCTGATTAAGGAAAATCATAGTGGTGGATTGGCTGGACATTTTGGAATTGGTAGGACATTGAGTTTGCTAAAAGAGAAGTATTATTGGCCACAAATGTATAAGGATGTTTATGAATTTGTAAAGAGTTGTCAAGTTTGTCAAGTTGCAAAAGAAATAAGTCAAAATAATAGTTTGTATACACCTTTCACTATTCCTGAGAAACCTTGGACTGACATCAGTATGGATTTTGTTCTTGGATTGCCTAAGGTGGTGAAAGGGTATGATTCCATATTTGTTGTAGTGGATAGATTTTCTAATATGGATCATTTCATACCATGTAAGAAGACATCAAATGTTGACCATGTTGTTGAACTTTTCATTAAAGAGATTGTGAGATTGCATGGATTACCAAGAAGCATTATTTTTGACAGAGATAGTAAGTTTGTTGGTTATTTTTGGAAGTCTTTGGGGAAGAAGATGGGTATTGAGCTGAATTTTAGTTCTACATTCTATCCACAAATAGATGGATAGATAGAGGTTGTGAATAGAAGCTTGGGTAATTTTCTAAGATGTTTAGTTGGGAATCAACCAAATAATTGAGAAATGGTATTGGCACAAGCCAAATTTGCATATAATAATTCTATGAATAGGAGTACAAGGAAGACACTTTTTGAGATTGTTACTAGAATGCATCCTAGAGGTATATCAAATTTAAGAGATGTTGGTAGTGAAGGAAAGAGAAGTGTTGCAAGAGAAGAGTTTGTTGATTTTATGGAGTCTTTGCATAAGGAAGTGAAGTTGAGGTTGGAACAAAGTAATCAGAAGTATAAGGAGAATGTTGATCAGTCTAGGAGAGACCATGATTTTCAAATTGGTGATGAGGTGATGGTTCATTTGAAGAAAGGGAAATTTCCTATTGGAACATATAGTAAGTTGAAGATGAAGATGTTTAGACCTTGTAAGATCTTGAAGAAATTCGATAGTGGTAATGCATATGACGTTGAGTTACCTGATGACATGGATATATCTCTTATATTCAATGTTGTTGATTTATATAAGTATCATGAGCCTAATGATGAAATGGCTATACCTGATGATTATACTAATAAATAGATTGAAGAAGTGGAACAAATTTTGGATTAGAGAGTTGGCAAGCTTACAAGAGGAAAAGATTACTATGAGTATTTGGTGAAATGGAACAATAGACCAATTGAAGATGCTACATGGATTTCTCAATCTAAGTTGGACTCAACTCAGGTTGTGACACTTACATGATTCAAGAGAATCATTTTCTCCAACCACTACTACATTTGACCTCATTTTTTGACCAAAAATTTTGACCATCAATTAAAATGGTTTAGGTTGGTCAGATTGTAGAAGGAATTAAAAAAAATCTAAGCTTGTGTTGGTTGAAATTTTGACCAACACAGGCTTAACTTTAAAATGAAATACCATTTTTGATTTCATTGTTGCACGAAGGAGATGGAGCTATAGAATGTTGCTTTCTCATTGTTGGCTCCTCATCTGGAACACTGGACTTTCCATCTCTTAGATCCGACTCTAAATTTGGCAAAATGATTCCTCTCAATCATCTGTACCAAAACCTCATTGACTGGTTGAGGTAAAAGGTTTTTCTGCTTGCTCCAGGTCCTGATATGTATTATCATATGGCTATGGCCTTCCCATTCAACTTTTGCATGCATTTTGAGGCAATAGATATTGAATAAACTACCCGAGTAGGGGGAGATGACACCATCTGCAGTTGCCATTAGTGATCTAGTTGATCAAGCAAATTTGTACACTAGCATTCTTCCCTCTGCATCCTCTTGTGCCCATCTACAACCCTTACATCTCTCCATCTCACTAATTCAAAATTTACTGCAAGTTTTGTAGATGGAAAAAGCCAGAGTTTGTATGCTAGGAATTAGTTGAGTGGAGAGAGTGTCTTACTATTGATTGATGGGTTGACAGAGAGTGGGGGAGTGGGAAAAAGAAGAAAGAGGGGGAAATAGAGGTGTGGGAGATAGAGATGATTTTCCAAATACCTTATATGAGAAACGCTTGGATATATCCACTTTAAATCGGTTAATACAAGATGTCCCATTCATTGAAAGCCCAAATAAAATATACATTGGTAATATGGCAAAGACTGTAACTACTGAAACATTGAAAAAGAAATTTGTAGAGAAGGGGAATGTTTTAGATGGAAAATTCATTTGCATACCAGAAACAAGAAAGTCATGTAGCTATGGATTTTTTTCGTTTCCATCAGAAGCTGACATGGAGGCTATTATTTCCTCATTCAGTAATGTAGTGAGCTTTCAAAGTCCTTACTTAAACTTGCACTTAAAAGAGTCAAGCTTATGTTTTTTGGACTAATCAATAAATTTTAATCTTGAATTACATATTAGCGATACAATACATAAGAGCAAAGAGACCCTTCACACGTTCACTACATTTAACTTTACAAGGTTGCTAATAAGTGTTGTAAACCCATTAGCCATTTCAATACCAGCCATCCTTCACCATGCATAAGAATCAAATGTCAAAAATCTTTGAATTGAGTTTTGTCTTAAAAAAATGGCAATAACTCAAGAACTTAATTAGTGCTAAAACTGCACTATTTGTCCATTTGTTACTGTTTGTAAATTTGAGTTGTCTTTGAAAAATGACAATAACTATCAATAAAATGATCAACACCATATCTACATTGTCTGTCTATTTATTACTATCTTTTTCCTGATCACAAATTTTGAGGAAAATGGATGCAAGTTTCACTACTGACAAACTTATGTATTTATGGAAAATTGGACCCAGTTCCCTAATTATCCTTTTTTGTGTAATGAACTATCACTTCAATTTTATTATGATGATTTGATCTAGCTTTGTGCAAAGGTTTCCCCCTCCCTTCAATTGAGTTCACTCCTAAGCTTGACCTTCTTGTGACCTGAAGATCCATTTGAAGCCATAATGCAATTTTTGGAGAAAATCTGTGGTACAGCTAATTTTTTCTGAAATCCATGGTATCGCAACATGATTTTCATGTATGAATGTTATAGATGGCCTTTGGATTTCCAATTCCTAGTTTTAGCCTATTGTTTCCAATAGCATCACCTTCAGGGATTATTTTCAAATAATAATGCATTGTCATACCAAAATTTTGGTGGAATTTCAACTAATTGCTGCATTCAACTTGATTTTGATTTTGATTCTGCATTCAAGTGATCTATATCCTACCTTTCCATCATGTCTGATGTGAAATTTTGGGCATTATATTCATTTCATGAGTATTTTAATGGACTCTAGGCAGAAATTATGTGGAATTGCTTGGTATTTACTCTTCAGTATACTGGATTATAGGTATCTCCCTCAATTTATTATACAACATAGCTATGCTAGATTTTTTAATTTCACATTGATGGATTGCACAACATCCCCTTAAATTTATCCATGTGTAATTTACTAATTTACAGTGGTATTTAATTGCATATTGGATCCTCGTCTAGGATTTGTTTTTGGCTGGATTTCAAACCCTATTTTTCTTAATGGTTGCTACTAACTCAATCTTCAATAAAGTGGTATATTGAGTGCCATGATAAGCACTACCTATTGATGCATTTGGGTTTTCTCTCCAGTTATTTTATTGTGAGTTGTGTCTTAAAAAATATGGAAGTTGTTTATGATCAGTGTTAAAGAATGATGAGTTTCATAATTGAACATTTTTCTTAACATGTGTTTATAGTTCTCTTAAATGATTTAATGAACCATGTACATAATACAATCATTCATGCTTGCAATAATGCAACATAAAGTAGAACTAATGAGAGGATGGTATACAAAATAGAACTAAAGTTTAGGACACCTAGAAAATGAAAATTTTAAGACCGATTAGTGAAATCAAGGACTATAGTAATATTCCTTCATTTATGAAACCTTTTCTGAGATAACTCACTTGGTCTTTCAAGGATGAACTACATTAGGAGCTTCTTGATGAGTATGACATGGTTTAGTCCTTTCTTGCCTTTTAAAATATTTTTCTTCTAAAATCTTAAAAATGGTTATATGATCTAGGATGAACGTAGTTCCACAGCAATGCAAAATTGTTTTGGATATCTTATTAAGCAAGCACAAAGTACATCAATTATCAACTCTGAAAAATATTCATCTAGGGTTTTATTGTTCATGGGGAAACCTAAAGGATTGACATTTATGATCATCTGGCTTGTCATAGTCTATGCTTGTATCCACTCTTTCTGGTATGTAGCCATTGTGTACTAGTGATTATACTTTCCTTGCATAGTCTTTGTTACCTAAGATTTGACCATGAAGTAGGTAAAGAAAGTTCATCATAACCACACTCAATAGTAAAATTTGGATTGCAATTTGATCATAAGCATGCTCACTACTTCAACAAAATCAATTTTTGGAAGTTTCATTTAATGCGACGAGAACCCACCTTCTATTGGTGTTGGAACCTTCCTCCATTCGGGACACTAGCCAATCTTCTCCCCCTACCCCCTACAATGACCCCATTAGACATTTTTCTTGTTTATAGAATTTATTTATATGTATATGCTTTATGGTTCTTCTTTGCCTTCATTCCTTCCTGTGGTGTCTATGCCCATTTTGAAGGACCAATCAGTACTGGAGGGTTTTGCTCTAGTTGCATATATCTGAGGAATTCAAATCCCCATTTAGCTTCTTGTTTGCAAAGAGTTTCATTCTAACATCTAGCAGTTATTATAAAAGTCATTTAGGTACTTGAGGAATCTATGATGCATAACCCATATCACTCATATAATCCTACACTTGAAGGGAGCCCAAAACTAGTTACCATGGGATTGTTTTTTGATCAACAGAACATTGACAAAACATATGTGTTAAACTTTCATATGCAAGAGGTTGATATAAGTGCTCCTTTAGAGTTATGTTGATGGTGTGAAACATTTTAACATTACCCATAAAGACATTTTTTCAGTTTTAAGTCTGTTGTATCTCCTTAAGAAGGCTTCTACTTCTTTTTTGCTTCCAATCTAACCAATGTATCCAGTTTTCTTATCTTCACAAATTGCTTGAAATTTGAAATGGAATGATTCGGAGGCATTTTTTCATTTGAGGTGGCTATTGGACACATGTCTCATCATGATTTTGATGGATAAAGTTTGTAGATGGACACAAATTTGCACACAATACTTATGCTCCACAAATATAATGTAAACATGAGAGGTACATTACATAGCTACCTTGGTGTACTTATTGTTTTTCTTTTGTTCATGGAAGTTGTTATATTCTATATAAACTTTAATATCTAATTTCTTTTTTATTTTTGGTTATGAGCAGTGCGCCATTAACTTTGTTAGAAGTATAAAAGAAAAGGTCACTCCCTTAAGAACAACTAGAATGCCAAACTCCATTGTGATATTTTTCTTAATATAGAAAATTCTATTAATAGTTGTATAGCTTGTTATGAACTATCTAGAGGGGGACCAGAATGCAAAACTCCATTGTGGTATTTTTTTCATATGGACAACACTATTAGTAGTGGTATAGCTTGTTAAGTACTATCTAAAAGGAAGTATCTATACACAATCATCCCATTACACATTTTTTTGTTTATAGCATTTATTTGGTTGTCTATGCTTTATGGTTCTTATTTGTCCTCATTCCTGCCTATGGTGTCCTTGCCCATTGTGAAGGACCAATCAATGCTGGAGGGTTTTGCTCCAGTTGTATATATTTGAGAAATTCAAATCCCCATTTAGCTTCTTGTTTGTAAATTGTGTCATTTTGACCTCTAGCAGTTAAAAGGCATTTAGGTACTTGAGGAGGCTATGCTGCATAGCCTATATTTCTAATATAAGCCTACACTAGAAGGTGTAAAATTTTAATAGGGTCTTTGATAGAGATATAGTGATATCCTTTTAATATTAATATGAAAGACAAGACAATAAAATGTAACTCTTATGGAAGACTGAAATAAATTTAGACTTCTTATATATGATAGTTATATGAATACTCAAGGTATTTTATATTATCTTTTACTTCCAAACTATAATTTATATTATGTAACTGAATTGAATGTAGACAAACTATGTTGTAGATCTGATTGCTACTTAGACTAATGAATTACCTTTTTTTTATCAATGATAGTCTCCACCGATCGATATATATATATATATATATATAAACATAGAGTGTCATGTTCCATAGGAACATAACTCTACATGGCCTTTGGGCCATGTAGAGTCATGGCCCTATAGGGCCATGAAATTGATTAGTTAAGCCAAAAAATGTGTAATTAAAAGACCCGATCAAGAACTATCGATTCACAATGAGCAATAATGTACATTGTATATTATATAATAATTAATATAAGTATATGAGAATTATTATAGAGTACATAACAGTGAGAATATATATATATATATATATTCTCACTATTATGTACTCTAGAATAATTCTCTTATACTTATATTAATTATTATATAATATACAATGTACATTATTGCTCATTGTGAATCGATAGTTCTTGATCGGGTCTTTTAATTACACATTTTTTGGCTTATATATATATATATATATATATATATATATATATATATATATATATATATATATATATGTATGTATATATATATATATATATATATATGAATGTAGTAGTCACAAATTTTCATATACTTAATATAATGTGTTCTTTACTTCTACTAAAGCTACACTTTAACAGAAGGGAGCCCAAAATCAGTTACCATGGCATTGTTTTTTCATCAGCAAAATGTTGACAAAATATCTATGTTAAACTTGCACATGTGAGTTGTTGATGTAAGTCCTCCCTGAGAGTTATGTTGATGGTGTCAAGCATTTTAATAACATTAGCCTTGAAGACAATTTTTTTAGTCTTAAATGTATGGTATCTCCAAAGAAGGCTTCTACCTTATTTTTTGCCACCAGTCTGGTTGATGTATCTAGTTTTCTGATCTTCACATATTTCTTGAATTTTGAAATGGATTGACTAGGAGGCATTTATAGACTTGAGGTGGCTATAAGAGGATGCCTCCTCTACATTATATTGTGCCAAAGGTAACCATTACGACCTTCTCATGACTAAACCTCACAAGTCACAGAGGGTATGGTAAATGGTGATCTACAGTATGCTAATATTTTTTTAGAGTTGGTTAAACTTGACTGGGCCTTCTTCCTTTACATCAATTATAGAGTTTTCTAGGGTGTTTGTGTGGCTGATGGTCTCTCTATAAATCTTCAGTTCTATTTTAGATCAATTGAAGACCTTTCTATAAGTGTAATGCCTCGCTAAGGGATCCAAAGAATTAATCTAGAATTTCACTAAGTTTGGTAACATTATTTTTTTTTTTTTAATTACATGAAAGTAAATACCAAAAATAACTTATCCACAATAACAGAAGCAATAGCAATGTCCATCTAGAGAGTAAACATAATATGCACAACAGGTTACATTCTTTAATATCCCTTAACGTGAATTACATACATGATTAAAAAATCCACATGAAATAATAATGATAAGTCCAATGTTCAATTATTACATATCCAACTGCTCATTCATCCACTGTACATGTCACAGGGTATGAAGGTTTAAAAGAATATACATATGTAGAATAAGGTACTTCATCCTATTCTAATCCATGACACATCAAAGTAAAGATAATCACATGATACTCATGATACATCATCATAAAATTCATTTACATCCATCATAAAGATCAAATAAAATAAACTAAGTGCATGGTTCCTCCCAACTATTAATAGCATCATTATAAAATCGTGGGCCCTAGCCATCCCTCCGTGCGTAACATCCCAAATCACTGAAGAGATCATCGATATTAACATAGTAGGAATGTCACTCCTAATAAATACAACATCATATGTAGAAAGTAATCTAACATGCAGATATAAGCATAAGATAACATCATCTAACATATACTAATCATCAATGAAAGGATATATAACCACCATCACGAAGGACGCATCAGCCACGATGTCTCAATGAATCTCAAATGATAAGAGTGAAAAATAAACTACCACCCGACCGCGTGGTACCTAAGTGGTCCACTCCCAACGTGCTGAGGAGATAATCTCAAGTCCCAAACAGGCTATCAAAACCACATAGCGCAAGTCTCTAAAGTCCAGGAATCCTAAAAGTATACTAACTCAAAGGTTCCAAGCACAAAATAGACATCTAATTCCCAGAGGCACACAATGACATGTAGGACCCTACTATGCAAGCAAGAAAGTGTCATTGCATTTATCTCGTACAAGTTACCTTGGCAGTTAGCTAAACTCCACGGGTCCATACAGATCTCATGCGGCCACTAGTATCCTTTCATACTGACAAGGCATACTATAGAATGCAAGGTCACAACCATGCATTCTCTCCACTCCCATCCTAGCCTATACAAGCACTCAAGGCATGGGTGAGAACCAAAACTCTTATCTTTTTAGGTTCATTCAGTTAGTATTAAGTGTGAATGTTATCACTTATTAATCCAACTTACAATGAGTTACCCTGGCAGCCTCTTAGGGCCCCAGCCCCCATTGCAAGACACTTCCAAACACTACATACAGATATCCTACCCTAATGCTCATGGTATCATAATCATAAAGAAATTCCATAAAATCATCAAATATCCACAATAAAAATCATCAAATATCCATGATAAAATCATCAAATATGCATAAAAGTATCAAGTCTCCATGAGCAATATCCATAGAAAATCATGATTACAACAGCTCTCTATTGGCAACTGAAGTATCACTGATAATCAAAGTATCCATTGGTTCTTAATAACCAGAATATATCTCAAAATAGATCATCATATCCATTGGTTCTCAACAAGCAACAAAGAATATCTCAAACATACTGATCGAAGACTCCAAAATGGTTGAGTCATACATGTCACAACATGATATCATCAAGAATAAATCCACAAATCAGTCCCATCATGGCGACTAGAATATATCTAAGGATAACTAATCGATGACCAAAAATAATGGTTAAGTCAAGGGTCTCAAACATAAGATTCTCAACTTTAACAATCAGTAATCACAATCAATACATAGAGCATTCCATCATATAATCATGGTTGGGTTTATAAAGATTGAGAAATAAAACATCATCATGACATCACAACCACATAACCCCCAAGCCTCTGGTAGACATCCTATAACTGGTCAACACTAGTCAACCCAAAACCCAAAACATTAGCATAAGGAATACGCAATGTAAACACATGTTTTGGTTTTGTTAAGTTTTCAAATTTAAATTCAAATGCCAAATTTCAGTTTATGTTTCCAAGTTTAGAGAAAGAATTTTAAGAATCCCTCACGTACATTTTTCCCCATGTACTATTTTTGAATAGATTAAAAAGTTCCCTCTAAACCTCAGTTTCCAATTATAATATTTAAAAATGTTTCCACCAACTTTGATTTTTCATGTACTTTATATATTTTATAATCTTAAACTATTAATCAAATCTTAATAGTTAAAACCATAAAATTACAAAACTATTCATCATTATAAAGATGAATTCTTAAATCTTTTATCAACAAATTTAAATCTTTTAATAACATATTTATATATTACATATATACATATATATATATTTATATTTAAATATATACATACATACATATATAATATAATATTTATTTTCTGCATTTTATAAAAAAAAACCGAATTTTATTAATTTCAATTCATATCACATAATAATAAAAATCAAATAACAAACTTTCCTTTTAAAGAAAACCGAATTGAACATGCCATCGGCTATCACTGATGTGACTCTTGCCGTGGGTACCCTGCTAACACAGGTACCCTGCGACCGATACTGTCGCGGGTACGCTACGTAGCAGGTACCACGCGACCCCTTTGAGCATGGGTACGGGGTGCGATTCCGCCCCCACCCAAACATGCATTAATATATATATTTTTTAAACATACAATCGCAACACGATTTTATAAATTGCAAAATACATTTATTAAAATGTTTCCTCCCACAGTAAGGGTATCCGACTTTTAATTCATATGAACATATTATATATATACATATGTATGTATATATATATAATAAGGTATATGTATATATATATATGTATATATATATATATATATGTATATAATATACAGAATCACAATATATTTAGAAATGATAATTTATGAATACAAGCTTTCATTTTTAGAATCTCTCTATGAAACTTGTTCTTTAAAAAAAATTTTGATAACTAACTCTAATGGGTTTGTCCATGAACTGCAACCCTAGCCCATGCCATTTTCAGATCTAAGCATATAGAATCCTCAAATAAATTTTATTTGCCCAAATTGAAAATGCGTAATGAAGACATATGGAAGACACGATGAAGACAGAGGAAAGCAAGATGCAGAAGTAGCATAAGTAAAAACACAAGAATCTACTTGGATTCTGATGCTAACTCGCTCTTCCTCAGATAACTCGCAGAGCAAGCTCCCCTTCTTCAGAATTCTCGAATCCTCCAATGCTTCAATTTTTCTCCACACTATCCACACTATCCACGCTATCCACACTATCCATGCTATCCACACTATCCATGCTATCCACACTATCCACGCTATCTCTACTATCCACGCTATCTCCACTATCCACGCTGTCTCTCAGCTTCTAAGGAATGCCCAAATATAAAGAGCTTCAGGGAAACCCTAGAATGCTTCTAGAACCAGCTGGAAGATGTCACCAACTAAGCATGGGCCTTTTTCCAACCTTTTTGATAAGCCCTAGGGTTGTAGACACCATGTGCTCAATTGAGGCACTAACCCCCGTGTTGTTGACACATCAAAAATGGAGAACTGCATTAATTTCCAAGCAAGCTTACGATTCCAATTACTTTTTAATTAATTTCCACTTAAATATTTATAACTCCCATTTTAATTTAATAACTTTTATTTTAATTTTTATAACTTTTATTATTATTATTATTTTATTAATTTATTAGTATTTTATAATTATTACTTATTTTAATTTTCTAATTTTCATTTTAGTTAATTCTTTTCTCTCAATTAATTCTCCTTGAATTAATTATAATCAAAATATCAAAATCATGATATTTAATCTTCTCAAATAATTAATTTTATTAATTAAATCTATTTGTTAAGACTTAATTAACAGAAAATTCACCATAGACCTTCATAACAAAATATGAAAACCCATCATAGGACAATTCATACAAAACCAGTCCAAAGGATTAAAAATTACGAAATATGTCATCCAACACATTCAATGGGTGCTCAACTCTTATACTTTTCCTAACTCACTAGGACAAATGGTTTTAGGGTTTGGGATTTGGACTTGAGAATTTACCTCCCTTCTCTTATCATTGAGATAGTATAATATGGTATGCTCATCCTGGCAATTCAGGGAAGTCGATACCCGGTACCTGCAACCTGCAGAAAAACCATGCATGTACATACAATATATATAGTGCTAAGCTAAACAGGCAATGGAAGGAAGTCGTGCATCGTGTAGATCCCGACTAAGTAGGTGACTACGACTCCCTTCCTTAACCACATCAGAAACACCATACAATAAGAAAACATGCACACCATACACATGTAAGTATGGGGTAAGTATCCATAATAAAACACATGAAATAATAACCATCTACCTAATCATCAACAATTACTGAAAACAATATAATGATCATCATATATACATGAAATATAAAGTATAAATGATCTCATCATATAACAACTAAATCCATAACATAATGTCAGATAGTGTCAAAACAATACCACTAATCCATCAAAGTCTGATAGTAATAGCAACAAAGAGTCTAGAAAAGATGTGAATGAGGGTAGGCACTACATCCACCCCCCCTTGGATTAGGCTTACTCCTAGAAGCCTACAAACAAGTAGGGATATAACTCCCTCAATCTAGCTGCATCCTCCCAAGTAGCTGAAGAATCATCAGTAGGGTCCCATTGGACCCTTACCTACTCGATTGTTTGACCCCTAAGGGTCATCTCTCGCTGCTCCAAAATACAAACCAGCTCCAAAGCTAGCTGCCTGTCCTCTACCTATAACACATTCCAATCAAGGACATGCACAATATCAGGAATATACTGTCTAAGCACTGAAACATGGAAAACATCATGAGTGCGAGCTAGGCTGGGCGGTAGAGCAAGGTGGTAAGCAACCGAGCCAATCCTTTCCAGAATCTTGAATGGTCCAACAAAATGAGGTGCTAGCTTAGAACCCTTTCCGTAATAGATTGGACTCTTTCGTGGTCACACTCTCAAGAAAGGCTTATCTCCCACTGCAAACTACTTATTAGTCCTATGAGCATTAGCATACTTCTTCTGTCTATCCTATGCCGTAGTCAAATGCTCACAGATATGCACTACCTGTTGCTCCATATCACAAAGCATCTCAGGACCCAACAGAATGCAATCCTCTAGGTTGTCCCAACTCAAGGGTGTACGACAAGGATGACCATATAATGCCTGAAAAGGTGCCATGTCAATAGAACTATGATACCCATTATTATAAGCAAACTCCACTAGATAGAGATAGTCCTCCCAATATGTCTGCCTATCCATCACATACATCCATAACATATCCTCCAAAACCTGATTCACCCTCTCTATCTGACCATCAGTCTCTGGATGATATGTCGAACTGAAGTTTAACTACGCTCCAAGCTCATGCTGCAACGATGTCCAGAATGCAGATGTGAATATAGGATCCCTATCAGAAATGATCTTCCTAGGAATACCATGTAATCTCACAATGTCACGCATGAAAACATTAGCTACAGAAGCTGCTGTGTAGGAAGACCTGATAGGTGAAAAATGTGCCACCTTAGTCAATCGATCAACGGTGACCATGATAGAATCATGACGACGAACAGTCATAGGTAATCCTACAATGAAATCCATGGAAATGATATCCCACTTCCAAGAAGGAATGAGATTTGGCTGCAAAAGTCTAGCCGAGTGCTGATGTTCTGCCTTAACTCTTTGACACTCAAGGCACCTAGCCACAAAATCAGCAATATCTCGCTTCATTCTGGACCAAAAGAACAAACGTCTTAAATCAGCATGCATCTTCTTGACACCTAGATGTGCTAAGTATGGTGTATGATGGGCTTCTGCTAGAATCAGGGTGCGAAGCTCATCCAGTAATGGGACATAAATCCTCCACAAATGTCTCAAAAGACCATCTGATTCTCGAACGTAGCCTACAAACTTCCCTTCCAAGGGTCTTCTTGAATCTATCTCTCTGCACACTTCCTGATACCATGAATCTGTAGGAAGTGCCTGAAGAATTTGACTCTTCAAATCGACACTAAGAGTCATAGATGATACTACATGTCTCCTGCGACTCAAAGCATCCACCACCACATTCTCCTTACCTTGAATGTACTTAACCTCAAAATCATACTCGCATAGAAACTCCATCCATCGTCTCTGGCAAGCATTCAAATTAGGCTGAGTAAAAATATACTAGAGACTGTGATGATCGTTGTGTAGCTCGAATCTATGCCCCAACAAGAAATGTCTCCATCTTGTCAAAGCATGAACTACTGCTGCTAACTCAAGATCATGCATACGATAATTTAACTCATGATCCTTGAGCTTGCATGACTCATATCTTATCACCCATCCATTCTGCATCAACACTGCCCCAATCCCTTCAAGAGAAGCATCTGTACACACCATGAAATCTCCCTCTGGATCAGGTACTGCTAAAATTGGTGCACTAGTCAAAAGCTCTTTGAGCTTCTAAAATGCTTCCTCACATTTCTCTGTCCACACAAACTTCTTTCCTTTCCTTTGAAGAGAAGTAATAGGATGTGCTATCCTAGAGAAGTTTTGGACAAATCTACAATAATATCCTGCTAGGCCCATGAAACTATGAATCTTTGACACGTTAGTCAGTGTCGGCCAATCTATTATCACCTGAATTTTTGCAGGATCTACTAAAATACCATCACCTGAGATGACATGCCCTAAATATGGAATCTTTGATTTGAAGAATTTGCACTTGGCTGCATTAGCATAAAGCTGGTTGTCTCTCAAACACTACAATACCAACCACAGGTGTTCCTCATGCTCCTTTTGATTCTTAGAGTATATCAATATATCATCAAGAAACACAAGTACAAACCTATCAAGATATGATCAAAATACACCATTCATCAAACTCATGAACACCGATGGAGCGTTAGTCAACCCAAAAGGTACCACTATGAACTCATAATGCCCATAGCGAGTTTGAAAAGCGGTCTTGTGAATATCAGCTTCCTTAATGCAAAGCTGGTGGTATCCTGACTTAAGATCAATCTTGGAGAAAACTGTAGCTCCCTTGATCTAATCGAATAAGTCATCAATCCTAGGCAAAGGATACCTATTCTTAATAGTCACCTTGTTCAACTGTCTGTAGTTGATACAAAGGCGCAAGGAACCATCTTTCTTCTTCACAAAGAGCACTGGAGCTCCCCATGGTGATACACTAGGTCAAATGCTCCCTTTGGCCAGAAGTTCCTCTAACTGAAGATGTAGCTCTCCCAGTTCCTGTGTAGTCATGCGATAAGGAGCTTTAGAGATAGGCTCCGCTCCAGGAACTAGATCAATCCTAAAGTCGATATCCCTCTTTGGAGGCATGCCTGGAATCTCACTTGGAAAAACCTTACAAAATTGGGTGATCTAAAGTCTTCCTCACAGGATCTTCCTCATCAAGATCATTTACCCTAACAGCAAATATTTTCCATCCCTTACGAAAACTTTGCTTCATTTGCATAGCAGAAATCATCCACAGAGATATAGGCCTTGGTATCCCAACTATCTTCACATCATTCCCTTGGTCATCCTGGCACATAATAATCTTCTTCCTACAATCTATACTGGCTTTATGAGTTCCAAGCCAATCCATGCCCAAAACCACATCATAGGAACCAAGGGGTATGACTCAAAGATCCACTATGGATATAAAGCTTCCTAAGCTAAGCCCACATTTATGAACTACAAAGTTCGTGGAGACCTTGATACCTGAGGCTAGTTCCACTTGCCAACCATGATCCTACTTCACTACATCCAACTTACACTTAGAAACTATAGATGGTGAAATAAATGAGTATGTAGCTCCTGAATCAAATAATACTGAAAGAGATATACCTCAAATAGCAATTGTGGTCTCAACCACTATACCCTGATGATCCGCCTAACGGTGATCAACTGCTGCAAATACTCTGTGAGCTCTACCTACATCACCAACTGTAGGCTCTAAAGCTGTAGGCCTAGGTCCTAAAAATTGAGGTGCTCATTGTGGACACTGAGCTGCATAATGACCAATCTATCCACATGAAAAACATTATGTATTCCTGCCAGATCCTCTATCCATAGGTGGTACATTTGATTGCTGTCGACTGTTCCTACTGACAAACGACTGACTACTCTGAGCTGGCTGACTGGGCTGATTTTGTTTATTGTGTTGAGCATTGTGGTTGTTCTTAAAGTTAGAACCTTTGCCACCACCTTGAGCCTGAGAATTTGATCCCTTTTGTTGTTGCGTCTGCTGAGACTACTGCTAAAATTGTTTCCGCTTAGTAAAGAAAGGCTTCTTGTTACCACCTGAATTGAAGTTGCCTTTAGATCTTGACGCTACTAGCACCCCTCCAAAACCACCTTGACCAAGGTTGACA
This sequence comes from Cupressus sempervirens, assembly GCA_028749045.1. Classification (NCBI taxonomy): domain Eukaryota; kingdom Viridiplantae; phylum Streptophyta; class Pinopsida; order Cupressales; family Cupressaceae; genus Cupressus; species Cupressus sempervirens. Next base: position 89,995,502 of record CM053790.1, on the reverse strand, counting down.
CTTTGCTCAATAAGAATTTCTCAATGAACTGCATCCTTGAGGGTTTTTGGCTCAACTACTTTGACACCCCCAATAATACGATTGTTCAAACCCCTAATAAAGTGTTGTGTCAACTGAGCTGAATTTTCACTGAACCCTGAAAAAGACATGAGCTCATAAAACTTATGCTCATACTTAGTCACTGACATAGTGTACTGCTTCAGATTATGAAATTCATCTACCCTTTGCTGTTTCCATTCCTCTGGTAGGAATCATTCATAGAAACTCTCTAAAAATAGCTCCCAAGTGACATTACTCACATCTATCCCTAGCTTCTTCTCCTCAATTGTCCACCAAGTGGGCCCAAAGTTCTCTAAATTGGTGATCGCAAATCTTGCTTTAACATTGCTGTCAAAGTCCTGCATAGCAAAAATCCTGTCAAGAGAAATAAGCCACTACTCAGCCACATAACCAAAACCTTGCCCATTGAAAGGCTTAACCTTGGATCTTGAAAGATCCTTCATCTGAGTGGACACAATGGACCTCTGACGATCCTTCCGAGGACTTCTAGACTTGGGTCTATGCTCTTGTTCTGTCTGATGCAATTTAGGCTATTCTTGAACATGAGGTAGATGTTCTAGTATAGTCTACATCAATTCTCTCAGACCAACCTCTTTAGACTCAGCTTGGTCCTCTCTATGGCTCTCTTCCTGCTATCTATTAGAGTGCTCTTCCCTGCCCTCTAAATGAGCTGATCCCTCATGGGCAGACTCATGGGCACTAACAGTTCTGCCATGACCATGGCTTCTTCCATGGCCCCTACCCTGGCCTCTAATAGAAGACCTAGTCCCAGATACCATCCTGCAATAGTACAAAGTACTATTACAATCAAGAGACACATGTTACAATAGACTAAGTTTAATCTATGTTTAGGTCTAAGTAAAATTTCAGTTTACCTAGTTTCAAGTTGAAGAGATATACTTATTAGTTCAAGTTCTAGTTGTTCCAAAATAACCAGAGCTCCCAATGTAGAAACTCGGGCTCTGATACCAAATGTAATGCCCCACCAAGGGATCCAAAGAATTAACCTATAATTTCACTAAGTTTGGTAACATTTTTTTTTTTTAATTACATGAAAGTAAATACCACAAATAACTTATCCAAAATAACGGAAGCAATAGCAATGTCCATCTAGAGAGTAAACATAATATGCACAAAAGGTTACATTTTTTAAGATCTCTTAACATGAATTACATACATGATTACAACATCCACATGAAATAATAATGATAAGTCCAATGTTCAATTATTACATATCCAACTGCTCATTCATCCACTATACATGTCATAGGGTATGAAGGTTTTAAAGAATATACATATGTACAATAAGGTACTTCATCCTATTCTAATCCATGATACATCAAAGTAAAGATAATCACATGATACTCATGATACATCATCATAAAAGTCATTCACATCCATCATAAAGATCAAATAAAATAAACTAAGTGCACGGTTCCTCCCAATCATTAATAGCATCATTAGACCATCATGGGCCCTAGCCATCCCTCTGTTCGTAACATCCCAAATCACCGAAGAGATCATTAGTATTAACATAGTAGGAATGTCACTCCTAATAAATACAACATCATATGTAGAAAGTAATCTAACATGCAGATATAAGCATAAGATAACATCATCTAACATATACTAATCATCAATGAAAGGATACATATCCACCATCATGAAGGACGCATCAGCCACGATGTCTCAATGAATCTCAAATGATAAGAGTGAAAAATACACTACCACCCGACCGCGTGGTACCTAAGTGGTCCACTCCCACTGTGCTGAGGAGATAATCTCAAGTCCCAAACAGGCTACCAAAACCACATAACACAAGTCTCTAAAGTCCAGGAATCCTAAAAGTATACTAACTCAAAGGTTCCAAGCACGAAACAAACATCTACTTCCCAGAGGCACACAATGACATGTAGGAACCTACTATGCAAGCGGGAAAGTGTCATCGCATTTATCTTGTACAAGTTACTATGGCAGTTAGCTAAACTCCATGGGTGCATACAGATCTCATGCGGCCACTAGTATCCTTTCATACTGACAAGGCATACTATGGAATGCAAGGTCGCAACCATGTGTTCTCTCCACTCCCATCCTAGCCTATACAAGCACTCAAGGCATGGGCGAGAACCAAAACTCTTATCTTTTTAGGCTCATTCAGTTAGTATTAAGTGTGAATGTTATCACTTATTAATCCAACTTACAATGAGTTACCCTGGCAACCTCTTAGGGCCCTGACCCCCATTGCAAGTCACTTCCCAACACTACATGCAGATATCCTACCCTAATGCTCATGGTATCATAATCATAAAAAAAGTCCATAAAATCATCAAATATCCATGATAAAATCTTCAAATATGCATAAAAGCATCAAGTCTCCATGAGAAATATCCATAGAAAATCATGACTACAACAACTCTCTATTCGCAACTGAAGTATCACTGATAATCGAAGTATCCATTGGTTCTTAATAACTAGAATATATCTCAAAATAGATCATCATACCCATTGGTTCTCAACAAGAAATCAAGAATATCTCAAACATACTGATCGAAGACTCCAAAATGGTTGAGTCATACATGTCACAACATGACATCATCAAGAATAAATCCACATATCAGTCCCATCATGGCGACTAGAATATATCTAAGGATAACTGATTGATGACCAAAAATAATGGTTAAGTCAAGGGTCTCAAACATAAGATTCTCAACTTTAACAATCAGTAATCACAATCAATACATAGAGCATTCCATCATATAATCATGGTTGGGTTTATAAAGATCGAGAAATAAAACATCATCATGACATCACAACCACATAACCCCCAAGCCTCTGGTAGACATCCTATAACTGGTCAACACTAGTCAACCCAAAACCCAAAACATTAGCATAAGGAATACACAATGTAAACACATGTTTTGGTTTTGCTAAGTTTTCAAATTTAAATTCAAATGCCAAATTTCAGTTTATGTTTCCAAGTTTAGAGAAAGAATTTTAAGAATCCCTCACGTACGTTTTTCCCCATGTACTATTTTTGAATAGATTAAAAAGTTCCCTCTAAACCTCAGTTTCCAATTATAATATTTAAAAATGTTTCCACCAACTTTGATTTTTCATGTACTTTATATATTTTATAATCTTAAACTATTAATCAAATCTTAATAGTTAAAACCATAAAATTACAAAACTATTCATCATTATAAAGATGAATTCTTAAATCTTTTATCAACAAATTTAAATCTTTTAATAACATATTTATATATTACACATATACATATATATATATTTATTTTTAAATATATACATACATACATATATAATATAATATTTATTTTTCGCATTTTATAAAAAAAAACCGAATTTTATTAATTTCAATTCATATCACATAATAATAAAAATCGAATAACAAACTTTCCTTTTAAACAAAACCGAATTGAACATGCCGTCGGCTGTCACTGATGTGACTCTTGCCGCGGGTACCCTGCTAACATAGGTACCCTGCGACCGATACTGTCGCGGGTACGCTGCTTAGCAAGTACCGTGCGACCCCTTTGAGCATGGGTACGGGGTGCGATTCTGCCCCCACCCAAACATGCATTAATATATATATATTTTTTTAAATATACAATCGCAACACGATTTTATAAATTGCAAAATACATTTATTAAAATGTTTCCTCCCAAAGTAAGGGTATCTGACTTTTAATTCATATGAACATATTATATATATACATATGTATGTATATATATATAATAAGGTATATGTATATATATATATATATATATGTATATATATATGTATATAATATATAGAATCACAATATATTTAGAAATGATAATTTATGAATACAAGCTTTCATTTTCAGAATCTCTCTATGAAACTTGTTCTTTTAAAAATTTTCTGATAACTAACTCTAATGGGTTTGTCCATGAACTGCAACCCTAGCCCGTGCCATTTTCAGATCTAAGCATATAGAATCCTCAAATAAATTTTATTTTCCCAAATTGAAAATGCATAATGAAGACATATGGAAGACACGAAGAAGACAGGGGAAAGCAAGATGTAGATGTAGCATAAGTAAAAACGTAAGAATCTACCCGGATTCTGATGCTAACTCACTCTTCCTCAGATAACCCGCAGAGCAAGCTCCCCTTCTTCAGAATTCCTGAATCCTCCAATGCTTGAATTTTTCTCCATGTTATCCACACTATCCACGCTATCCACACTATCCACGCTATCCACACTATCCACGCTATCTCCACTATCCACGCTATCTCCACTATCCACGCTATCTCCCAGCTTCGAAGCAATGCCCGAATATAAAGAGCTTCAGGGAAACCCTAGAATGCTTCTAGAACCAATTGGAAGATGTCACCAACTAAGCATGGGCCTTTTTCCAACCTTTTTGATAAGCCCTAGGGTTGTAGACACCATGTGCTCAATTGAGGCACTAACCCCCATGTTGTTGACATATGAAAAATGGAGAACTGCATTAATTTCCAAGCAAGCTTATAATTCCAATTACTTTTTAATTAATTTCTATTTAAATATTTATAACTCCAATTTTAATTTAATAACTTTTATATTAATTTTTATAACTTTTATTATTATTATTTGTTTATTAATTTATTAGTATTTTATAATTATTACTTATTTTAATTTTCTAATTTTCTTTTTATTTAATTATTTTCTCTCAATTAATTCTCCTTGAATTAATTATAATCAAAATATCAAAATCATGATATTTAATCTTCTCAAATAATTAATTTTATTAATTAAATCTATTTGTTAAGACTTAATTAACAGAAAATTCACCATAGACATTCATAACAAAATATGAAAACCCATCATAGGACAATTCATACAAAACCAGTCCAAAGGATTAAAAATCACGAAATATGTCATCCGACACATTCAGTGGGTTCTCAACTCTTATACTTTTCCTAACTCACTAGGACAAATGGTTTTAGGGTTTGGGATTTGGACTTGAGAAATTTACCTCCCTTCTCTTATCATTGAGATAGTATAATAGGGTACGCTCATCCTAGAAATTCAGGGAAGTCGATACCCAGTACCTGCAACTTGGAGAGAAACCATGCATGTACATACAATATATATAGTGCTAAGCTAAACAGGCAATGGCAGGAAGTGGTGCATCGTGTAGATCCCGACTAAGCAGGTGACTACGACTCCCTTCCTTAACCACATTAGAAATTCCATACAATAAGAAAACACGCACACCATACACATGCAAGTATGGGTAAGTATCCATAATAAAACACATGAAATAATAACCATCTAACTAATCATCAACAATAACTGAAAGCAATATAATGATCATCATATATACATGAAATATAAATTCTAAATGATCTCATCATATAACAACTGAATCCATAACATAATGTCAGATAGTCTCAAAACAATACCACTAATCCATCAAATTATGATAGTAATAGCAACAAAGAGTCTAGAAAAGATGTGAACGAGGGTAGGCACTACAATAAGGCAATTGTGTTTCCCATTTTTCTTATGTTCTTTCTATTACTGCGTCTTGCATGAGCAAAGGCATAGAATGTATTGAAACTCAGATACAAAAAAGCTTTTGATCACTTTGGAATGGCATTTTGTGATATTTCGTAGTAGAAAATTCCAATTCCCAATGAGTAATCGTATGTCACTATGCTTTTAAATCAAATTAAGGAACATTCATTGATTCATAATACATATTTCCTAATTCCTTACTTCTTTCCTAGTCACTAACCTTAACAAGGATGATAGATTTACTATACAAAGGGGGCATGAAATAGACTACAAGCAGGTTCCCTCAAGGCTCTTACCTTCATATATTAGTTGATGATATACTGAAACCATTATTTTGCTCTTTCTTTTGAATTTTATGGTCAACTAGCTAATATATGGCATTATATTATGGTTGTTAACAAGTGATGTCTCTTTTCAATTTTATATTATTATTTTGGCTTGAGTTTACTTTATATTTCCTGGAGGTCAGATTGAAAGAATTCACAAAAAAAAGAGATGCAGGAGGTATGTTAGTGTTTTCTCTCTCTTTACTAGACTATGAACTCTTGATATCAATTAGTTAGAGGATCACTTTTAATAGATGTTATAAGAAATTAAGTTGCGATAGCACTTTGGATTATTTAAAACATTTTTTATCTTAGTTTCTGTTGATGTGATTTATATACTCCACATTTTTTGTAACTTAACATCATCTCTGCAATCCAACCTTTTTCAAATCTTGTATAATTTCTACATATCTAGTTTAGAAGTTTTATTGGCTCATGAGATCATTAACAATGTTTATGTGCTTTCATGGGTTCTACTAGTTTCCCTTCTGTGACAGCTACAATTTTAATGCGTTTGGTGCAGGCATTTATTTTGACATTTTTGGCCAAGTGGGGAGATCATAGCCAAATAGCCACAATTTTTGTAAGTTGTCCCTTGGATTTACTCTTATCATAATGTTTTTTGATGATCTAGATAAAAAATCTTTAGAATTATTTCACATGTTGCTAGCTATTTACACTTTACAGTAGTTGTACTTCTGTTGTACTTGCTTGATAAGCTGATGGCTAAATATCTATTTTCCTCTTTGAAGGCATTTTTAATTCAATTTAAATAATTCTATTGTACTATTAAAACATTTGTAAACATTACATCTTGGAAACTCATTTTTACTATTAGAGGATCATTTTGTAAACATTACATTTTGGTAATCATGCATGCATTGATATACTTACTTGGTCCTAAATTTACAACGATATATCATGAAAATTTGAATATGAAATCCCTCCAAGATGGGTTTATAAAAACAAAATTCAATATGACTTCTCCATTAATTATAAGAAGGGGTAAACTGCCAAGCAGAGCTCCACTCAATGAGGACATGGTTGGAAGGGGAATCAAAGACATAAACTACGACAGTGGCACACACTATATATATAATGGTAATGATGATAATAAAATAAATAAATTATAATCTGCAATATATAATAATAGTTAGTAAAAATGATAAATTTGTATTACTATTATATAAATTTCCTACCAAAAACATTGTAAAAGATGATGTACATGCACGCGAAGCTCTATGGGTCTATGGAACACTCCAAGCTATCTAGATTTTTTTTTGCACCTTATATGTAAGGAAGTTTGTGCACCAAGTATTCATTTGTCTGTATTTTGAGCATTCCACTAGTCTTTCCTAACTATTCTTTGCTCTCTATTGTTCCTCATCATATCTAGCTCCATGCACCAGTATTACACACTTGCAAAAGCAACTGTATTATCATATTGATTGCTGATTTAATTCTAAATATTGTCATTAGGGGAGGGCACCTTAGAAATATCCCCTCTTTGAGTAACACATCTTAGGAGAGGAGATGGCATTTCCTTGGCATATTAGCCTTCTAAGGATCCCCTCCTCTTAGAAATGATGAGATTTAGGGATCATGTATCCCTATGGAACATTGCTATCAAAATTACCTAAATTGGTAAAATTTCAAGGAATTTTAGTAGCTACCAGTAGTATTCCTATAAATATTAAGGATGACTATATCTAAGATGAGGAATTATGAGTTTTGGTTACGGGAGAGTCAATAACCTCTACCTATACATTAAAATATGGAGTACTATTTTATGACAATCAACCAGTGATATTGTCTATATCTGAAAGTAAAAATAATCCTCTAACAGTAAAAATGAGCTTCCATAGTTGGAAGCACTGAGAGTGTTAGATCATTTGTCATTTCCCCCTTTATTTATAAATTATTATCTCAATAATAGGTCGCAAAGAAGCTAACAAAAATGTTTGTGTTTTGTAGACTTTTTTTTTAGCCTGATTCTAGTATCTACTCCTTGTTGGAGCATGGGGCTTCAGTTCACTCAAGCTAACAACAAAAAAATAGCTCTAGAGTTGAATGAAAATGCACAATTCCTTAAGAGTGATCTCACATCGAAATCACTATGCAGATTTGAATAATTTTCACTATGTAACTAAAGAAATAACAATTAGGTATATTACACAATTGTGCAAGTGAAAATGTGTGGTGGTGATTGCGATGATACTACTTGGAAGTAAATGGCTAGCTTCATCAAATTATCTTTGAACTTTATCATATTAGTAACATTTTAGTTCATATGGTGTTAGCAGTAGCCCTCTAAACTTGTTTAGGAGGTTAGGTCAATCCTATAGCTAAGATAGCTATGAATTTTTAGTATTCAGGTAATAACCATAATATAATTAAAATCAAATTCATTTGATGTGGGAGGGTCCAGGATTGAACCCACCTAAGAATCAAAAAAGCTAAAATCAAACATTTCCATTCTGGTATTGAGTCCTTAACAGTAAACAAGTTTTACCCTTTTAGACAGATCATATCGTAACACCTAATAGCTATACAAGTAGAATCAATTGCAATCTTCAATAAAAAGAGAAATCTCAAAATAATAAAATTTCAAATTAAAATATACAATTATAAAATTTCATTGAAAAAAGGAACCCAGACTCACAATGATAACAATGTTTATTAGAAATGTCTCTTTGCATAATACAACAGTTTAGACAAGTATAGAAAGCCTCTACACTTGCCTGATCAAAGAAATCCCAAACCATAGAATGCACTCAATACACATAAGAAAACAAAACCCTTCAAACCACTCATTCTCATAAGAAATAGTTACTCGTACAAGCTAAGATACACAATAGCTAATCCATAACTAAACCAAAAATATTTAAATCATCCTCTCTACACTTCTACATCAACTAGACAAATATAGTCTATTTCAGAGAAATGAACCTAGAGGAGTGAGTGACACCAATACTAGGCCTTATATGCTTCATTGGCTTGTATGAAATAGAAAACTCTGCGAGATAATGTCTTATCATTTTAGGCTAAAATAAAAAGAAACACAAGAAAAAATCTTATTAGTCACTATTTTTTTTTAAATCCAAGGAACATGACTGATGAGACAAAATACTATCCATTTGAATAAAGAAGAAAGAAAATATTACTTTGATTTCAACTTGGTTGAAGCTCTTCCCATTGTATACACCAATGATGCTTCCAATCATTTTAGGCATAATAATCATTTATTAGTGGTAGTGCATATCATTAATTGTTTTTATTCGATTTCCCTTAGTAGATGTGTTTGACATTATTGTTTTATAATCCTGAAATGTCTTGTCTTGTCTTGTTTTATAATCCTAAAAGTACTTTCCATATAGATCTGCTCTTTACTGTTAACATTATTCTTCAATTGGTGCACATATTCAGCCTGCATCAATGTCAATACTATAGGATAGTTCTTGTTTTTAAACTATATAGTTTTGAGATATATGGTAGATGTGAAATTATAGCTAGACTCTTAGTAGAAAGGAATCAACAACACAAAATTGATCAGCAATCAAATAGAAGGATAATAGTTGAGATTTTAAAATATCTTGAACATTTCATGATATTCCCTACTTGTTTGTGACAATCTAGCCATTTGTAGGTACATATTTATTATTTACTCAAAATTGTAGGATTCTATAATTCCATTTTCATTTTTTTATTTTTGTTTTTAATATGGATGATATAGAAATGAAAGGTGATTGAATGGTAGTTTCCTTGTGCTTAAAAAATTAGCAATATTCAAATTGGAAAATCAGGAGCATCGTGGAGGAGGGTTGGTCATGTTGGATATGATTTTGAAATTTACCATATAGCATTGTTTAAGAGACATCAACCGCATATGATAAAGATGATTGATGATACATCAAGATGGCTATAGTTGTTCTAAGTGGTTTTGTGTTGCTATGAGTTACACTCTATTACAAGATAGGGTTAGTTCCTATACTCATTTTCTCAAGGCTATCTATAGTAGTGCTCACTGTGACATGAAGACCTCTCAACCACTTCACTCCATTGTGAGACGGTTCACTTTCTATAGAGAGATAACTATTTCAAGGCTAATAAAGGTATTCTTTTTTCAAAAAGACAAAGTGATGTACGTATATTATGAAGCTCCTGGGAAAAGATTTTGTTGAAGGGGCCACCAAGCACCAAGTAAATTCCTAACTTTGCTTACTTTAAAAGGTACTTATTGAAGGGTAAATGGATATGCCTAAATTATAAGCGAGGATATGGCTAGTTCACCACTACATTGTTGCAGGGTGTCACCATATTGCACTATCCACATCAAAAACTTTGCTACTAATGCATAGATGACAAAGAGTTCTTCAATCATCGACAATCCATCAGACAAATATTTTGTGCAAGATTTTATCAATTATGAAAGGTAGGGATTGACCTGATCTAGCTCAAAAATAATTTTCAGTATCCCATTTGAGGATATTATAGTGGTATCAAAGTTGCAAGACTTGGTAGCCTATTAGGTTTTATTGAATGCAAAGAAAAGGTGGTCAATGCTTGTAGAAATTTAAAAGAACAATGATAGGGTTAGATCAATCTCCATTATCAAGTGAAGAAGAAGCAAAATAGATGTTTTCAGACATGATAAGATTGTTGAGTGATAATGATCTCTATTTGAGTTAAATGGCTCATAACACATCTAATGTTAGGACATTGGTGCATAGAGAAGAAAGCAACAAAACTATATACAATAAGGCACATTTTGCTAGTTGATCCTCATTGTCTCTTCCCACTTTATACAAGAAGATGAAAATTTACAAGCAAAATTGGTGGAGGAAAATGAGCATGCTAAACTATTGGCTAAATATGGGAGCCTTGGGACCAAATTTCTATTTAGCCATCTCTTTCAGGAACTACTTGCATGTCACCAAATGCACAAGGCCTTGACAAAATTAGAACAATCAAGGAGAACAAAGTTATGGCTTGTAGAAAAAGTTCAAAAATTTGTTAATGCCTCTATAATTAATGTCAAATTATCCTAGACATTTTTTCCTAGGATGTCCTAGGATGGAGCGGCTGAAGGAGAACCCCGGGTATGTATCTCAGGATAATGTAGGATTTTTTTTTGTGGTAGTAGTTAGATTTTAGCAAAATGTGAATGCCATCTCCTTGCAAGAAAGGTTATCAAGCAACAAAGATGCTGAGTGATGTTCTTTGCTAATGCATAGGGTCTACTTTGGGCTTTCTGAGTCTATTGTTTGAAGTAGAAACATCAAATTTGTTGGGAAATTTCGGTCCACAAGGATACAAGGCTCAAGAAGAGTGTTGCCTGTCACACATAGATAAATAACCATGCACAAGTGATAAACATGAACTCAGTGCAACTCATAAGAGGATACAAGAATTAGCATCCTCAATCTTGGAGTGTGTCACTTTCCTAAAGTTAACATTTCTATTATAAAGCAGGTCATTCTCAATAAATTAGTCACCTTTTGAAGCATATTTGGGTCATTTGCCTTCAACTCCACTTGACATAGATTTAGAATAATAGGAAGAGAATGTAGGAGAAGATTTCTAAGGAGTTAGACATTAAAATTTGTTGAGAGGTCTAAACAGATTTAACTCCAAGTAAACTACCAATTGTAAAAAACTCAAAATATGTACTACCAAAGAAATGATCAGCATACTACTTTTGATATGACAAAATTTCAATAATGTGAGGCTAAATTAGTCCCTATCAAACTGATTGAAGTTACAATGAAAGTTCTTTTGGTTCAGTTCTGTGTATTTTTTGCAGAGAAGCTTTCCTATTTGGATTCTTTTGTCAGACTTGATTTTGACTGAATTTTTTTGTTATTCTATATATTGTATTCACCAACAAAGTATGTATTTATGCTCCTCTAAACATTTGGCTTAAATTATTCACTAATACTGTATGATTTATTAATGTTGTGAAATAGTTTATATGTTAGTGCCTTTTTAAGGTTATTATATCTACTTCAATCTCAAGCTACCATGAAGATATCGGTAAATTGTTTCAGTTGTTACTACTTGGTAGTAATAGGTAACAAATGCTGAATTATGTTGTAGGCTATGACATATTCCTCTATAGAAGAAACACAAATTTGGCATATTTATTTTTCATTAATGTTTAATGGGAGTTGTTATGTTGAAGTATCACGTAGATTACTTTCTACTTCTTACTACAAGAGTTATTGTTCTTTATTAAATATGTCAATTTTTGAGTATAAGACCTAAAAATTGTAGACAAATTTCTATACTGATAGGATGGTACTAATTGAAAATAACTACAAGAAAAGGGGGTACAATTAGCACACAAGCACCTTTAGTCATCTAGTAGTAGGAGGAAAGGATGTATAATCCATTACATTTACAATTTCACCCTCTTTCTTGGGTCATATATTATATTCATGGGTCAATGGGTTTGACTCAAAAAATGTACAGTTGAATCGTGATAGCAATATCAGAATTTGACTTGCTGTGGAAAATATCTTAGTCTTATCTATTGATGAGCTCAAGGGGCTTTCTAATGAATGGTTCATAAGGCACAACACTTCTTGTAGGTTTTGAAAATGGGATTCCAAGTAGAGTGGTTTAAACCATGGAGGAAAATCCATAGTTTAGCCTTCTTGAGCTGGAGTAGTACTGGAATGGTTGAGCCTTTGAGCAAGTTGTGGTGCTTCATCTTTGTGAGCACTCCCTCGATGTAATTTCTTCAAACAAAGAGTAGCAGAAGAAATTTATTAAGTTTTGCCATAATCTATACAATATTTATTAATTATTGTGCATTATAGTCTTTCACAATTATTATCTCAAATGTGGATGATCTAATGAGGGTATTGAAACCCGTGGATGAGAAATGATTGAGTGCTTCATGGGAGCACACATAGGGAGACTACAACTTGAGTATTTTCCATTTTTTAAGCATGCATGTTGTTGATTAGCTATGATGTGGCAAATGATGGGGAAAGAAATTCAAACTAGTTTCCTAATGAGGTTGAGTGATTTATTGAAGTTTCTTTGACATTGATGTTCTGTAGAATAGTGCCAAGTCACATGGATGTTTGAATTGATCTCTCTGTTGAAGAATAATCTCTTAAGGACTTGTTTTTGAAGGTTATAGATGACTCATACTTTTTAGTTCATTATGACATATGTCAATGGAGGAAGTGCTAAGTTTTTGTCAACTCTTTTAAGATGTTTTAGCTTTTCCCCCTAACAGTGGCATGAAGTTAGATAAATTACATGTGGTTGCAGTACTAGATATTGATGCTATTGGCACATTTACAATGAGTCAAGCAGCATTGAAGTATTTGAGGGAAGGTGGAATTGGAAAGCCTCCTTCAGAGGATGGTGTTATTTTAAACTTAAGTGCTACAATATAGTAGCTTAGCTTTCTAGTATCAAATTCATGTCTCTACTGCAAAGGTTCATTTTTAATCATTATATTCTTCTTGGATTAAGATTTGAATTAACTATTTAATAAATTTAAATGTTTTAGCATAAACATGCGAGTCATTTTACTTACATAATAATTTAAACAAGTTATCTAGCAAAATTTTGGTTTGTTTACATGTAGCTATTGATAGTCTTACAAGATATATGGATTTAGAGTGTGTGACAAATTATGGAATACATGTAAATGGTATTGCATCTGGTGCAATTGAAGGTATTCCTGGAATGGACATACTTTCACCCAAGGAATTTCTAAGCGATCTTCAAAAAAATCAACCTCTTTATAAAGAAGGAGAAAAATGGGATGTTGCTATGGCGATCATCTATTGGGCATCTGACACTGGTTAGTATCTCTTGAACCTATCTAATAATCAATACTCAAATCTCAGAGATGGAACCTATTTAAAGAAAAATATTGTTTGGAGGGTTTATTTGTTTTTAAATTTCTTTTCCATAGACTTGGAGGTATTTAAAATTTTTTTTTAACAATTTTTGAAAATTCCATGGTATAGAACTTTGAAAATAGGAATAGTATATTAGTCATACAAGAATGCTAATAGTGAAGGTTCTCTCTAACAAAAGATCAGTCATACAATTGTTTATGTCCCTCTTAAAAGGTATATACCTGATCACTATAACTTTACATGGATTTTTGTATCATTCAAATTATTAGCTAGAAACATTATATATTCTTGTTTTATTTATTTTCTCTTTTTTTCTTTTAACTTGTATTTCAAAATTCTTCAATTTCTAAAAATTAATGGAGACATATCTCATACCAAAGATGTGTCCATCTTCAAAACATATCTCAAAAGGTGCAAGATGGCTCTCCTTGTACCAATGCTTTTTTCCTTAGTCTGGAACTCATTAAAATCCTTCTATCCTAATCAATTTTCATTTAAATTTTGGCATGAATAAGGTCTTTACATTAAAACTTAATAAGTGTACATAAACATTTAAATCAGCATTTTCATCCATGCTCAAAGTGGTAATTAATCTACTAGATGAATTCGAACAAATAAGGGGCATTGATATGTTATTATATTTCTTTGAAGTGTTCATAGTTGTAAACATTAAATATCTAGTTTTCTTTCTTTTCTTTACAGATTTTAGGAAATTGTGCCATTGAATGTTGGGAACATATTGGGTGTAGAAGACAATGGTCCCACTGCAAAATATGCTAAATGTATAAGTTTTGACTCAAACCCTCCATGCTGTTGAATCCTGATAAATTAACATAATTTGATACACTGGAAAAATTACTCATATGGGAATTAAAGTTACAATATCCATAAAGATAGATGTTTCACACATCACATATCCTTTTGTTATTAATTGATTACATGATCAATAAACAAGTTAACTAAAATCTCTACATTTCATGTTATATCCATTTGCAACATGTGCCTCATGGCTATGTTTTTGTGATGGGTGATAACTAAAACAACAACTGTGACTCTCATGTTTGGTAAGTAGAGTGGAAGCTTAAGTTTCTAATAGACTGTGTGCCACCTATATTTGTATATTTGACTTTAAATAGACTGACTCTGATTTGTCTTATTTTATAATAGGGGATCTCTTCATGTCAAGAGCATTCTAGGAAGATATGTAATGCGTTATTTGTGACCGTCACAATTGGGATCTGACATATACAGATATCAATAGAAATTTAGAGGCATGAGATTTACCAAGATGTTACTAGACAATAGCTTTTATGACAACATGAATTTCTTTTTGTGGAGAAAATCCTAGTAGCAGTCATGCATCATATGCAACCTTCAAATATTGGCAAGGACCCTGGTGGATAGAAAACTAGTGGTTGTGAGTATGTGTCATTGGAGTATCAATTCCTGACTAGGGTAAAGTTTCTTAGGAAAATGTTGTCTATAGTAAAATGAGCAACTGCAAACTCTGCAGACTCACTTCTTAGTCATATAATTTGGTGTTGTAATTTCCTTATGTTTTTTATTACAAGATACTACTTGAATTCTTCACAATTCAATGAATATAGAAATAGTTTCTTGTA
This sequence comes from Cupressus sempervirens, assembly GCA_028749045.1. NCBI lineage: Eukaryota > Viridiplantae > Streptophyta > Pinopsida > Cupressales > Cupressaceae > Cupressus > Cupressus sempervirens. The sequence continues at coordinate 89,980,064 of CM053790.1, read as the reverse complement.
TTAAAGTAATATTTGGATGATTCTTAATTCCAAATGCATATACAATATGGTTCAGATCAAAATAATTATGATTGCATAACAATCAAGATGATATATATTTGCTATTTCTGATATACATGAAATTACATGCAATGACTGAGGAAATTCTTAGTACCTTGTACTCTTCGTTGTGTCTGATATACAAGTAAGAATTTGCAAATATGTAGTTCATCTCTAATATAACTTTATATTTATGCTCTAAATATTGGTATAAGTTGTCTGATATGACAATATAAATATACTATAAGATGATGTCATTTCTGATGGTAGACTTTATATGCCTACACTGAATGGGTGCCAAAGGCAATATGCTCTCTTACAGAGTGATCATTGTGAGATACAAAATATAATAAGTTCTTCCAATCATCATGAGTTGAATGATAGAACCACCTTTTTACATCTTTCATTAGAAATGATTAGTCATGTTGTAAATGATGTGAGTTATATCTCTTTTCAGTTGCACCCTTTCATAATAATCTCTAATCACTTCTCTTATGATCTAGATTGGTTTGTTCACAATAAGCACTGGGTGGGGGTGACTTGGTGAGCTGACCTAGGGGGTGGACTTGGTGAGAAAACATAAAGATTCCACTTGGTGAGTGTAACTTGAATTGTCAGCTTGGCAAGTTGACTAGGGGAGTCAGCCTAGTGAGCTGACATGGTGAGTCAACTTAAGGTGACAAGTTGGTGGGGCAAGTGGGGGTGACTTGGTGAGCTGACCTGGAGAGTTGGCCTAAGGGGCAGACTTGGTGAGTGAACTTAGAGAGTTGACTTGGTGAGTATACTTTAATTGTTATCTTGGCGAGCTAACTTGGGGAGCTAGCCTGGTGATCTAACATGGTGCATGGGCTTAAAGTGGCAACTTGGTGGGGCAGGTTGGCAAGCTGACTTAGCAAGGCCACTTAGAGATGTGACATGGTGAGTTGACTTGGTGAGAAAGCTCAATAAGTGGACCTAAAGACTGACCTTGATGAGGGACTTTGGTGAGGTGACTTGATGACCGAACTCAAAGAGTCAACTTGGCAAGCATACTTGAACAGTAAATTTGGTGGGGCAAGTTGGCGAGCTGACTTAGCAAGTCCACTTGGTGAGGCAAGAGGTGAGTCAACTAGGTGTGATGACTTGGCGAGCTGACTTGGTGAGCAAACTTAAAGACTAACATTGATGAGGTGATTTGGTCGGGTGACTTGATGAGTGAACTTAAAGAGTCAAATTTGTGAGCATACTCGAACAATCAACTTGGTGACATGACTTGGTGGGCTGGCTTGGCAAGCCAACCTAGCATGTGTACTTGAATAGTAGACTTGGTGAGCTAACTAAAAGAGTCAACTCATTGAGGTGACTGGGTGGGAGTTACTTGGTGAGCTGACCTGGAGAGTTGACCTAGGGGATGGGCTTGGTGAGAAAACTCAAAGAGTTGACTTGGTGAGTGCACTTGAATTATCAGCTTAGTGAGCAGACTTGGGGACTTGGTGGGACATGTGGGAGAGCCGACTTGGTGAGGTGACTTGGTGACATGAATTGGTGGGATGGCTTGGTGAGATGCCCTTAAAGAGTCAACTTTTTGAGTGTACTTGAATAATCAACTTGGTGACATGACTTGGTAGGCTTGGTGAGCCGACTTGGCATGCATACTTGGATAGTAGAGTTGGTGAGCTAACTTAAAGAGTCAACTCATTGAGATGACTTGGTGGGGGTGACTTGGTGGGCTGACTTGGAGAGTTGACCTAGGGGTTGGACTTGGTGAGTGAACTTAAAGAGTTGACTTGGTGAGCATACTTGAATTGTCAACTTGGCAAGCTAACTATGGGAGTCAACCTGGCAAGCTGATATGGCAAGTCAGCTTAAAGTGGTGACTTGGTGGTGCAAGTTGGTGAGCTAACTTATCAGGGCCACTTGGTGAGGTGACTTCATGAAGCAACTTGGTGAGCCAACCTACTAAGTGTACTTAAAGACTGACCTTGATGAGGTGCTTTGGTTGGGTGACTTGATGAGAAAACTTAAAGTGTCAACTTGGGATGCTGACCAAGTGAGTTTACATGGTGAGTGAGCTTAGAGAAGCAACTCTATCTGGTAACTTTGTAAGCACACTGAGTGAGCCCACTTGCTAGGGCAATGTGGTAAAACCACTGGGTGAGTCAACTTTGTGAGTTGACTTAATCAGTCAACTCGTTGAGCTGACTAGGTGGGGGTGACTTGGTGAGCTGACCTGGAGAGTTGGCCTAAGGGGCAGACTTGGTGAGTGAACTTAGAGAGTCGACTTCGTGAGCATACTTCAATTGTCAGCTTGGTGAGCTAACTTGGGGAGTTAGACTGGCAATCTAACATGATGAGTGGGCTTAAAGTGGCAACTTAGTGGGGGAAGTTGGCAAGTTGACTTAGCGAGGCCAGTTAGAGACATGACATGGCGAGCTAACTTGGTGAGCAAGCTCGATGAGCAGACCTAAAGACTAATCTTGATGAGGAACTTGGGTGGGGTGACTTGATGACCAAACTCAAAGAGTCAACTTGGCAAGCATACTTGGACTAGTGCATTTGGGTTCATTTTTCAACCTTCATTGATCAAATTTTTGACCCAATTTGACCAACGCATTAGTCAAAAATTTTTTGGTCAAAAATTTAACCAACTCACTGGTACATGATTTTTCTCAATCATATAAGTAATTATATATTTTTCATATTAGTTACTGTTAGTGTTTTTCAGGCATTCTATAAAACAGTTCACATGCCTTGTGTTGGTGATTGAAAATGTACTAAAACTACTAAGCGACAAAATGCTTAATACCAGAATGACAGTGCATACACAATCTAAATACTAGCCTATTCTTATTAACAATTGCATATGTAAGGTATTTGGACCCAACTTCAACAAAACCACAAATGGTTTTCTACTCTTTTGGCTCTACAAAACCAGGGTGGGTATACCCAAGGATGGTTCAAAACTGGAACAACTTTATGAGGATTATTCTTAGTTTCATTTTGATTCTCATTTCAAGATCCTCAAACATATACATAATTCTCACTAACTTGGTAAACACATCCCATAAAATAGATATGGCCAAGAATTCTTCTATAGATATGCAGATGTTTTTTAACAACAATGGCTAACTGAAGCTAAAACATTCCATGCAGATAAGTGCTGGCCAACTTTGAAGATCTACAGGAAATAAAAGTAAAATTTGATTTGATGATGCATTTGAATAACCATTTATAATATATTTCTCCTTCAGCTGAAATAACTTGATTAGTGCCTAATCCATTGGGGTTCAGAGTCTATAGCAGATTCTTAGATCTAATTTGTTGCTTTACAACAAATTCTATCAGCAATTCTTATCAGAATTTATCATTCAAAATCCTTTTCAATACTTAAGAAATCTCATCACATTCATCAAAGCCTTTATTTAATCCATTGAATTAACAACAATGATAAATGGATATATAACCTAACTAGATTGCATTCAATTGTACAAGCTTTTACTCATACAACATCAAGGTAGCTAAGTATTTAAAAGGAGACAAAATTTAGAAAGAACTAATATGGGGATAGTTCATAATTTGTATTCATTTCCTTTGAAAATGGTATGTCCTTTACAATAGACTCAGAATGGCCTTCAGAAAGAAATGTAGCTCATTCTATATTCATGTCTTCTTAGAGAATTGACAAAAAAATACATTACAAACTTGCTTTCAAAATTTGGACCAAAAACTAGACTAAGCATAATACTTAGAAGAAATAGAATTCAGACCCTTCTTTAGCCTTGGGATCTCACTTAAATAGTGTGAGATGCAACAAGCTTCAGGCTAAAGAGAAATGACAGGTGTCCTTTTAAAAAGGCTCTCACATACACTTCTGTCAAAAAGACAAGAACAAAATAACAGAGAGGCTTATTATATCAAACATTCCTTGGTGGGTCCCTTTCTGTTATGCTTCTCAGTTGTTGAGACAAGAAAATATGATCTAATTTTACAATCATTCTTCATCGTCGGAGTACATAGCCATGAGGTCTAAAAGTGATGTATCATCTTCAGTTACCTGAAAACTTACTTTAACCTAGGGATCTTCCATGTCTTCATTACTAACTACGAGGGTAACTATTACTTTTGCATCTTCCTCCTCATCATCTCTTGACATATGTTCTATAAACTGATTTTTCCATTTATTAAAAGCATCATCATCTGGCCAATCAAAACTTAGAGCTTCTCTTTGTATCTTTATTAAAGAATTTGCACTTTCTTCTAAATCATCAAATTCTTTTCTCATAGCAGTATAAAATAACTGTATTTTTACTAGCTCTTCATTTGTCTTTGCCTAGAACCAGTGGCTAGTTTCACTCATGATGTTTATTATTCTTTCATTAAATAACTCATCCAACTCCCTTTTTCACTTTTCCTTTTCCTTTATTGTATCAACAAATTCTAAAGAACAAGGAAATAAGGTGAATTTTTCAGCAATATATTAGGAAAAATAGAGTGTTAATCTTTTCTGTAAAGAATCTCTTTCATCATCAAAATTCTCTAGCTTATTTAATAAATCAAAAAATTTCTCAACTTGATGATAAGGCATTTGGACTGCAGATATACATATGATTGTAATATCATTATTTCTCTCCCTCCATTTCTATGCAAGAGGAGTCAGTTTATCCTTATCTCTGTTCAACTCATCCATGAGGGTTACAGTTCTTGTCAACTGATCATAAAAAGTTAACCATTGTATTTTATCCCTCAAATATACTACACCCTGCTTTAATTTTTCTTCCTGTTGATTTCTAAATTCTATCTGCAACTTATGTAATTTTGTTTTTTCTTCTTCAAAGTCCTCTACAGTATTGAATTGGGGCCTTTTAGGGGTGTCAGGTATTTCAATAATAGGGGTTGATCCAACAAATGACTGTGAAGGGTATGCAATTCTAAGTGTACTGGATTCTCCCTTCTTTCTTTTCCCAAGTATCTTCCCCAATTGAGATATCTTATTTTCCAACTCAATTCTCTTTTTTACTTCTTTATTGTAGGCATCCACCACTATTTCATACTTACCCTGCAGATCAGTCATTTCCTTTTCTTCTTTTTATATAGTGGCCAAGAAAAATTTAGAATAGTCCACATTCATGTGGGCTACCTGTACATTGGAAGTATTAGTGACCCTCCTCACAATGGTACTCGTTGTTAGTCCTGAATCATCAGGCTGTAATGGAGTAGTCCTGGATCCTCTTCTTAATGACCACATAACAAGGGCAGCTTGATCATTACTAAATGTTGTTCCTAAGAATTCCTCTTTATCTGGATCATGTAATCCTAAATTATTTGACACAGAATTAAAAATTAAGGCATCAGGAATATCCCAATTGGGCAATAATAAAATATTTGCATCTTTCACCATCTGTCTACCCTCTTCAGGGGTTATATTCTAGAATTATTGTATCATTTGTTCTTTTATTTGATTCTGAATAGAGGCTTCCTCCATTTTTGGATGCTCTGTTTTCATATTCCTACATCTTTTCTCAAAAATGTGCATGTTTACCCTCCATGGAAACTGATGGAAAGCCTTAGATTTTACAAAACTATTATCAGACAAAAATTACTGACTGGCTTGTTTCAAAATAGGATCTAATTCCCTTCCTCTAAAATCTGCTATAGTTAATTCAAACTCGGGACAGGAGGCTCTTGGGGGTTCCCTTCATCAATTTCTGCTTGAGTAACAAAAACTCCTCCTTGTGACCCCATTTGTTCAATTTGGTCATTGGTGAGTTGCTCCTCCTCAAGTCTGATTGGAGTTTGGGAAGGTGAGTAACCTTCATCATGGGATTCCTCTTCCCTTATTATTTTTCTTCTTTTAGGAGAAGGTTTATGGGGTCTTTCTTCAAAAATAGTACTAGTAGATTCAATTACTTTCGCACAACCAGTGGACCTACCCCTATGTTAGGGGTGAAAGACAATTTTTTCATGACTTCCCTAGCTTTATCTAGGAAAGAATCAATAAAATGTTGTTTCTTCTCATTCATTACCTCCATTATTTCGGGGAATGTATTCAAGAGCTTATTTATTTTATCTGCATTAGTTGCAGCATTACTAAGAGGACTGTAATCCTTGTCAAAACAATTGATAAATTCCAAAACTTTTGAATAGACTCTCCATTTCTCTTTCTTTGTTTCTTGCTCCTGGAGAGAATATTCATTTTTTATTACATCTTTAGGGAAATAGAATTCATGCTGACATGGACGCAGCTTGATCCTATGTCTAACAGCAGAATTGAAGAAATCTTCTATGTCACAAAAACAAGAGTGAGATACTGCCATCTTATATTGATCCAAAAATTTGTAGAGGAAGATCCACCCCTCTTTAGTTATTACAAATTGGTGAGCCATAGTGCAAGTAGGAAAAATTGATCCTGTTCCCCTTTTGTGCAAAAAGGTCTCCTCCACTCCTCCCAACTACCATAAAAATTCAGCTACCCCTACCTTTAAAGGCACCTGATAGGGTAGTACATGGGGTGTCCCTTTGAATCCATAAACCCTAATGACAGTTGAGACTAGATATGGGATGATATCTCCCCAATTATGTGAAACTTTAAGACTATGGGGTTTGTCCATAGGCCTAACAAGGTGCATTAGTGCCTTAGGAATTCTGGGATTGTCACTCAAAATGAGGTATCTTAGTTTAGAAGCAAAGTGCCTATCAAATCTAACAAAACTAACATTTTCTACTTCCCTAGTCATGTCTGCACTCCATATTTGAACTGGTAGTGCTTCCCCCTCTTGGTCCCTATTTAAAACCATTTCTTTATCGAAATATGTAACCCCTTTAAAAAGAAACATATGCATCAATAGGGAGTACTGACCCCAAACCTTTTCCACCTTGCCCTTTGCAATCCCCACCAATCCATTGTGAATCTCATTAGCCAGGTAAGATGAAAAATAAAAAATTATTTCTACACCGAAAGAGGAGATTTGGGTGTTCATATACATGAAGCTTACAGGAATAAAATCTTCTTCACCCAAAGACTCTGCACAGTGTCCTGTATATCTCTACTGCCCTGGCATTAAAGCATGATTTCTTAAAAGGTTCTTTAGAAGATGATATTATTATTGGTAGGTTTCTAATTTTTCCTATGTGGGCCTTTAGTGAACCTTCTCTAACTACATCCCTTTTGGACATATATTCTTTTTCTAACTCTATCAAATCAATGGGCACATGATACCTAGTGAGAGGTCCCAGATTGAAAACTTCCCTAATTTCTTTTGGACTGATGGTAATTAAAACCTCACCATTTATTCTTCTCACTACCTTAGTGGCTTGGTCATAACTATTCACTACGGCTTCAAGAAGTTCATAATCCATAAACACACTAGGAACAACTAGCTTTCCAAGATCAAAATTCCATATATTGGCATGAGGGGCATATAATTTCCTTTCTGCAAACCACTTTTTGAACAAACTCAAACCAGTTTGAGAAGTTTGAGCATCCTGGACCCAATTACCCTTATCATACAATCTGTCATCTATTCTTAGCCTAGGGTTCAAAGAGGTTAACCTTTTAACTTACACTGTCTCTACAGTAGACTCAGGAAGTAACTCAAGCAAGTCATCATGTACATTTCTATCCAAATAGTTTATTTGACTTGAAAATCCCTTCTTTGGAGTCATCTTGGACTATTTTTTAGAACTAGAAAAAACCTACGAAGATTATGGTAGTACTACTTACTTGAATTCTGTCTCTGTTTTCCTCTGTATTTCTACAATCTTTTTGCGAACAGACAATTTTACAAATTCTGCCAGACTTCGGCACACTTTCCTTCAGTAATTGCTTCTGCACAAGAGTGGCTCAAAATCTTTGCTTGCGTAAGATGAACTAATGAAATATTCTGTGTTATACTCTATTTTTTCATGCATGATGCTTTCATGTCTAATTAATATAGAGAGTGGCACCACATTCTGTGTTTAAAACTACGTCGTCGATCTTCTAGAATCCTATGATCATGTGATACAGAGAGAACAACTAGGCATTGCACTTGACATGTTAGTCAATTCAACCAATGAAAACTTACCATGTACATAGCTCTTTCCTTGATGGCACTTATATCTAGACCCACTGGCAATTAAGGACATGTGTCAGCATGTTGCTACATCGTTATACATAAAGAATGAGCACCTTGCCATAGCGAAGTAGCGACAACCACCGATCTGATCCGAAATTGGCAGATGATATGTTACTGGGCCTGCTCAAAAAGAAGGCGATGTGCCCTATTTTCTATGTCATTATACATATCTCCCTCACAACTCTTCATAGTGAGAAGATGATAGCTGTTGATCATAGGTTTAATCAAAGGTGAGGAAACTGCACGTAGTCTTTTGATTCATACTCACTATGTCGCATAGCTTAAAGGGCATGCAACTTTTCAAAGCGAGGTAGCGAGGACTGTTGATTCTATTCCAAGCTGACACTCAGGATCTCTTTGCACATCTGATCAGAAGGGCATTGATGAAATACAAAATTCTGCACAGTTGGTGCCTTTCAAGATTTTACTTTAGTTCTAATTATCATCCCACGTCACCAAAGGTCCCACTGACTCTTCAATTTCACAGGGCCTCGTTACTTCGCTAACGGCAAAGTGTCAAAATTTTCCGATAGCGAGGTAGTGAGCTCCAGCACTTTAATGAATTTTGGCACCGTGAAATGCAAGGGGGCATCAAATAATTATTTCTGCTATTAAACTACTTTTGACAACAGCATTTATTACTTGTCACGCCACCTGGTGTAGTTACGGTATTGACAATTTGCAATGTCACTGGCTCTTGATTTCACGGGGCCTCACTACTTCAGTAATGGAAAAGTGTCAAAATTTTCTGATAGTGAGATAGCAAAGTATTGAAAAAATCATTATTTTTGCTCAGACTTTAGACTTCTTCTATTGGATCCCCTTTCCTATTTTGACGATAATCTCAATGTGTACTTGAATAATAAATCAATCAGAAAACAAAGCTCCAACTGTCATATCTTCATTTTGCGGTCCCATTTTATAAATTATTCAGCACTCGCTACCTCGCCATACATAAAAAGTGCCCATCTTTGCATAGCAAGCTAACGACAATGCTAGATCTACTTAGATCGGACGGCTGGGGAAATATGAGAGGAAAGGTATCTCGAGGGCACAAAAGATAAAAGTCAACAGAATATTCATCTTATTTGAAGATTCAAAAATTTTGCACCCAACACTTTATGAATAGAAAGAACGTAGGGTTTCATAAGGTTTTTTCAAAGGCTAGCCAATGGATGGATTATCTAGAAACCCTATGTTTCACTTAGAAATAAAAATCTAACTTTTCTACAATTGGACAAAAGACTTCTATCACACAAAAAGTCAGACCAACACCTTGCATATGATATGACATTTTGCATGCATCCTGCACTCTCTCTCATTCGGCTAATGATGGATTATGTAGAGTGATTTGAAACCATGATGCTAAAAAACACATAATCAAGTCCAAAAGGAACTTGCACTAGAAATGGATTGTGGAAATCTAATATTGGTAAAATTGCATGCATGTCTACCAGGAGAATCACAACTTAAACATATCTTTGTACTCATAGACATGTATGCAAAATTAACAATATCAAATTTCCACAATCCATTTGTAATGCAAGTTCATTTTGGATTTGATTGTGTGTGTGTTTTAGCATCATGGTTTTAGATCACTCTCCGTAATCCATCATCAGCCGGATGAGAGAGTACAGGATGCATGCAAAATGTCATATCATATGCAAGGCATGTGACTATTTTATAGAATTCCTAAAAAAAATTACACCTACCTATTGGTAGAAATTTCTACCTTCATTGGTTGAAATTTCTACCTTCATTGGTCAAAATTTTTGACCTTCATTGGTCAAAATTTCTACCTTCATTGGTCAAAATTTTTGACCTTCATTGGTCAAAATTTCTACCTTTATTGTTTGAAATTTTTGACCTTCATTGGTCAAAATTTCTACCTTTATTGGTCAAAATTTTTTCCTTCATTGTTTAAAATTTCTACCTTTATTGGTTGAAATTTTCTACCTTCATTGGTGGAAATTTCAACCAATTCCTGGCAGAACTTGCACCATGGCTATGGAGGTTTTTCGACCAATGTATTGGTCAAAATTTTGACCAACCAGAAGGTTGGTCAAAATTTTGACTAGAAAAATTTTGACGAATGGGTTGGTCAAATTTGGTCAAATTTTGGGTCAAAATTTTGACCAATAATGGTAAAAAAATGGTCTCAAATGTACTAGTGAACCCCAGTTGTCTGGTATAGGAGCATCCTAGGTTTCCTTGCAATCCTGCACTTTTCTCTTTTTTCCAGTATCTGTTAAGCTCTTAGTTGCTATAGAGTTCCATTGGTTGTTGAGTGAATTCTTTGGATGCCGAGTCATTCTTAATTGTTATCAAGTCCCTTTGGTCACAAAGTAAACTCCTTGGATGTCAAGTCATTCTTCGTTGCTACCAAGTTCCTCTAGTTGCCAAGTAAACTATTTGAATGTCAAGTCATTCTTAGTTGCTACAAAGTTGCTTTGGTTGCTGAGTGAATTCTTTGGGTGCCAAGGTAATCCTTTGGTTCATGAGTGATTTTCTTTAGGTACCAACTTCAAGTTGATGCTAAGCTCATGTGGATGCCAAGTGCCAATTTCATTTATTGAGTTGTCTATGTTTGGTTCTAGTTTTGGCTAATTCTTCTTGCATTTAATTTTTGTTAGGTAGCTAATACTTGTAAAGAGCTGACTTGTGGCCTTTCTATGTTCTAGAATCTTCTATAAGCCATTTTGGCAACTATATATACAATTTTTATGCTTAGAGTTAGGTAAGCTTTTTGGAAGAAGATTAGAGAGTAGAACTTAAAGTGTGAATTTGTAATTAAATCTTTAAATGTGAATGTATTTGTAATTGGTCATAACCCATAAAGCCTTACAGTTGAGCATGTATGAAGATATTTTGATGAAAAAATAAAAGTATTTCTCTTCTTCCTCCTTTAGTTTCTATTCCTTCTATTTTCTTCTATTGTGTTAACTCTTATAGGGTGGTTTGGATAGTTGGGTGAGCCCTTGGCCCTAGTTATTGACCCTTTTCCTTGCATCATTAGTGTTTACTGAGTGATGACATGGTAAACATGGAATTTAGTTTCTATCAACTAACACTATATCAACTAAGTCACTAGTGTATACTGAGTTCAAAATTATGTTGAAGTGATCAATATGGACTGAGCCTCTACTTCTATAGAATGCAAAAGTAATGATAGTTGATGTCGTGTATCATAAATTCACCAAGTCAATTTCAGAACCCAAGTTTCTATATTTGGGCTGACTTGGAAAAATTGGTATTAACTTGTGTATTGTCCAACCTTATACTTATTTGAATTGGGTTGGTATATATGTAGAGTATTGTATCATACCCAAGAGTAGTGATTTTGATATGAGAGAATGTGAATGAAATCAAAAGCATGTGAATGTGAATCAATAGCAGAACATAGTGTATTACAAGGTTATATCAGGAGTAGTCAAGTTACATCTATCACATAGAGGTGATCAGTACTTCAAGGATCTTAATCAACAATTTAGTTGTAAGTCAAATATACTCTTTCATCCTAATAGGGGAATCAACTTCAAATCCTTTAATAGGATAGACTTAACAATCTTTTTTTGAAATGTCTTCACTAAGTGCATACTTCATTTTATGTTTGTAAAACCTTTAACAAGGTGGACCTAGTAGTCCTAATTGCTCCTAATAGGGTAGATCATCAAAAGTGATCATTATAAGCCTTGATAGGCCAACTTTATATTGTAGTATTGAAGTTTTTGGGTATCATCCCCACCTCAATTTTACATTCTATTTGGAAGGTTTCTGGGTCACCAAATATTGTGTTCAAAGTGTTTTATGCTTTCAGTTTCTTATGCATGTAGTAGGTTAGATCTATTCATGGCAATTGGATTATGTTATTAAGTTCTTATTCATTAAATGTTTTAAGTTATTGATTTACCCCTCCCCTCTTAGTAACCTAGCTAGTCTTGATTATTTCCAACAGCTAGTATCAGAGCTATGTGGTTCTCAGGATAAAGTTTGACAACTTGAGGAAAGATCAAGGACAATGGAGATATTCATACTTGACAAATCTATTGACAATGAAAAGCTAGATCTGGAGTTGGCCATAGCTCAACACAAGAAAGCAAAAGAGAATCTTTCCCAATCCCTAAAAAGAAGGAAGGAACTTGCAAATCAGATGAATGACTGGCAGTATCTTCAAGAGAAAATTAAGATTTCTTCCCTTCAAGTAGTTCAGATAAAGAAAATGATGTAATCAAAGAACTCCTAGAAAAGAATGGCTTCCTACGAGAAGAAGATAGAAAATTGAAAAGAGAACAAGATTAGTTAATAAGATTGTGTGAAATCTCAGAACAAAGAAATCAGGGAAAACAAGACTTGGAGGTAAGGAACAATGAAATTCAAAATCAATCCCTTCATCAAGAAAGTCTTATGAATCATCTCTCCAATGAAAATGAAGAAATCATGAGTCTAAGATCTGAAAATGAAAGGCTAAGGAATGATTTAAACATGAAAAGAAAATCAATGAAAGGATGAAAGTTGATCTAAATTCTGAAAAGAAACTCAATGAAAGAATAATGAAATTCCAATCAGGCATGGACCAATTGAATCAACAAAATGAGTAGAATCTTTGCAGGAAAAAGGGAAAAGTAGGACTTGGATACAAAGAAAAAGGTGAATCTTCCAAACAAGGTGATTAAAGGAATCAAAGACCCACTTGCAATTACTATGGTAGGATAGGTCACACATCAAATAAATGTAGGAGTAATGTAAAATAAAAATTCAATGGAAAATGTTACAATTGTAGTCAGCATGGTCATAAAGCTAATGAATGGAAGGAGAAACCAAAGTTTGAGGGCAAGTATCACAAATGAAAGAAGCAAGGTCACAAGGCATCTGAATTTAGATCTAAACCATTCAATCCAACTAAATAGTTTGTGAAGGCAATATTTGGTTGGGATTACAACCTTGGTGTAGGCATCATTACTATGGAGAATATGGACACATTGGCATAAATTGTGTTATACATCACATGAGAAGAAAGGATACCACCATAAGATGTTACACATGTACTGAACTTGGTCATATAGGTAAGAATTGCATGAATATAGGTAGAGTTGAAGATGATAAGAAAGAAAAATTAGATAGCATCAAGAAGTAGATGAGATAGTAGTGATTCCTAAATCAACTGAGAAAACTAGTGCAAGCAATGATAGTCATGTCACTCAAAAAGTGGGTGACTCTACCATTTCCAATTAAGTTCTTAAGGAAGAATTGGAACTGTGCTTCCAAGGTCACATCTTAAATAGTTCCAATTAAAAGAAAGAAAAGTTCCAAATCAATATTCCAGTTATAAGGGGATCACAAAATATCAGTATTAGTAATTGCTAAGTAAGGTTGGGTCATACCAAGTGAAGTCAGGAGTAATAAGGTTATGTTTGGTTGCTGAGTTACAAGCTTTCACCAAGTAACCTATACATATAGTGGATGACAGGCTACCATGGACTATGTCATTATGGATCTCATTGTATCGAGCATTAATGAGAAGTTTTTCATAAAAAGGCAAGAAATTGACTTCATTTCTCGTAGTAAATTTTATATATTGAGAATAGAGCAATTTGTAGAGCATCCAAACAATCTTGAGCATAATTCCTAGTAGAAGTTTTTTGAAGAATTTTCTTAGTTTACTGAGTGATCATGGCATCCAACAGTAGTAATCAGAAGGCAAATAAAGGATCTAAAATCTTGGTGCGACATGTTAAATGGAAAGCTACTAACTTCAAGCTTGTGCTCACAATTGTAGAAACCCTTGACCTGAATGGAGCTCAATCACAAATAGCACCTAAATTACTTCTTATCAATGACATTCAAACTCATTTTAAATGTTTAGTTTAGGAGATTGAAACCCTTGAAATGGATAATGCCCTAAGTGAACTTTGTGTAGATGGAATTCTTAAACCTGAGCATAAACACTTGGAAGAAAAAGGCTTAACCCATATTTATCACTTGCCATGAAACTTTCAAGTTAAATGGATTAGGTATATCTTAAGCCATGTTCATAATGGTAAATTGTGGTTAGAGCAACTAATTTTAATTACAAATAAAATGGTTCATCACATTACTAGTCTCCCAATGCTTACCAAAGCCAAATTCAGGAAAACCCTACGTCAGGATGAGCTACAGAACAAAACCCTAGCTAAGTGGGACGATATAGAAATGAAAATTAGTATTGTATCTGACATAGAACTCAAATTTGGCATTCATGAGATAGAACATAAGATTTACAACTCTAATTGACTCAATAGTGTGTCGTGTGAAGTAGTTGACCTAGCTTATAAGGTTGTTAAAAGGAATTTTTTATATGACCTAGCAGATTTGATGTTGAAGTAGCTAAACAAAAATATGGAAAGCATGAGAGCCTCAAAGAACAAACCATGCAAATTTGATTCATTTTTGACATGTTTGTTCTTCTATGTTCAAAATTTGTTCCCCTCTAGAGGCAATGTTGTCTGGAGAAAAGACACACCACTCTTATATCAAATCAATGAGTTTATAGCTAAAATGGGTGAAAATTTTGATAGCATCATGAAAAATTATTTTGAAACTTTCAAAGAAAAGATGAATAAAAAATTCAAGATACCAAAGAAGTTGGTTGAAGATTATAAGGTTGATTTTTATTTTATGGTTGATAGTGATAGAGTATACATCCAGGCAATAATGACTAGAATTGTGTGGGTAAAACCTCTTCCTTATGAGATTAACATTGATGAGGCAAAGGAAATTATTGAAGCCCTAATAAATGAGCCTTTATATCTAAAGACACCTCTCTTTGGAACCTTTGATGAAGCCAAAGCAAGAATTGAACTTGAGATTAAGCTTCCACAGGTAGTAAACAAAGGATAGAGGAGGATATCAAAGTTGAAAATTGCAATTACACATCTTATGCTTACTAAGGGAAAAGGAGAAGATGTGGATGAATCTAAAAAGGAAGAGGAATCTAAAAAGGATAAAGAACCAACAAGGAAGAATGACAATTTGATTATTACCAAGCCACCTAAGCTATGCATAGTAGTATTATATAAGAAGACCCAAGAAGAAAGTAGGAAAAGGAGGTAGTGAAGTTGTGTTTAGTAAGCCTCCTCTCACCGTCTAGAGAGACTAAAAGAAATAGAAGAACCAATTTCAAAGTATTAAAGTATGAGACCAGAATAGAGGCCGAGAAGATGAAAATTGAGGAGTTGGTACTTACCAAGATGGAAAAATGAAAGTATTACCTAGATTAGATAGTACCTCAAATTTATAATGAGCTATTAGAAAGATTGAAGCTGAGATGGGACTTATCCATGTAGACAACAAAAGACATATATGAATAAACTCTAAGATAGTTGTTACCAAGCTTTACCAATGCTGAGGTAAAAGAATCAATGAAGAAGAAGGAAGACAAGATGACTATTAGATTTCATACTTGTTTAATTTTATTAAGAGACATAGAGCTTGTAGTCAACGATGTGACAAATATGTGGAAGAACATTCATCACCTACATAAACCTAGTGAAAACCCTATTGAAATCAAAGATGATGATGATGACAATGACAAGGATGAAGAAAATGAAGAAGACAAAACTCCTTTTGTCACCATTGATGCTAAAGAATATCAAGAGTTGATGAAGGATGATGAAGAAGAAAAAGAGGAAGAAGCTAAAGAGGAAGCTAGGCAAGAAGAAGAAGAGAATGAACCAGTCAAGAAAGCTGCGGCTGTCATAGTATCCCTTCCTCAGTCTCTAGCAAAAGCTACAATATCATCAAGCATGGAGATAGCTTCAACAAGTTTGATTATGAGCACAAAAAATTCATCAAATGTCCAATCACTCTTCATTCACTCTTAGCTCAGAGTATCACTAATGGAAGTGTCTACCACTTTATCTACCAAGCTCCAGCTTCCATCTTCTTTAGTTCTTGAGTCAAGTTCATCAATAGTAAGTATTTTTTTGGATTCTTCAATTTTGACTACTTCAATTGTGTATACTCCAGTAAGTGCTCCAATTTTAAATACTTCTATTAGTACTTCACTTGTAAATACCCCAATTTTGATAAGTTTGGAAAATATATCAGTTTTGGATTTTGTAAGTATTCCACTAATAGGCACTATACAAGTTGTCACTGCTAGTGGTACTATTTTCACTATTGTTTCTATTCCAAAATCTAAAGCATTAATTTTAGAAGTTGAAACAAAGACTCTATGAAGACTTTTGATTAGTGGAAAGGAAATAGAGGGATACATAGATCTAGATGAGGATATTGAAATTCCTAAATTGGATTTTGACAATGCCATTATAGATCAAATGAGATTAGTTAGTTAGCTTCTCCAAAAGAAAGCCAAGAAGAAGCAACTAAGAGAAGAGAGAGATAGGGAATTCAGGATCACTGAAACTGCCAACAATATTTTGACTAAAGCTATAGGTGTTGATGTTGGTACTTCTCAACACATTTTTTTGCAATTAGAAGAGGCATTTAGCAAATTCAATGAAAATTCTAGTGGGCAAGATAAGTTAATGTAGAAAGTAGAGAAGAATTTTTTAACAAAGTGCTTGAGCACATTGCTCAACAAATAGCTATTTAATATGTAGAACTTTCTTCAATTTTGTCAAATCTTGAAACTTCTTACACATATATAACATCTCTTTTTGCAAAGTTATGTTATCTTACCAAGAATACAAAGGAAATTAAGAGAAAATTGAATAAGATAGATGAATATCTAAATGCTAGTGCATAGAAGTTGTAGCTTGACCCCAGTTCAATCTTTTCACACCATATGAAGATTAAATTCTTATCAGATATGTAGGAAAAATTATTGAGAGAGGAAGCAAGGATCTAGTCTACACTCATAGATATCCAGAATATGATCCTTACTATCATGGATACAATGTAGAAGCACATTGCTTATTCCAAAACATTAATCCATGACAATAATTTCTCAATTGCAGATCACATGGTTGAGCTTTCTGTAGATGTACAAGTTTCTCTTCAAACCTACAAAATTTTGCAAGAAAACTAGGGCAAGACCTTAACTCTTATTATTAAGGTGCATTCTAAATTTCTCTCACATTTTGGTGTCTATATATAAGTAGATTGTATATAAATATTTGACATTATTGTCAAAAAGGGGGAGAGACATGCACATAATAAAAGAGGGAGAGATTAAGGATGAGAGATATTTGTATATATCATGAGAGAAAGATACCATACAAGGAAATACACTTAGTATGACACAATATGTATATTGTATGTGGGAGATATATGCAAAATGTATGTATAGCAGACTAACAAAGGCAAATTTTGAAATTTTTTAAAAAAAAATTAGCATGCCACACCAAGCTAGTATCTCACTATGTTGTATATAAGTTTTGGTTGATAAGTGTTTCTGTCACTAATGCCAAAGGGGGAGATTGTTGGAATTAAGTCAAGTTTGTTATTAGTAACAACATTTATTTAGATTAAGTGGTTATCAAGCTTCACAGTTCATACCAAGAGTTCTAGTGCTTACCAAGTGAATTTAGGTTGTAAAAAGACCATCAATTCTTACCAAGCAATTTAGTGGTTACCAAGCTTCATAGTATCTACCAAAGTTATCAGTTCTCATGAAGTGAAGTTAATGTTAATCAGGTGATGAGATGATTAGTGTTTACCAAGTGTAGGCATGGTAAACATGGAATTTAGTTTCTACTGATTGATACTATATCTACAAAGTCACTAGTGTATACCAAGTTTGAAACTATGTTGAAGTGATTAGTATGGACTGATCCTCTACTTCTACTAAATGCATGATGATGCTGAGTAATGATAGTAAACTTCATGTATCAAAAATTCACTAGGTTAGTTTTAGAACCCAAGTTTCTACATTTGGGCCGACTCGGCAATATTGGTATTAACTTGTGTATTGGCCAACCTTATAATTATGTGAATTCGGTTGGTATATATGTAGTGTACTGTATCATACCCAAGAGTAGTGATTTTGATATGAGAGAATGTGAATGAAATGAAAAGCATGCAAATGTGAATCAGTAGTAGAACATAGTGTATTACAAGGTCATATTAGGAGCTCACATAGTGGTGATTAGTACTTCAACGATCTTAATCAAAAATTTAATTGTAAGTCAAATCCATTTTTTCATCCTAATAGGTGAATCAACTTCAAATCCTTTAATAGGGTAGAATTTACAGTCTTCTCTTTAAATCTCTTTACTGAGTGCATACTTCATTGTACATTTGGAAAATATCTAACAAGGTGGACTTAGTAGTCCTAATTGCTCCTAATAGGGTAGATCATTGTAAGCCTTAGCAGGCTAACTTTATATTGTAGTATTGAAGTTTTGTGGTTATCATCCCCACCCCAGTTTTACTTTCTATTCAGAAGGTTTCTGGGTCACCAAATATTGTGTTCAAAGTGTTTTATGCTTTTAGTTTCTCATGCATGCAGTAGATTAGATCTATTGATGGTAATTGGATTATGCTATTAAGTTTTGATTTGTTAAAAGTTTTGAGGTTTTTGATTCACCTCTCCCCTCTCAATAACATAGCTAGTCTTGATTATTTCTAGCAAACCATAGCATTAAATCCAACACATAAAAAAAACCATAGATAATAAGATAACTAGATATCATCACAGAACCTACTTTTGTCTTAAAATGGCATCATCATGAAAATATGATCAACTGAATAGCAAAGTAATTCTATGAATCTGAAATCAAAGTGTAACATCTAACCCTCAGGTCATCTTAATCATGTAAAAATAACATGAGTAATAAGTATCTCTCAAATCAAAATATAACAAGGTACAAACTACAAATACAAGAGACACTACATTAATTTTATATCTCCCTAATTTATTGTATAAATATTAGACTGTATTGTGACTATTTTTTTTTTTGATTAAATAAAAAATGAAAAATAGAATTATATATATATATTTTTAATAATAATTTGATTCAAAAACTCCCCCGTGGAAGATCTATTAATAATGTTAATTTAATTAGTGAAATTGAATATTATTAGCTATCTTGTCAACAAACTCTAATAATTTGTTGCCATGTTCCTTTTTTTTTTAGTTATAGACAAAATGGTCCACCACTCTAATGAACATTCTCTTATCTTAGCTCTCTTCACTAATCTATGTTCAAATGAGTAGAAAAGAATGATATGGTCCAAATTATTGTATTGCTAAGTTGAAAGAATGTCTAAACATAGAATTGTATGTAAAAAGTAAATTTACACATAGATTCATAATTGGTAACACTAAAATTCCTAACTTGAAAAAGATTAAATAAAATTATAAATATTATATATTTAACAACTAAATCAAGTGTTCAAAGAATTAAAAATAAGCTAGAGCAAGAAGGGAGAGATAGAGTTCCAAGAGGCAGTGGAGAGAAGTTGGAAGAATCTATTGAGGATGATGGCAATGTAGGTGGGTTTTAAGGGCAAGTTGTCTAGGCTTTATGGTTGTGTGGGATTTGGTGGCACAGTCCATTTTCTTTTGTTGTATAGGGGTTCCATGTGGCTACTGGTTGGTGGGCTTGGGGTCTCTTCCCCATTTCTTTATGCTTGTCCCTTTTGGGTATTGTTGGTTCCCTTGTTTAGTAGCTTTGGCTAGCCACTGGGAATGATACTTTGGGAATTTATTTCAAGATGTTGTGGTTTTGGTTGTTGAGGTTTTCTATTGTCCTACATCTTTCTGGGTTTGGTAACATTCTCTTCTTCACTGAGTCCTCTTCCCTTGGAGATTTGTTTGCTTAGATCTAGCTGGGAATCTTGGGGTTCTTATAGTTTTGTGTAGGTTTTTCCATTTTTCTTAGATGTTGTCTTACGTCGGGCTACTTTTGGGTTATCCTATTGGCAACTAAAAAGGGTGTTGTTGCTTTGTTGATTGCTTTTCTCGTTATTTGGGGTAGATGGGTGTTGGATACAATTGATTAATTTTCTTTGATGTTACACAAATGTCTTTTCATTATCAGTTAGTGCATGCTTGAAGAACGACTCAAATCAAACTCCCTATGAACTATGGTATGGCTATAAACCTAATGTAAGTTATTAGAAAGTATTTGGCAGCAAATGCTATATCTTGAAAGAGTCTAGAAAAGGCAAATTTGATGTAAATGGTCATGAAGGCATATTTCTAGGATACTCCTACAAAAGTAAATCATACAAATGTTTGAATTTTTCCACTCATAAAATCATAAAAAGTGCACATGTGAGAATTGACTAGTTTGTAGAAAAGAATGAAGAAGAAAGCCACAAAGAGCCAGAGAATTACAAAAGATTTGTTTACTATGAACCTAATACCCTACCAAATCTATCTTAAACAAAGGAGACTTAACCTTCTAAGTCCCCAAAATCTCCAAGAGTTACCAAGTTGAAGGAAGTGTGAACTGAGTTGCAGTCTAAAGGACCTGAGTCGCAGCCAAAAGCTACTCAGCTAGTCAAAACTAAGTTTAAAGGACCTGAGTCATAGATAGTGGAAGTTAAGCTTGATACTAAAGTTCATGATGAAAACAATGGAACTCACACCAAATTTAAAGAACCTATTTTAGCAAGATATGTCAGAAGGCATCATGCACCTAATCAGATCATTAAAGATAGGTCAGATGGAACTATTGGTGTTTGAAAATATTGGAGGTTTTTAAATTATCCCACTGAGAAACTGACACATCTAGGGGTAGCTAACTCCCATTTTCAACATGCCATTTCTGACAATAGGCCAACTATAAGGCTTGACCCTTCTTTTACTTCAAGCTCTGCTAAACCTAGGTGGGTGGACCTGAGATTCAATTGATACCATACCAATGGAAAAACATATCCCTGAATCTATTAACCATATGAAAACCCTTATATCTCCTAATAACTCATGAAATAACATCAATCTATAGTAGCTAAATGTAGATCTATGAATCTCATAAGCTAAGTGAGGGTTAAACATTTAGATCCTTCAACATGAAAGGGAAAGAACATTTGATTAATAATGTTGATTTTAGCAAACACTCAGATATGTAGCAATAAGACCTAATGATCCTACAACCGATTAGTACCTTAACCATTGGGCAAATCCATGAATCAAATACATACATATGGAAATCTGATACTTATGTATATATTTAGATATTTGATCTATCTATTCAACTTGTAAATAGACATCTATGTTCAGTTTAAATCTCATTCTTACTTTATATCCCCCTCAATAAACTTGCAACCCTGTTGATTTCTCTGAAGCATTTACATAACTCCTTGAGTTATAGGAAACAATGAAACAACATACAAACTTAAGGGACTGCAACTATGACATAGGCTCTTTGTTCAAAGATCATAAAACATTGAAAATTTACTTAGAAAGGAGGCCAAATCTAAAATGAAAACTCAAACATCTACTGCTCTTTGTATTAATTTCCTTGAAATAATACATTCATATGCATGAAATAAAAAACATGAAAAAAACCTAACATATTTGAACTATCTGTATATTCCTCCCTACTACTATTCATACAAGAGAATTATGCTGAAGAAAATGTGGTTTTCACAGTAAAACACTAGAACCCTACTGGTATTACCCAGAGAAAATTGCCAACCTATTGGTTTCTTAGTGACAAAAACTGGAACCCTTACAAAAGATGAGAGAAAGAAAGATATAGGAGAAGAGTTCATTCCCGAATCTGATCTGAACATGACATTTGTCCAGTTAAAAAACCTTCTCAATAGGTCAAAAACATCTTTCTAATCTCTCCCTTTAACTAGTGAATCAAATCTTCATCATTAGGTCTCCACAATCACAAAATATCTGAGATATTTGATTGAACAAGATAACTAATTTCGGTTCTAGATTTGGAACTAAAAAACCAAATCAAAAAATCATTTAAATGACTTCAAAAATGCAATATAATCTTGTCAAGCTTGTTTTTTTCACATTCAGGTTTCAAAAAGACTTTATATCTACATCTAAACTGATTTTAACATTCCATGATGAATTCTACTCATTTAACTGAGAATGCCCTAGAATTTGCAAATTTTCTTATAACATGAACCAGTGGATTGTTGTGCATATTCTGACCCCAAATTTGGAAAATTCAAATCATCCTAGTTCCAACGGTATACTGTATTGCCTATTTCTGATAAAAATCACCCCTATTATGGCTACTTGGAAAAATTAGGTCTAGACTGTGGTAGAGCTTTAAAAATTAAAATATTAAAAAATTTATATAGTATAAACTATATAAAACTATGAAATTCATTCAAAATTTTCAATTTGAAAACTCATGCATTGAATCACTTTGAATTTCAATTTTATATTAATTTCCATCTCTGCCCCTTTGCCACTTGTCAACTCCTGATTTTCCCTACAATATTTGAGATATTTAGATTAATTAATATTTTAATATTAATTAATTTTCTTCATTCCTTCCCCATAGCACCAGAGGCTTTCATTTTTTCCCTTACATGCATCTGCTCACACTTAATTTTCTTAACTCCAGAAGCTCCTACATTTTCCTTTACGTGCACACGCGGGTGAGTTCCCTTTACGCTTTTATGACCTTGCCATAAGACCAAGGCCCCTAAAATTTTGATTTACACTTTTAAGTGTGCAGATCTCCTTTATGCCTCTATGACCTCAAATGTATCCCCACAGATGTTTATAAATTACTTCTCGGACCTACAGGGTCTTCAATTCATGTGTGGTCGTAATGAAATATTTATCACCCTCCATTTCTACGCTGAGCGTAAGACTAGAGAACCTTGAAATTTAGTTTACATTCATACGCTAGCTTTGAGATTTGGGTGAGTCAAAATTTCTTTGATTTTAGACCCCACGGGCCCCTCCAAACATGGTCGCGGCTTCGAAAAGCTCGTGTACTTAGACACCAAGTGTTCTAAGTGAGAGTGTATTTAAATACTAGAAGTTTACCCACCCACTACATGTGGGATATATTGTTCTACATTGTTCCTTGTGGCTACCTTCCATCCTGGTGCTTCCCTTTCCTTACTTCAAGTTCATCTACTCAACTCATGGGTCTCCCCTGATGCATGAGTAACTTTTCCTTGCACGTAGAGATTCCTAAAGATGCCATGGATTCTTCTTAGTGTATTATTCCCCGCCAACGGCCTTGCTAAATGTGTGTTCCTCCAAGGTGGATTACCCTCTTTGACTATGTTATATTCTTATCTTAGCACCTCATACTACCCCTGCAAATTCCTCCTTGTACTGGCCATCTTCTTGCAATCTATGCAAGGTTCCTCAACCTCAACTCGTGGGTCTCCCCTATTTTTCGCTTTTAACGTGGGTTCTTCTCCATATCTGCTCTTTTATAGGCTATAGTGGGATTCCCCTTTTTTGTGATTGCCATGCGGATATCTCCTATTAATGTTTGAGTTCCTTACAGGAGTTTCATCTTTTCTTCCCAACCTTTCACTGATAGTTTCCTCTTAACATGGGCTCTTTGATTAGCACAGGGTTATGGGCCTTCTCATGGTCGCTAGTGTGGAGCTTGTTTCAACATGGATGGTAATTTTCCTTGATCTTGGCATGGGGTTACATTTTATGCCTTGGAGACTCCATTGAAAATTGCCCAACATTCTTCCCAATGGACGTGGACTACCCCTTCTCTTAACGCTGAAACTTATTGTTCATGCGAATATGCATGCTTCTACCAGTGTGTGGATCTCTATCCTCTTCATGCACGGGTGTTTGTCATATGTGGGTGGCACCCTCTCTTAATTGCCTTCCATCTTTACCTTGCTTCTAAATATGGCACCTTCATTCTCATGTGTGTGCTCCTTTCTTGCTGCAAGGTCTTTATGGCTTTAGCTGGTAGCTTCTCTATTTCTTACTACCTTTTTTATTGGCGTGAGTTTCTTTTTAAAAGCATGGGTTTTCTTGATGTCCTTGCACAGTGAGCACAGTATTGAGCAAAAGAACACCTTGCATAACCCATCTCTCCAAGTTTCCATGTGAAGGGTTGGATCTCTTTAAATATATTTACTAAGCTTGGAGGCATTTAGATACCACTTGGAACAGAGAAGCAAAGCCCCATTGCTTGGATTGGACCATGGTAAGGATCTTGAACAATAATGACAACCTTGATTTTTTCAAATAGGCATGAGTTTAGGGTATTGAATACACGATCAGGAGGTGGATAACTAGGAATACTTCCTCTAGATTCCTATGTCACAAATTCTAAAAACTTTTTCTTGCACATTTTTTGAAATTCACTTGGAAGTGCATCCAACTAGGACTCTTCAACAATAAGATCTTCTAGCTTTGGAAAAGGCATTCCCTTTTTTTTCTTGGCATCAACAACTCTCTCTTCACAAATCTTGTGCATGCACTTGGCTCTCGTAGTAATTTTTTCATTTCCATTCATATAATTTTCTCAGAATTCAATTGCAGTTGAGCACTGGCAATAGTTTATTTTGACTTTTGGCTACTATTATCTCCAAAAATGGAGAAGGAAGAAGATTGGACTCCTACCTCATCATTTTTTGAAGCATGGTGGATTTGGTCTTTCTGGAAAGAGTTTGCTCATACAATGTTTGATGTAGCCTGAAGATCACAAAATACGAATCACTGTCATAGAAAATCTTATCATCTTTTTTTGCTCCATTGTTTGAACTAGATGGTACATGATTTTGCAAAAGGTTTGGCCATTAAGTGCCCCATCCTTTATCTAGAATTCATTATTAAACAATGCACTCCTCATCTTATTAATCTGGCACAAATTAGTTGGGCCCCAAAGTGGGTCTGGCTAAAAAAAAATCATTTTCAAACAACTAAATCCTCAAACTGGCCCATTAACCTTTTCAATATTCACTAGAATTGATTTTGAGTGTTAATTTATCATTAAAATATCATTCTATCATTTATTGCAAACTGTCAAATTTGTGTCAGGAGGTCCTTTGACTAGCCTTGAAAATTGACCTGAACAGATAACTGAGCTCTGAAAACTAACACACCGACTCTTTTTTTTGCACTCTTGTACCCCGTCAAATCTTGTCTCATGACGAATTCTCAGTCAAAAGATATTCACTGTCAAAGGTTCCCTGTTAGAACTGCCTGCAATAAAACATGTTAGAAAACAATAAATTGGGTTTGGATTTGGCTTCAAAAATTGGGTAAATTGACATTTGGGATGATGAAAATTGGGGTGTTGGTTCTCTGTCATAAGGACTTTATAAATCTTGGATTAGGGCTCATGAAGAATAATTGGATGCATTTGGTGAATAGTCAAAGTGAGCTACTTGGATTTGCTGACTGGAAAGAATGACAAGAAATCAATTTTTGCAAATGGAATTGACTTGGAAAAGTGTGCAAATGGATTCGTCATGACTTGAAAATTAACACACTTGGAGTACTTTTAGAGGAAAAAATAGTGGTACAATCCATTTGATCTCACCTGTCATAGATTAGGAGATATGATATCATGTACAAGGGTCCCAAAAAAATTGCAAATTCAGACACTAGTAAAAGGCTAGAAATCTCATTTGGAATTGCATTTGAAAACTAATCAAACGGATTCGTCATGAGCTAAAACTTGAAACATAACAAGTCTTTGACATCTGCGATGCAAAACAAAAGAAAATTTCAGATTTTAGTAAGCTGTTCAAAAGTTATGGCATGTCAAACACGGCTTCCCAAATTATGTGAAATGTGCATCAGCCTAAAAAATTTAAATGACCAACTTTGAGGGATTCAAAACCTAGTTAAACAGACTCGAAATGACTCAAAATATGAAGCATAGGCTCTTAGATATGGATAGTAGACACTCTCAAAGTGGCTTGTCACAAAATCTTTATGGGTGCGAGATATTCACTTGCAAACATAGCCTCCTATCACTATTTGACACTTAGGTGAAAATGCAGATTTGATAATTGCTCAAAACAAGACTTCACAAAATGACTCAGAACATCAATTTGACTTCATGAAACAAGTGGATAGGCTGACTAGAAGGTCTTAGAAGAATTAAACACCTCTTAGGCCTCAAATTGACAGCTCGGTACATGTGCATCAAAAGCATTTATAAGGTTCAATTCTCTCAATACTGTTCAAAATTTGGGCTACAATTTTGAGCACCAATAGGAACAATGACAAGGAGAAAAGTGAAAGGTACATGTCTACTTGCTAAATTTGAACCAAGAAATATTAAAGATGCATTAGATAATAAAATTTGGGTTGAAGAAATGAATGAAGAGATAAAACAAATAGAGAAGAATAAAACTTTGATTTGTGTTCCTAGACCCAAAGATAAAAATGTAATTGGTACAAAGTGGGTATTCAAAAACAAGCTAAATGAAGATGGAAAAGTGTCTAGAAACAAAGCAAGACTAGTATGTAAAGGTTATTCTCAAGAAGAAGTTATTGATTATGGTGAAACTTTTTCCCCCATTGCAAGATTAGAAGGTGTTAGAACTCTACTTGCATATGCAACTCATAGAGGATTTAACATATATCAAATGGATGTTAAATCTACATTCTTGAATGAAATTCTTGATGAGGAAGTCTACATTGAACAACTAGAAGGTTTTTTAGATCCTAACAAAAGGGACGTGGTCTACAAATTACATAAAGCATTGTATATGGTCTCAAGCATGCTTGCAAAGCCTGTTACGAAAGACTACACAACTATTTGATACAGATTAGTTTCCAAAGAACAACTGACAACAGTAGCATGTATATCAAAGAAGGACTAGAAAAAAAGATTGTGTTGCAAAAAATATTCATTGATGACACTTTATTCACAGCAAATTAACACTTGGGCAAAAGATTTTCAGAAGAGATGAGCAAGGAATTCAAAATTTCTATGTTTGGGGAGAAAATTCTTTGTTGGATTACAAATTGAATAGAAGAAAGATGGTATCTACATTACTCAATACAAATACATCAAGGAGATACTAAAGAAAATTGGAATGAAAGATTCAAGACTTGTTGGAACCCCTATGTCTACCAGACATAAGCTTTCCAAAAATGATGATTTCAAAGAAGTAGATCAGACCACATATAGGTCAATGATTGGAAAATTGCAGTATGTAGTACATACAATGTCTAACATTGTATTAGCAGTTGATATGGTGGAAAGATTCTTAGTAAATCTTAGAGAAAACAATATGATGGAAATCAAGAGAATCATGAGATATTTAAAAGGTACTGAAGACTATGGTTTATGGTACAAACTCAAAGGCAATCTGGATTTAAAGGTGTTTACTAATGGTGATTGAGTAGGAAGTCTTGATGATAGAAAAAGAACTAGTGGTGGAGCATTCATTATTGGTAAAAGACTAGTGTCTTGGACAAGTAAGAAACAAAATTGTATCTCTCAATCTGCAACAAAGGTAGAGTGTATGGCAGCAACAGTCAATTGTTTGAATATTGTTTGATTCAAACAACTATTGGAAGGAATGAAGGTAGAGATCAAAGATCCAGTAGTCATATATTGCGATAACACTAGCACAATCAATATATCAAAGAACCTAATGATGCATACAATAACAAAGCACATTGCAATAAAATATTACATCTTAAGAGAATTGGTACAAGATAAAGAAGTAAGATTAGAATATGTAAATACAAAAGAGAAAATTGCAGACATATTCACCAAGCCATTACCTAAGGATGCATTTCTGTATCTAAGAGGTAAGCTAGGGGTCATTCCCCTATTTGAAGCTCACTAGATGAATTTTAGTGATGCATCAACCAGAGAAAGTTGAAGATCAATCAATTGATGCAGTATTGACAAAGGCATATTGCAAATGATTTAGTACTTAAGGTACATTGATATTATCAGAATTGTTTTCTTTGGTATATGTTGTCAAACAGGTAGTTTTATGGAGAAATATGAAAGAGGGAGAATGAACTTGGTAGAGGATTGTTGCAAAAAAAAATTTCCTAATAGAGGAGAAACTAAAGAGTTCACACTGATAGAGGGAGTCTTGTTCTCAAAATTTCATTGTGTTATGAGATGTTGTGTTGCCATCAATGCCAAAGATGGAGATTGTTGGATACAATTGATTAATTTTGTGTTGTCTTTAATGTTACACAAATTTCATATCATTATGAGTTAGTGCATGTTGAGCTTACTTGGATAGTGAAGATAGTTTTTTCTGTCTACCAAGTGTTCCTATTCAGAAGATAGTGTATAGCAAGTTCACTTGGGCATCAAAAGAAAGTCTGTAGAAGATGAGTGTTAGCTGAGCTCACTCAGTTAATGAAGGAAATATTGGACAGAATTAGTGTTAACAAAGTTCACTCAATTACCAAAGGATCTTTGTGAATTTTCAACATTAACTGAGCTTCTATTGGTTAACTTAGGGAATTTGTTTCCTAGTTAGTGTCTACCGAGATGGGTCAGCTAACGAAGGAATTTCTTAGTTTGGAATATTGATCTTAATTAATTTATCTATTGACTCTATCTAACTAAGATGATGAATGTTAATTATTCTAAGTTGTATTCTAGTCAACTTGACAATGAGAAGGATATAAGTATAAGCTCAAGTTGTGAGAAAATCAAAGAGTATGTGTGAAAAAGATCAATATTGAAGATTTGAGGATTTCTCTAAGGAAGCAAATTTTGAAGTAAGAAGGATGTGTTTGAGGTGCTGAAAGGATACATTCGATTAGGAAGGATCATATAAAATCTAGAAGAGAGATCTATTATCTCCAATTTGGTTGCATCTAAATTAGGCCATCTCAATATTACTCTCTAACCATTGTCGTAGTAATCTAAATCTATTAATAGAGTTGGCTTAAGAACTATTTGTAAATCCTCTAACAAGGTGATAGTTCTGTTAAAATTTCCAAAGACTTCTAACAAGACCACTCCTAATAGGTTGATTAAATCCTTTAGTATTTTCACACCTAATAGTGTGTTTTGTAACCTTTAACAAGGTTGGCTCCTAATAGGGCTCACTTCAGAAGAGTAAAAAATAGTAACAAGTTACAATTGGTGGTTTTTTCCAAATTTGGTTTTTACATTAAATCTTTGTTTCATATGTGTTCATGCTATTTCTTTCATGCTTTCAATAATTTTAAAGTAATGATAATCACTAATAACATCTTATGATCTATAAATCTAATTCATTATTGAGTACATTTAGTATTTACCGAGTTACAACATTAGATGTGTGTATGCCGAACATCAACATTTTAGCCATAAGAGTTTGTTTTCTACTGACATATAAGGAATATTGGATTTATTTGAGTAGTAACTAATTCACCCTTGCACTCTCAATAACTCCTCTTTGTAGTACCTAGAAAATAGGCTAAATGCATAACATACTATAAGAAATCACAAACTCAATCAACATATGTTAGTACCCACTAGTCTACCATGAAAGCCAAACTAATCAAAAGAAGAAAACACAAGGCTAGAAACCCCTTCTTTCATTTGTAGCTCCCATGTCCTTCTTTCTTCTCCAGATGATTATAGCTCCAAAGTTGCCTATAGTGCACACAAAATTGAAGCAAAGTCTATGATAGGGATAATGCCATGAGAACACTTGAAGTTGTGATTTAATCTTGAGATAAAATGGTGTGAGAATAAAAATAGGCTAAAGACTCAAGAAATCAAGAATTAGGAGCTAAGGACTCAAAAATTAGGACCTAAGTACCAAAAATGAGAGAAAGAATGCTCATTTTATAATGGGCATGGAGGATGAGAGCATTGGATTTGTCACCCTTAGATATGCAATGTGGCAAGAGATTCCTTTGAGAATCCATGCCAAATGTAGGATTCTATGATGCATGGAAGTCACACTTGACTAAATGTGGAAGACAATCTATGATGTACCATAAGACACCTCGACCCAGTTAAAGCCAAGAATCTATGAAAAGTAAGCCAAATATGGACATGCGTAAGGGAATAAGGATATCGAATTATGACATATCTTAGCCAAGTGTCAAAGAAGAATCCATGAGTTGTCATATCCAAGTGTCATGATGACGTAATATTTTATGGAATATTTGAATTAACAAAATCTTCTTATTCCAAAAATAAAGAATTGGTAGAAAATGGAATTAATGGATGAAAATGTGACTTAGGAAATTAAGAATTTTCATGGTTTGCAGATAATGAATAAATTAATAAATAAAATTAATTAATTGAGGATGATAATTAGGAAGAATAATTAGAAAGAATAATAGGATTAAATTATGAGTTATTTAATCCTATAGGGAAAATTAGTAGATGATTAGCCAAAATTTGATTGAATAAATGTGATAGTATCCTTTGATGAAAATGTGATGATACTATAGATCAAATAAGATGATGACAAGTAGACAAAAGCCATGGTCAAATTGATTGATTAAAATTGATAACATGTCAAGGACACATGACATTGAATTGATTGATATGTAACATTTAACCAAAATTGTAAATGCTACAAGATCAAAATTGATTGAAAAGGTTTGATCATAATAACATTGACAGACATTGTCAATATTGTTAAAATGGTTGATGATGTCATGATACAACATTGAAAGCCTCCACAATGTCAAAGATTAAATGACATGAATGATAGTTTGACCTAGCACTGAGAGCCACGATAGTACTAAGGCCAAATTGATAAGATTTGATATGTTGATAAGTTTCCAAGGCACTGAAAGCAGAAACAATACCTAGGAATTGATAAGTGATGATTGATTTGGGATGTTTGATATGTTATGCGTTGATTAGAAATAATTTTGAGTGATTCTAAGTTGATTTGGGGTGATTTTGAGTTGATATGAAATGGTTTTGAAATGACATGAAATTGATGTGAAAGAGGATACAAATGATAAAGTATGATCAATTTGGCCAAAAGATCAAATTTAGTAGAATGAAAAAATGGGAAAATTAATATGAAGAAGTGATGAAACCATAGATGTGAACCATTTTTTAAAGTCTATATTTTGCCCCTCTTTGATACAATGTGATTTAGAGCATTGTGCCAAAGAATGATTGATGAGAAAGCCACAAAAGCATGCCCTAGAATTGTGGTATATATTTATGCCCCCTTGAGAAATCGACCAACATAGGCATATGATAGGTTTATTTCATTGACAATGATAAAAAAAGGCATAGCAACTGACAGTTCAAAAATCAGAGTTCAAATGCAAAAAATATGGCCTTTAGAGTGCAAATAGGCATTGTGACCAACACAGAAAGAGTCTTTGGCACAACCATCTAGGTAGTAGCAAGTTATAAAATGGATTTGAGAGGATTTTTAAAATAATTTTCTCTCTCTCATTTGAAAGAAAAGAGCTTTGGAGCAAGGAGGATGGATCAACTACCTAGGGAGCAACACCGTGGTGAACAGGTGCGGACCTTCTGATGGTGGCCAGATGTTGGACCTCTAGTGAGTACATCGAGGCCATCTTTCTACTTTTAATGCTTTTTCATGCTTGTTACTCTTTTTCCATGCTTTTCTATGCTTTTTATATCTTTTTAGGTACCTAAGAGTCTGTCAGGGGGAAACAGGGGTCAAATGAGATCAAATAAGGGTCCTGATGCTAGGTAGGGCTTTCTAAATGCCCCAACTATGCCCAAAAGACAGCCAAGTGCATCAATTATGTAGT
This sequence comes from Cupressus sempervirens, assembly GCA_028749045.1. NCBI lineage: Eukaryota > Viridiplantae > Streptophyta > Pinopsida > Cupressales > Cupressaceae > Cupressus > Cupressus sempervirens. Next base: position 89,948,375 of record CM053790.1, on the reverse strand, counting down.
TGGAATTCCCAAGTGTGTCAATGATGTAGATGGTATGACCAAGTGTGTTAATGATGCAATTGGGAACCCCAACTACACCCTAGCATGTGTCGGAGCTTTGATTGGGGTCTGGATGGTCTTGGATCATGCTGAAACTTGGCAGAGGTTAGTATAACCATAGGGGGATGTTAGAAACATGTTAAAATGTAGTCAAAGTATTAAAAATTCTTAGAATTTGGTCAAACTTAGGGTAGATGAAGGTCAAACTTGGGTAAATGCTGAAATCAAATAGTGCAAAGGGCTCAAAAGGGTGCAACTGAACTTGGAATGACTCAAAATTTTGAGGACATATTCAAAACCCTATTAAGAGTTGAAAAAATAGGTTAAATAAGGCTAGAATAGTTGGGAAAATTTAAACTTGATCAAACTTAGCTGTGATGGAGGAGAAAGGCTAATTGATGGATAGGGATAGGGTCAAAATGATGCGAATGAGCTTGAAATGACCCAAAACTTGGCAAAAATATTCAAAACCCTAGGAAGAGTTCAAAAAATAAGTCAAATTCATCAAACATGCTTAAAAAAAGGTCAAACTTAGTCAAACTAGAGTCAAACTAAGTTAAAATTTGGGTGAAAAGTAGGGTAAACTAGATGTAAAACCATGGGAGGTTGACATAGGCTATGTGATTATGTAGGAGGAGCTACCCTTGTTATAGATATGGGGACATAAGCCAAAAATCCTAGCACTACATCACTAGATGACACCTAGTGAGCATGGGATATTGGCAGGGTTGGGATTATATCATGTGATGTTTATGCCAGAGGTGAGGGGGAATAGAGCTTTGTTGACAGCTTTGACAAAGAGGTGGTACTCAAAGACTAGTTCATTTCACCTACTGACTAGGGAGGTGATTGTGACACTAGAGGATCTATGGGAAATCTTGAGGATTCCTATCCATGGAGAGTTAGTAGCATATGACCTAGCTACAAGACAAGAAGATCTACACTAGTTATTTGGATGCAAAGATGCAGAGCTAGGGATCTGCGACTATGAGATCAGATGGGACCTATTGGTGGCAAGCCATGAGTGGCTGATGGTTGTGATTTATTGGGTGATTGGTGGATTGCTGATACCTGATAGATGAGGACATGGATTCTTAGTTGGATGGGGTCAAGTACTTGAGCAGATGATTATGGAGGGCTCTATGTTTTCTTGGGGCCCATGCATGTTGGGGATTTTATATTATTATCTGCATCAGGTAGCATATATAGGGTGACTATCCTTTAGTACTAGTGGGAAATTATTACACATATGGGCCTATGAGCATATTGTAGTATTTAGGCCTCTGATAGAATGAGTATTAGTGGATGATATGCCATATGCTTATAGCTATAGAGGTGTACTAGCCTGAGGACCATTGGGATATGCAAGGTACTTTCACCATCAGATAGACACAATGACACAATTCATATGGAGACCATATAGAGATTACCACAAATGGGATGATGATGACATCCACTTACCATAATATAGATAGGAGTGCTATCTCATAGGGAACACAGTGATTAGTCACATGGTTATAGAGATGTACCTACCAGAATAGGTATAGAGATAGTTTGGGGAGACACAGGATGTACCTATAGGGTTAGCGATGTTTGCCCAATCTAGGGTAGAGGTTCAAGAGTGAGGACCACCCATCAAGACATAGGTAGCATATGTACAGTTAGTAGAGTTACAACTAAGACTATAGGGGGTAGCTATAGATATATTGGATGTAGGCATGATAACAACATATTAGAGGTGTTTTGCACAACATCAACTGAGACCTTTGATAGATCCAATAGTACCAGTACCCTAAGGGAGGCCATAGGATGAGGAGGATGATGAGGAGGAGGAGGATGGGGGTGAGTACAAGGAGGGATTTGATAATGGCAATGATGAGGAGGGGGAGGATGAGGACGGAGATGATACTACAGATGATGAGAGGGGGGGTGATGAGGGTGATGATGAGGGTGAGGATGAGGGTGATGATGATGAGGATGTTGGGGGAGAGGATGAGGAAGATGATGACTAGGAGGATAGGGATGTAGCTACAATGGATGTGGAGGGGGATCCCATGGACTATGTTGATAGGGCATTAGTGCTAGTATAGGTAGGGCCTAGTTAGTTAGATCTCTCAGAGGTGATCAGAGGGCTACAAATTTAGTCAAATGATTAGTTGAGTTCGGTGCTGCACCAGATTGTTGTGGTATGCCTAACATGGTGGTGGCCTCTAGTACTAATGGCACAAATACTAGAGATGTTGTATCAAAGATCATGTGTGATGTTGCTGAGTCGATAGTTGGCATGGTTCCTACTAGTAATATTACTCCCTTGCCAATGTCTTCAGAGGTAGTAGTCAATTCTAACTTGGTTAGTGATCGATTGTAGTTAATTTCATCTGGATTGTAGTTTGAGCCATCGACTAAGATTGGTGCATTCTATCAGCACTACACTATGAGGTATGCTCATCAATTTACCTTTGATGACCATGTTGATGAGATGATGATACAGAGAGGTACTTTGGCTCCTAGTGCTCGCCATCAGTTATGGGATGGTTTGGCACCTCGAGATGAGAGTTGTGATGGGCATGACATGGCAATAGGTTCTGTAGTTGATAGCTGGATAATACATGACTTAGAGTAGGAGTTTGGGAGTGATGCTTTAGTAGTTGTTGCTACTGATTCTACTCCTTTGGCTATGACATCTATTGACTTAGCTGGTGGTCAGTCACAATGGGCTATATCACTTGTTCATGGCAAATTTGGTTTGGGTTCCATTTCTTGCTCTTTATCTTGTAATGTCTTTTCACCGTTAGCAGTGCATTGGAGTTATGGTTATGAGACAGTGGCCAATGATTTGCAGAGTTGTGTTGACTATAGGAGTTGTACAGTATGTGGATTCTCCATACTTGGTATAGTTTCATTCGAGAGCGTTCACGATTATTGTAGAGTTGGATTGTACATTCCGTATAGGCCAGTGGGATGTGTTGATGGTATTTACTATGTTGGCAGTTTGATTTGTCCACTTTACTTGGGTTTTGATGTTCTAAGATTTTTGGTCTCGTGGGTTTCTGACTATGGAAGTTGTGACTTTGGAGTTTGGTTGAGCAGTAATTGTCAGTTTGATTATGGATTCCTCTTGGTTATATTGCAAGAGCCTATGTTAAATGGCAATAGTATAGTTCATGACTACATTTGAGATCCAGGTGGATTGATTGCTTTATTGTTTAGCCATTTCTTGAGGACAAGCTATATTTGGAAGGGGAGGACTTGTCATGTCCCCTTTTCAAATAATTAAAAATAATAATCTTTTCTAAGGCAGGCAGGCCCAAAAAGGTGAAGTTTCAAAAAAAGGGGATAATCTTTGGAAGCTAATGGACTAATAAATGAAAATTATTATTAAAATATGTTTTATTAACCCATCTTGGATGTAAGTTAGGGTTATGCCCTCTTTTAGGGGGTTTGGAGACATTTTGGGCTCATTCCAGAACTTGATTTTTGTGCATTGCTTTGTTGTTCTTTAGAGGCTGCCAAACCTGTGAAGAAGGAGACCCAGAAATGGGAGTTTTCAGGTTTCCAAGAAGGCCAAAGATGGTATTTTGAAGCCATTCCATGTGCATGCTCATGTAGAGTTTGCCTTTGTACTGAATAATGCAGATTTGTGAGTTTTCGGGTGTATTTTTTGTAAGATTTTGGTGTTTCCGATTGAGTATTTCATATCAGTTTGGGTTGCTGCTGTATATCAAACTTTTAAATGTTAAAATAGAGCTGAATATATTTATGTGGATATGATTATACTTTTGTGATAGATTATTAAATTTTTGTGGTGATTTCAGGCTATTTTGTGCTATTTTTGGGAGCTCGATGAGCATTGTTTTTGTCCTCCATTTGGGAGCTATTGTGTGCATTTTATATAGATCTAGAAATATCATTTTATAGGCTGTTATTCTGTTCAAATTTTTGTAAAAGTTTCCACTTTCAGATTTATTAATAATAGGTGAAGCTGTGAAGCTTTTGGCACGATTTCTGACATACCCGATTTGGGGTTTATTGAGAAATTGGTAGATCTTTGAAATATTGGTTGTTTGATTTTAAAGATTTTATTTGAGGGTTGAAATATCATATAAAATTAGAGAAAGGGACATTTCAATAAACCATGTGCTAAAACCATGTGCTACCTAACCCACTTACCCCACATTTAATATTGGGCATTTAATTCTTTTTTCCAATATTAAATAATTACATAAAATATTATCACAATGTTACAATACAACTCATCAAGAATATTTCATGGGAATCTTTACATGTTGCACATCCATCTAGGCACAAAATTACATAATAAAATAAAATATAACAACATTATGCAATGTGTGCAACACCCATTATCTCAACAATCTCCCACTTGTTGTATACATTGCATAGGGTCAATCCGTAACCACATAAATGAACAAGGGAACAATCCCTCCCATCACATCCACCATCATGGATCAAAATACACCAAATACTCTATCTTGGTACTATTGGTGTTTTAAATGTTACTAAAACTACTAAGCGACAAAAAGCTTAATACCAGAATGACAATACATACACAATCTAAAGACTAGCCTATTCTTATCAACAATTGCATAATGTAAGGTATTTGGACCCAACTTCAACAAAACCACAAATGGTTTTCTACTCTTTTGGCTCTGCAAAACCAGGGTGGGTATACCCAGGGATGGTTCAAATATGAAATGACTATATGAGGATTATTCTTAGTTACATTCTGATTCTCATTTCAAAATCTTCAAATATATATATATAATTCTTACTAATCATGTCAAACACATCCCATAAACAGATATGGCCAAGAAGTCTTCTATAGATCTGCAGACATTTTCAATAACAATGGCTAATTGAAGCTAAAAGATTTCATGCAGACAAGTGCTGGCCAACTTTGAAGATCTACAGGAAATAAAAGTAAAATTTGAGTTGATGATGTATTTGAAAAACAATTTTTAAGATACTTCTCTTTCAGCTGAAATAACTTGATCAGTGCCTAATCCATTGGGGTTTCAGAGTCTATAGCAAAATATAAGATCTAATATGTTGCCTTACAACAAATTGTATCAGCAATTCTTATCAGAATTTATCATTCAAAATCCTTTTCAATAGTTAAGGAAACTTATCACATTCATCAAAGCTTTTACTTAATCCATTGAATTAACAGTAATGATAGATGGATATACAACCTAACTAGATTGCATTCAATTGCACAAGCTTTTACTCATACAACATCATGGTATCCAAGTATTGAGTAGGAGACAAAATTCAGAAAGAACTGATATGGGGACAGTTCATAATTTGTATTCATTTCCTTTGAAAATGGTACATCTTTTACAATAAACTCAGAAAAGCCTTCAGAAACAAACACAGTTCATTCTATCTTCATGTACTTTCAAAAATTTTTATAGAGAAACACATTACAAACTTGCCTTCAAAATTTGGACCAAAAAGTAGACTAAGCACAATACTTAGAAGAAAAGAATTTGGACCCTTCTTTAGCCTTGGGATCTCACTTAAATAGTGTGATATGCAACAAGCTTAGGGCTAAAGAGAGTGACATGTGTCCTTTTACAAAAATTTGGTAAATTACCCCTTTTCAAAAGAGAGCCAAACAAAAAAAACCAAAACAAATAAAATGGAAGGCAAATGACAGCTGGAGCATAAAATCTTCAATTTTGTCCTTTTCTCTAACTACTCCCAGTTGGTAACGCTTTGATTTCTGCAATTGCTTCCCAAACAAATATTTCTCTTTTAGTGGGCCAATCACATTCTTTAACTGTTGTTAATTCATCCACTGTTTTCTACCACCTGGCATCTGTAATCACCCTTCCTTCTATGATAAACCTATTCATTTCAATTTCAATTTTGAAAAGGGTATCAATTAGTTCATTGAAAAGACATCCATCAATACTATTTTTGGAGGATGAACACCACTTGTGGCAAGTCTCTAATGTGATCAAAAGAATTAGACCACTCATCAAAATCTTTTAACTTATCATAAGAATCGATAACAGAAGGAACCAAAGAATAGAAACCATTTGTTAGCATTTTTAATTTACTTTGGATTATTGCCAACTTCCCTATGAAGCTTTGCAATAATTCTTTCACTTTGTCCATACCTTCCTTTACAGTAATAACTTTATCTGGGAGGTCTGGCTTCTTGGCTAACAAGGGTATCAACCTGTCAAAAAATTGCATATAGGGTCCCCAATGTTGAAACATAGGCTCAAGCCACCTAACTGCACCCATGCATACCTATTTCGCAGATTGTAGACTGATGAATGTATTATAAGTATCCTAAGATATTCTTTTCAGAATGCTGATTCTATGATTTAATACATTCATCAAAACAGTTTTCTTGATATTATTGTCAACTTGGGAAACTTCTGTTTCCAAACTAATCACAGGCATTGACACTGTTGTTTCCATGAGCATTTCTTCTGTTTGGGCCTCTGCTTCTACTTTGTGCCTTCTTTCTTCCTCTTGTCTTGGTACATGCTCTGCCTCTACTGCTATTTTGAGCTATTCTTTGAGAGACTTTATTTCTGTTTCCAGAATTTTAATTTTTTTCTCCAACTCCTCTATTCTTTGTTTCTGTATATGGCTCATTTTGAGCTCTTCTTCTTATGTTCTCCTGATATCAAGGCATTCATTAAACATTGCAACTAACTTATCCTCAATTTCATCAACCTTTTCCTCATTCATTAGAGCAAAATGTTTTACCAAACTGGAGATTTCCTTCCCAGTAGTGCTCTCCAATGTCCACACAATCATATTGCCCTAAGCATTTTCTTCTATATCCATCATCTTAGGCTTCTTGGTGTCAGGGGCCACACTCCATACTGCTAGGGTTTTAGTGTCCACATTAAAACTTGACCCTCTTTTAAAACCTTCACTGCTAGTGGCTTCATAACTGATGGCCTTATCTTGTCTTCTCATTTGGTCCAACACAAAAGCTTTCTCAATATCCCAATGTGGTATTAGAATCATACCACTCCTATGTACTAATTCCCTAGCTTCTGCGGCAGTCATTGTTTCACTTTCAGGGTCATAAGCCAATAGTTTTTCAACTAACTCTTTATTTGTTTCTGGATCTTCTCCGAGCATGAGACTCAATGTGAGTTCATTTTTTTTTATTTTATAGAGAAAACTTTTAAATTCTGATGATTTAATAAAATCATCATCTTCCATGAATTTCTCAGATGGAATGAGCCTGTCATCCAATCTTGACACTGCAATTTGCATGTTAGTAGAAGCTTTTCCTGCTTCAGTGGCCCTTTAATGAAAATAATTTTTCCTAATATCAGCAAAATACTCACTACTTCCAGACATGACCTGTATAGCTCTGCTTACCACCTTTTCAGGGATGTGCATTATCTTTTGTCTTTTATTTCCTTGTGGTATCTAGGCTGAAGTTGATGGCTGCTCTTCTTCCAAATCAATTTCCAATTATGTATCTGGCTCAGGGGATTCTCTATTTACTATGGCTTCTTCTCCCTCTGGCTCATGAGGCATTTGTAACATAATATGATCAAAATGTTCAATCATTTTCCTCAAATTATTCGTATATGGGATTTCTGTATAAAAACCCTTATTTCTTCATACTTCCTCAGTAACTCATCTACCTCCCCTATTGCTACTATGTTGGCAATTAGGTCTTCTACGGGGATAGGCTTACTTGGAGGCAGGACAAAACCCCTAACGGTCTTAACCTCGTTTGCAATGTAATCGTCAGGATCATATACCCTATAGGGCCTAGTAGCAAATTTATACTGACCTAAAAAGTCACTCAATTCATCAAAAGCATTCTTGCCTATTTCAAAATCTCCTACCTTAAAATTTCTACACACAAAAGTAGGCTTATGCAGCGAGGGAGGGATCATTTCTTTATTCATCAACAAGAATTGCCAAAAGAATTCAATAATGGCCAATCTAGGGGGTAGATATTTAGGCAATAGATGAGGAGGCTGTGGGCATGCAAAAACTCTGATTAAAGTACATTCTTTAAACAAAAATATGCTTCCCCAGTTATGATCTAATTTTTTTTTTTCATCTAAGAAAAGGGGCCTAAGCAGAGTCTTCAAAACATTGGGTGCCCTAAAGAAAGTATGATCTAGCTGCCTCATAATAACTGAACTGAACAAACTGAAAAAAAATAGAGCATTTGAATAGAAAAAATCTTTGTGCTAGATATGAGTCCAGAGTTGCACAGGTAACTCACCAAATTCATCAGAAGTTTGACCAATGAAATCTCCACTGATGTACCCAATGTTGCTATACAAGATATGGTGCATCAATAATGAGTAATGGTGGAACTTGAAGTCTTTCAGTTCTCCTTTCTTAGCATCATAGATCTGCATGTGCATACTGTCAATGATAAAAGCCACATAATCATACTCCTTATGATGAAAAGGATCCTGTATGTCGCATGCCATTAGAAAAAGAGAACCATATACACAATCCTCTGCGCCATCACTTCCCAATACTTTCTGCAACCCATAAACTGTGGTTTTGAAATAATTTTTGAATCTACTCAGAGGTAAAAAGTCTCCCACCTTTCTTGGAATTAACCCTACCTTCTTAACTCTAAAAGGAATGTGCGGCAGCATGACATTGTTTACAAAATAGTTTTAATTCCTACCGAACTTTCCTTGTAAGTCTGCTATGTCAATAGGTATATCCATTTGTCCCATCAATCCAAAAGCTTCAATAAAAGAAGTTTTGTCCAATGCACATAACACACTCCCATTATGCCTGTGAAAAGTCCTGGTTACTGGATTGTATGATTTTATTAGGGCCTTCAATAGGTCAACATCAAAAAACACTTCTGGAAAAATTAGTTTTGCCATATTTCTATTCCAAGGGTTACATACTGGCACATTCTCTAATCTGTTCTGATAAAAGTACATGAAAAGATCATAGCCGATAATTCTAGGGCATTTAGCATCTCGAAAAAAAGCATAAGGGTGTTTGAATATATGATCATTTGCAGAAATTGCATTTGACGATCCTGGAAGAAGTTTTAACCAGTCTTCTGCATGCTTGTTCAGTTTTCTGACCCTTGTCTTCTTTTCCGTTTTGACTGCAGTTTTCTTCCTTTTTCCTTCTGGTGTGACTTCTACCACATCATCACCCTCGTCTTTGACTTTGAATTCTTCTGTGTGAACTTCTTACACTTCTTGGTCAGCCATTTTTTACTTTGAATTCTTCTGCAACTTCACAGGATATACAGAGCTCTGTAGCTTTTAAAACTTCAAAACAACACAGGAACAAGATTCTTGAGGCAGGTAATTCAGATAGATCCTTGATGTTTTAATTATATATCTGCCAACCTTTTTTAATAAATTTAGCATGCATGAGCTTTAAAACTTATGATCGCAAGGTCATCATCAAGGTATATCAGCCATAAAATTTGATTCTGATTGTACTTTTCAAAACCTTACTTTGCTTGGTTGCAGTAGTTTTGTCCTTTTTGCTTATCTGTCGTGATACTTCAAAAGTTCTTTCTTATATGACTACCTTTCATTCATATGCTGAGTCAAAGCTTCAATCTTCGTGAGGCCGAAAAAGCTCTTGATGGATCTCTACGCTCACTCAGAGAAAGCTTCAAAATGCACTAGTCGTAGGAACGTAATGATGCTCTTACAATGTTTTACAAATCCCTTTTACATTCCTACAAAACCTTTTACCCCGTAGGATCTCAAGCCCTGTTACTATGTATCTGCACCTCTATGATTTAATATTCCTCGTGCGAGCGTAAAACCCTCATTCAAGCCGTTCTGGTTGCCGTTACGCTCCTACGTGCACGTATCTGTAGAGACCTTGGAAATTCCTTCTACGTTGTTCCGCTTACTTCATTTCCCGGAGTAGCGTAAGGCTTCAAAATTTATCTCCCGCTCTTACGACTCAGCTTTATTTGTATCACCGGAGAGCCTTCTCAACTGCTATTGCGGTCTTACGTCTTCCTTTTGTCGTATGAGCGTGAACCCCTTTTTACTGATTTTCCTTCTTGCCTCTTTACGCTTACACACTGAGACTAGATCCGTAACCACAGAGGAGAGAGAAGATAGCTCTTCGTTCATACGCTTAACCTACAAGCGTAAAGGTGTAATATCAAAGGCTTAAGTCATATGCCATGAGGGATGGGCCCATCTGACACAAATGTCGTGTCTCCATCTGATTTGTTGCAACAGGGCCCTTTTGACACTTCAATAGGTCCCACATGATTCTTTCACCGCTAAGAACAAAACTTTACGGTTGTCCGCAAACCTAAGAATCATAAACACGTAAACATCATGAAACCTTGCTTCCGTGCTTACGAAAAACCTTTACTCGTAAAATCATGATACTTGTGTGCCCTTTAGATCATGCTTTACACCTTTACGCTACCCCTTGAGGCGCATATGCGTAGGTCACATTGTAGGCTTCCCCGCTCCTTCGCTCAAGGTAATTACTTGTAAGCCTGTAACGAGAGCTTTTCCAGGCACAATAATGCTTTACACCTCTTCGCTGTATCAAAAAGTGTAGCCACTGAAAACAAAAACAAAATGCATTTCGTTGTTACGTGAATCCTCACACCGTAAGAACATAAAGGATGAACTTAAAACACTTTACAACTCCTTTTGAGAAATTCAAAAGGGATGCCATCAATTTCGGACCTAGGATAAAAACATGTGTGTTTTTAGGAGATCAACTTGGAAAAAAAAATGGACTCTGATAACATATGAGATAGAGCAAGACTTAGGGTAACCTAAGAATTCAAATGATTTCTAACCATGATTTTTAAAAACTTTAGGTTTGAAAAATCAAACAAAATGGCGACTCTGCTGGGGACTTGTCCAACACCTCTGTGAAAAGTACTGCAGTTTCTTTGGTCCTGTTGTGTACATGTGTGTCATGTGATCTATGTCTTGCCCAAGGTTATAAGGGAATCTTTTAGTGTCAAACTTTGAAAATTTAAAGAAGATTGAGCCCAAGTACCATTGCTACACATTGATGTATCCAGCCTATCTAAGTGTCTTATCTAAACAAGCAAGAGTTGCAGTCTTACGACATTAGTGATTGGTTTGTCTGTGCCGTATATTTTGTTCCTACTTGTGTGTCAATTTATTTTGATCAGCTAAAAGTCTTATTATATATTTTCCCAAAATAGGTTGGTGACTCAGTCAAGGTTTTGAAGCTAGTGCTTATTGTAAAAAAAGGAGGTAAATATGGCTGAAAAAAGGAAAAATATGAGAGCTTACATGAGAGCCAATCCAGATGTATCAATGTATACTGATTTACCCCAAGGTGGTAGAAAGAACCAAAATAAGAAAAAGATAGATCCAAATCCCACTTGGAAACCCAGAGGTAATGCATCCATCAATTCCCGCTATCAGCCAGTAACAGGAAGAGAATCTTCTTCACTTAGCTCTAAATCCAAAACTACAAGACTATTAAGAGGCATTTTCAGTACCCCATTACCAGATGAGAGAGTTTTTCAAGACAAGGACGTATCTATTATGGAAACTACTTCATTAAGACCAGATCCTATAGCTAATGTAAATTATAGGCTAGGATTTAGAAGTTCATCTAATAATCCTTTTAATCCCAGGGCAGCCCCATATGTAGAGCCGAACCTAATAGATCTGGATGACCTTGCTAATTCTGAGGCAACTTTTGCAGATCCTAAAGAAGTGCACTCTGAGATAGAATTTTTGAAAAAATGGATTGCTGAGGAAGAAGCTAAACACTTCCGTCTTGAAAAGGAGAAGGAGCAGGCCACCTTAGATGCCATAATAGAAAGAGATACTCTGTTAAGAAGGATGGTTGCTTTGAAAGAGCAAAATAAAAAAATAAAAAAATAACACCATGACTCTCCATAAGGATGTTTTTGGAGATATTGATAATCTAAGAGCTAAAGTGCAAGAGCAGGAGAAACACCTAAATCAAAGGCAAGAACCAGTTATTGCTCAAGTTCAAGCCTATAAACCTGTTCAAGTTGATCCTGTAGATCCCACTACAAAAGCTCCTGATAAAGGGAAAGGCAAGGCTATAGGAATCCAAATAAATGAGCCTCAAGCTATACCAAGAAAACCTATACAACCCTCCATGACGAAGTTAGATCTAGATCTTGAGAAGGCTCGAAAAGAGAGGGAAGATCTTGCAAAAGAGCTTGAGAAGGTTGAGAATGAAGCTTAGGCTGCAAAAACTAGAAGGAAAATCCAATTCATAAAGTCTAATTTTGCATTAGCTTCATGGCCCAATCTGTCTATCCCACCTATAAATACTGTACCAGTTAGTGCTTCCACAATTTCAACTCATGGAATACCCCAATCTGCCCCTACCCCATCCTCAAATGTTGGCACCCAAGTCCCATTTGTCCCACCACAATAGTCCCAAGCTACTCCCCTGACTCAAGCTGATATAGCTAGCACCTCAAATGTTCCTAGTTTCCAGAAGAAACCTATATACCTAGAAAAGTATAGACAGATATCATTTGCTGGTATTCCTGGTGCCCCCCATCCCATATCTTTTGATTTAAGGGATAAAGTGGTTAAGTTTTCTGGAAATAATGTTGTTACTGGTGAAGAACATTTGAGGACTTTCATTGACATGTTGAATGATTATAAAGTTGAACATGAAGACATGGTAATGAAGTTGTTTGTGCATTCATTAACAGAGGATGCAAGGGATTGGTTCAGGAGGTTGCCTGATGACAGTATTACCTCATGAAGTGATATGGAAAAGTTGTTTAAAGAGCAGTATGGAGACAATACCAATGCAGGATTCATGTTGAACGAGTTCAACAATATCAAGAAGAATCCAAATGAGTCCACATTCGATTTCAAAGTGAGATTCCAAAAGGGTATGTACAAACTTTTTCAATTCATGAGGTTAAATGAAGATGTCTGTCTTACAACTTATTTCAATGCTTTTGATAGCAAAATGGCTTATCAATTGAGGGATAAAGATCCTAAAACTTTGAGAGATGCCTATGGAGTTGCTGTAAATATAGAGAATAATAGAAAAGCATCTGGAAAACTAGGTAGAAGGGATGATCCTAAGATTTTTAATGCTAGAAACAATAATAAAAGGGAGGGTGACAAAACTCCTATAGGAAAAAAGCCCGAAGAACCTACTATAGGCCAGGTTTTAGAACTTCTCAAGAAGATGAATCCCACTAGTTTCAATAAGCCAACTATTGCTGAAAGAACCCCTGTAAATAACAACAACTTCAATAGACAGCCTAGGATGCAGAATTACCCTTATACCACTCAGTGGAAAGATGGTAAACCAGTTCCTAACCAGACCCAAAATGTGAAGGACAAGGGCACTCCAGACCCTCTGCAAAGGAACATTGTGAATATGAATGATGATGTACCATGGTGCATTATATGCCAATCACCTCATTCTGCTGATTATTGTGCTGTTGCTAGGTCATTTACCCAAGCCCAAGGAGTGCAAACTGAAGAAGAAACTAAAGATAAAAGCCATGACGATATAAGTTGCAATATGGTAAGCATGTATGATGATTTGATAGATTCTGATTCAGAAGAGCCTGAAAATGATGTCACTAGCCAAAGAACTACTTACTAGCTACATCATCAGCAAGTACTCTCAGATGATGAAGGGTATGATGCAAATAAGGTATGCAATACATTTTTTGATGTAGGTCTCACAAGTCTAAGAATGCCCTCCAAGGAGGAAATTGACAGAATTACAGCTGAAATGATTTCACAAGTTCATAGCAATTATAATTTGAGAAATAGAGCAATAAGAAATGATGCAGGAAAGCCATCTAGTGTCTTCATCAAGGACATCACTCATAAGATAAATGATGAAGACAAAAAAGTCCATGTAGATGTGCCTAAAATCAAGGAGAACAAGGGTAAGAAATGAGAACCAAAGAAGAAGGTTCAATTTCAGGTAAATGAAGCAACAAAACCAGTTGTTCAACCGAAGAAATTAGAACTGGATGTTGTAAAGCAAAATGTGGTGCCTACTGCTCAAAAGACTCCGACTCCAAGTACTATTGTAAAATCTACTATGGTTGAATCTATTGATATGATATCCATGTTATCTCAAATTACTGTAAAAGTGCCCCTGTCTGAAATTTTTAGAATTGAAGAACATAAGAATAAGGCTTTGTCATGGTTGGGTGGAATAACAAACAATAATATTATTGTTGACCAAACTATGCCCCAACAGACCCCATTAGTAATATAAGACAGTGGTATCATATCCCAGATTCCTCAAATGTTCCTAGATGATTCCTCAGTGGCATTCATAGAAGATATTGATCCTTTTTTCCTCAGTCTAATCATAAAAGGGAAGACCCTAAAAAATTGCATGATAGACTCAGGAGCTTCCAACACTATAATGCCTTTCAAGGTAATGGAAGCCTTAGGATTGAAGGTAGATACCAAGCAAGGCAGATGCAGAGGGATGGATGCTAGAGAAGTCCCAGTCATAGGTACTATAAATGCTCTTCCATTCAGATTGGCTGCGTATCCTAAAGTAGAATTAACCATGTCTGTCCTTGTGGTAGATATACCTCCACATTACAGAATGTTACTCTCTAGAAAATGGAGTGCTACCATGGGAGGAAGCCTACAATGTGATCTAACTTATGCCACTTTTCATATAGGGGACAAAGCTGTCAGGGTAAATAGGGAACCAAGGGTTAACCACATCTTAGGTGAAGAAATTGACAAAGATACTACATGTTTCCTAGATACTGGGATTAATGCTTTTAGGGCTGAATTAATTATTCAAGAAGTTGAAAATTTACCTACTATCATCGAAAATGAGGTTGAATGTTGCATGAATTCACCAAAATTATGGACAATTTTCTTTGATGGGGCTAGTTCTAAAGAGGGTGCAGGGGCAGGTGTAGTCTTTGTGTCACCTGAAAATAATACTTTTAGGTATTCATTCACCTTGAAATTTGCCTGCACTAATAATATTGCAGAGTATGAAGCATTGCTGCTAGGGCTCATATACATCATATGATTAAGAAATTATATGTCATAGGGGATTCTGAACTAATTATTTCTCAGATCAAAGGAACCTATTCATCAAAAAATAGGAGACTGAAACAATATAGAAATGTAGTCTGGGATCAGATAGAATTCTTTGATGCATTTGGGATCACATGGAGAGATAGAACACAAAATAAGATGGCTGATCTATTGGCAAATGTAGCCATCAAGCCAAAAGAAATATCATTTGCAGGAATCTCCCAGATTGAGATGCAAAACAAGCCTTCCATACCTGACAACATTGAAAATTGGCAAGTTTTTGAAGATGATAGGGATATTACAAATTTTTTGATAAATGAAGACAAGTATCACGGTCAGGAGATGGATTGTAGTGGACTGATTGAAACCATAAATGGGAAGGAAACCATTTTTGGTCAAGAAATAATGCAATTAAAAACAAATAAGATGCCAAAGGGGTTAGTAGTCTTGGAAAATATTTTTGATAATCAAGACAGAGTAAAATCTGGAGTAAATGACCCCAAACCCCAGGAGTTAGAAGAAATAAACTTGGGTACTGATGAAGTTCCTAAAAAGGTTTATATTGGTCAACATTTGCCTATTGAAATCAGGAAAACATTGATTGACCTACTTAGAAAATGCAGACATGTTTTTGCTTGGTCATATGATGACCTTAAGGCTTACAGGGAGGATCTTTTCCAGCATGTCATACCATTGAAGGAAAATTTAAGACCATTTAGGCAAAAATAGAGACCAATCAATCCTACCCTTGCCCCAAAAATGCAAGAAGAACAAACAAAACTGAGAGATGGTGGAATAATCAAACCAATCAAGCATTCCACCTGGGTTTCAAACCTGGTTCATATTAGGAAGAAAAATGGAGATATTAGGCTTTGTGTTGATTTTAGAAATTTAAACATTGCATCTCTAAAAGACAATTATGGCTTACCCAATATGGAAGCCATGTTACAACAAGTGACTGGCTCTGAATTGATGTCAATGATGGATGGCTTTTCTAGATATAATCAAGTTCTAGTAAAAGAGAGTGAATAGTTCAAGACAGCCTTCACAACCCCTTGGGGAACATATGTGTATGTGAGGATGCCTTTTGGCTTGATTAATGCAGGAGCTACTTTGCAAAGAGCCATGGATGTACCATTTCATGAGTATATTGACAAATTTATAGTTGTGTACCAAGATGATCTTACAGCGTATTCTAACAAGGCTGAAGATCACTACAAACACTTGGAAAAAATCTTTATAAAAGCCCTGGAATATGGGGTATCTTTAAACCCAAAGAAATGCACATTCGGGGTCATAGAAGGAAAGTTATTAGGACACATAGTGTCTAAGGATGGGGTAAAAATAGATCCTGAGAGGGTAGTAGCTATTGACAAAGTGCCCAAACCAAAAAATGTGAACGGAATTCAGTCCTTTTTTGGCCAGGTCAATTTTTTGAGGAGATTCGTTACAAATTTTGCTAAAATCAGTAGACCCATCTCAAAGATGCTTAAGAAAGGAGCTATTATAGATTGGAATGGTGAACCCTCACAAGCATTCCAAGATATAAAAACTGCAATAAAGAATGCTCCAGTATTGAGGACCCCAGATTATGCAAAGCTCATGCATATTTTCTCTTTTGCATCATTTCATACTGTAGCTGCAGTCTTATTACAAAAAAATCAAGAAGGATATGAGCAGCCTATTGCCTTTTTCAGGAAGTCCTTGCAGCCTGCTAAACTGAAGTATGAAATAAATGAAAATCAAGCATATGCTTTGGTAAAGGCTGTAAAAGCTTTTAGAAGTTATTTGGTAGGTGCTATTGTTGTCGCTTTTGTACCTAGTGCTGCAGTCAAGGATATATTCTCTTAGCAGGAAGTGTCAGGTAGGAGGTGTAGATGGATCAATAGAATCCAAGAATTTAAAATTGATATACAAATAACAAAGTTAGTAAGAGGTCAAGGTTTGGCCAAACTCATGGCTCAAACTAATCTAGAGGCAAATCAGATAAATATGGTAAATGATGATCTCAGAATTGACTTATGTGACATGAACCAATGTGATTGGTACACCAATGTCATATATTATTTGCAACATATGGAAGCTCCTCCCCATCTTCCTGACAATAAAAAAAGGAATGCTAAATTGCAAGCCATCAGGTACATAATTATCCAAAATAACTTATGGTGGAGAAATTTTGAGGGAATCCTGTTGAAATGTGTGGATAGAGAAAAGGAAAAAGAGGTTTTGAAAGAAATGCATCCTGGAGTATGTGGAGGACACTACATGCCCAAAACTACTGCACATAAGATAATGAGGGCTAGATTCTGGTAGCCTTCTCTATTCAAGGATGCTCAAGTTATGATTAGAAAATGTGATCCTTGGCAAAGGTTTACTGGAAAGCTTAAATTCTCAGGAAATACTCCATTGAGACCAGTTGAGACTCAAGCACCTTTTCAACAATGGGGTCTGGACTTCATAGGAGAGATTTTCCCCAAGTCTAGCACTGGCTATTCTTGGATTCTGGTTGCTACTGACTACTTTACAAAGTGGGTGGAGGCTATCCCCACAAGAAATGCGACAAGTAAAGTGGTAAATAATTTCCTGTTAAATAATATTATTTCTAGGTTTGGATGTCCACAGAGAATTATCACAAATAATGCTATGTGTTTTAGATCTGAGGAGTTCATCAAATTTTTTGAAAAATATGGAATGACAAGATCATCATCTACTCCATATCATCCACAAGGGAATGGACAAGCTGAATCCACAAATAAGAGCTTGTTGAAGGTCATTAAGAGAACCTTGGATGATAATAAAAAAGCATGGGATTCCAAGTTATAGTTGGCAATATGGGCTGACAGAGTAACTATAAAGAAAGCAATTGGTGTAGCTCCATTTGATTTAGTGTATGGAATTCAAGCCAGAATGCCTTAGAACAACTTGATGGGACTATACAATTACATCCAGTTATATGATGTAGATACTATAGATGAAATGCAAGAAAGAATGGATGAATTGGTAGGATTGACTAAAACCAGAAGAGAAGCATCTGTGAGGAACCAAAAGCTGCAATTGCAAGTCAAGACACTCTATGATAAAAGAACTGTAAGCAGAAAATTTGAAAATGGAGACCTAGTCTTGATGTGGAATGCCAAAATTGAAGATAAAGGAAAACATGGCAAATTTGATCCTATTTGGTTAGGCCCATATCTCATTGAGAATACTTGGGGTGAAGATTCTTATATAATCAAAGATATATCTGACAATATTCTTGAATTGCCAGTTCATGGACAGTTCTTGAAGAGGTATTTTTCTTAAATTTTTATTTTTTTTTCTTCCATGAACAGTTTTTTTATAGGCTTTCTTGTAGTTTTGTTTTCTGTAAATCCTTGTAAATATTCTTGTGTAATCTGGTTCCTTTTTTTTTGTGTGTTGTTTTGTGCTCTCTGAAGAAGTTGTCATCTTGCCAAGTGTGTGTGGTCTGCTCTCCCATAGATTCTGGTTTTCTTGCATAGACAGGTGTAGTCTATCATCCCCAGACAGAGCCACTGTTGGTCTAATTTTTCAAACCTAAAGTTTTTTAAAATCATGGTTAGAAATCATTTGAATTCTTAGGTTGCCCTAAGTCTTGCTTTGTCTCATATATTATCAGAGTTCATTTTTTTTTCTAGGTTGATCTCCTAAAAACACCCATGTTTTTGTCCTAGGTCCGAAATTGATGGCATCCCTTTTGAATTTCTCAAAAGGAGTTGTAAAGTGTTTTAAGTTCGTCCTTTACATTCTTACGATGTGAGGATTCACGTAACAACGGAATGCCTTTTGTTTTTGTTTTTTGTGGTTATGCTTTTTGATAAAGCGAAGAGGTGTAAAGGATTATCACGCCTGGAAAAGCTCTTGTTACAAGCTTACAAGTAAATACCCTGAGCGAAGGAGCGGGGAAGCCTACAATGTGACCTACGCGTATGTGCCTCAAGGGGTAGTGTAAAGGTGTAAAGCATGATTTGAAGGGCACGCAAGTATCACGGTGTTACGAGTAAAGGTTTTTCGTAAGCACGAAAGCAAGGTTTCATGATATTTACGTGTTTACGATTCTTAGGTTTGCGGACAACCGTAAAGTTTTGTTCTTAGCGGTGAAAGAATCATGTGGGACCTGTTGAAGTGTCAGAAGGGCCTAGTTGCAGTGAATCAGATGGAGACATGACATTTGTGTCAGATGGGCCCATCCCTCATGGCAAATGACTTAAGCCTTTGATATTACGCCTTTATGCTTGTAGGTTAAGCATATGAATGAAGAGCTATTTGTTCTCTCCTTGATGGTTACGGATCTAGTCTTAGCATGTAAGCGTAAAGAGGCAAGAAGGAAAATCAGTAAAAAGGGGTTCACGCTCATACGACAAAAGGAAGACGTAAGACCGCAATAGCAGTTGAGAAGGCTCTCCGGTGATACGAATAAAGCTGAGTCGTAAGAGCGGGAGATAAATTTTGAAGCCTTACACTGCTCCAGGAAATGAAGTAAGTGGAACAACGTAGAAGGAATTTCCAAGGTCTCCATAGATACATGCACGTAGGAGCGTAAAGGCAACCAGAATGGCTTGAATGAGGGTTTTACGCTCACATGAGGAATATTAAATCGTAGAGGCGGAGATACATAGTAACAGGGCTTGAGATCCTATGGGGTAAAAGGTTTTGTAGGAATGTAAAAGGGATTTGTAAAACATTGTAAGAGCATCATTACGTTCCTACGACTAGTGCATTTTGAAGCTTTCTCCAAGTGAGCGTAGAGATCCATCAAGAGCTTTTCCGGCCTCATGAAGATTGAAGCTTTGACTCAGCATATGAATGAAAGGTAGTCATATAAGAAAGAACTTTTGATGTATCATGACAGATAAGCAAAAAGGACAAAACTACTGCAACCAAGCAAAGTAAGGTTTTGAAAAGTACAATCAAAATCAAATTTTATGGCTAATATACCTTGATGACGACCTTGCGATCATAAGTTTTAAAGCTCATGCATGCTAAATTTATTAAAAAAGGTTGGCAGATATATAATTAAAACATCAAGGATCTATCTGAATTACCTGCCTCAAGAAGCTTGTTCCTGTGCTGTTCTGAAGTTTTAAAAGCTACAGAGCTCTGTGTATCCTGTGAAGTTGCAGAAGAATTAAAAGTAAAAAATGGCTGACCAAGAAGTGTAAGAAGTTCATGCAGAAGAATTAAAAGTTGAAGACGAGGGTGATGATGTGGTAGAAGTCACACCAGAAGGAAAAAGGAAGAAAACCTGTTGTCAAAATAGAAAAGAAGACAAGGGTCAGAAAACTGAACAAGCATGTAGAAGACTGGTTAAAACTTCTTCCAGGATCATCAAATGCAATTTTTGCAAATGATCATATATTTAGAGACCCTTATGCTTTTGTTCGAGATGTTGAATGCGCTAGAATTATCGGCTATGATCTTTTCATGTACTTTTATCAGAATAGAATAGAGAATGTGCCAGTATGTAACCCTTGGAATAGAAATATGGCAAAACTAATTTTTCCAGAAGTGTTTGTTGATGTTGACCTATTGAAGGCCCTAATAAAATCATACAATCTAGTAACCAGGACTTTTCATAGGCATAATGGGAGTGTGTTATGTGCATTGGACATAACTTCTTTTATTGAAGCTTTTGGATTGATGGGACAAATTTATATACCTATTGACATAGCAGACTTACAAGGAAAGTTCACTAGGAATAAAACCTATTTTGTAAACAATGTCATGCTGCCGCACATTCCTTTCAGAGTTAAGAAGGCAGGGTTAATTCCAAGAAAGGTGGGAGATTTTTTACCTCTGAGTAGATTCAAAAATTATTTCAAAAACACAAGTTATGGGTTGCACAAAGTATTGGGAAGTGATGGCATAGAGGATTGTGTATATGGTTCTCTTTTTCTAATGGCATGCGACATATAGGATCCTTTTAATCATAAGGAGGATGATTATGTGGCTTTTATCATTGACAGTATGCACATGCAGATCTATGATGCTAAGAAAGGAGAACTGAAAGACTTCAAGTTCCGCCATTACTCATTATTTATGCACCTTATCCTATATAGCAACATTGGGTACATTAGTGGAGATTTCATTGATCAAACTTCTGATGAATTTGGTGAGTTACCTATGCAACTCTGGACTCGTATCTAGCACAAAGATTTTTTCTATTCAAATGCTCTAGTTTTTTTCAATTTTTTCAGTTCAGTTATTATGAGGCAGCTAGATCATACTTTCTTTAGGGCACCCAATGTTTTGAAGACTCTGCTTAGGCCCCTTTTCTTAGATGAAAAAACAAAATTAGATCATAACTGGGGAAGCATATTTTTGTTTAAAGAATGTACTTTAATCAGAGTTTTTGCATGCCCACAGCCTCCTCATCTATTGCCTAAATATCTACCCCCTAGATTGGCCATTATTGAATTCTTCTTTTGGCAATTCTTGTTGATGAATAAAGAAATGATCCCTCCCTCGCTACATATGCCTACTTTTGTGTCTAGAAATTTTAAGGTAGGAGATTTTGAAATAGGCAAGAATGCTTTTGATGAATTGAGTGACTTTTTAGGTCAGTATAAATTTGTTACTGGGCCCTATAGGGTATATGATCCTGATGGTTACATTGCAAACGAGGTTAAGACCATTAGGGGTTTTGTCCTGCCTCCAAGTAAGCCTATCCTTGTAGAGGACCTAATTGATAACATAGTAGAAACAGGGGAGGCAGATGACTTACTGAGGAAGTATGAAGAAATAAGGAAAGTAGAGAATGCTCTGAAGAGGACCAACCCTAATTTTAAGGGTTTTTATACAAAAATCCCATATCCTAATAATTTGAGGAAAATGATTGAAGATTTTGATCATATTATGTTACAAATGCCTCATGAGCCAGAGGGAGAAGAAGTCATTGTAAATAGAGAATCCCCTGAGCCAGATACACAATTGGAAATTGATTTGGAAGAAGAGCAGCCATCAACTTCAGCCTGGATACCACAAGGAAATAAAAGACAAAAGACAATGCACATCCTTGAAAAGGTGGTAAGCAGAGCTATACAGGTCATGTCAGGAAGTAGTGAGTATTTTTTTGATATTAGGCAAAATTATTTTCATCAAAGGGCCACTAAAGCAGGAAAAGCTTCTACAGACATGCAAATTGCAGCGTCAAGATTGGATGACAGGCTCATTCAATCTGAGAAATTCATGGAAGATGATGATTTTATTAAATCATTAGAATTTAAAAGTTTTCTCTATAAAATCAAACAAAATGAACTCACATTGAGTCTCATGCCAGGAGAAGATCCAAAAAAAAATAAAGAGTTAGTTGAAAAACTATTGGCTTATGACCCTGAAAGTGAAACAATGACTGCCGCAGAAGCTAGGGAATTAGTACATAGGAGTGGTATGATTCTAATACCACATTGGGATATTGAGAAATCTTTTGTGTTGGACCAAATGAGAAGACAAGATAAGGCCATCAGTTATGAAGCCACTAGTAGTGAAGGTTTTAAAAGAGGGTCAGGTTTTAATGTGCACACTAAAACCCTAGCAGTATGGAGTGTGACCCCTGACACCAAGAAGCCTAAGATGATGGATATAGAAGAAACTGCTCAGGGCAATATGATTGTGTGGACATTGGAGAGCACTACTGGTAAGGAAATCTCCAGTTTGGTAAAACATTTTGCTCTAATGAATGAGGAAAAGGTTGATGAAATTGAGGATAAGTTAGTTGCAATGTTTAATGAATGCCTTGATATCAGGAGAACATACGAAGAAGAGCTCAAAATGAGCCATATACAGAAACAAAGAATAGAGGAGTTGGAGAAAAAAATTAAAATTTTGGAAACAGAAATAAAGTCCCTCAAAGAACAGCTCAAAATAGCAGTAGAGGCGGAGCATGTACCAAGACAAAAGGAAGAAAGGAGGCACAAAGTAGAAGCAGAGGCCCAAACAGAAGAAATGCTCATGGAAACAACAGTGTCAATGCCTATGATTAGTGTGGAAACAGAAGTTTCCCAAGTTGACAATAATACCAAAAAATTTGTTTTGATGAATGTATTAAATCATAGAATCAGCATTCTAAAAAGAATATCTCAGGATACTTATAATACATTCGTCAGTCTACAATCTGCGGAATAGGTATGCATGGGTGCAGTTAGGTGGCTTGAGATACCCTTGTTAGCCAAGAAGCCAGACCTCCCAGATAAAGTTATTACTGTAAAGGAAGGTATGGACAAAGTGAAAGAATTATTGCAAATCTTCACAGGGAAGTTGGCAATAATCCAAAGTAAATTAAAAATGCTAACAAATGGTTTCTATTCTTTGGTTCCTTCTGTTATCGATTCTAATGATAAGTTAAAATATTTTGATGAGTGGTCTAATTCTTTTGATCACATTATAGACTTGCCACAAGTGGTGTCCATCCTCCAAGATGGTATTGATGGATGTCTTTTCAATGAACTAATTGATACCCTTTTCAAAATTGAAACTGAAGTGAATAGGTTTATCATAGAAGGAAGGGTGATTACTAATGCCAGGTGGTAGAAAATAGTGGATGAATTAACAACAGTTAATGAATGTGATTGGCCCACTAAAAGAGAAATATTTGTCTGGGAAGCAATTGCAGAAATCAAAGCGTTACCAACTAGGAGCAGTTAGAGAAAAGGACAAAATTGAAGATTTTATGCTCCAGCTGTCATTTGCCTTCCGTTTTATTTGTTTTGGTTTTGTTTGTTCGGCTCTCTTTTGAAAAGGGGTAATTTACCAAATTTTTGTAAAAGGACACATGTCACTCTCTTTAGCCCTAAGCTTGTTGCATCTCACACTATTTAAGTGAGATCCCAAGGCTAAAGAAGGGTCCAAATTCTTTTCTTCTAAGTATTGTGCTTAGTCTAGTTTTTGGTCCAAATTTTGAAGGCAAGTTTGTAATGTGTTTCTCTGTAAAATTTTTTGAAAGTACATGAAGATAGAATGAACTGTGTTTGTTTCTGAAGGCTTTTCTGAGCTTATTGTAAAAGATGTACCATTTTCAAAGGAAATGAATACAAATTATGAACTATCCTCATATCAGTTCTTTTTGAATTTTGTCTCCTACTCAATACTTGGATACCTTGATGTTGTAAGAGTAAAAGCCTGTGCAATTGAATGCAATCTAGTTAGGTTGTATATCCATCTATCATTCCTATTAATTCAATGGATTAAGTAAAAGCTTTGATGAATGTGATAAGTTTCCTTAAGTATTGAAAAGGATTTTGAATGATAAATTTTGATAAGAATTGCTGATACAGTTTGTTGTAAGGCAACATATTAGATCTTATATTTTGCTATAGACTCTGAAACCCCAATGGATTAGGCACTGATCGAGTTATTTCAGCTGAAAGAGAAGTATCTTACAAATTGTTGTTCAAATACATCATCAACTCAAATTTTACTTTTATTTCCTATAGATCTTCAAAGTTGGCCAGCACTTGTCTGCATGAAATCTTTTAGCTTCAATTAGCCATTGTTGTTGAAAATGTTTGCAGATCTATAGAAGACTTCTTGGCCATATCTATTTATGGGATGTGTTTGACAAGATTAGTAAGAATTATATATATATTTGAGGATTTTGAAATGAGAATCAGAATGAAACTAAGAATAATCCTCATATAGTCATTTCATATTTGAACCATCCCTGGGTATACCCACCCTGGTTTTGCAAAGCCAAAAGAGTAGAAAACAATTTGTGATTTTGTTGAAGTTGGGTCCAAATACCTTACATTATGCAATTGTTGATAAGAATAGGCTAGTCTTTAGATTGTGTATGTACTATCATTCTGGTATTAAGCTTTTTGTCGCTTAGTAGTTTTAGTACCATTTAAAACAGGTACCCGCAACAAAATCAAAGTATCTAGCATCTCAAACATGAATTATCTCACCTACTATTATGCTACTACCACTAGACATACATAGAAGCCATCCAAAGAGAAAGCCACCCAACCTATCACATTAGAAGATCATAAAATCCTATACCAACTGAAATGCCAAGCACAAAAAACCTGATCCAAAGGTAATCACATGTACCTGTAGTGGTCAAAATATCCATAGCTGAAATAGCACCCACAGCAAGTCCCAAACCCATCCAACTATCCATACCTCAAAGGTATAACAAGTGAATCTCATATCACTGACATATCTAATCTGTAACCTACAATCACAAGCCTTAAGAGCAATACTTACTACATATCTACCAAGAATCTCCCACTGCAAAAGATAATGTCAAATCTATAACCAATCCACTCAACACATCTCAAAGACGTGAATCTATGTAGTATCAAGGACATGCACAATACATAATCCAATATCCTACAAGAATAACTCTCATAACAAGTCTCCAATGCTCTCCCAAGTTATCCACAACCAACAAAGGAAAGAGATAAAGGAATAACCATGTCATCTCTCACATGACATACATGAGCACAAACTAGTGATCACAATCTCCAACCAATCTCAAATCCAATGTAGGCAAAATTGAACATCCAAGAAGATAACCAAGACCAAAGCAATCATGAAAATCATAACCTGTATCATGTCCTTCTACACACACCTCTAGATGTAAACTATGCAAGTATGATCTCCTCCATAAAACCCCAACAAGAAGCCTCAACAACATCCAAACCATACCATATAACTAATCATGGATATAAGCCTCTCACAAGAAGATCAAACTCATAAAACATACCTAAACCAAGGAATATGCCCATTATAAAACCATCTCCCAAACTCAACCAGCATAACAACATATGCACATGGAGATAACCAATGCTAAACCATCTCTCAAATGAACCCTCTAGAACTAACTCATGTACCATCGCTCAAGATCCATATCCATGAAAGACAAGCATAAATATAATGCACTTGAGAAAAATAATGGGCTATACCTCTCAAGTAGCAAACCACCAAGTAGACCAAGAGTGGGGAATGAGAATGCTGATCAAGATACCCAAGTCTCCAACCAAGACTCATCTAAGGAAAATCTCCTCTCAAGTCCATATCAAGTGACTACCCCTCTGACTTCCTGTTGAAACCATCAACCATCCCAACAAATACTTCTCTAATCCAAGAGAAATCAGCATCACCACCTTCTCTAAGTATCCATGAGCACCTGTAATTAATCAATCCATGCCAACTCCAAATGCAACATAGAAATATCATGAAGTATCCAGCTTATGATTAGTGTACTCAATACCAAGAAACTAAACCAAGATCACTGTCAAAGTTCCAACCATGGCCTCAGGAACATAAATGTGACAACATGATCTTACCATCTCAACCAAAAGAGATAACATGCTCCACATGAACATACCATAACATGTCACAACTCTAAACACGTATCAAGAGTATACCATGACATAATAATGAAACCATCCTCATACCAAGGATAACATGCCAAGTAAAAGCATAAACCACACCTTTGCCAAGAACCCTATGAGTCCTCAAGATGCAACCATCTCCACACACCATGAAGAAAACCATCTCCACATACCATGAAGAACCATCTCCAAATACCATGACGATAACCAAGAACTTCATGAGTCCTCAAGATCTAACCATCTTCACACACCATGAAGATAACAAGTGCACCATGCAAATGTCAAAGACGCTTCTGCAGTAATAGGATCTAAGAAAATCCTTCAACATCTACAAATGCTCAATAAATATATCAATGCCAAAAAAAAAAAAAAAAAAAAAAACTCCCACTCAACCATGGTACCAAGTCACCTATGGCATCATAAAATCCATCTCCTACATGAAGATCCAAACCAAACCAGAAATTAATCCTGCACTGTCACCCCATCACTGTCACAAGCTCCCACTAAACCGTGTATCCAAGCTATCCATGACATAATGATGAAAAAATGATCCTCTGACCATGAGAATCAACCAAGTCATTAAACCATCAAAGAACTCAAAGTGAACATCATGAGCTTTGCAAAAGAAACTAAATAACCATGATCCTCAACCAAGAAGATATACCACCATAAATAAATCAAAAAATCTAAGCTAATGAACATCAAGGATGTACTTGTATATCCAATCATGTTATGCCAAAATCCATGACACCATGATCACATCCATGAATCGAGCATCTAGCTTTTAATATATCTAACCTGTCAGGATAAAATAGTCAACCATAATCCTCCACCATGACTGTACCTGGTAACAACATCTCATCCCTTCTATAATCAGCAAATCATGTGACTTAGGGTATAGACAACCCAAAATCCAAGCCACCAATATGAATATGCATCAATAATGAAAGATCAATGGGCAAAGACAACCCATAACCAAGCCATAAATGCAACCTGTAAGGATAAACTGCTTACAACACTACACAACTTGTAGATCCAACAAGTCATCATACATATCCAAACCAAACACTGATAACCATATCATCATGAGACCAATTTGAATAATGAACTAAGTATAAAATGACATCAAAACTTAAATCTCCAATGCCATAAACTCAAAAAGTTACCATAGTGAAAATATATTATAAACTGTTTAGATAAATATATCAACAAATAAATCATGCCAAACCTACACCAAATCTGAACCAATGTGTAGAGCTCTTCAAGAGCTTTTCGTTGACTACTCAAAGTCCAAAATCTGACTCCATATGCCCAAGTTATGCCCTAATTCGTGCTCAAAATAAATAA
This sequence comes from Cupressus sempervirens, assembly GCA_028749045.1. Classification (NCBI taxonomy): domain Eukaryota; kingdom Viridiplantae; phylum Streptophyta; class Pinopsida; order Cupressales; family Cupressaceae; genus Cupressus; species Cupressus sempervirens. Next base: position 89,920,612 of record CM053790.1, on the reverse strand, counting down.
AATCTGACTTTAGGGCTCTTAAAACTTGACAAAATCTAAAAATCACAAAACCAAACCTATGCCATGTTGTAGTGCTCTAAATTAACTTTCCAACGCCTATAAGAACTCTAAAATCTGATATTCTGAGAGAAAGTTATGGCCATTTTACTAAGACAATCTTTTTACCATTTTCAGTACGATTTTTCATTTTTAAATATTTTCAATGATGAAAATTACGACGGGATTAAATTTAACGGCCATCATGGGCTAAAACGAAAAAACTCTTTCATTTCTTCTAAACATGGCCAAACTAGGGCATATTATATATCAAAATTTATGGAAACGTTGACCCAAATCCAATGGTGAGGTCTATTTTTACCCAAGAGGTCATTTCTACATGCTACCCCCTAAAACCCTCATTTTAAATGAAACATCGAAAAAATCTTTTTGTCCAACAATTTCACATGCTCAAATTTTTTAACATCCCATCATAACAACAAATCTAAAACCCTCAGATCTGCAATAAATCACTCATATATCTTGCCTTTTTCTTTTATCCTCTCACGCATTCCCATGGATTCAATCTAGGGTTACAATAAAAAAACCATAGCTCTAATACCACTTGCAATGAAACTTGGCAACAAAGAATAATAACCATTTTCACATAACCAATAATAGATCTGAAATAAACACGGAATTAAAATCCACATGCAAGAGAATAGACAACATACCCACAAAATTGTGACACAAGATATACCCTGGGAAACTCTCATTGAGGGAAAAACCTAGCCTCCAAAAGCATCCATCACAATGTATTATTCAACAAAAATGCCATTGCCATACAACCATGGAAGCCTTCATGGCCATAGCCACAACCGAGAAAACTATGTGAACAAGCATGAATCCACACATCCCATGCCATGCTTCCAACCTTCACAAATGCTCTCTTGGCTAACTTGTCAAGCCTTGTCCTACTTGACTCTTGCCTTTTTCACTCTTACTCTCTCTTTTTCTACAACAACTACCCTTATGGCTACTTATATAGCAGCAAGTCCCACAAAACCACTAAGTGGTATTACATAAACCATGTGCTAAAACGATGTGCTACCTAACCCACTAACCTCACATTTAATATTGGGCATTTAATTCTTTTCCCCAATATTAAATAATTATATAAAATATTATCACAATGTTACAATACAACTCATCAAGAATATTTCATGGAAATCTTTACATGTTGCACGTCCATCTAGGCACAACATTACATAATAAAATAAAATATAACAACATTATGCAATGTGTGCAACACCCATTATCTCAACATATTTTTCAATGATTGTCATGTTTTCTGGTACATTATTCATCTTTGCTGGTACTTCTAGGCATGACATAGTATTCATATCACTATAGCTGAGCTAGTGGTGGTTGTACTTAGTCACTTTTTATCACATGCTCTATGATTACAATTAGTTTGCATCTCTTTAAAAAGTGACAGTTAGTTGCATTCATTTAGTTTTCATTTTCATCTTGGGTTCCTTGAGAAAAAATAGTTGGCATATAAATTAGGATTACACTAGATGACCTTTAGTAAGTAAGTTCATGACTGGTTATCTAATAACAAACAACAACATAAACATCCACATCAAGAAGAGCTTCTAGCACTCAACTATAATGGACTTTGTCTCTTCATACCATCACCGCTAGCATCACACTTCATGGGTTCACATTTTCATTCTGCTAATTGCATTATGTGACTTTCAAATCTTAGACAATCCTAATCACTATCAAATTTCACCACCTTATCTGCTACCTTGCATGGCTTTTGAATATGAAACAATCTCATTTGACCACATTCCATCTCATGTTTCATCCTAATTCACTACATCATCTTTTCTTACACTCCATCTTGTTTCATTTTTATATTTCATCTATTGCACCAAATGGCTTTATAATCTCCAAAAATTTCATGTCCTCTCCATTTTTGTTTGTCACTAACTCATTTTCTCACTTTTCATTCCATCCCACTTCATTTCCTCCACATTTCATTCCATCATTCCAATTCACTTCATTTTATCTAGTTTCCCTATTTAACTTCATTTGTGACTTAACTTCCATCTTTCCACATCACATTAATCTCTTTCATGTATACCATTTATTCATTTTGTGGCTTTTGAATCTCACAAGTTGACACCCCACCTCATAGCCTTTGAATCTTAGAAAATTTCATTTCCTTCCATTTTTTGCCTTCACTCATAGTTCATTTATCATGTTATATTTTATCCCATCTTCACACTTTTACATTCCTTTTTTCAGTTCTCATTTTATCATGTTCCATTCCATGACAATTTGCCACATATTCGTGCATTTACATTTTTATTTTATTTACCCATTTCATTTCATTCCATATTAGTACATTGCATTAGATCACATCACAACAAGTTTCATTTCATTGTGTCTCATTATATTACATTACATTACATTAGTTTCTATTCCATTACACATCATCCTATCTCGTATCATACTTCATTACCTTGTATCATTTCCATCCCACTTCATCATATTTTTTTTACTCACTAACCCATTTCATTTCATTTCAATACCTCTCATTCTATCAAATATCATCTCATCCATTAGACATTTTATTCCATTTCATTACCTATTGCATTTCATTTCATTTAATTATCTCTCATTTTGTCACATTTCAATTCTTTCATTAGATATTTCATTCCATTTCATTTCTTTATGTAGCATGTCATCACACATCATTTCATTCCTTACACATATCATTTCATTTCATTACCTATAATGTCATCGTATATTATCTCATCCATTAGATATTTCATTTCCTTTCAGTACCTATTGCATTTCATTTCATTTCCTTACCCATGTCATTTCATTTCATTTCATTACCTATTATGTCATCACATTTCATTTCTTTCATTAGACATTTAATTTAATTTCATTACCCATTTCCTTTCATTTTATTTCATTACATCACATAGAATTTCATTTTATCAAATTTTCATTACATTTCATTATGTTACCACTACATTCATCCCATTATGATTCATTTTTCAGAATTCATTCCATTACATTGCATTACAAATCATTTTATTCCATCACATTTCATTCTATTCCATTCTATTACATTCCATTACGTCCAATTTCATTACATCAAATTTTATCTCACCACATTTTATTTCATATCATTACATTCATAGTATCACATAACCTTTTCATTACCTCATTAGTGACATACAATCTATACTTAACCATTATGCATATACATTAATCATTTACTTATATATACACATCCATATCCACTCCTACCATATCCATCAAATCAAACAATCACATACATACATAAGTCCATGATATCACAAGTACACAAATCTAAACTTTAATAAGCTCAAATATCTAATAAAGCTAAAGATAAAACAACATATCAAATTGATCAAATCATCAACATCAAAAGGACGTCATCATAAATGACATACATGATAAGCCAATAAAATGAACACAAAAGCTCCAAAAATCAACCCTATGTCACACCACATATAGCATCTTTCTATGTATAATCCAAAGGTCCTTGCTCACTAGGGGTGCTCATCCCATCTTGAACAATAGAGCACTTAACAACAACATCTATTTTTCATCACAAGTGATCATCCTACATCAACCAAATCTCAACATCTAGCTATTTAGCTAATGGTTCTATCTTGAACCTTTTATTTTTCCTACTTTATATCCTGAGATGGACATATTAATTTTTCCTACTTTAAATCATGAGGGGGGCATTATTTTCTATCTATCCAACATCACTTGATTGATTTTACACATCACTTCGTCAAAACACATTGTTGAACTAGTCATTTTTCCTACTATGTATCCTGAGATGGACATGTTTATTTTCCCTACTCTACATCCTAAGGGGGGCATTATTTTCTATCCATCCCATATCATTTCATTAATTCTACCCCATAGTACAATCATTTGTTCTCGTCAATATTTTCAAAAATAAAAGTGGAATATCCATATTTTTGTTTTGAACATCCATTTTTCCAATTTAATTTTTGTGGGGGTAGTATATCCATATCAAACTAGGGCATCCAAATTAGGGCATAAAAATTTTCTTTCAAGTTAGGGCATCAAAATTTTCTAAAACATCAAAAATGTCCTGCCCCTGCCAAAAATTTTGAACATCAAGTCTACCAAAACTAGGGTGTCTAGGAAAAAATATGACAACACCAAATCAACATTGTAATCAAATCATAAAATCAACAACATTTGAAACAACAAATCATCAATGATCATACATCAAACCATCAATAAAAAAACATCATGACAATAGCAAAATGTCAAAATATCATCAAACAGACATCCAATCATCATAAGTTGACCTAAAATTAGAAAATCAAGACAATCTTTGAACTAATATGCTTTGCATATTATTTCAAAGAGGGGTATTTGTAGACACCCAAAAATTGGCAAAGACCTAAATCATGCAATTCTAATCAATTAGTGCAAATTAAAGAGAAAATAAAAAGAAACACAATGTACTTTCAAATCAAAAATCACATCAAGTCATTGATTATCTATTAAATTGACAAGACCTAAATCAACTTCAAAAGAGGAGAAAAATAACTCAAATTCATAAAATGAAATGAAACAAAAAGGAGGATTATAAAGACAAAGTGTTGAGGATAAATAAGACTTTTATTAAATTAATAAAATCATTTATCCTCACAAAATTGAAAATCTCCCTTTTTCATTTTAAAAAAACTAAAAATATCCTCAATTATTCTCAAAACCAAGTCTGATGGACTCTTTCTTCTAGTATCTTATGAGATATTTTTAGTTTCACTTTCACCTATCAGTCAAAGGTGAAAATCCTAGTTCTTACCCCAACCCATTGTAAAATCATATAAATAGGAGCGAAATCTAAGAGCCGAAGGACCAAGTTTTAGGCATCTGCACTATAGGCACATTTTGACTCATCATTTTAGCATTTTCATTGTAGCAAGTTCATAACATTTTAACATTATTTTGTGTTATTTAGCATCATTTATAACATTCTAGTTCATTTGATAATCATTTTAAGAGCATTCTAGGAGTTGTATTTCACATATAATCTACATTTTAGTTATAGATCTTGCATGTATTCTTGTAGATCTGCATTTTAAGCATACTTCCATTCTAGAACTACCACTAAGATGCTAATCTGAGAGCTATTTTAGCAGTTGTAGTTAAGGAAACATGAGACGCTTGTAGAGATTACATTCTAATGATGATATCTTGGGTTTAGTCTATTTCATCATTAGTCTATTTGCATTCTACATTAAGGTTTCATGAATACATGTTTACACCATGTACAATAACCACTAAACACTTAAATAACATGGCAATAATTTATTTTTATTTTTCATATGCCAAATATCATCTCACACATTATATAAGATTTTAGTCATTAAAATGAACAATTGAAACATAAGCATTCATCGAAAATAATGTCTTACATTGGTTCCCTAACATCACTACTATGCAACACATCATAAACATTTTCTAGAATTTATGAATGAGATGAATAATCATAGAAATGCTAACACTAATCTCTTCCCACCAAGTTTTGTTTAAGTACTAAACCAAATATTCCTATGATAACCTTCAATTCAATCTTCACAATGTACACTTATATATGAAGATTCAACCATGAAACCACCTCGATAATACAACTAACTAAAATGCCTCAAACTTAAGCATATATAAAATATTAGCATATAGTGCATATGAGTATATCTAAAGTGTTCAGAAGTGTATAAAAGATAACTCAAGAAATCAAAATATATTTAAAATGCATCTTTCAATCCAATATTTACTTCATAAGTTCTTTCTAGAATATCAATTTAACTATATTTACCTACAAAAAACATAATATTTTCAATCATGCTCTTACAGATATAAAAGCTAGCAATGTCATTCATGATGATACAAAGGTTCGTGATAGTTTATAAGAACATACATGAGAATACAAATATTTCCAAGATAAAAATAGCAACACATAAATGTGTTATAACCTAAGAGAGCATCCAACTATATCAATTCCCTTATCTACTCTACAATTTATGCATACCACATTAATTAGCATTAGATTTCCCTAATTAATTTTCTAATACATCAAGATAAATTTTATTCTCACCTACTTAGAAAGTGAAACTAATTATTTATGTCATTAGAAAATGAGTCATTCATAATCTAAAATATTATCAACTACATTATACAAAAGTTAAAATTTAAAATAACCTTTTTGACATATTGTAACATCTATATAGCTTATAATAGGAGTGTTTAAGAATTACCAAAATACTTCATTTTTTTTACCTTTAATGACTCTATCACCGACTTGAACTATTGTAATATGAGTGAAAAGATCACTATCAAAGAGGGAGATTGTTGAGTAGAAGGATGATTGATGATAAATAATATTTTCAATCATTATTTTTCCATTGATGTCAAACCTGATATTTGCTAGAATGACAATTTCTTATAAGATCAAAGTCCTATCACTTAGTTGATTGATGAAGAGGATTTAATCAATAAAATGTAACAAAAGTACCTAAGGGAAAGGTTGAGTTATGATTTTGTAATGAAGCACAAGGAGAAAGGTTGAGTTATGATTTTGTAATGAAGCAAAAGGATAAGTTAACACATTGGTAAAATAATGTATTGATAATATACTTGAATATACAGGGGTTGGCCACAATTAGAAACTTTAGAAGTATAAGTTGTAATAATATTGTATACAAAGCTTGACTAAATTCATCAATGGGTATTGACCAAGCTAGTTAATGCCAAGCAGATTTTTAGTTAGTGCTAAGAAAATGAAAAATCTAGTGTGTGTCAAGTGATATAGAAGGAGTCGAGTGTGTTCAGGTACCAAGCAAGTAATAGGTGTCGAGCATCACAAAATTTATTGGATGCTAAGTGAAATAATAGAAGGTGTTGAGCATTAGTAAAACATAGTTAGTACTGAGTAACATAGTATGTGTTGAGCACAAAAATTTCAATAGTGCCAAGTTGCTACATTATTTGAAAAGTCCAAGATTTGCCAAATTTGAGCTGATAAATTTGGTACCTTGAATTTTGTGAACTAGTTGAAGGATAAGGATGATGAGTTGGTGGCATAGAATTTTAAATAAACTATTTTTGGGTGAATTCAAATGGATTCTTTAAGATGTTTCTAAAAGGAACAAGATATGAGATAGATTCATTGAATCATACCTAATCCATTCAAACTAAAATTAAGGAAGGAAGAATCAAGCATAATAAGGCTTACAAACTTCTATTTAAGGAGTCATAGGTCAAAAAGCAAGAGGATTTTAGGTTCCAAATTGAAAAGTGGTTGAAGGGTGTCAAGGAAAAGACATCGAGAGGAGAAGAAAGAATAGAGCATAGAGACTCTACTTTGATAAGTGGTCATGTAGAAGATTGCATTGGTATATTGAGCATGGAGACTTAAGGAGACAAAGCTTGAAAGGAGGACAAGTTGTCAGAGCTAAAGAGACTAAAAGCTAAGAGAATGTTGTGAGCTAAATAGAGATCTAAAATCTACAAGATAAGTTGTGAATTGTGATCAGGTCAAAACCCCTTATTATTACTCTCTAGCAATTGTACTAGTTAGGGTAAAATCCTATGGACTTAGGCTAGTTTAATAGCCACTTGTAAATCCTTTAACAAGGTGACGTTCCAAGTGAATGTTCTAAAGTCCTCCAACCAGGCCCACTTCTAACAAGGTGGACAAATCCTTTAACTAGTTCACATTTAATAGTGTGTTGTAGCCTTTAATAGAGCAGGCCTTTCATAGGGCATCACTTCAGAAGAGTGAGAATTGAGTAGCATGTTACTAGTGATTTTTCCCAAATTGAGTTTCCACATAAATCACTGTGTTATGTGTTGATCTTTCATGTTTTTTTGTTGCATGTTGATTTTTAGTAACTTGCTAAATTGGAAAGTCTAAGCTTGAATGGATGAATAGTTGAATTGTTTGACTACACTTAGTGAAAAGTTTTAATAGGACATTTAGACCTTGGATAACTAATTCACCCCCCACCCCCCCCACCCCCCCCCCCCCCCCCCCCCCAAGTTATTCTAAGTAATTTCTAACAACTAGCATCAAAGCCATCTACTGATTTAGTTTAAAGGTAGTAGAAGTAGGAAGATCAAGATGTCCAAGAGAGAAGTTCTCAAGCTCAACGGAGATAACTTCACTGCATGGAAAAGTCTAATGAAGCTACACCTTGGATCAATAAGTGATTATGAAAAAAACCTCAATTGAAGTAGAAAATGTAGATCCAATTGGAGCCCTTATTACAAATGATTTGGACAAAAGGATGGAACATAATCAAGAAATACTGGAGATTTCCTCTACACTCAACTATGCTAAATTTGATGACATCAAAGGATGTGATTCTACATTTATAATGTGGAAAACCTAGTCAAATATCTATGGAGGAGATTAGAATGTTCAAAGAGAAAAGAGAGAAAGCCTCAGAGAAAATTTTGATGACATGAAAATGGAGAAAGGTGAGAATGTTGTTCAATATGCCTATTGAATGAAAGAAGTTGTAAGTGCAATAAGAAGTTTGGGTGGTCATTTGGAAGATGAAACTGTTAATAGAAAATTCTTAAGAACTTTTCTCCTCACCTATGCTATTAGAGTTTCAACCATCCAAGAATTAACATGTGTACCAGGAAACACACTAACTTTTGAAGGTATAGTGGGAAGACTTGTTCTATTTGAGTTGCCCAACTTTGATAACTATAGAGTTGATTATCTTAAATCTTCTCTCAAGGCCAAGCTAACATTGAAAGATATTGAGGAGGTGAAATCAAAGAAGAAAAGTAGATAGAAAAATATGCATCTAGTGATAGCAATATAGATGAAAAAGATGTAGAACAATTGGAAGTATTGTTGGCTAGAAGATTTCAAAAAGGAAAAGGTTAATTCAAAGGTAAGCTACCTATCATTTGTTTTAATTGTAATGAAGTAGGTCATATTACTGCAAGGTTTATATAGAAGAATAATTACAAAGAAGGAAACAAGTACAAAAAAAAAAAAAAAGATGATAGTAGAGATTACAAGGACAAAGGCAAAAGATGCTACATTGTTGAAATGGACTCTAATGAGAATGATGATGAAGTAGTCTATGTAGTCATGAAAAATTAATTAGATGAAGATGAAGCAATAGCATTGGTAACCTATGTGAGCAACAATGATAGGTGGATCATAGATAGTGGATGTTTACATCAGATGATAGGAGACAAAAGTAAGTTTATTAACTTTACTTAATACGATGAAAATAGTGTTAAATTTGGAAATGATGCTCCATGTCTAATCAAAGGAAAAGGTTCTATTAAACTTATAGAGAAAATTTCATGTGATAATGCATATTATGTTGAAGGATTGAACTACAATCTACTAAGTGTGTAACACTTAAGTAATGTAGGTTGTAAAGTAGAGTTTGGAAACAAAAATACCAGGACCTATGACGCTGATAGAGAACTAATAGAAAAAGGATACCAAACTAGGAGTAATATATTTTATCTAGATATGGATGATGCAACCTTTCTTATTATAATTTTTTTTTATGTGTGGCTATGGTATAAAAGGCTATGTCATGTGAACTTTGATAATTTGGTTAGCATCAACAAAATGCAAAAAGTCAGAGGATTGCCTAAACTGAAAAGGCTTGACAATATAATGTGCAAACAATGTCAACTAGGAAAGATGACTAAGTTGAGTTTCAAAAGAGAAACCTACACTTCTAAAGAAGTATTAGAGTTAGTCCATACAGACTTATGTGGCCCAATAGAAGTACAAAGCTACAAACGAGATTGATATATAATGTTGTTTGTGGATGACTACTCCAAGATGATGACTATCATTTTCTTGAAGGAAAAATTTGATGCATTTCAAATGTTCAAGTGGTATTTGGCTAGGGTTGAGAAGGAAACATGAAAGAGTCTAAAGTGCTTAAGATCAGATAGAGGAGGAGAGTTTACATCAAAGGAATTTGAGACATTTTGCAATGATAAATGAATCAAGAGACAAACATCAAGACCAAGAACTCCCCCATAGAATGGAATTGTAGAAAGAAGGAATATATTAGTGATAGACTGTGCAAGAACATTAATGATGGAAAAGAATGTTGCTCTAAAGTACTGAAGAGAAGATGTAAGTACTGTTGCCTACACCTTGAATCAAGTACAAGTCAAGAAAGGTACAAATGCAACACCTTTTGAACTATGGTATGGTCACTCACCTAATGTAAAATATTTCAAAGTGTTTGGTTGTAAATGCTATATTCTTAAAGACTCTAGAAATGGCATGTTTGATGCAAAGAGTGGTGAAGCCATATTCCTTGGATAATCCACTAGAAGTAAAGCATATAAGTGTTTGAATACTAACACTCACAAAATTTTGGAGCATACAAATGTAAATTTTGATGAGTATGTAGAAATTCAAGTTGACAAAACCAATAAACCAAAAGAGTGTAGATCCTTTGTATACTTCTATGAAGGAATGCATATTGAAGAAGATATTGCTAGTCAAGTTGGGAATCAACAACAAGTTCTAGTATTAGCCAAATCAAAACTAGTGAATGTCGAGCTACATTCTAATTCTAAAATTAGTGCAAATGAAAGAGATGGAGAACTACCAAAAAGTTATATGCATAGTGACTCTAAAGTTGAAAGATCAGGCATGGAAACAAGGACAAAACCAAGAATATCAAAATACGTGAAAAGACATCATCTTGCAGAATGAATCATTGGTGACAAGGATGCCATACCAATGACAATGAATTGACTAAGGAATGAATCATGTATATTGAGCAAGATTGAACCCAAAATAGTAAATGATGCACTACATGATAATGACTAGTCTAAAGCTATGGAAAAAGATATTGAGTAGATAGAGAAGAACAAAACCTAGACTTTAGTTTCAAGACCAACTAATAAGAATGTGATTGGTACCAAGTGGGTATTTAGAAACAAGCTTGATGAGAGTGGTGAGATTACAAGAAATAAGACTAGATTATTCTACAAAGTTTATGCACAAGAACAAGGACTGGACTATGGGGAAACATTTTCCCCTATTGCAAGAATGGAAGGAGTTAGAATTTTATTTGCATATGTTATCTACAAAGATTTCAAAGTCTACTAGATGCATTTAAAATCTACTTCTCTGAATGCTATACAAAAGGAGGAAGTCTGTGTAGAACAATTAGAGGGATTTGTTGATGACAACAACAAGGATAAGGTTTTCAAATTGTATAAAACACTCTATGGTTTGAAGCAAACACCTAGAGCATGGTATGAGAGACTGCACAAATATCTTGTGAAGATAGGATTTGGGAGAACAAATGATAATAGCAACCTATATATCAAGGAAAAAAAAGAAAAAGATATTTTGATATATGAAATCTTTGTTTATGATATAATATTTGGAGGAAAAGATGCCCTATACAAGGATGTTGTTGATAAAATGAAATATGAGTTTGACATGTCAATGTTTGGAGAAATCAAATTCTTTGTAGGATTGCAAGTACATCAACTTAAACATGGCATATTTATGACCCAATCAAAATACATCAAGGAGATACTCAAAACATTTGGCCTAGAAGATTCAAAACCAATTAGTACACCAATGGTAACAAGACATAACTTATCCACGAATGATGAATTAGCTGAAGTAAGTTAGACACTGTATAGATCCATGATTGGAAATTTGTAGTATGTCATACATAGTAGACCAAACATTGCATTATATATTGGAATATTCACAAGATTTTTTGCAAATCGAAGAGAAAATCACCTAATGGCAGTAAAGAGAATATAGAGGTACCTAAAAGAAACTGATGACTTTGGTTTATATTACAAGAGGAGTGAAAAGTTTGAGTTGAGAGCCTACACTGATGTAGAATAAGGAGGTAATATTGATGATAGAAAAAGCACTAGTCTAGGAGCACTTTTCTTAGGTAAAACATTGGTTACTTGGACCAGCAAAAAGAAAAGTTGTACCTCACAATCCACAACTAAAATTGAGTATGTAGCGGCTGCTATACACTACACCATTATTATATGGATCAAGCATCTGTTACAAGGTATGAAAGAAAAAGTAATTGAACTTGTGACACTCTATTGTGATAACACTAGTGCCATCAACATATCTAAGAATCATGTGATCCATAGTAAAACAAAGCACATTGCAATAAAGTATCACTATGTAAGAGAATTGGTGGAAGACAAGCAAGTGAAGATGGAATACATCAGATCAAAGGAAAAAATTGCTAACATCTTCACAAAAGAACTACCTAAATATGCATTTGAATATCTTAGAGGTAAGTTAGGGGCAATACCTCTATCCAATGTTGTTTGAGCAATAGCAAGGATGCCCTGCATCAAATGAGTTGATTGTTGAAATACTACAAATTGATGTAGAGGAAACTTACTTTAGGATATTACCTAAAGTAATCAAAGTACTAAAATCCCAAATTAGTCACAAGCAAGGTGACAGAGGGAGAAAAATTAGAATTCCTTTAAATATTATATTTGCATGTTCAGATGTTGTAATTAGTATGTCTTTGGCATTATTGTCAAAAAGGGAGAAATCAAAAGATTGATAAAATCTATAGAGGAAGAAAATAGAGAGATTAAAGTAGCTAAAATGATCAAACAAGGGAAAATGATAAAAGTGAAGATATTAGTTTTGTAGAAACTAATCAAACATGTAGAAGGAGAAAGTCAAACCATAGAAAAGAGGGAGAAGTAGTAAATCTAGAGGATTAGATACATAGAGGGAGAAATAGAAAAGAAACAATAGAAAGTAAGGAGAAAGGAAACAATAGCTAAGAGGGATTGTAATAAAGGAAAGACAATGTATTTGCAGAGAAGGATGAAATTTGTAATGGAAACAAATTTCTTTTTGGCATTTGACTTACTATCAGAGCTAAAGAGACTAAAAGCCAGAAAAATGTTGTGAAGTGAACAAAGATATCAAATCTGCAAGATAAGTTGTGAATTGTGATTAGGTCAAAACCCCCTATTATTACTTGCTAGCAATTGTACTAGTTAGGGTAAAATCCTATAGAATCAGGTTGCTTTAATAGCCACTTATAGATCATTTAACAGGGTGACATTCCAAGTGAATTTTATAAAGTTCTCTAACTAGGCCCACTTCTAATAGGGTGGTCAAATCATTTAACTATGTCACATTTAACAGTGTGTTGTAGCCTTTAACAAGACAAGCCTTTCATAGGGCATCACTTTAGAAGAGTGAGAATTAAGTAGCATGTTAATGGTGGTTTTTCCCAAAAAAGTTTTATTAGGACATTTGGACATTGGATTACTGATTCATCCCTGCCCGCCCCCTCTCACATTTATTCTAAACCATTTCTAACATGAAAATGTTACATAATTCAATAACTAAGTGAATAATGGCATACAACATTTAAAATATTATAGGAAAGTAGTTAAATGAAACTAGAAGTAACAATATGTACTATAATGTAATCAATACATGACAATATATATGCATCACATCAAACAAATACTATATGTATATGTATATGTATATGTATATTCATATGCATATGCATATGTATATGGGTAAAAGTGCAAACCTATGTTACCTTTTTGTAAAGGAAAAGGCTAACAAAAGTGTAACTATTCAACTTAAATGACATAAAATTGGTATTATTATTTTGAATCTAGAAATGAAGTCAAATAATGAAATGTGTAGAAATAGATGAATTTTAGGATTATAATTTTTCATAATTATTTGGAATAAGAATTGATATATTTGAATCTAATTTTTATAGATAGTTTTTTAGGTGCTAAAAAATGCTAAAAATTAGGGGTCTAGTTCCTACCACAAAACTATATGGAAATAAACTTATTTCTACTTGATTTTAGACTATGCTATAGCTAACATATATATCTAGAACAATAAAAAATGAAAATATGTGTTAGACCTATATTTTCTCTTTTATATGGATTGAAATTTCAACTCACTTGAAATTGATAGTTTTCATCTACCACCACATTTTTCAAAACAAATCTATTCGAACCAAGGGAAAAGTTATATATTCTAGAAGAGGACTCTATCTTCTATAACTTCATATAATTTTTAGAATTTTTTGATATTATTTTACATTTTTTATGCTCAAAACTGACAACTTTTAAAGTGTTAAAGTACATGGTTGTGGAATTTTTTAATTACAATATGCTATATCTAATCAAAACACTATAAACTCTACATGAGAATATTCTTGACTTTGAGTTCTATAAAATTATGTTTATATATTATTAAAAAAAATCATAAAAAATAGTAAGAGTTATTGAAATACCACTTTTCTAAAATAATTTTATTTCTTTAGTAATTGTATACAAACTAGTATAAAACATGTTTTTAATAGATATTTCCAATTGGAAAAGTGTGAAACCATGTATAACTCAGCTAGAATGAATTTATCTATATCATATGTTTGAAAAAAATTTGAATTTTAGATAGAAATACTCAAATTCAGTCATTCTAATAAGTCAACCTAAAAGGTGACATAACCTTGTTTTTTTACCCATATATATGTGTGTATATATATATATTAGTATATGTACATATATGTGTATATACATATCTTAAGAATTAATTAAAATTCTAATTTAGCCATATTTATATTTAATTAATTTAATAATTATTATTTAAGAGTTTTATTTTAAATAATAAACTCTAAATGATATTATTAGTTGAATTAATAAATATATTATTAAAACACCTCATAATTAACTAAAGAGAGAATTAAATTTAATAAAGTTTATTTTAATTAAACTACATAATGTTGTGCATGAAATTAAGATATAATTAAATAATAAAGATAAAGATCAACAAGTCTTCTCTGGGTGAACTCTTTATCAGAGATCTAGAGCTCATTTTGCAACAATTGGGGGATTTGGAGGAGGAATTTTTGAAGAAGATAGTTTTGAAAGGTAAGGGAATCGCTTGGAAGTTTTTTGTTTTTGTCATTTAGTATTAGATCCAGGTATGATCTTCTGGTTTTATGCAGTAGTTGCTCACTCTTTGATTTTTCTGTTATCTCCATGTTTGCAAAAAAATGTTTAGAATTCATCTAGGTTGAAACCCTTATATGTGATTTTAGCATTCTTTGATTTAGAAACCTTTGTATAAGAATTGAATCTAAAAACCTTGTTCATGATATTATTGTTCTTCATTTTGAAATCATTTATACATGGATTATTAATTCCATACCCTTGTTTAATTAACTTCGTAATTTGTAGATTGAATCAATTAAGAAACTTGTGTATTCGGGAAGGGTTTGGAAAAGGAATTAGAATTTAATATATAAATTTGTTTGACTATTTATTTCTTCCTATCTAATCCATTATGTAATTTGGTATTAAAAAACATATATTTGCTAATAAAACTTACTGCAGTAGATTTCTTACTATGATAATTTTTACCTCACTTTACCTTCTAAAATCATATGGAGAGATGTGATTTCTTTTTGTTTATTAAAAAAAAAAAATTTAAATTGTTATGGGGGAGGTGGGACCCCAACGCCACCACCCTTACCTCCTTCTCCCTTCCTCTCTTTTTTTACTAGAAACTTCTCCTTTTTAAACATAGAAAAACTTAAAATTCTTTTTGTGGGTAGGGCCACCATCACCCCATCCCCCTTCTCCTCATGTCTGCATTGCATGATTGTGATGGTAGCCAAGGATGTCATGTAGTACTTGACTACCATGATAGCCAAGGCTACTAAAGCAGTCGGCCACACACAATGTAAGCATGACAACTACCGCACCTTGGGGTTTTTGGTAAGTTTGATTACTCTTTTTGTTATTATTTAAAAATAATAAATTTTGTTTTAATATATTTTATTTTATTAAATATTAATTTTGTTAAATGTTAGATGTCTATTAATAAGTTATGTTATATTAATAGTATTATTAATAAGACTATTATTATTATTATTATATTGATATTATTATATTTGTTAGTTTAATAATTATTATTAATAAATAATATATTATATATATTATTTTATTATTAATTTAAATAACTATTAGTATTAATAAATTAATAGTAGTTAATTTAAATGTAATAATAATATTTAATTATGAAGCTATTGTAAATATATTTCGAAAGTAAGTTGAAAATAGTAATTGGCAAAAATTGGTTAACTTAGGTTTTGGTTGACAGTTCAATGCCATAATCAATTGAATTTTAATAAGATTTTTGAGTCTATTAATTCTTGTGAACTCAGAAACATTAGCATATCAACACTATGGAAATTTTATGATTCAAAAACCTTAGTAATTATAATACTTTGAGAAGAAAAAAACTAAAACCTTACTTGTATATTGGATCTTGTATTTGAAAAAAAAAAAATTGTACTATGGAAAAATGTTTAAACAAGTTCATATGAATCATTGAATCATCTAAGATTCTAGTGAACTCAAAAACCCTAGTGAATCTGGCAACTAGAGAAATGGAAATTGAATCTCTAACTGAGATTGATAACATTATGAATTGTAATATTTTGAAATTAATATGAAAATGTGAACCCTATTTGGAATTGAAAACTCTATAAATGATAATGGTTGGAAGTGAAAATTAAAACCCTAGTTGTTATTTAATCTTTGTGTTTTGAAAAGAAAAAATTAGAGCTTGGAAACCTATAGTGGAAATTAAACTTGTGTGTTTTCCAAAACCTAATGAATTCTGAAAATAAATTTTTTATGTACTCTTTATGATGTGTAGTTTACTATTATGGGTTTCAAGGTTGACTTAGCTTTTGCCAATCAGGATGTTTACTAGAGGCTTGGGAGTTTTATTTTGGGATGTCATGATGAGGTTTTGATTATGATCTTTTATACCCAACCATGGTAATGTGTCATGTGTGTTCTATAATGAGTTTGATCAGATACATTTTGATGTTCTTTCCAATTCTTGTGTACAACTGAGGTGGATGATGTGTCTTTCCCGATATAATCTTTGAGTCTTTGATCAATTATCTTTCGGTTGCTTTCTAGTTTCTTGTATAGGATTGAGGTTATTAAATGATTATTTTTGGTGATTTCATGTTATGACATGGTTTGGTTTATGTCTACTTGATTTTGGATCAGTCCTTTTAAGATGATTGTATTGGTGAAATCTATGATTTGGATCAATGATTTTTTCTATAACTTTCTAGTTTCTTGTTTAAGATCTAATGTTTGGTTTTCATCATTTGAGATCTTTTTCTTTTCATAAGCTTAGGGTAGGTTATCTATATGTCATGTTGGAAAGTGGTTTCGAATGGAAGCTGAGGCCCTAAAGAGGCTATTGGGTAACCCAATGTATGTTATTTTAATAAGTGATAAAAGTTTATTAAGTGGGTTAAAATAAATTAGTAAGATATTGGTACCACAGAAAGTCACAAGGGGGTCTTGAGTATTAAAATACTACCATGGTATCCTTATAGATGACTTGTTAGTATACCTTGTCTGTACAAAAGGATATTGATGCCACGTAGAGATGCTAGGGGGTATGGAGTCCATAGTGGCTACTAGGGTAACCTTAGAGTTGGCTCATGTGATGACACTTACCGACTTGCATAGTAGGATTCCTACATGTCTGTGTTGCTTCTGGGTTTAGTTGATACTTGTATCTCGGTACCCTTTGAGATAGTTTTCTTTTAGGTGATTCCTTGAACCTAGATGTTGATTTTGACTAATGTTTTTTTATCCTATTTGGGACTTTAGACTATCTCCTTAGCACGGTGGGAGTGGTCCATTTAGGTTCCATGAGGTTACGTGGTAGTGCATTTTCTTATTCTGATAATTGGATGTGTTTGTGTAGATGCTCCTTTCTATCTAATCTTGTATTTCTATGATGGATGGTTATATCTATAGTATTGTATTTTAATTCATTGATCATAAGAGATGTTGTATATTATTTTATGATGCATATTGTTTCAGCCTTTCATACCCTATGACTTGTATAGTGGATGATTATGCATTCTATTTATTTCCAAGTGGCATCTTATATAATTGTATATTATTTAAATGGATTTGTACTTTTAGTTATTCTTTAATAAGAATGTGTTATATATTGGAGTTAGTATTAATTAAAAATTAAAAGTGATTGAACATCATGGGACCCTTAAGAATTGTAATTTGTTTTTATGGTATGTGTTTATGTGAATGTTAATGGTTCCACTTTATTATATCTTATTTTTTTAAGTTATTATCTTTTCAAAAAAAGTGTTTGGAAAACTTAGTGGAACTTTAGGTTAATTTATTTTGGTTCACCTAGTATGGTGTTAAACCTAATCCCTAATCCCTAACACCACCCCACCCTTTTTCTCTCTCCCTAATGTTTGATCCTTGAAGTGGGAACTTCATGTAGAGAGAGAGGGGGATTGGGATAAGGGGTGATAGAGAGATGGGTAAGGGGTTAGAAAGAGGTTAAAGAGAGAGAGAATAGGGTGTAGGAAGAGGGAGATGGGATATGACTATAAAGAGAGAGGGACATAGAGAGAGAGAAATATGGAGACAATGGGATAGGAGAGAGAGAGAGAGAGAGAGAGAGAGAGAGAGAGGGGGGGGGGGGAGGGGGGGGCTTAGGGATTACTTAGAGAGAGACAACACTAAAGGTAACAATTAGACAAAGAGAAAAATATTAGGAGTTAGTAGGAGAGATATATTAGAATTTATTTAGTTATTTAATGAGTGTCTATATGTGTATTTGAGAGAAAGAATTAGAAATATGTTACCATTTGTGTTTACCTATTGATTAGGCATTTGGAAAATAATTACTATCGATTTTAGATTATGCTTAATTAAAATTAATGGAAAATAAAATTTGGATGAAATGGGACTAATTTATGTATTCATGTTGTAGAGAGCTTGAATATTTTTCCAATTCATTTTGAATGGAGTCAATTAGACTTTGTATGTGAAAGTTATGGCCTTCGAAGTAGAGCCTCCATTTAGTTCTTCAAAA
Organism: Cupressus sempervirens; assembly: GCA_028749045.1. NCBI lineage: Eukaryota > Viridiplantae > Streptophyta > Pinopsida > Cupressales > Cupressaceae > Cupressus > Cupressus sempervirens. Next base: position 89,901,570 of record CM053790.1, on the reverse strand, counting down.
CCTGATTGGGTTTTGAGTGCACTTTTTCATTTTCATAACACAATATAGTTATTTGAATCATAGAAAACTATTCAGGTTATGGCTTGATGATAGCATAGGGAAATGACCTAAAGGCTTTGGAGACTATTTTACCTCCAATTTTTTTCATTTAGACATTTTTTTTCCTTTAGTATGCAAGAAAGTCATTTTGAATGCATTGTTTGTTAACTTAAGATGTGTAATAGAAAAGTGACTTGAACTAATTGATAATATGACAAAGATTAAATAGATCTAAGAACTATATGTATGCAATTAGTTCCAATTAAATGTACGAAAATAGATCTATAATATGAGACTAGAAGGAAGGTAGAAATTTTCCTTTCAAATATGCAAGGGAAAGTGTTTTTCTACTTAGAAAACTACATATATGAAACTACTACAAGAAACGTAGTTGTAGATCTATGATCAAAATAGAAAACTTGAAAAACCCTAAAATACGATATCATAAGGTATAGGTCAATTTGGATGATGTATACTAGAAGTTTTATGAGATAATAAATATGTTCATGGATCATTAAAACAAATCCAACCCATAATATTGTGGAATGTCTAAACCAGTAGTTTCTAGATCCAAATTTACAATTTTGATAACTTGTTCTTGCACACAAGAAAATCATTTTTTGTTGGGAGGGAGGGGCTTTCCTTGGTCAAACCCCCATTTACAAATTAATCATGAAAGTGATAGGGATGGAAATATATGTAAAACTATAACATAAATGTAGTGATTCACCTTACTTGATGAAACCCTTGTTAGGAAGAGTTATATTATTTCTAGATGATGTTAATATAGAATTTTCAATAGAAATGTAGGAAATCTCCTCAAATGCAATAGATTTCACAATACCAAATCATGGATCCATGGATGTAGATGTGCTTGAAGGAAGAAGAAGATGAATACCACAATGTAGACCTCTTATCTTGATGGCCAACAAAATACTAGATCTTGAAGAGGAAATCCTCACAAATGATCCTTGAATCTTCAAAATACTTTTTTTTTTGAAAAATGAATTAGCAAGAGGGTGTTGGCTCGTGGAAAAAAGAAACTAGAAATACAAGGTTAGACAAAAAATCCAAGATAAGACAAAGGTCAAACAAAGTTAGAATGAGGGGTGTTGATAGAAACAAAATAAAATGGCAAGGCAATGCGACCATTTCCCAAATAAAGTAGGCCAAAACATACACCAAAAAGGGAAGGCGGGATAAATAATCAAATCCTAAACATAGATCACAGAGAAAAATCTCACAAAAGAGGTCAAAACTCACACCACCAAAGATGTAGAGCATGAGTTTCTTCTTAGCTTTTGGACAACTATCCAAGTGATACAATCCTTACATTCCACAATAAAGGAGACCCTTGTAGGGAGTCAACATCAAACACAAAAAGTGTTGAAAAATATGAGCCATGTGAGAAAAATCATGGTGCAAGTCCATAGAAGAAGAGGGATAGAAATTTTTGACCAAACTAGAGGATTGAGCACTAGTAGCATAGGTGGAAATAGTAGGAAGACATAGAAGAACAGTTGAAGCCAATCCATGAGTGATAGTTGAGGTCTAGAAATGAATAGTAGTAGGTTCCTCAATAAGAAATTTTTTAAGATTAACATCATTGTTAGTATTTTGGGATCCATTAAAAGAGGACTCCAAGAGGGATTCATCCACATGAATAGTCAAATTGTCAAAACAAGAAGCCTTCCATAAGGTAGTAGTGACTCTACAACACAAAAGAGCACAATCCAAAGCCAAGTGGTTAGTAGAAAAGTGGCACTAACAATGGAAGGGGAGGCCCTCATAGTCTAGCACTTGTGTCTATAGTAGGTTCCCAACCATAAGCACCACATCAGTAGGGAGTTTCTGAGATAAGTCCTAGCAACCAAAATGTGGATGGAAGTTGTAAGGCCCAAGGTTGTCATAAGCTGACCATCCTTTAAGAACAACCCAACATAGTTTCCAATGTCCTCAAAATAAAAAATTTCCTAGAAATGTGATGGGAGATTAGGAAAGAAAACCCATATTCAATGCAAATTAAGCGGTTTAGTATGAGGGTTAAAATAAAATGTCCTGGGTTTGGTAGAAAGGGAATGATTTTACGTAACTCACATCTTTCTCATGGTAAGATCTTGATCTTCATAAGAAAATAAGGTAGCAATAAACAAACCCTTTGCATAGGGATAAAGCTCAAAATAACTAAAGGAAATGGGATTCAAACTTTTAGTTACTCAACAGTGAAGATCTAAGAGAGAAGTCCAAAGATTTGTAAATCTACTCACCAACTGCCATTACTGAAAGTAATCAATATGCTCCACCACTTTAGGGCCACAAACCACCATGAGTGAGACCTTGTGATGCAATACAAAGTAGGATAATTCCCAAAGAGTTGTCCTAACTTCCATCAATTAACCACATAGTGGAAACACAATACAAGATACAAGATTTGATACCAAACTCAATTCTTTATTCATAAAACAACTAATTACATGTAATGTGTTAGGCTGTAAGGACTTCCTAGTTATGGCCAAATAGAAAGCAAGTAATATTCCTATAGGATCCCTAAAGATCCAATCCCAAACCCTAGCTATTCCAATCTATAACACAATAACACTAGTACAAACTTCCAATGAGATCTAAACTTGCACCCACAAGCCACCAAGAAATCTCCTTATTTCCCAAGACAAAACTACTAGTTCTCCTACACTTTTCTCCTTCCCAACTATTCCATGTTGAATGAATAATTTACTTAATACTTGCAAGAGACCCTCTACTTATACATAATTAAGCCATAAGTCAGTCTAGAAAGTCACATATTAAATAAACCCTTACATTAAATGCATATAAAAGCCACATGTCAGCCTACAATAGATATTAAATACCAAATATATTAGAAGGCTTAAAACACCCATTAAATACACCTAGGAAAAATAACCAAGATCCAAATAGGTCCACATAAACTCCTATGACCACTCCATGTCACAATCACACTTCACATGCATTAAATGCTCCAGGATGGTTGAATAAATATGCAAGAACTTTATGTTGCAAGCCCAAACTATTGAGCATTAGTAACCACCAAGCAAGCATGAGTGAGCTCCAACAAGAATAATTGAGTTCCTTTGAGTGTCAAGAAATATAGTATAAGTTGAGCAACATAGTATATGTTGAGGTTCTTCAACAACCGAGCTCCTCGGCCAACACTATAAATCAATGATGATCGAGCAAACCTATTTTTTGAGCTAGCCCATTTGGTCAAGCCTCCAACTAAGAAATATCATAGAGATGGTTGAGCAGCTCCTATCTTCCAATAAAAATTCCAAAAAATTTAGGAACCTCAGATGCCCCTACATCAAACTCCAAAACAAAGAAGGGCACTATTGAGAACTACTTGTAAGATGATAGTGAAAGTATGCAAGGTAATCATAGACTCAGGTTCTACTAATAATATACTATTAGAGGAAGTAGTAAAAAACAATGGACTTACAAAGATCCCACATGTGTGTCCTTATAGGGTGAATTGGTTGAACAGAGGGTATAATATCCTAGTGAATGAACAAGTTTGGGAAGACATCACTATTGATAAGTATCAAGACAACATCATATGTGATGTACTTCTCATAGATGCTTGCCATGTTCTATTAGGTAGCCATTGGTAGTATGATAGGGAGGCAGTGCCTCATGGGAAGGAAAATAAGTATTCCTTCAAAAAGGATGGGGTCATCTATTGGATATAATCCATAGTGGAAGAAGATAAGGTGGAGAAGACTACTAAAAAGACTTTGTTGATGAGTGGGAAAGAGTTCCTCAAGGATTTGAAGGAAGGTGAAGGACTAGGGTATGCCATCATGGTGAAGTCCAAGGAGAAGAAAACATCTTCACCAACACCTACACATATAGAGGTACAAAACTTATTGGATCAGTTCAAGGATATAACTTGTGATGGAGCACCACCAACATTAACTCCAAAGAGAGCCATAAGTTATTAGATTGACTTCATACTAGGAGAATCATTGCCAAAAAAAAATTCATATAAGATGACTCTAGAGTAGAGAAAGGAGATTGCAAGGCAAGTTCAAAACTTGCTTGACCAGGGTCTCTATGAGTGGTTGGTAATGCCATTTAGTCTTACCAATGCACCAAGTGCGTTCATGAGAGTCATGAATGAGGTCTTGAAAGACTACATAGGAGTATTTTTTGTTGTATAATTAGATGACATCCTCATCTTCAGCAAGAAAATGGAGAAACATATGAAACACCTAGAATTAGTCTTAAGGAAACTCCAAGAGGAAAAGTTTATAGTAAACCTAGAGAAGACTGAGTTCATGAAGGAGGAGCTAGTGTATTTGGGGTTTGTAGTATCTAAAGAGAATCTAAAGATGGAAAAAGGACAAGGAAAGGGTTGAGGCAATATTTAGTTAGCCTACTCCTATATCTACTACTAAGGTCAAAAGCATCCATGGTCTAGCACAATTCTATAGGAAGTTTGTGAGCAAATTTAGTGAAATTTCTGCACCAATGAATGACACCATCAAAGGACACATGAAGACCAAATTAACATGGACTAAGGAAGTAGATGCAAGTTTTGAGAGGTTGAAGAAAGAAGTGGAAACACAACCAATATTTGTTTTGTCTAGTTTTTAGAAGCAATTTGTGGTGGAGTGTGATGCTAGAAACATAGCAGTTGGGGCAGTTTTGAGCCAAGTGGGCAGACCAGTACCATTTTTCATTGAGAGGCTTCATGAAGCTAAGACATTATTTTCAACATATGATCTACAGTGCTGTGCACTTTTCCAATCCCTCAAAAAGTTGATGCATTACCTATTGCTAAGGATTTTTTGTATTCATAGATAACCAATGCCTGAGCTTTATCAACACACAAGAGAAACTAAGTTTGATGCACATCAAATGGATATAGTTCTTACTGTCCTACACTTTTACTATCAAGCAACAAAAGGGGACACACAACAAAGTGGAAGATGCTTTGAGAAGGAGGTTGCTGATAGTACAAGAGGTAAAATTGTAGAGCATAGGATTGAATAGATTCAAGGATCTATATGAGGAGGACACTAACTTTTTAGAGGCCTACAAGTTATGTACTAATTTTGTTAATCATTTTCATAGTGACTTTTTTTAATACACCTTGTAGAATGGATTATTGTTCAAGGATCAATAGTTATGCATCCCAAGGGGATCTATGAGATAAAATCTTATATAGGATAAGCATAATGGAAGCATGAGTGGACACTTTGGTCTTAGAAAGACTTTGGACCTTATGGAGATGTTCTATTACTAGCCTAAGATGCAAGGGATGTAAGGAGGTATGTGGAGCAGTGTAGCATATGTCAAAAGGAAAAGGGCACTTCGTCAAATGCAAGACTCTACCAACCTTTACCCATTCCAAATAGGCCTTGGGAATGCATCAACATAGACTTCATAGTGTGATTTCCAAGGACTAGGACAAGGTTAGATAGTGTGTTTATGGTGGTGGATAGGTTTAGTAAGATGAACCATTTTATCTTGTGCAAGAAAACACATGATGCAAGCAATATTTCCAACCTATTCTTCAAGGAGGTGGTTAGAATACATGGCTTACCATTGAGAATAGTTTTTGAAAGAGATGTCAATTTTATGGGGAACTTTTGGAAGACCCTATGGAAGAGGCTCTAAAAAAATCTTGAACATAGTTATACCTACCATCCCCAAATAGATGGGAAGATAGAAGCATCAGTAGGGTCTTAGGAAACTTATAAAGGTGCTAACCAAGGAGTATGGGAAAAGTTGGGAGAAAGTTATCCCTCAAGCTAAATTTTCCTAAAATGATAGTAAGAACAAAACAACAGAGTTAAGTCCTTCCCAAATATTGTATGGGACTTAATCAAGGGGCATTACGGAGCTAAGGGATTTACCAAGCCAAGACAACATCAATGGGCATGTTGATGAGTTCGGTCAATCCATGAAAGAAGTGTGTGACTAGGTTAAGAAAACCTTGATGGAAGAAAATAATAAATTGAAGGAAAAGAAGGATGATGGGAGAAGAGAGTTGCAATTTCAAGTGGGGGACTTAGTGATGGTTTATCTAAACAAAGCTAGGTTGCAAAAGGGAATTTAGAGTAAGTTATAGATGAAGAGGATTGACCAGGCAAGCTACTTGAGAAGTATGGACCTAATGCCTAAAATGTAGAGTTACCTAAGGACATGGCTATCTCTCCAATATTTAATGTCAAGGACCTAATACCTTATAAGGGTCCTAAGATGGATGGATTAGAGTGTCAAGAAGAGCTAAGGAAGTCTCAGACCTACAAGTGCTTGAAAAGAAGCAACCACAAGTGGAGAGGGTTTTGGATTCTAAAGTGGAGAAGAGTACAAGAAACATGATCTACAAGGAACATCTAGTAAAGTGGTTGGATACACTAGAAGTTGAGGGCACATATATTTCTAAGAAAGATTTCAAAAAGAATGGAATTAGCAAGAATTCCTCTCTCTAGTAGGACCTTAGTCTTTTCTTGCAGGGGGGGAATGGTGTAGGTGCACCTAGGGGTAAAGGTGAAGACCTAATACATTTTTGGTTTGTAAATGGTCTAACTAACCATTGATGTAATAAGTACTAGGAATAATTTCCCAAGCTATTTTTAGGAGGTCTGCATAGGTAGGATTTCAAATGTGAGTCAAATTTTGTCTATTAGGTCCTGACAAGAAAAATTGTTTAAAAATTGCTCAAGGAGGAAAAATATGGAAATATAACTTAAACGGGGGAAATATGTGTGTAAAATTTGTCCTTAGGTTTATTAAGGTCATTTTAGAAGGTTTGGAAATAGACTAGCCAAGTTTGAAGGCTCAATGTGCAAAATTGCAAAAGTTGTCAAAAAGTTGCATTGACAACTTTGCAATTTTTAGAAAATTGCATAGCAACTTTTTGAAAATTTTTGAGGAATGAACTACTTAGTTATTTATAGATCAAACAAAAGGATATAATTGAGTATTGAGTCTATTTAAAGCTTCTTCAACTCATTTTCAAGGGTTGGATAGTTAGTTGTACAGACAATACCTGTAGTGGAGCAATTATGTAATTAGAAACATGGTTTTGAAGGATTGAATAGAGAAAGTAGATTGAATAACCTAATATATTGGATGAAATAGAGTCTTGAGATGATGTTTGAAAATATTGCATTTTTTTTTGTTCTAAGATTTCATTTTCTAGGGTTTTGAAATTTAATTAAGGTTTACCTTCTTGATGTCCAATTTTGTATTTCCAACATTTAAATGGCAATGGCTTGAAAGTCCTTTGTCTAAACACCATGGCCTTTGGAGATCAATAAATAGCCTCTAAAAAAATTGTACATAGTTATTTTATGGTTTGTTCAAGGTAATTAGCTGATTTTCAATCAAGCCCTAAGCAAGCAGTAAAGGCTTGGCAAGGTGCAATGAAAGCTTGAATAGATTTTTAGATGAATAGGGTGGATTGACATGTGCCAATCTAGACTAGAAAATGAAGGAGTAATGTGTTAAGGGTTAATAACTCCAAGGAGGAGGTTGGAATTTTAGTTTGAAACCATTGGTGAAGGATTTAATGTCATTGCCTTTGAAACCCTTAAAATTAGGGTTTTTTGAAGCTATACTATATGGTCATTCTAGGGGCCTAATACCTGAAAAATATTAAATTTTAGGTCATAGGGAGTAAAATTTATGAAGAAACCAAGTGACCTTGTTAATATTTTTTGGGAGCTATAGTGTGTTCATTTTTTTTAGGAGGGCTGATAGGGGCTTTTAGGGCTACAAGGCAAAATAGGGTAATTTGTAGTTGTGGGGATGTGAAACTCACAAGAATGATGTAGAATGGTAGGAAGTGTCTCAAGAACCTCATAATGATGATTCAAACTTGATAAATGGCCTTTTAGTTGTACTTGGTGAATTTTTGGCATTCTAAGCCAAACAGAGCATAGTTGGTGAACTGAAGGGAGAGGATGGAAAACATAATTATTGGGTGAGTTTCATTGTGAAATGGGATTGGGAGGGAGTCCTTTATCTTGGGGTTTGGAATAGTAACCCTAAGTAGGCTAGGAGTATCCTTGAAACAACAAGGAATTTATAGAGTGAAGAAACACCCCATTAGCCTTGTTATAAGACTTTAGAATATTCCATTAGAATTTAACCCTATTAAATGATTTACTCATGACTGTTAGGTCACCTTAATTCAAAGGATTACAGAGAATGATGCAGTTCTTAGAGAGAAACAATAAGACTTGATTTGATAACAAAACAACTCCCTCACTGATTATAGATTACTTATTTAGTCCTCCATTCTACTTTGCATTCAATCTCCTTCAATTCTGATAACTTGTTCACCCTTGAAGCCTTCACTTCCTTAAGCCTTCTTGCTTAATATGCAAACTATAGATTCATCCCTTTATCCACCAAATGAAGCAACAACTCAAGACACCTTGTCTCTCTCTATTTTTTACTATGACAGTTTTCTTTTGGCTTGTTATGTCCTTAAATAGAGAATTGGATCTTTTGTCACTTAAGCACAATCATTTGCCTTAGGGTTAGGTAAAATTTATTGAATCCGCCCTCTTTTCCATTTTATTCCCTTCAAGGAACTTCTCTTACAATCCTCTTAAAATTCACCTTCAAATGATTTATCTTTAATTTTGTACCCATAGCTCATCATACTTATCTTCCACACACTTAACACAATTCAAGAAATCAACTTGGTTGGCTCAGATTGATCAAATCATCAATCTAACTCATTTTGTTGGCACTCAACAATCACCACCTCCTTATGCTTGGTCAACACTATGTTGTCTGACATAAACTAAGTCTTTCTAGTGTTGAACACATTAAACTTTATTTACTTGACACCTAGTAGATTTCTCTCTGCTTGGCACATACTGAACTTACTTCACTCAGCCTCAACTAACTTTCTACTCAGCCTACACAGATTTTCTTGGCTTCCATTGTTTACTTAGTTAGACATGGTAGACACATTTCTTTTCTGAGTCTTCTTCTTATCTTAGCTCAAGTATCCTTTCATTATAGCCTTAAGTAGATAAACAATGGACTATATCATCAAAGTCTTACTTGGTCTTAGTGCTTCTTTTATACACCATATAAAATTTAAACCTTTCTCTAGATAGTCTTGTTATCCTTTGATTTCAAATCCTCTTCATCAGTTAATCAAATGACAACATTCAAACCAAATTACCAATTATCTCACCAGCAAGTAGTAGGTTTCACATCAGTGATAAAATAATAATTTTTCCATGATATATTTCATCAATCTTCCTGATTTCAACAATTTTCTTCAACACCCTTCAAGAAACCCATCTTCCTCCTTCAACAACACTTAATCCTTCTTGCTTGTATTTCACTTATCACTATCAACAACATCTACATAAGAAATCTCTTTTATCTTTGCATTCACTATTACACTTGTGTGTCTTTGATCCACCATTCTTTATATGCATCTCTTCACATATGCATTTGCACATGCACATTTGACTTGACTTTGTACCTCTTTACATAGGAAATTTGTGCTTTATCATTTTCCACAATTACTATAGATCTTAGGGTTTATGAATAGGTTCAACACAATTCATTATATCTTTTCATCTTCTTGATATTCTTCTAGAAAATTCTTTGGTATCTGTCTATTAGGTCTTTACATAATCCTCAACTTGAATTTAATGATCCAACTCATCAATTTTGTTTTAAACACTATTTACATCTCCTATGAAATCAACTAAGTCAGCTAGGAATCATGATTTCCTCAAAGTCATCTTCAATAATGTTACTCCACAATCTCAAAGCTCAGAAACTTGATTATCACATAACACTTGGGTGCTTGTAAAACGTTCTAGCTTGGCATCGACTAGCTTTCTCTGTCGATACAAATGCTTGATCAACACTAGAATTTCTCAAAACTAGTTGTGGCTTGGTCCACACTAGCATAGATTAGCATTATTTTTTCTATTTACACTATTTCTTAGCTTTACTTAACTTTCTTGACATAAATAATCATGTTGCTATATCAAATTGTATCTAATCAAATGTCTATTGTAGCTTCCTTTTCACAACTCAACCTTTCATCTAGGTGCTATTGTTAAGATCAATTTTTCAAATCCTCTTCATCAAAAAAATATTTATGACATTTAGATTAGGTAGAAATATGTCTCATTAATAGATTTGACATCAATGAAAAAAATGACAATTGTTCCAATTGTAAGTTTCCAACAATCTCCCTCTTTGGCATTGATGGCAACATCTCTACATTCCAATAATCACTACATCTCAATATTCACAATATCTCAATGTAGAAATTTTATCTCACTTGGTTACCATACAATCCAAAAGATTTCTTCATATTTGATATAACTCTCTTATTTGTCTATCTCTCTCACTTTTAATTATGTATCTCTCTTTGTCTATCTCTCCCTCTTTTACAAAAATACCAAAGACACTTAAAGTTCATGGCTTCAATCTCTTCATACATCTAAGTTATGTAGATTTTGCATGTCTAGCTGATTTTTGTCATCTATCTATGTATGATCTATTATGTTGTACTTGAAAATCTACCATAGGCATTTCACAAAGTAGAGTTGTATTGTATCAATGTGTAAGATATTCTGAGTAGCACATTTTATATAATTCACCTTGCCTCCTTAAGTAGCTTTTTATAGGGAAATCACCCCTAATTTACCTCTAAGATATTCATGAGAATCTTTAGCTAAGGGTTTTGTGAAAATATCAAAAATTTGTTTTTTGGTATCCACATTTTCTAGCTTCACTTCTTTATCTTCTACTATTTACCACATGTAATGATACTTGATAGAAATGTACTTTGTCTTAGTGTGAATCACTCAATTCTTTGAAATTTTAATAGCACTTATGTTATCACAATAGATAACCACTAGATCTATATGTCCACATATACGTCAAGTTTTTTATTAGTGACACACACTTATTCATATTATATAGCGCTATTGAGCTCATTATATAGTTCATAGTGTTTGTCATGTATTTTAGTTTCTACTGAGTTCTTTGGACAAATCTTAGTGGTTATGGAGCAGTCACAGTTACAATGAAGAACAACAGTGTAAACTATGAATCTCAGTGTATGTCAAAGTTACCAGTACAAGCAGAGTTATTTAGTATTCGCCGAGTTTGCAATGTATGTGATGTGAGTCTAGTGTTAACCAAGCTTCCTAGTGTTAACCAAGTGACTCAGTTTATATTGAGCTCAATGTGATAGTGTTTACCACATCATACAATGTAAATCAAGTGACTTAGTTTATATGAAAAGTTTCAAAGTATCTATCAGGTCACTAGTGCAGACTGAGTTTAGGACAACTTGGAACTAATTAGTATGGATGAAGCTTCTACATCTACCAAGTGCATGATGATGTTGAGTATTGATAGTGGATGCTTAGCATCAGAACCTCACTGAGTTAGTCTTTAGAACTTGAATGTCTTCACATGGGCTGACTTTGTAATATTTGTCATAACTTGTAGCCGACTTTATAATTTGTATAACTAGATTGATACATATGTAATGCATTGTATCATATAAAATATATGTATAAAGTATGTATGTGAGAATATGAAGGTGTGAATGCAAACTAAATCAAAGAAAAGTAGAAATAGTGAATTACAAAGGCTACAATAGTATAAGGAGTAGCAAAGTCATATCTATCATAGCAAGGTTATCAGTACTTAAAGGAATCTCATTCAAAAAATCAAGTTATAGATCAAAGATCACCTACTATTTCATCCTAATAGGTGGATCAGTCAAATCCTTTCACAAGGTATACCTAACAGTCTTTTGTAAATCTCTTTATCAAGTGCATACTTAATCATATGTTTATAAATCCTTTAAAAAGGTGGATGTAGCAGTCCTTATTGCTCCTAATAGGGCCGATCATCATAAGTGATCAATGTAAGCTTTAACAGGCTAAATTTATACTATAGTCTAAAGTAGTGGGTATCTTCCCCAACCCAGTTTTACTTTCTTTTGAGAGGTTTCTAAGTCACCAAATGTTTGTGTCATAGTGCTATGAATGCTTTCATATTATCAGTTTCTTATGCATGCAATTAGATCAAAGTTTATATGATGGATTAAATGCTAATTGATTTAAGAGTTGAATTGTTGAAGTTACAGATTCACCCCTCTCCTCTTAGTAACTTAGGTTAGTCTTAAATATTTCCAGCAATTGTTATCAGAGAATTGTGGTTCTCAAAAGAATTTTTAATAGCTTAAGCAAAGATCAAGGATATGGAGACATTCAAACTTGACAAAGCTATTGACAATGAGAAGCTAGATTTAGAAATGGCCATTGCCAAACTCAAGGAAGCAAAGGAGCAACTCTCGCAATCATTGAAAAGAAATAGAGAACTTGTAATTCAAATGAACGATCATCTCTACATTGAAGAAAAAATAGAAGACCTTCGTTCAAGCAATTTAGATAAAGCCAATGAAGCAATCAAAGAACTCCTAGAAAAGAATGGTTCCCTGCAAGAAGAATTAAACAAACTAAGAAGAGAACAAGAAATTTAGTCCATATTCTTATGTGAAGTCTTGGAACAAAGAAACACAATAAAAGAAGAGATAGATGGAAGAAATAATGAAATGCAGAACCAATCCCTTTAGCAACTAGACCTTATTGATCAGCTCTCCAATGAAAATGATAAAATTATGAGTCTAAGATTTGAAAATGAAAGAATAATGAATAATCAAAATTTTGAAAGGAAAATCAATGAAAGAATGAGAAATGATCTAAAATTTAAAAGAAAAATCAACGAAAGATTGAGGAATGATCTAGACTCTAAGAAGAAAATTAATGAAAGAATGATGAAATCTCAAGAAGACATAAATCAATTGAAAGAGAAAAACCTCTATAGGGAAAAAGGAAATATATAGAAGAACGAGAATCATCCAAGCAAGGAGGTCAAAAGAACCAAAGATCTACTCACAATCAGTGTGGTAAGATAGGTCATACATCAAAAAAATGTTGAAGCAATGAAAAAGAAAAATTCAATGGAAAATGCTACAATTGCAATCAGCATTTTCATAAGGCTAATGAATGCAAAGAGAAAATAATATTTGAAGGCAAATGTCACAAATGCAAAAAACATGGACACAAGTCATTAGAATACAAAATCAAGGTATTGAATCTAGTAGAACAAATTGTGAAAGCAATATTTGGATGGGACTATAACACCTTGTGCAGATGTTATTATAGTGGAGAATTTGGACACACTAGAATAAATTGTGTAAAGCATCATTTGAGGAAAAGATACACTACTAAAAGATGTTTCATTTATACAAAACTTGGTCATCTTGCTAAGAATACTGGTAGAATTGAAGATGAGAAAAAGGTGAAAGCTAATAACATGCATAAATAGATGAGACAACAATGGGTTCCTAAGTCTACCAAGGATATAAATCCAAGCAATGATCAAGTCACTCAAGAATTTAGTGACTCTATCATTTCTACTTAAGTTATCATAGGAGAAACTAAAGCTATGCTATCAAAGAAAATATCTAAAATAATTCAATATTGAAAGAAAAAATGATCCAAATCAGTATCTAGGTACAAAGGGATCATTGAGTGCAAGTGTCTACCAAGTTATCTTCTCTACCAATTAAGGTTGGGTCACAACCTCTACTGAGAAAGGTCTGGAGTGATAAAGATGCATATGATTACCAAGTTACGAAGACTTTCTCAGGTGTTCAATACAAGCATAGTGAATGATAGCCTATCAATGTGATCTCAGTCAGTCTACCTCTATACTAAGCATTTATGGAATTTTTTTAACAAAAGGCATGAAGTCAAAGTCATTTCCTACCATGAAATTACAAGTGCTATTGCGAAAGTTGGATCTTTAGAGATTCCATACAATTTGAGAAAATTTCTAGCTGAAGTTTTTGAATTCCTTCAAACCCTACCAAGTGAATATGGCATCCAGTAGTAGCAAGGTTAAGTGAGAATCTAAAATGTTGGTTTGAGGAGTGGAGTGGAAAGCACCTAATTTCAACCTCACTCCTGTAATCACCAAAACACTAGATCGGAGTAGAGCTCAATCTCAAATCCCTCCAAAGGTACTTCTGGTTAATGATATTCACACTCATTTCAAATGTGTTATTCAAGAAATTGGTGCATTAGAAATGGATGATGCCCTAGGTCAACTAAATGTTAATGGAGTTTTGAAACCCGAGCACCAATATCTAGAAACAAAAGGATTAACTCATATCCCTCACATGCCCCATGAACTTTAAGTTAAATAGATTAGGTTTATCCTTAGTTGGGTACATAATTGTTAGTTGTGGTAGGAAGAACTAGTGTTGATAACAAAGAAGATGATTTACTAAATCATTGGACTCCCAATTCGAGTATAAAGTTGGAAAAGAAACCCTAGGTTAGGTAGAGTTGAAAAAGAAAACCCTACCAGAATGGGATTGTAGAGGAATGAAAATCAGCAATTTTTTTGATATTAAACTAAAGTTTGGTATTCAGGTCATTGCACATAATATTTATAGCTCTAGAAGGTTAAATAGTGTGTCATGTGAAGCTATGGACTTGGTATATAAGGTGGTAAAGAATAATCTATCATTTGACCTTGCCGAGCTATTGTTGAGACAATTCAACAAGAACATGGAAACCATAAGAACTTCAAAGAATAACCCATGTAAGTTTGGTTCCTTGTTTACTTGTCTATTCTTTCATGTTTAGAAATTGTTTCCTTCTAAAGGCACTGTAGTATGGAGAAAAGATGTGCTTGTGCTTTATTACATAAATGAGTATATTGCGGAGATGGGTGAAAATTATAGTAGTATCATGGAGAATTAATCTTATGTATTCAAAGAGAAAATGAACAATAGGTTCTGAATCTCCAAGAAACTAGTTGAAAATTATAAGGATGGTGGGTAAAAGCATAGATTTGTCTCACCGTTTGTGATACCGAAACCTATTTTTGTCAAATCTCATTTCTCTATCAAAACTCATTTTTTTTCAAAAACTAAAAATACTCTTTTATAGATCTTAGATTCAATATCATCATTATATGAATTTTTTTCTTTTTTGATTAGTTATAATATGTTATAATCTCAAAATATTATAAGTCATTATCTCAAAATTTTAGAAGATGCTCTCTCAAAAAATGAAAAAAAAAGTAAATCATATATATATATATATATATATATATATATATATATATATATATATATATATATATATATATATAGAGAGAGAGAGAGAGAGAGAGAGAGAGAGAGAGAGAGAGAGAGAGAGAGAGAGAGAGAATCCTCTTCACAAAAATGTAATTTTTTTTATAGAATGAATAGATTTGATAGGGAAGTTTTGATGGGAGGAAAAAACTATTGAATTCTGATAAGGTTGAACTTGAGTACTTATAACAAAGAAAATATACATAAAAAATAATTTTCTTTTTGTTCACTAGCTATACATGTCATCTATAAGATATTTTCAAATCAAAATAGAAAAATATGATTTACATATACTTGTTTGATGGGAACTACACCCTATATTTTTAATCGTTAAAAAATGGACTTCAAAATAAAATAAAATGATAAAATTCTTACTCAAAAAAAGTATAAAAATTATAGGCATAAAATTCATCCAATTCTACACATTTCATTAGTTTACATAATCTTCATATTTTAAACACAAATACCATTTTTTTTGTCATTAATGTTGAACTGTCACATTCTGATTTCCTGTTTCTTTATAAAAGGTTACATAGGTTTTTGCTTTTACCCATGTTTCATGGTGGATTGTGACAAAGTCTATATTCAAGTAGTTAAGCCTATAATTGAATGGGTAAAACCTCTTTGTTATGAGGTGAATATTGATAAAACCAAAGATATCATTGAATCCATTTTCAGTGAGCTAGTTGATCCTAAGGCTACATATTTTCGAACATATGATGAAGCAAAAATTAGTATTGAACTTGAGATAAAACTTCATCAGGCAGTAAACAAAGGGAAGAAAAGAATTGAAAAATTGAAATCTAGTTCAACCCTTTTGTTAACCAAGGGTAAAGGAGAAGATGAGGAAGCAGAGGATGTGAAAGTAGAGAGGCAGAATTCGAAGAAGAAGAGCCATTAAAGAAGAAAGGAAAGGTAATTATTACCAAGCTAGCCAAGCCATCAACTAAAGTTTTCATAGGGAAATCTTCAAAGAAGAAGCCTGACAAGGAAGGAGAAGACATCATATTTAGTAAACCTCCACCCACCTTCCAAGATAGACTAAAAGATCTAGAAGTAGGAATGGGTATAATAAATTTCAAATCATTAAAATATGAGATTAGGATAGCACAGAAGTAGATTGAAGACCTAGTGATTAATAAAATGGGTAAGTGGAAAAACTCACCAAATCAATTTTCCTCTCAAATTCCCAATGAGTTATTGGAAAAGATAAAGCCATCTTTTCCCTAGCATATCAAATACTGAGGTAAAAGAATCATTGAAGAAAAATGAAGAAAAATTGACTCTAAAGTTTAATACTTGTCTAGTTTTGATCAAAGATATTGAGCATTTTGTTACAAATGCAACAAACACTTGGAAGAATATTTATTCATTACATAAGCCAAGTGATTTTTTAGTCAATATCAAAGATGATAATGATGTTGAAGTAGATAAGGAGAAAGATAAAGAAGAGAATGTTGAAGAAGTAACTCATTTTGATAATGAAGAAGATGAAGAGGATCAAGGACAAGAGGCCATCAAGGAAGCAAAGCTAGATGATGAGGAGACTGATTCAGTTAAGATAGCTATAGCCGTCAATGTCTCACTTCCTCACTCTCCAAGAAAACTAGTAACCACATCAAGTGTGGAGATAGCCCCAGTAAGTTTGATTGTGACCGCTAGTGCCAATCCAATTATCCAATCACTCTTTGCTCCTAGTTAGCTTAGTACATCACTGACAGAAGTGACTTTCACTTCATCTATTGAGCTATAGATTCCTCCTTCATCTACCATTTTGAGCACACCAATTTTGGAATCTTGAGGTATTTCTATAAAAATTCCTTTAGTAAGTACAATAATAGTTTTCATAGCCAGTCCTAGCATATCTATAATTGTTCCTATCCTAGGTAGAATAAGGATAGTTGAGCCCAAGGTTCAACAAAACACAAAAATTTTGAGTAAAGGAAAATACCTAGAGGAACATATTGATTTAGATGATGAAATTGTTATCCCAAATTGGGACATTTCCAAGCTTACCTGAGACCAAATGTAGTTATTTGGTGAACTCCTCCAGAAAAAGGCTAAACAACAAAAACTAAGAGAGGAGAGAGATAAGGAATTTAAAATAATTGAAGATGCAAAGAATATATTTGCAAAGGCTATAGGTATTAAGGTTGACTCTTCTTAACCAATTTTGTATTTTCTAGCAGAGGTAGTACAAAAATTCAATGAAGACACCAAGGGACAAGAAAAATTAGTACTAATAGTAGAGAAGAAATCCAATAATAAAGTGGTAGACAACATTGCTCAATAGATAGCAATTCATCAAGTAGAACTGTCTACAATTTTGGCCAATTTAGGAACATCTTGTACAAATGTGTCATCAATTTTTGGAAAGCTTTATGATGTTTGTGGATTCACAAAAGAAATAAAGGACAAATTGTACAAAATAGATGAAGACATGAAAGCTAGTGCTTAGCAGCTACAACTTGACCCTAGTTCAAGCTCTACACATTTTCAAAGGATAAGATTTTTTTTTTTAGATATGCAAGTAGAAATGCTTAGAGAAAAAGAAAGAATAAGATCCACATTGATTGATATTAAAAATATGATTCTTCCCATCATGGATGCATTACAAAAACATATTGTACACTCAAAAGCTCTCATCCATGACAATAATTTCTCCTTCGTAGATCATATGATAGAACTATTAGCAGAAGTCCAAGTTGTACTTCACACATGCAAGATTTTGCAAGACAATTGGGATAACACCTTGGCCAATTAATCTCAAGGTACATTCAAATTTTCTATCTCATTTTGGTGTTACTATGTAAATAAATGTAATAAATCTTTAGCATTAATGTCAAAAAGGGGGAGAAAAGATATATTAGAGAATGACATGTGTGATGGGGGAGATTATGCAATAAGTTGAAAAATCAATGGGGGAGTAAGATGTGTATAGAGATATATATTGTATATAGAAAGAAGATGTATATTATAGTATATGAAGGATCCTTACCATGTAAATATATATCCCTTACAAAATCAATTTTGCAAAATCTCAAAAGAAGTATACTCTACCAAGTTAAGGAATGGATAAAAGGTATTTAGGAAACCTTTTTAAATTTAGTTTTGGCTCACTTATGCCAAAGGGGGAGATTGTAGACATATTAGTTAAGTTTTCTATTAATGACACACACTTATTTAAATTGTATATAGATATCAAGCTCATAGTATAGTTCATAGTGTTTGCCATGTATTTTAGTTGCTATTGATTTCTTTGGAAAAATCTTAGTGGTTACCAAGCAATCACATATACAATGAAGATCATTAGCATAAATGGTACATCTTAGTGTATGTTGAGTTTACTTGTGCAAGCTGATTTGTACAGTATTTAATGAGTTTGCAGCATATGTGATGTGAGTCTAGTGTTAACCAAGCTTCCCAATGTTAACCAAGTGACTCAATTTATATCGAGCTCGATGTGATAGTGTTTACTGAGTCATACAATGTAAATTTAAGAGAGTCAGTTTATATGATGAGTTTCACAATATCTACTAGGTCACCAGTGTAGATCGAGTTTAGGACTACTTGAAAGTGATTAGTATGGACCAATCTTCTACATCTACCAAGTACATGATGATGCCGAGTATTGACATTAGATGCCAAGTATCAGAACCTCGCTGAGTTAGTCTTTAGAACTCAAATTTCTTCATGTAGGCCAACTTTTTAATATTTGTGGTAACTTGTATTTTGGCTAACATTGTAATTTGTATAATTGGATTGATATATATGTAATGCATTGTATGATATCCAATATATGTATAAAGTATGTATGTGAGAATATGAAATTGTGAATACGAGCTAAATTAGAGAAAAGAAGGAGTGAATTACAAAGGCTATAGTAGTATAAGGAGAAGCAAATTCATATCTATCACAACAAGGTGATCAATACTTAAAGGAATCTCATTCAGCAAACCAAGTTGTAGATCAGAGATCATGTACTATTTCATCTTAATAGGTGTGTCAGTCAAATCCTTTCACAAGGTAGACCTAATAGTCTTTTGTAAATCTCTTTATTGAGTGCATACTTAATTGTATATTTGTAAATCCTTTCACAAGGTGGACCTAGTAGTCCTTATTACTCCTAATAGGGTAGATCATCAAAAGTGATCAATGTAAGATTTAATAGCTAAATTTATACTACAATACTAAAGTAGTGGGTATGATCCCCACCCCAGTTTTACTTTCTTTTGAAAGTTTTTTGGGTCACAAAATCTTTGTGTCATGCTATTATGAATGCTTTCATATTATCAGTTTCTTATGCACGCAATTTGATCAGAGTTTATGTGATGGATTAAATGTTGTTTGATTTAAGAGTTGAATAGTTGAAGTCACTGATCCACCCCTCCCCTCTCATTAACTTAGCTTAGTCTTGAATATTTCCAACATTGTAATCTCTTCTTTCATACCTTTTAGCAATTTCTTGATCCACATAATGTTTGAATAGTTCACTACATCTGCTATATACTAGGCTTCATTTGTTGATTGGGAAATACAATTATTTTTCTTTCTTATCCATGACACCAATATCTTTCCTAGAAAGAATGCACTTCCACTAGTACTTTTCTACCATCAATACTTCTTGCCCAATCTAAGTTAATAAATACCTTTAGCTCAAATTTATCACTTCTCTTGTTATATAATCCATAGTCTTTTATACCTTTTAGATATCTCAATATCCTTTTTACAACCATTGTCTGATTCATTTTAAGATTTTCTTAAAGTATAGAAACTATCAGAACTACTAATGTAATATCTAGTGTGATATGAATAGCATATTATAATTTTTTAAACATCAACCTATATAAGCTTTGTTTCACATTAATAGATTCGTCATTCTTATATTGCTTATGTCCTATTGACATAGGTGTACTCATTGGTCTTGTATCTTCCATTCCAAATTTCTTTAGTATCTCCTTGATGTATTTGGATTGTGTAATGAAAATACCAAACTCCATTTGACATACTTATAATCCAACAAAAAATTTGATTTTACCAAACATAGAAATTACAAATTCCTTCTTCATTTCATCAACAAATGATTTGCATAATGGTTCTCTTCCTCCAAATATAATATCATCAACAAATATTTCAAATAACATTAATTTACTGAAGTACTTTATTGTTCTTACCATTTTTCAAATATATATTATTGTTATCATTTGTTCTTTGAAAACTAATATTCACCAAATAATTATGCAATATTTCATACCATGCTCTTGGGGCTTGTTTCAATCCATAGACAGATTTGTTCAGTTTACATACCATATTATTCTTGTTTGTATCTTCAAATCCTTTAGGTTGGTCAATTTATACTTCTTCCTCTAGTATATCATTCAAAAATGCATATTGTCATCCATTTGATATACCTTGAAATTCTTGCAGGCTGAATATGTAAACAGAGTTTTGACTCCTTCAGCTCTTGCCATAGGATCAAAAGTTTCTCCATAATCAACTCCTTCTTCTTGAGCATAACCCTTGCATACCAGTCTTTCCTTGTCCCTCATTACTTCTCCATTCTCATTGAGTTTGTTCCTAAAAGCCCACTTTGTCCCAATGACATTTTTGTCCTTATGTCTTGGCACTAAAGTCCAAGATTTGTTCTTCTCAATTGATTCAATATCCTCCTTCATTGCCTAAATCTAATATTCATTCCCCAAAGAATTTTTTACTATTTTGGGCTAAAATCCACAAAGTAAGCATGTGTCATATTTGAGTTATTTTCTTGTCATAACACTTAATTTGGCATCACCAATGATTTGTTCAGGTTTGTAATGTCTTCTCACATATTTTTCTAGGATGGGTAGTTTCCTTCTTTACTGTTCTACATGTTTATTTTGAAAATGAATCTTAAGCTCATTTTCTCTCTCGTGTCAAGGTTCTAGTTTGGCTTCTGCATGCTTAACATTTGTAATATGATGGTCGACATTCTCTATCTATGACTTGGCATCTTTAGTCTATTGCATAACACCCAGTCTTTGTTGGTTGGAAATTTGTTGCTCTATAATATTTCATGTTTGTAGAGAGACTTCAACTCGATTTTCTTGTTCATTAGTAGTTCTTGGAGCATCATCATCCACATAGATGAATGTACTATAGTCTTCAAGCTTTCCTTCTCATGCAATGTCAATTCTTTATGAAAACTCATCAATTTTCACATTTGCACTTTCTACAACTTTGTTAGTGTTAGAGTTGAAACACTTATAAGCTTTTCTCTTAGTGGAATATCTTAGGAATATGCCTTCCTCACTCTTTATAACAAGTTTTCCATTTCTATTATCTTGAAGTATATACCATCTACTTCAAAAAAATTTAAAATATTTCACATTATGATCATATCCATACCACAATTTAAACGGTGGAGCATTTGTACCTTTCTTCATTTGTACTCTATTTAGGGTATAAATAGTAGTGTACTAACATCTTCTCTCCAATATATCTTTGATACACTCTTCTCCACCATTAATGTCCATACACAGTCCAATATTGGTCTATTCCTTCTCTTAATTATTCCATTATGAGGATAAGTCCTTGGTGTTGACATCTATCTTCTAATTCCTCGGTTATTGTAGAATGTATTGAACTCATTGTAAATGAATTCACCATCTCTATTAGATCTCAAGAACTTCAGACTCTTCCCTATTTCTTTTTTGACTTTGGGTAAATAACACTTGAATAACTGAAAAGAATCAAATTTATCTTTAAGAAACATCACAATCATCATCCTAGAGTAATTATCAAAACATAGAATGAAATATTTATCTCCATAGTAATTTTGAACATAAGCGGGTCCACATAGATTAATATGTACCAGCTCCAAAATATCATTAGAAGTGTATGTCTTTCTCTAGAACTAGGCTTGGTCATTTTTCCCAGTTGACATTGTTTACACATAGCATTTTCATGCTTCTTTAGTTTAGGTAATCTTCTTACTTTCTTCATGTTATTTATATTCACCATATTTTCAAAATATACATGACATAACCTCTTGTGTCATAACTAAACATCTTGTTTTGCAAAAAAACATGTCTCATTTGATAAATCTAGATAGAACAAGTTACCTCTTATTTGTTCACCACTTCCAACTAGTTTACCATTAGCATCATGTATCTTGGCCTTCCTATTGTGAAATTCAACTTTGTAACCTAATTTTTGTAGTTGTGAAACACTCAAAAAATAATAGTTAAGTCCTTCAACCCAGTAAACATTGTCACATTTTATCATATCAATCAGTTTAATAATTCCTTTACCTTTTACAACACATGGAATATCATTACCAAATTTTATACATCTACCTTTGTATGGACCTAATGTTGGCATTACGTTATTATTTTCATTAGTGACACCACTTATCTATATCAGTATAGCTACCAAGCTCATCACTCAATCCTTAGTGTATACTGAGCATTCAGTGGTTACCTTGTACATTCATCACTTAAGCATTTACACTGAGCTTCATAGTTCACACCGAGCATTCTAGTGTTAATCGAGCTGAGTATAGCTACCGAGTGAATGCACAATCTAGCAGTGTCTACCGAGTTTACAATGTTCATCGAGCTTCACACTATTTACCAAGTGTAGTAGTTACTGAGTGATGGAAGCACAGTTTTTCTCGAGTGATGGAAGCGCAATCTTTACTGAGTGATGGAAGCGTAGTGTTTATCGAGTAATGAAAGTATAGTGTTTACCAAGTGAAAGAAAGGAAAACAAAGGATTCAGTTCATATTGAGTGATACTATATCCACTAAGTCTCCAATGGTTACCGAGTTTAGAACTATGGTAGGTGATTAGTATGGACCGTGCCTTCACTTCTACCCAGTGCATGAGGATGTTGAGTAATGCAGTGGATGTCGAGTATCAAAAGGTCACTGAGTCAGTTCAATGAACTTGAGTCATTTACTATTTGGCTGACTCAATAATATTTTATTCACTTGTGTTTTGGCCAACCTTGCTATTGTAATTATTGGAATGATATATATGTAATGTATTATATCATTTTCCATATATGATTTGTGAATGAAAAGAAGAAGATACATATAATGTTTTGAGAAGAATGAAAGCTAATCAGCAGAAGAGCAGAGCATTCAACAAGGTCTACAAGGAGCAGTAAAGTTTCATCAATCACAAGAGGTGATCTATACTTCAAGGATCTAATCAGAAAATCAAGTTTGTAAGTAGATCATCCTAACAGGTGAATTAGTTTTGTAAATACTTTAACAAGGTAGACTTAACAATCTTTGTATAAATCTTCTAATAGAGTGCATACTTTAGTGTATGTTTGTAAATCCTCTAACAAGGTGGACCTAGCAGTCCTTTGTGCTCCTAACAGGGTAGATCACCAGAAGTGATCATTGTATGCCTTAACTAGCCAACTTCATACTGCAGTAATAAAGTTTTGTGGATATCATCCCCACCCTATTTTTACTTTCTATTTGGAAGGTTTTTGGGTCACCAAATCACTATGTACATGTGTTATGAGTGTTTGATCTCTCATACATGCAGTAGATTAGATGAATGAATGGTGAATAGTATATATGGTTAAAGTTCTAAATTGTTTAAAGTTTTGAAGTTACTAATTCAGCCCTCCCCTCTCAGTAACCTATCATATCTTGAATATTTTCAAAAATTGGTATTAGAGCATTTTGGTTCTCAAAAGAAAGCCTGACAGCTAGAGAAAAGATCAAGGATAATGGAGATATTAAGACTTGACAAATCTATTGAAAATGAAAAGTTAGATCTGAAAATGGCCATGGCTCAACTTAGAGAAGCAAAGGAGCATCTTTCTCAATCCCTGAAGAGAAGGAAGGAACTTTCAAGACAAATGAATGACCATCAGTATGTAGAAGAAAAAGTTGAAAACCTTTTATGATCAAGTAGTTCAGATGAAGCTAATGAGGTAATTAAGGAACTCCTAGCAAAAAATGGTTTCCTACAGGAAGAAGTAAGGAAGCTTAAAAGACAACAATAAATTCAATCAATCAGGCTATGTGAAGTTTTGGAATAGTGAAACAAGGCAACTGAAGACCTAGAAAAAAACAAATAATCTATCCAATCAGCATGAAAATCTTGTGGGTCAACTATCTAAAGTAAATGAAGAAATTATGAATCTGAGATCTGAAAATTAAAGCCTGAGGAATGATTTAATCACTGAAAGACAAATCAATGCAAGCTTACAAAGTGATCTGAGATCTAAAAGAAAAATCAATGAAATTTTGGAAAATGAGTTGATCACTGGAAGGAAAATCAATAAAAGAATGATGAAATCTCAAGCAGAGATGACTCAATTAAATCAACTAAGTGAGTAGAATCTTCATAGACAAAAAGCTAAAGCTAGACTTGGTTATAAGGAAGAAGGTGAAACCTCCAAACAAGGTGCCCAAAAGAATCAAAGACCTACTTGCAACCACTATGGTAAGATAGGTCACACATCAAACAAGTGTTGGAGCAATGAAAAAGGAAAATTCAATGGCAAATGCTACAATTGCAATTAGCATGGTCATAAAGCTAATGAATGCAAGGAAAAACCAAAGTTTGAAGGAAATTGTCACAAATGTAAGAAGCATGGTCACAAGGCATTCCAATGTAGATCCAAATCATTCAATCCAGATGAACAACTTGTTAAAGAAATCTTTGGATGGGATTACAATACTTGGTGCAGATGTCATTATTGTGGAGAATATGGACATGTTGGCAAAGATTGTTCAAGGCATCATTTGAAGGAAAAGAGATACAATAGTAAGATGTTATACATGTACAGAACTCAGTCATATAGCTAAAAACTACATGAACATAGGAAGAGTTGAAGTTGAAAACATTCGAAAGCAGATGAGGCAACAGTGGATTCCAAAATCTATCGAGCAGGATAGTTCAAGTGATGGAAATGTAACTCATGAAGTGGGTGACTCCATCATTTCCAATTAGATTCATAAAGGATCTAGAACTGTATCATCAAGCTATATCTAGAGTAGATCCAAATGCAACAAAGAAAATTGATCAAATCGGTATTCCAGATACACAAAGATCAAAGAAAGCATATCCTTCACTGAGTTGCATCTATCAGGGAAAAGTTAGTTGAAGACCTTACCGAGCTAGGTCAGGAGTAACTAAAATTTTTGTTTGATCACCGAGTTGCAAACTTTTACCCAGAAAATAAATGATAGCCTTTTAAACACTATGTCATCTCAACTACCTTCATACCAAGCATTTATGGAAAAGTTTTAGTCAAAAGGGCAGAATTTGATTTCATTTTTCACCGCGATCACAGAGCTAAAAAATTTCCAACAAATCCAGAGCAAATTCCAAGTAATTTCAAGTGGAGAATTTGTTCAAGATTTTCTTATACTTACTAAGCAACTATGGCATCCAAGAGTAGCAGTGGCACCAAGGCAAAAAGAGGTTCAGAAATGCTAGTAAAGGGTACATAATGGAAAGCGCCCAACTTCAAAATTGTTCTGGTCATTGCAGAGTCACTCAACCCTAATGGAGCTCAATCACAAATTATACCTAAGGTACTTTTTATCAATGAAATTCATACTCATTTCAAATGTTCAGTTGAAGAAATTGGAAACCTAGAGATGGACAATTCCCTAGGAGAAATGAGTGTAGATGGCTCTCTAAAACCCAAGTACAAGCATCTAGAGACAAAAGGGTTAAATCATATCTAAAACATGCCTAGAAGCTTCCAAACCAAATGGATTAGGTATATTTTGAGTCGGGTACACAATGGGAAACTATGGCTAGAACAGCCAGTGTTAATTACAAAGAAGATGATTCACAAAATCATAGGTCACCCCATGGTCAGCAAAGCAAAAGCCACCAAAACCTTAGGCCAGGAGGAGCTACAAAAGAAAACCCTAGCCAAATGGGACGGTAGAGGTTTAAAGGTCAAAACTATATTATATGTTGAACTAAGATTTGGCATTCATATCATTGCCCACAAAATCTATAGCTCTAGTTGACTGAATAATGTACCTTGTGAAGCTGCCTTCAAAATTGTAAAGAAAAACCTTGAATTTGATCTATCAGAATTATTGTTGAGACAATTGAATAAAAATATGGATAGTATAAGGACTTCTAAGAATAACCCTTGTAAATTCAGCTCTCTATTGATTTGTTTATTTTTCTATGTTCAAAAATTATTTCCATCAAAAGGAACAGTTGTATGGAGAAAAGACATTCCCATTCTTTATTAGATTAATGAGTTTGTAGCAGAAATGGGTGAAAATTTTGATAGCATCATGAATAATTATTTTGAAGATTTCAAGGAGAGAATGAATAACAGGTTTCATATTCCACCAAAATTAGTTGAAGACTATAGGGATGATGTATGATTTATGGTTGACTGTGATAAAGTATACATTCAGGTAGTCAGACCCCGAGTTTAATGGGTAAAACCTCTTCCTTATGATGAGTCAAAAGCCAAGGCAACCAATCTTCAGAACTTATGATGAGTCAAAAGCCAAAATTGAGCTTGAAATCAAGCTACCTCAGGGCATAAGCAAAGGCAAGAGGAAGATAGCCAAGTTGAAAACTACAATAGGTCCTCTTATGCTCACCAAGGGAAAAGGTGAAGATGAAGAAGGTGATGAAGAAGAAGAAGGAGAAGAAGAAAAAGAAGAACATGAATCTGAGGAGGAACAACTAAAGAAGAAAGGTAAGGTAATTATTACCAAACATAAGAAAAAGCCCACTACAGTATTCTCTAGAAGAACCAAAAAGGAAACTAGGAACCTATACTGGTCAAGTCACCACCCACCTTCGAGGAAAGGCTTAAACAATTAGAAGAAGGAGCTAGCATCACAAATTTCAAGGCATTGAAATTTGAAACAAGACTTGATGCCGAGAAAATGTAGATTGAGGAACTGGCACTCAACAAGATGGGTAAATGGAAATACTCCCTAGACTAGCTTGCCTCTCAAATATCCAAAGAACTATTGGAGAGATTGCAACTGAGATGGGAGTTAGCCACCCAAATAGTAAAAGACATATATGAGCAATCTCTGAAGAATCTTCTACCAAATCTCATTGGAATAGAAATAAAGGTAGTAACGAAGAACCATGAAGGTAACATGATGATCAGATTTCACACATGTTTAATTTTAATCAAAGACATTGAGCATGTTGTAAATGATGCAACAAACATGTGGAAGAATATCTATCATCTGTAAAAGCCTAGTGAAGATCTAGTTGAGATCAAGGATGATGATAGTAGTGATGGTGATGATTTTGATAGCACTCCATCCATTACAGTCACTCTAGGAGAGCTGCATGCACTTATGGAAGAAAAGGAGGAAGAAGTCAAGGAGGAAGAAGCAAATGAGGAAGAAGAAGATCCAGTTAAAATTGCAGCACAAGTGATTGCATCCCTTCCTCACTCCCCACCAAAGACTATTACATCCACTAAGGAGATAGCTTCTACAAGTGAGATTGTGAGCACAATTGCCACATCAATTGCTCAATCTTTACCGGTCTCCTCCCAGCTCTAGGTATCTAAAATAGATGTGCCGAGGACTTCATCTACCAAGTTGAGTGTTACTTCTTCAGCTACTAAGCTAACCTCCTCAGCTCCTTCATCTATAATAAGTGTACCAGTAAGTTCCACAATTTTTTTAATTAGTTCCAACAAGTTCTACAATTTTTTCAGCGTTATCTGCATCTACTTTCAATCCAGTTAGTTCAAATACTGCTATACTAAGTATATCATCATATTTGGGAAGTAGTTCAGTTTTGGATCAAGTTAGTACTCCTATTGGCATTCAATCCACAAGTCTTATCCCAATTTTTACTGCTAGCCCTTCTATCTCCACTATTGTGTCTATTTCTAAGTCCAAACCAGTCATCACAGAAGTCAAACAAAAGCATCCATTAAAACTTCTGATCACTGGAAAGGAAATTCGAGAAGATATTGACTTAGAAACATAAATAGTGATTCTAAGGTTTGACTATGACACTGCCACCATTGAAAAGATGAGGTTAGCCAGTCAACATATACAGATGAAAGCTACATAGAAGTAGTTGAAATCAAAAAGGGATAAGGAATACACAATAATTGAGAATGCCAAGGATATTACAAATGCTATAGGTGTTGAAGTAGATTCTACTCAACACATTTTGATTCAATTAGAAGAGGCTATACATAAATTTAATGAGGATTCTTCCAGATAGGAAAAAATAATTGAAAAAGTTGAAAAGAAATTTGATAATAAGGTGCTAGAGCACATTGCTGAAAGGATAGCAATAAAGCAAGTTGAATTGTCAACAATTTTCAAAAATTTTGAAAATTCTTGTAATAATGGAACATCACTTTTTGCTAAACTTTGTGATGTTTTTGGATTTACCAAAGAAATAAAGGATAAGTTAAATAAGATTCACATTGATATGCAATCAAGTGCCTCCAAGCTAAAAATGGACTCCTCCTCCACACCCTCCCATCATATCAAGATCAAATTTTTGGCAGATCTACAAGTAGAATTATTTAGAGAGGAAGCAAGGATCCAGTCTACACTTATAGACATGTAGAACATGATCCTACCTATCATGGACACAATGTAGAAAAATCTTGCAAATTGAAAAACATTGGTCCAAGATCAAAACTTCTCAGTGGTTGATCACTTGATCCAATTATCAGAAAAAGTTCAAATTACCCTCACCACCTATCAAATTTTGCAGTAGACTTGGATAGTACTTTTTCAACCATTCTCAAGGTACATCAATAATTTCTATCTCACTTTGGTGTAGCCATATAATTGTATATATGTAGCCTTTGGCATTATTGTCTAAAAGGGGGAGAGATTTAGAGATTTAGAATAATAAATAAGGTGAGATATCACTATAAGTGATAGGGGGAGTTAGCACATAGACATAAGTATATTTGTATATGTAGAAATTCTACAAAGATCATTTTGAAAAAACCTATTAGTCAGGTTGTGTACATATATTTTCACTTATAAGTGTTTTGTCACTAATGCCAAAGAGGGAGATTGTTGGTATTAAGTTATTATTGCCATTAGTGACAACACTTATCTATATCAGTATAGCGATCGAGCTCATCACTCAGTCCTTAGTGTATACCAAGCATTTAGTGGTTACTTTGTACATTCATCACTTAAGCATTTACACCGAGCTTCGCAGTTCACATTGAGCATTCTAGTGTTAATCGAGCTGAGTATAGCTGCTGAGTGCATTTGCAATCTAGTAGTGTCTACCAAGTTTACAATTTTCACTGAGCTTCACAATGTTTACCGAGTGTAGTGGTTATTAAGTGATGGAGGCACAATGTTTACCGAGTGATGGAAGCACAGTGTTTATCGAGTAATGAAAGTATAGTATTTATAGAGTGAAAGCAAGGTAAACAAAGGATTCAATTCATACCGAGTGATACTATATCCATTGAGTCTCCAATGGTTATCGAGTTTAGAACTACATCCTGTGATTAGTATGGACCATGCCTTCACTTCTACCAAGCGCATGATGATGCCAAGTAATGCAATGGATGCCGAGTATCAGAAGATCACTGAGTTAGTTCAGTGAACTCGAGTTATTTACTATTTGGCCGACTGAGTAATATTTTGTTCAGTTATGTTTTGGCTGACCTTGCTATTGTAATTATTGGAATTATATATATTTAATGTATTATATCATTTTCCATGTATGATTTGTGAATGAAAAGAAGAAGAGACATATAATGTTTTGAGAAGAATGAAAGCAAATCAGTAGAAGAGTAGAGTATTTAGCAAGGTCTACAAGGAGAAGTAAAGTCTCATTAGTCATAAGAGGTGATCTATACTTCAAGGATATAATCAGAAAATCAAGTTTGTAAGTAGATCCATTCTTTCATACTAATAGGTGAATCAATTTTGTAAATCCTTTAATAGGGTAGACTTAACAGTCTTTATATAAATCTCCTAACAGAGTGCATATTTTAGTGTATGTTTGTAAATCCTCTAACAAGGTGGACATAGCAGTCCTTTGTCCTCCTAATAGGGTAGATCACTTGAAGTGATCATTGTAAGCCTTAATCGGCCAACTTCATACTGTAGTAACAAAGGTTTGTGGGTATCATCCCCACCCCAATTTTACTTTCTATTTGGAAAGTTTCTGGGTCACCAAATCACTATGTACATGTGTTATTAATGTTTGATCTCTCATACATGCAGTAGATTAGATGAATGAATGGTGAATAGTATATATTGTTAAAGTGTTGAATTGTTTAAAGTTTTGAAGTTACTAATTCACCCCTCCCCTCTCAATAACCTATCATATCTTGAATATTTCCAACACCTAAATCCTCAAATTTATCTTTATCACTAGTCATATGATTTGAGCATCCATTGTCAATTATCCATCTATCAATTTTGTTTACATATGAAATCAATTCATTTTTCTCATCTTCATCAAAATCTTCTTTCATAGAAACATAGACTACTTCATCATCATTACTTTCATATTCATCTCTTCTTCTGTTGTACTTTTTTTCCTTCCTTTCATCCTTATCCTCTTTGTCAAGACACATAGTAGCAATATTACCTACTTTGTTTCATGAAAAATATATAATAGGTAGTTTATCTTTGTATTTACCTTTTCCTCTTCCAAATAATTTTTT
Source organism: Cupressus sempervirens (assembly GCA_028749045.1). Taxonomy (NCBI): domain Eukaryota; kingdom Viridiplantae; phylum Streptophyta; class Pinopsida; order Cupressales; family Cupressaceae; genus Cupressus; species Cupressus sempervirens. The sequence goes on along the minus strand of CM053790.1, from coordinate 89,870,680 downwards.
AATAAGGGCTTCAAGTTTATCGATCTCATCATCAAAACTATCACTGTTACTCTTCATATGTTTTCCTTTCTTTTTGATAAGAACTAATTGTGACTTAAATGGAAATTCAATAGTAGCAGGTGTATAGTTATCAAAGTTAGATTTTTCAAAAGTAGTGAGTCTACCAATTACACCTTCCAAGGTCAAAGTACTACTTGGTGTGCATCCCAGTTCTTGGATTTTAGACACTCTAATGGCATAAATAGGGAGTAGATTCCTCAATACCTTGCTTATCTTAGTTTCATCTTTGATTTATCCATTTGTGCAACAAATTGCATTTACAAATTCTTTAATTCTTGTGCAATATTGTATGATATTCTCACCTTCCATCATTCTCATGTCATTAAATTTACCTCTCAACCTTTCTTATTTAGCTTTCAGGACATTGTCATCACCTCGATATACGATTTTCAATTTTTCTTACATTTTCTTTTGACTATCACAATATTTCATGTCATCCAACTTGACATAGCTTAGGGCTAAGGGAATCTCCAACATTTACTTATTGTGTTCTTCCTTTTGCTTCAATTGATGAGTTGTTAGAGTAGCAGTCGTCACCTTTACATACTATTTATCCACAAAGTTGATAGCAACATGACTGATACTAGATATGTGCAACCTCATCAAGGTTTGCCATGAAAGAAATTTCTCCTTGCTCAACTTGGGTTCATCTCTCTTGTGAGTCATGATCTTTAGCTTTAAGTACCTTCAAACTTCTCTTCTAATTTTCTAGCTTTAAGTACCATCCTCTGGCTTGGTACATTGTGATTGTAATTTGCTAGGTTATGGATCCTCCTTTCCACCAGGCTATGCCTATTGTCATAATTTGTCCCTTTCTCTAGGCCCCTTAGATTATTGGCTCCTTCAATTTGACCCACCTTCTCCTTAACCTCCTCCATTTAATGTTTTTTTTTTAATAATCCATAATACATAATGACAAGATCTCTCTCTATATATATACATATACATACATACATACATACATACATGCATGCATGCATGCATACATACATATACATACATTTATCCATACATATATGCATGGATACATACATACATATATACATACATAGATGAAAACAACAATGCACTTTCTAAGAGTTTACAATTGTACAAAAAAATTAATTTTTAATGAGGAAATATTGTTGAAACAATATGAAAATTGTTTGACATGAGAGGCTTGCAAGTGAGGGTGTTGACCAATCTTGAAAACTTGAATGCTAAAATGTAAGTTATCGATGATCAAAGACATATGCCAAAGTTAAAACACATTGTGATGTTGATTCTAATAAGGTAGAGGAAAATATTAAAAAGTTTGGTAATGAAAATTTTAAGCATGAGAGTAAAGGAGAATGAATGACTTTAGAAAGAGAAGGAGAAGGAGTAGCTTTACATAGAGAGTGCATGACAGAAACAATAGCTAGACAACATATACGATAATATGGGAGCCACTAGATAGAATCCAAGAAAGTGTTGTGGTATGTACTATGACATTGTAAACAGTAGTTTAATTGGTCTAGTCATTGATTAACTAGGTTGATTGCTTCATTAGTATATGATCCAATGGTAGTGTTAGTTATTATTTTGACATACATGTAAACATTATTATTATTCATTATTATATATACATACATACATGAAAAAAATAATTCACTTTCTAAGAGTTTAAATTTTTTTAATAAAATTAATATTTTACAAGAAAATGCATTTGAAGAACTATTAGCTCAGAAGCAAGAACATGGTGTTGAAACAGTATAGAAAGTACTTCACATGAGAGGTCTACAAGTGAGGGTGTTGACCAATCTTGAAAAATTGAATTCTGAAATGAAAGCTATTGATGATAAAACACCTATGCTAGAGTTGCAACACAATGTGAAGTTGAATTTAGATAAGCTAGAGGCAGATATTTAGAAGTTTAATAATCAAAATTTAAGGCTAGAGAGCAAAGGATAAGGAGCAACTTTAGAAAGAAAAGGAGAAGGCATGGCTTTAGGAAAAGATTGTAGGGAAGAAAGAACATCTAGAAAATATTGAGGATATTATGGGAGCCTTGTGATTATGGAATTTATACAGAAGAAGAACTTGCTTCTTCAACTCTTTACGCTCAACTCTTCACTAAAGTTATTCTTCCAGTAGTGAGAATAGCTGCTACAAATTCCTAGGAGCATTCAAGGATGAACCATTTCAAACCATTTTGACCTTGATTTTGGTGCCCAGGCCAACAACATGTACCTCTCAATGATTTGAATTTTCTACATGGTAAGGTATAATGTGCATGGTTCATCTTATTTAGTAATTATACACAAATGAAGTTGAAGCTCATTGTTTGGCGAGTTTGTAATTTTGAGGAATATAAGTAATAATCTAATCCAAGCTTCATTATTTGGCCTACAATATATCACTTCTAAATGACTCAGAGTTAGCACATGGGAAGGAGTATGGGGTCTCTTTATTCCATACTTGCACATGTATGATCATTTGGTGTTGGAGATTCAGAGCCATAAGAATTATGCCCTAATCGATGCCCCATTTCCAACTCAAACCAACTAACCTTGTTCCACATGCCTTATTTTCCATATGAGAGAAATCACAAATATACCAAATACTGTATAAGTTGCAATTTAATAAAGAGGGATGGCAAGTGTTTGATCAAATGTATTTAGTGGATATTCATGATAATTTACTTCAAGGTACTCTAAGATAGAACTAGTTTTAATACATGCTACTTGGAGTCACCTTATTCACTGTTTTTTTGAAGATGATGAGTCTTTGATATCCATTGTGGTGATGTTCAAGAGAATAGAAAACCATATTCCCAACTCAAGAGGACACTACATGATTGTTAGTGATTGGTGTTTCATGCTTGCTATAAACTTGTTGTTTCAAAGATATAAAGGTTTATCTGGACAAGAATGCAACAAGAATCAAAATGCATGTGAACCATTTGACAAAGTAATTCAATTTCAATCCCACGGTCAAAGAATGTTCCTATATAATTATTGGATAGCTTTCAAAACTTTTGTAACTTATCCTTTTTTATCATAGCCCATATAGCATATTGCCAAAGGGTAAAAGTATAAAGTTGTGCCACCTTTTAGGTCGACTTATCAAAATGTGATGCAGAAGGATCCTAGGTGTAAGGGCAATCTTGCATCACCCAAAAATATTTTATGTTCAATCTTTTCTATTTTAATAAGAACTAGTAGATAGTGTGGTAATTTTTTATGGGAATTTTCTATTTTTAGTAAGTTTTTCATATGAGTTTGGAATGTTTCTCATTTTCTATAGGAAGGTTCACTTTAGAGATATAAGTTCATTGCTCCAACTTAAGTATTGGAGAAGGTATTGCATATTTTCAGTGGAAAAATTGATAGAAAAATCATCAAGCTAACTTTTAGAGGCCTCAAATTTCCCAAATGAGGTCCAAAAACCTAATAGAAGGGCCCTAACTTTGTACTAAGCCCATAGATTAGGAGTTGGAATTTCCAAAAAGTGTTTATAATAGCCAATCAGAGTAGTGGTTTGTGAGTTATTTCCTTCCAAAGTTGGGCTATATAATTTTTTTAAAAATAATTGTGAAAGATGTATTTGGCTGACTCTATATGTTTTGTTAAGGTTTGTCAACCCTCAGTATAAAGTTTGAGCATCTAGAAGCTTCTAGGGTGGCATAAAACTACCTTTTTAAGAAAGGCCCAAAAATTGTCTAGGGTAGCTCTAGGTGATAGTTCAGAGCTTGTCTTGCAAATTATTGTACTAAAGGCATCCATGTGGGTTAGCATATTGTACCTATGAATTCTCTAGTTCTTCATTTGCAGCACAAATAAGAAGTCCATATTTTGTTCTCACATTTGTTGTTGTTTCTTTGTTTCTATTGAGTTTATGGTATTAAGGGGAGCACCACACATCAATGGTATCAAAGCTAGAGTTCTTGAGTGTGCGGATAGATCACCAATCATCAGATAGTTTGCACTAGGATTGTGGTTTGAGATGAGTATGTAGACAAACTATTGATTGTGAGGTAGGTTTCACTAGGGTTTTAGTGGAAGTGCAAAAATGCCTCCATAAAGAGAGCATAGTGGCATAGCTGTAGGTGTTACACTTGAGGGTTTTTGAGCCCTCTAAAGGAAAATGAAAGCATCGAAAGGAAAAATATATAGAGGAATAAATCTTTTTATAAGAGATGAAAGTGAGGATGAGGACAAAGTAGAAGAAAATTTCTAAGTAGAGGCAGTTCTAAATCCAGAGGAAGAGAGGCTTTTTAAGGCCATCTCCAAGATTGGAAAAAGACCTAAGTTTGAGGTTCCCACATTTTTAGATAATCTTAACCATGAGGAGATGATTGATTGTATCAATGAATTGGAGGAGTAATTTGAGTATGGAGATATGGATGATTCTAATAAGGTCAAGTTTGTGAAGGAAAAACTTAAGGGACATGTAAAGATCTGGTGGCAGGAGGTTCAATTGGAATGAAATAGAAATGAAAAGGGAAAAATCACTAGATGAGATTGGACGAAAGATAAACTAAAGTGACAATTCATTCCCATGGATTATGAGCTTGATCTGTTAAAAAGAAGATGCAAGGGTTAAAGAAAGTGGGAAGATCTATTAAAGAGTATACCAAAGAGTTCTATTGAGTTCTCATTAGAACTGGCCATTCAAAACCTAATAAGGATAAAGTTTCCCATTACATTAATGGGTTAAGGCCTTGCATTTAGGACAAGCTGAGTCTAGTTCAAATGAAAATTTTTGAGGAGGTATACAAATTTTCCCTAAGAGTTGGGGAGAAACTATGCAAGAATTTTCAGAGTAAGAATAGTGGAAGAGCTCGTGGTGGATGATCGTATGGTTGTTGTAATGATGATCAAGGGAATAAGGATGAAGCTAGAAGTAGCAATCAGAACTAGAGGTAAAACAATTCCAATCTTTTCCATGATTACAATAATAGAGATCAGAGAGGAAGAGGTAGAGGACAAGATTCTAGAAGAGGAGGCTTCAATGGGAAATTTTTTCACTGTAGAGAAGAAGGGCATAGAGCATTTGAATGTATCTAGTGCCAAGGAAGGATAGATCAAAGAATAGAAGGCCAGGCTAGAGTTGCACATATTGATGAAGATGTCAGATCCTCACATTTTGAAGATTCTAAAAGAGGAGAAGTCCTAGTTAACCAAAGACTCCTACTGAGTGGTGAGAATGAACCTAAACAAAGGAGTTTTTTATGCACAAGGTTTTCATGTGAAAATAAGTGTTTTGATGTGATCATTGATGGTGGAAATACTAAAAATTTTGTTTTAGAAATGATGGTCACCAAGTTGAACCTAAAGAGGTAGAAACACTCACATCCATATTGTATTGCTTGAGTAGAAGATGACCATAAGGTCATGGTAAATGATTAGTGCTTAGTGAAGTTCAAGATTGGAAGATACCAAGATTAGCTACCACACGATATCATACCTATGGACCTATGATATATGTTGTTGGGTAGGTCATGGTAGTTTGAGATGCATGTTGTACATGATGGGTGAGCAAATACCTACATTCTAACTAAGGATGGAGCAAAAAATAAGTTCAAGTCATTGAAGGATAAAGAAGAAAAGGTATGTAGTGCTTCCAAAATAAGTTTTTTTGATGGAAAAGAGTTTCTTAAAGGTATGAAGCATGAGCATATGTGCTTTTCTGTAATTCCAAAAGATAGTAAAGAAGAAGTAGAGGAGGTACCTACAAAAGTTGCATATATGTTGGGAGAGATTTTTGATATTGTATCGGATAATGTACCTGAAGGATTCCCCTAGTAAGGAAGATCAAACACTAGATGGATTTGGTTCTAGGAGCCAGTTTGCGAAACAAGTTAGTGCATATAATGACACTAGTAGAAAATGAAGAGTTGAATAGGAAAGTTCATGAGTTATTGTAGAAGGGGTTGATTCAAGAGAGTCTAAGTCCATGTGTTGTACCAATAGTGTTAACACCAAAGAAGAATGGAGAATGGAGGATGTGCAAAAATTCTCATGCTATTAACAAGATCACCATCAAGTATAGGTTTCCTTTGCCAATGATGGATGATATTATGGACTGTTTGAGCTAAGTTAAGTATTTCACAAAGATAGATATGAAGAGTGGGTACCATCAAATTCATATTAGAGAATGAGATGAGTGGAAGATTACTTTCAAGACAAGGGAAGGATTGTATGAGTGGCTAGTCATGCCTTTTGGGCTAACCAATGCACTGAGCATTTTTATGAGGCTCATGAATGATGTATTAAAGGAGTTTCTAGGTAAGTTTGTCATTGTTTACCTAGATGATATTTTGATCTTTAGTAAAATATTGGAGGAGCATTTTATTCATATTCACAAGGTGTTTGATAAGTTGAGCAAAGAAAAGTCATTGATAAACCTCAAGAAGTATAGTTTTGTAAAGGGGTTGGTGTACCTAGGATTTGTAGTCTCAGCTGAAGGTCTAAAAATGGACCTACAGAAAGTCAAGGCTACCCTCGAATGGCCTACTCCAAGAAATACAATAGAGGTAAAATAATTTCATGGACTACCTACATTTTATAGAAAGTTCATAAGAAGTTTTAGTAGTTTTTTTGGACCCTTCACCAAAACAATGAGAGGAGATATGAAAGAGTTTAAGTGGACTATAGGAGTAGATAAGAGTTTTAATCTATTGAAATAAAAAGTTACTAAGTAGCCTATTTTAGCACTTCCTAATTTTAATAAGGCATTTTAATTATACTATGATGCTAGTGATACTGTAATAGGAGTTGTTTTGAGCCAAGAAGATAGACTTGTTGCTTATTTCAGTGAGAAGTTGAATGACGCAAAAAGAAAATATTTTGTTTATGACCAGGAATTTTATGCTATAGTTTAAGCATCAAAGAAGTGGAGACACTATGTTCTTCCTAAGGAGTTTTTTTTTTATACTTATTATTGAGATATTCAATATTTGAATATTCAATGAAAATTCAACCAAAGTGGGTTGAGTTTTTGCAGAGTTATACATTTGTTTAGAAACACAGGAGTGGGAAGTCTAACAAACTTGCAAATGCTCTTAGTAGAAGACAACATTTAATGACAAAAATGTAGATAGAGGTGGTTGGGTTCAAAGAACTTGGTACTTTGTATCCAGATGATCCTAATTTTGATGAGGCATGGAAGGCTTGTACAGAACTATTACACTTTACATGACAAAGTGGTTGGATTTCATGATCCAAGATAATATGTTGTTAAAATGAAGGCAGTTGTGCATTCCTAGAAGTTCAATGAGAGAGAATCTCATCAAGGAGAGGCATAGTGGAGGATTGGCTGGACATTTTGGTAGAGATAAAACTATAGATTTGGTTGCCAAAAATTATTTCTTTCCATAGTTACAACAAGATGTGACAAAGTTTGTATAAAGTTGTTGAATATGTCAGATGGCAAAAGGAGTGAAGAAAAATACAGGGTTGTATCAGCCATTACCTATACCAGAGAAGCTATGGGAGAATGTCATCATGTATTTTGTTCTTAGATTACCCAGGACATAGTGCTACCATGATTCTATTTTTGTGGTGGTTGACAAGTTTTCAAAGATGGCACATTTTATTCGTTGCAAGAAGACTAGTGATGTTATTCATGTAGCAAAGTTGTTTTTCAGAGAAGTGGTGAGATTACATGGTCTACCAAAGAGTTTAGTTTTAGATCAAGATATTGAATTTGTTGGGTATTTTTCGTGTACATTATGGAAGAAGTTGAAGACAGATTTGAAGATTAGTTCATCAGATCATCTAGAGATTGATGGACGTACAAATAGAAGTTGTGAATCACATTTTGGGAAACTTTCTTAGATTCTTGGTTGGGGATAAACCAAAAGGATGGGATATGATTCTACACATACATAATTTTCATATAATAATTTTGTCAATAGGAGCACTAGTAAATCACCATTCCAAATTGTATATAGGAGTAGTTCCAAAAATGCTTCTAAAATGAGGTAGTTGGATAAAGGTGAGATAAGTAGTGCTAAAGTAGAAGATTTTGTTGAACATTTGAAGAACATCCATGAGGAGGTGAGGAGGCACATGATCAAGATGAATAAATAGTATAAGGCTAAGGTAGATGTGAAAAGGATATATAAGGAATTTCATATTAGAGATGAAGTCATCATTCATTTGAGAAAGGAGCATTTTCCAGTGAGTATATATAATAAGTTGAAGATGAAGAAATTTGGACCATGCAAGATAGTGAAAAGGCATGATTATAGATTTATGCATATGAAGTGGAGTTGCATACTGTATTGAATATTTCCCAAGTATTTAATATTTTAGATTTGATAGAGTATTATGAAGCAGGTGATGGAGATGAAGTTGCAAAAGTGCAGTGGAGCATTCCGGTAGCTAGTTTGGCTACAAAGAAGATTGAGGAGATATTAGATAGTTGTGTTGAAAAAAGTACTAGAAACAAAACTTATGAGGAATATCTAGTCAAATGTAAAGGGAGACAAGTTGAGGATTCATCATGGCTAGCAAAGGAGGAGGTTAAGAGTCTTGATTTTCCTCTAAACACCTAAGACATGATGGGATCACTTCTCAAACTACCTTTGGTGTCTAATGCAGAGCATCCTAGGTGTAAGGGCAATCTTGAATCACCCAAAAATATTTTATTTTTAGTCTTTTCTATTTTAATAAGGACTAGTAGACATGTTTGTTACTATTTATGGAAACTTGCTATTTTTAGTAACTTTGTCATATGAGCTCAGAATGTTCTCATTTTCTATAGGAAGGTCATTTTAGAGACAAAAGCCTACCATAAAATTCTCTTTGCTCTAGCTTAAGTATCAAAGAAATTATTGCAGATTTTTGGTGGAAAAAATTGTAGAAAAATCTTCAGGCTCACCATTGGAGGCCTTAGAGTGCCTAGATGAGGACTAAAAACTTGACAAAAGGGTGTTAGCACTATTACAAGCCTATAGATCAAGAGTTGGTATTTCCAAAAAGTGGTTATAATAGCCAATCAGAGTAGTAGTTCATGAGTTATGGCCTCCTATAGTTGGCTACCCAAAAGTTCTAAAATAAGTGTCAAAGATATGCTTGGCCAACTCTATATATTTTGTCAGTGTCTTTCAGCCCTAGGTATTAAGTTTGAGCATCTAGAACCTTCCCAGGCAACATAAAACTACCTATTTAAGAGAGATTCGAGCATTGTCTAGGACAGCTCTAGGCGAGAGTTTGTAGCTTGCCTTGCAAATTATTGTACTGAAGGTGCCTATGTGGATTAGCATATTGCACTTATGAATTCTATAATTTTGCATTTTTTGCACAAATAGGAAGTCCATATTTTGTTCTTGCATTCGATGTTGTTTCTTTGTTTTTGTCATGAGTTTATGGTATTAAGGGGAGTACCCTGCATCAGAATGATTGAATTTGAGTATTTCTATCTAAAAATCAATTTTGTTAAAACATATGATCTAGATAAATTCGTTCTATCTAAGTTATACATGGTCTCACACTTTTCCAATTGGAAATGGCTATTAAATGCATGTTTTTATACTAGTTTTTATCCAATTACCAAAAAAAAAAAATATTTCAAAAAAGTTGTGTTTCAATAACTCTTACTATTTTTATGATATTTTTCTAATAACATATAGACACCATTTTATAGATCTCAAAGTCAATAATATTCTCATATAGATTTTATAGCGTTTTAAAAATATATAGTATATTATAATTGAAAAATTCTACAAGCATGTATCTTAATACTAAAAAAGATGTCAGTTTTAAGAAAGAAAAAATATTAAATCATATCAAAAAAATCTAAAAATTATATCACATTCTAGAGGAGAGAATCCTCTTATAGAATGTATAATTTTTCTCTTAGTTAGAATAGTTTTGTTTTGAAAAATGTGGTGGGAGATGAAACCTATTGAATTTAGGTGAGTATAAATTTGAATCACTACAAAAGTGAAAATATAGGTCTAGAATTTAATTTTAGTTTTAATTGTTCTAGCTATATATGTTATCTATAACATAGTCTGAGATCAAAAGGAAATAAATTTATTTCCCTATAGTTTTGTGGTGGGAACTAGACCCTCGAATTTTAAGATTTTTTAGTTGCTAAAAATTGTCTGCAAAAATTAGAAAAATATGTCAATTCTTATTCCAAATAATTATTAAAAATTATTATCCTAAACTTTATCCATTTCTACACATTTCATTAGTTTACTTCATAATCAAATTCAAAATAATAATACTAATTTTATGTCATTGAAGGTGAACAGTTATGCTTTTGTTAGCCTTTTCCTTTACAAAAGGGTGACATAGGTTTGTGCTTTCACCCACCAAAATATTTAGTGCAGGAGATTTGGAGTCTCTAAATCACCACATCAAAAATTTGGTTTCTAAACTAAAGGTTCATGCCAATCCATGAAATATTGAGCATTAAAAATATATATATCAGCTTCAAAATAAGCCATATGCAAGGGTGACTATAGAAACTAGATAAGAAGCTAGTATCCACAAAATCATATGTGAGGAATAAAAATAAATGTGAAGCTTCTTATCTAACAACACTTCTTAGTGGCAACTCATCAATCGGGCTGTATAGACAAGGCACGTGAATTGTTTGATAGAATTCTACCATGATATTTGTTAAAAATATTGTCTATAGTTTCATTCAAAAGTCAAACATTGGCAGACATCTCGTTGGAACTAGAGGACAACATGCTCATGCAGAATGAAGAAAGCTTGCAAAGACACCATAGTAAAGGGAGGCATGAATCATTTCTTGAAAAGTGTTTATAGAGCGGTCATCCCATGAGATGGATAAAAAGTGGAGTGATAATTACATGGAATATAATGATCATAGAATATGCACAATATGGAAGCATAGACAAGGACATGAACAATTGGACAAGAGGCCTTAGGAGACTAATTTTTTTGGAATTGATTGGTTTTATGAGTAATATTCATATAAAATATGGCTTTTAGACATTACATATTGTAAGGTGGCTTGCAAAAATACCATGGAAAGTTGTATTTGATCCTACTAGATTGAACAACTAATTGTTTGATTTACTGTACCTAATTTGGTTACTATTCTACAAGAATTTGTAATCAAACTAGCTAATCATCAACTAGACCCAATTTACTAGGATATGGCTAGTTTATTTCTAAAAATATTTGCTATGATATGTTTTTGTAAAATTTCTTGCAAACTCTACCCTTTTTTCCTAGTTTGCATTATTTTTGTAGACGATCTTTAGGTAAGTCACTTAGCATGGGTTGAGTGAGTTTTATTGTTTTATTATTTGGATTCTAGAATATGTATGTAGCTAGATCAATTTTTTTGTTGTGCTAAGATGTAATAAGAACCTTCACAAAGATCTCTTAATATACCTATTTAGAAGGAATAGAAACAAACATTTATATATCCCTTGAGGAAAATGATAGATCTAGAATATGGCAACAAAATTGTAGAGCAAGGGCATGGATATCACAAGGGCATGACATAGAAAAAAAATCATAGAGAAAGGGCATTGCAATGAAATTGTAGAGTAAGGGCATGACAATGAAATGCAGAGATCAAAAGGACATGAGAACCAAATCTTAGAGCAAGGCAACAACAATGAACTATAGATATCATAGCAATGAAATTATAGAGCAAGGGAACACAAATGAAATGCAAAGATCATAGCAATGAAATTTACCAATCATAAGGGCATGGCAACATTCACAACTCTCCACCCTTGTTTGGAGCTCTCAACCCTCTTTCTTGCGCAACTCTCCACAATCAAAAAAATGGGGAATGATTTATCTCATATTTTCTATTTTTATTTATACTCACAAAGGTGTACAATTAAGACACCAAAGTCAATATTGTGATAGTGTTAGGGACAATTGCAAGAAAACAAGAAATTCAACACAAATTACACCATTGTCAAAAATTGTTGTCACAATTCAACCCCAAATGTTGTAGCGTCATATTCATATTTTAAAGTTACAAGTGCAATAGGACTTGAGGATCACCTTTAGGGAGAAAATAAATTCACAACATGGAATGTAAGAATAATGATGGTATTAGATGAAATCAATGTAGACTCATTTGTTTAATAAAAAAGTACTAAGCCTGAGAATGAATCAGAAAAATCTCAATGGATCAAGGAAAATAAAATGGATATGAAATTAATAGTGGATTCTATAAGAAGCCTCATTGTTTTTAGTTTATAAAAATATACAACTACATATCTCATGCTTAAACCTTTAGAAAACACATTTGAGATAAATAATACTGGAAGAAATCTTGAACTATAAATACAAATTAATCACATAAGCATGAACAAAGGTGAATCTATAAATGCTTAATTTATGACAATTATAGATCTAAGTGATCAATAGTCTAATATTGGATATGAAATAAAGAGTAAGGAATTATCTCCAACACCACTAGGTAGCCTTCCAAGTTCATGTGAACCATTCAAACAAGGTATCAATGCAAGATCAATACTCCCTAAACTAGATTGATTGAGATATGATTGTGTACAATAAGAAGGTAGACTATTACCAAAGGAAATCAAAAAAAAATACTTATATGAAGACATACAAGTTCTTAATACAAATATGAAGAAGAAGAAAAAAGAAAGAAGAATTTTCATGGGAAATGAAAATATAGAAAAAGATACTTCACAAGTTCAATGTTTTAGATATAACCAATATGGACACTACATAATAAAATATCTTGATAGGAAAAAGAAACAAGAATCTTATGCCCACATTGGAAAAGTAAACTCAAAAGAAGAATCTAAAAAATTTCCATTTTACTCAGCACTATCAAATCAAGTATCAAACAAATCAAGCACCTAGGTAATTGATAGTGGATCTTCCAGATATATTACAAGATTTTGAGAAAATGTGGAAACTATGGTAGAAGAAATTGATGAAGAAGTAACCATAAAAGATGATTTTACACATCCTACAAAAGATTTAGGGACCTATATAATCAAATTAAGCATGGAAATTCAACTAAAGGATGTAGTTAATGTACCTAAAATAAAAAGAAATTTAATACTTATTTCATCACTTGAAGAGAATGAATATGAAATCACATTTATGAATGGGAATGTTTTGGCTTGGCATAAATCCACCACATTCAAGAGAGCCAAACTTATAGCAATAAGGCAAGGTTATTTATATAAACTGTGCACTAAACCTAAACAAGCTCTAATCCTTGAATCACCTAACATAAATTAATTATGACACAAAATATGAGGGCACTTAAACTTTTGAGCCTTTAATTCCTTGGATAAATTGGTGACCGGACTATCAAAAGTAAACTCCTCACATTGTCGAACATACAAATGTTGTGCTTTAAGAAAAAACCCCAAAAGATCATTCCACTCTAGCTCTAGTAAAATTAAAATATATTGGAACTAATCCACTCTAATATTTGTGGACCTATGTCAACACCCTCTAAGGGAAGATCCCTATACTATGTAATATTCATAGATGATTTCCCAAGGAAAAAATGGATATATTTCTTAAAATACAATGAATCTAAGGAAATCCTGAATAGATTCAAAGAGTTCAAAGCTCTAACTAGAAATTTATCTGAAAGGGAAATTATGACCTTGAGAACTGGCAATGGAACATAGTACACTTCACAATTATTCAAAGAATATTATACTAGTTCATGGATTAAGAGGGAGTTCATTGTACCATACAATCCTCAATAAAATGGAGCAGCTAAAAGGAAAAATTGAACTATTGTAAAGGTAGCAAAATCCATGATGTTTGATAAAAATCTAGATTCCTCTTTTTGGGCAAGAGCATCTACGACAGTTATTTATATTCAAAATATATGTCCACATTCCCATCTTGATAATAAGATTCCTGAAGAGACCTTTATTATAAAAAAACCTAAAATAATTCATCTAAGAATATTTGGCTACCCAGTGTACATTCATGTACCCAAAGACTTAAGAGAAAATAACTAAACTAGAACCCTCTGGAAGAAATGGAATATTTGTGGGATATAATGAAACATCAAAATCATATAGAATATTCATTCCTGGACAAAGGCAAGTAGAACTTAGTATAGATGTTATATTTGATGAAGATATTACTTTTAAAAGAGAAAACAATTATGATGAGCCAAAACATCACAATCCTACAATAAACAAAGATGTATGTTCTACTCTTGAAACTTAGTCAAATCATCTTCAAGACACTTCTTATGAAAGTCCACCTAAATTAGAGAAATAGAATGAGTGTCTTCATTAAGGTTAAAATTCCAACAAAAGGAAACAACCACTTTGGGCTAAGAAAATAAGGAAGCTGAAAGTTTTGCAACACTTGTTGGAACATTTAGAAAAAGAAAAAGATCCCAGAAACTAACATATAATGCATTGATGAGTGAAATTCTTAATTCTAAACCAAAAAATTTGATGAATCCCTCAAGAAAAAATCTTAGAAGGATGCTATGATAGAATAATATCACTCCATCTTAAAAAATGATGTTTGGGATATAATTCTTGGACCTAAGGGAAAATTTGTTGTTTCTTCCAAATGGTTCTTGAAAATTAAACATGTTGTAGATGGTAGCATAGAAAAAGGAAAACTACATTTTGTTTCCAAAGGATTCTCATAGAGGGAAAGCATTGATTGCAAGGAAATGTTTGAATCTATAGCCCGATATACCTCTATTCAAGCTATGCTAGCTATTGCAGTAGCCAAAGGTTGGAAGGTTCACCAAATGGATGTGAAGACTGTACATTTCTAAATGGAACAATAGAAGAAGAAGTCTATCTAGAGAAACCCAAAGGATTTATAGTTCATAAAGAAAATACTCATGTATGCAAACTAAAGAAGGCTCTATATGGACTCAAATAGTCTCCTCAAGCTTGGTATGAAAGAACTGACAAATACCTTGTGAGATTAAATTTCTCTAAAAATGTTATTGATCTAAATATCTACTTTAAATATATCAATACTTGATATGATAATTTTAATTATTTATGTTAATGAGATATTACTCATTGGAGATATTACACAACACAAAAGAGATTTAACTTCAAAATTTGAAATAAAAGACTTGGGAATTCTACACTATTTTCTAGGATTGGAAGAATGGTAGAAACCTCATGGTATCTTTTTTAATGAAGGAAAATACACTAATGATATTCTTAAAAAGATTTCAAATGTTTAACTATAGATCTATGTCCACTCCCATGGAGAAAAACTTGCACAAATTAAAGGAATCTAGATCAAAATCCAAATTTGCAGATCCTACACTCTATAGATAGATTACTAGATCACTTATAATGTATTTGGGTAACACTTTACCTAACATATGCTACTTAGTAAATTCTATAACTTCTAGTTGATGTGTGAACCTTTTGAAATTCATCTTGCTGCTACTAAGAATATTTTAAAATAGATATAGGGTACTATTGAATATGAACTTAAATACAAGAAGATTGATCTTGATTTACATGGATTCATAGATTCTTATTGGGCTGGTTGTGTGGCAGATTAGGAGAGTGCATCTAGGTATTGTTTTAGTTTAGGATCCACTATGATCTCTTAGAGCAAGAAAAAAAAAAAAATCCTCTATTGCACAAAGCTCAACTAAAGAAGAATATTTTGCAGCTACTTTAGTAACTAGCGAAGCTATATGGCTTAGGACATTGATTGTGGAAATATTTGGAAAAGTGCTATTTCCTACTACCATTCTATGTGATAATCAAAGTTGTATCAAGCTATCATAAAATATAGTATTTGATGATCAATTAAAGAATTTTGAAATTCCTTTTCACTAGGTCAGACATATGGTAGAAAGGGAAGCCATGTAGTTATTAAACTACAAAATTATCACCAAACCTCTTTCCAGAGTTAAAGTGGAGCACTTCATAAAGAAACTTGGTATGATTAAAATATAATTGAGACCTAGTCTCTAAAATTTACTTCACATATATAAAATTATACATATATTCAAAGATGTTTAATGTGTAAACTCTTTTCTCATATTTGTGACTCTATGACTTATGGGCCCTCTACCTATATACATTATATTTAGATGATGATATTTTTGATAATGTATAACTGTATTAACATTGTGAAGTGATGACTTTAGAATGTTTTTTATCATGATGGATTTCATGGACATGATATCCTTTGTATGTCATGATAGTAGGATCTCATGAAACATATTGATGAGATATCATGAGACATGATGTCTTTCAAATCATTATGTTCTTTATGAGATAATCATGATGAGACACCATGGTTTGTTATGGTAGACATAAAAAATGATGTAAATGCACATACCATAACATAGATATATGAATATCATGAGACTTGATGTTTATTATACTCCTTGATATCATGAGTATGGTGATATCAAAATTCATACTAAGTTGTCTTCCTAGATAAGAGGGAGTGT
Source organism: Cupressus sempervirens (assembly GCA_028749045.1). Lineage (NCBI taxonomy): Eukaryota > Viridiplantae > Streptophyta > Pinopsida > Cupressales > Cupressaceae > Cupressus > Cupressus sempervirens. The sequence goes on along the minus strand of CM053790.1, from coordinate 89,854,231 downwards.
TATTGAATAGTGTGAGTTAGAGACTATAGATTGCACATCTATGTATGTGTATGTTTTAAATACACTCACATACATATATAATCTTGGTCTAATTATATATCTTAAATCTAATCATGCACTTCATATAAAACTAAGATGAAACCTATACATATATATTTACATTTGATACCAAAAATATGATGATCTTGATCAATCCAATATGTTTCTTTATGAATAACATATCAGTCACAAATTAGTTAGTACTAGCTAACTAATCTAATCCTATAGAATATTAGATTAATTAGTTAGCACTAACTAATCAAATTCAAAACTCGTGACTATTGATATTGAAGGATAGTGACCTATCTTGGAAGGAATCCATTGTAATAAATATATATGTGTACCAGTGATTTTTGTATTGAAATTGAAATTTTTGTATTGAAATTGAAATTTATAAACGCTCAATACCTTCAACAATAGATCGAAATTATCATATTTCTCATAATCATTTTATATTGTCTAACATATATCTTGTGTATATTACATTCTTAGTATTTAGATATTAATATATATTGCAGATCTAGATTTAGAGATTAATATATATTGCAGATCAAGATTCAGAGATTAACATATTAAAAATTGAGAACTAGGGTGCAGGAGCACCCTAGGGTTTTGCTCCAAGTCCTACTTCATTTTTAAACTTGTGGTCAAAGAGTTGATCACATCAAGTAAAAATCCATTGAATAAGAACTTTGGGAACTTTGACCTAGCTCACTTGATATTCGCAAGTTCATAGCTAGATAAGTAGTTAAGTTCACTAACTATACAAACTTGTGCAATAGTCAAAGTGATGATTTTGCATGATTGTAGTAGTTAGTAAGATGTAGCATGGAAGACATTTGAAGTGAAAAAATAGGTTAGAATAGGGTTTAGTGCATGATCTCAGTCTTCAAAGGTTAACATCAAATAAGACTTGCAAAGATGTGAAAATAGTTAAAGTGGAAATTAAGCACACATTCGCAACTAAACCATCGTGAAGCAATGACTAAAGGTGGAATAGATCATTTCACATTGTCATGAATAGAAGATGTTAAGCTAGTAAAGCAATAGTGAAGCTATGATCAAAGGAAATGAAAGCATGGTTGTGACTATCAATGACTAAGAACATATTAAGCCAATGAAGGAGCAACCAAAGGTAGAATAAATAGTTTTTCTTTATTGTAAACGGAAGTTATTAAGTCAGTAAAGTAGTAGCAAAGCAACAACTAATGGAAATGTAATGATTTTGCAAGGTCACAACTTAAGAAAACAATCATTTACAAGGTTGTAGGAGTCAAGAGATAGTTAAGGAGAATAGTTGTGAAGCCGTGCAAATCTATATTTGTATGGTCACAAGATAGAGAAAGAAATCTAGGAAAAGAGGTGCAAAGATATGACAAGTGTTCATAGCATCAAAAGTATGAAGAAGATAGTTAGAGGATAAGCCATGAAGGTGTAAAATTCATAGGAGGACAGCCAGGTGCAACTTTGCAATTTCAAACATAGTTAAGGAAGAAAAAGGTGTGATGGAGTGATAAAGACTTGTTCAGAATGTTGCAAGCGACAAAACTCAAAAGAGGAAAAGAATATGTGGAGAAGGAAATTGGACATGTCATCCAAGAAGCAATTATGAGTTATAATGAAGTTGTAGAGTTGAGAAAGGTACTTTGACATTGAATCTTGATGATTTGTTGGAACAAGCTGAAGTGGAGATAAAAGTTAAAGCATCTCGAATGGCATAGGGAGGATTATAAGGACGAATTAGAAGAATTGTAGGAGATGAAGTAGAGATAGGAGGGAGTTGTTTTCTAGTAGATAGAATTTTTCAATGTAATGTAATTTTTTGAAATCAATAAAAGATATTTCTCGTATGTTAATTAGTTTTAAACTTTTTTTTTTTTTTTGGTAGAGCTTATAGGATTAGAATTGTGTTACATAGGAGTAGCCAAATAAATGGATTCTTCTTGAACTCTATGTTTAGTCAAATGGAGTTCTGGAGTTGAAAAGAATCCTCTATACATATGTTCTTATCTTTTCTATGTGTCTGTGTGGTGGAGCTAGCTCTGACTTCAAGTAATGTCTAGGCAAGAAAGGCATGTCTCGGTTAGGAAACTTGCATTGAGAGAGAAGTGAGAGGAGAGTGCATGACTGATTTTTATTAGTCATGAGAAGTGGTGGTTTGATAGTCTTTTCAATGGGTAAGAAGCCTCGAGAAGGGGAACAAATTAGTTCCTCTAGTGCTAGGGTTAGGTAGTCATCCTAGGGGCTCAATAGTGAGTCTAAGGAGTTCTAGAAGAAAGTAGAACTTGGGGTAGAAGGTGACCCTCCCCATAAAATTGGTATATGAGCCATAAGATTTGTGGTTTGTGTCATATTTTGTATATTCTAGATTCAAGTGGTTCTTCAAAGATGGTGATCAATGTTGAACTAGACAAGGAAGTAGATGAGAAAGAAAAATTTCTAGGAGAGAATACTAGGATCCTCGATGAGGCCATAGAGGAGATAAAAGACAAGTTAAAAGAGATGGAAGACATAGACCAATAAAAATAAGATACATATCTTACAAAAGGTTAAAGGGAAGGTAGATTTGAAGGATCAAATACCTGAGCCAGATCCTCCACTTGGTGTAGGAGAACCACTCATCAGAGTCCTCAAGGCATTTGGAGGAAAAAGCCTAGAGAATGTCTCATTGTTCCACAAAAATATGGATGTTGAAGTAGTCCTACAATGTATTGAGAGTATAGAAAACTACTTTGAATGTAAAGGGGCAATCGAGACACAAAAGGTGAGATTTACAAAATCTAGATTGAAAGGACAAGCACTTGCTTGATGAAAGTTTGTACAAGAAGAAAGAGAAAGTAAAGGGAAGAAACCAATAGATAGTGGGAAGGCTATGTTGGAAAAGATAAAAAAAACCTTTTTCACTAGAGGATTATGAGATTTAGTTACACAAGTAGAGGAACAATCTCAAGAAGAAGGATCTTGATGTAGCTACATACACTTAAGAGTTTCAAAAATTAGCTCTAAGGTCAAGGGTATATGAGGAAGAGAGCATCAAGGTGGCAAGGTATTTAAATGGCCTTAAGTGGTCTATTTAAGATGAGTTGAGCTTAATTAGTCTCACCACATTCTAGAGCTATTTTAAAATATCTAGGAAAGTGAAAGATAACCTAAGGAAAAAGGGGACTTTAGTTCCAAGAACAAAGATAGGGGGCTGAGACTTTAGAGGAGGTCCAAGAGGAGGTTCTAGTGGGAGGAAAAATGAGAAAATAAAATATGGTGATTCCAAATGGAATGAGAAGACTAGAGAAAATAGTCAAAGAGATAATTCAAATAGAGGAAGAGGATCTAAAAATGGTAGTAGAGGTAGAAAAGGAAATAACAATATCAGAGTCTCACACTTTAGAAATATGAAATGTTACAACTTTGGCAAGTTGGGGAATCTTTCCTACATATGTTCAAAGAAAGAATCAACATAATCTCATTAAGAGAAGAAGATCAACTATATCCAAGAGGAGAACAATTCCGGAGTAGTTGAACTAGATCTTGATGTAGAGAAAGGTGAGAACCACATGTTGAGTAGAGTCTTAGTTAAAGAACCACTAAAGGAGGAACCCAAGTAGAGAATAGCATTGTCTAGAACCACTTGCAAAATATTAGGCAAGGTGTGTATAGTGATTATAGACTCAGGATCTACTAATAATGTCATGTCAAAGGAAGTAGTACAAAAGCTTAGATTAGCAAAGATACCACATGTGTGTCCTATAGAGTGACTTGGTTGAACAAATGGAAGAACATCCTACTGAATGAACAAGTATGGGTAGACATCACTATTGGGAAGTATCAAAACAAATTCCTATGTGACATACTCCCCATGGATGCTTGTCATGTATTGTTGGGAAGACCTTTCTCATATGACAAAGAGGTGGTACATCATGGCTAGGAGAATAAATATTCTTTCAAGAAAGATGAAGTCACTTATAGGATATAGTCTGTAGTGGAAGAAGAAAAGATAGAGAATGCTACTACCAAAACACTTTTGATGAATGGGAAGGAATTCTTCAAAAGACCTGAAAGAAGACAAAGTTGGGTTTGTTGTCCTACTGAAGCCCAAAGAAGAAGAGGTGAAGAAACCTAGTGTCTTATTAGTGTAGGTACAAGTTGTATTAGATCTATTTAGGGATAACATTAGTGATCGTACACCATCCACACTACCCCCACATGGAGCATTAAGTCACCATATATACTTTGTTCTAGGAGCTTCATTTCCAAATGAAGCTTCTTAAAAGATGACTCCATAACAGAACAACAAGATTCCTAAGGAGATTCAAGAATTGCTAGATAAGGGATTGATCAAAGAGAGAATTAGCCCATGTGTAGTACCAATTGTCCTAGCATCAAAGAAAGGAGGTAAGTGTAGACTTTGTACTAATTCTATAGAAATCAATAAGATAACCATAAGATATAGGTTTCCTATTCCTAGAATAGAGGATTTCATGGATTATCTAGGTAGGCATAGTAATTTTCTAAAATTGATTTAAAAAGTGGGTGCTACCAAATTAGGATAGTAATAAAGTATTGAAACATTATATAGAAAATTTTGTTGTAGTTTATCTAGATGACATTTTGGTTTACATCAAGAGTAAGGAAGAGTACCTCAAACATATGGAAATTGTTTTGAGAAGGTTGCAAGAAGAAAACTTGACCATTAACCTTGAGAAATGTGAGTTTATGAAAGAAAAACTATTTTACCTTGGATTTATAGTATCATAGGGTAAGTTGAAGATGGATAAAGACAAGGTAAAAGAAATTTTAACTTGGCATAAACCAAAGATAGGTACAATTTTCAAAGATTTCATGGATTGGCATAGCTTTTTAGGAAGTTCATCAAAAACTTTAATAGTGAAATATGTTCTCCTATTATGGAACTATCAAGGGAAGGATGACGATAAAGTTTGTGTGGACAAAAAGAGTAGAGGTAGACATTAAACCAATCCTAGTACTACCTAGCTTTGAGAAACTATTTACAGTAGAGTGTGATTCAAGAAACATTTTTGTTGGGGTAGACTTAAGTCAAGAAGTAAGATCTCTGCATTTTTAGTGAAAGCTTGAACGAAGCCAAATCAAGGTATTCTTCCTATGATCTGGAATTACATGCATTAGTTCAAGCACTCAAAAAATAGAGAAACTATTTTTTTTCCCAAAGAATTGATGTTTGTCATAGATAATTAGGCCTTCAGCATTATAAATTCATAGGAGAAGCTAAATTTGAGGCACATAAAATGGATGGAATTTTTGCAGTCCTACACTTTGACCATTAAGAATAAAATGGCTATCACTAACAAAATAGCAGATTCTTTAAGTAGAAGATTATTGAAATAGTAGGAAATCCAATTGAAAAGCATTTGAGTAGAGGAATTCAAAGATATTTATGCAAGAGATAAATATTTCTTAAAAGCTTACAAGGTATGCTAAGATTTTGTAAATCATTTCCATAGTGGGTTTGTTAATTATACTTTGTAGAATGATTTGTATTTTAAGGAAAATCAACTTTGTGTCCCAAAAGGTTCAATGAGAGAGAATTTTATTGAAGAGAAATATAATGGATTTTTGAATGGACACTTTGGATTTAAAAAAACCTTAGAGCTTGTAAGATAATATTATTGGCCTAGGATGCAGAGAGATGTGAGAAAGTATGTTGAACAATGTAACATTTTTCAAAAAGAAAAAGGAACATCATCAAATGTTGGTTTGTATCAACCCTTACCCATACCTGATAGACCTTGGGAATGTTTAAGTATAGATTTCATTGTGGGGTTACCGAGAACTAAAATAGGTTTTGATAGTGTGTTTCTCATAGTGGATAAATTCAGCAAAATGAGTCATTTCATCCCATGTAAAACCACCCATGATGCGAGCTACATGACACATTTGTTTTTTAAAGAAATAGTTAGAATTCATGAGTTGCTAGTCAGTATAGTGTCTACTAGTGATGTCAAATTCATGGGTCATTTGTAGAAAACATTATTCAGGAGATTGAGAAAAAAAATTGTCCTATAGCTCTGCATGCCATTCTCATATTGATGGTCAAACTGAAGTGATAAATAGAGTACTTGGAAATCTTCTCAAATTCTTAACAGAAGAATATGGATAGACTTGGGATCAAGTTATATGAAAAGCATAATTTTCTTACAATGATAGTATCAACAGAACTATTGGTAAGAGTCTATTCCAAATTGTTTGTGGTAGACACCCTAGAGGAGTTTGTGAACTCGGAGAGGTAAAATAACATGGAGCAATCAATGGGTGTGTTGAAGATTTTTCTTAGTCCATGAAAAAAATACATAATTAGGTTAAGAGAATTCTGATAGAGGAAAATTAGAAATTGAAAGAAAAGGTGGATAAAGGAAGAAGGGATGTGCAATTTTAGGTTGGAGATGTGGTATTAATGCTCTTAATAAATCAAGGTTCTGGAAAGGAATGCCTAGAAAATTGTAGATGAGAAGAATTGGTCCTTGTAGAATTCTAGAGAAGTATGGATATAATGTATATAAATTGGATCTACTTAAGGAATTAGGGTTATCAACAATCTTAAATGTGAATAACCTAATTTCTTACAAAGGACCTGAGATTTTAGAGGGTACTCATAAAGAAAAAATGGAGAAAGACATCCAAGAGATTAAAACACTAGTACAACATAAGCTGCAAGCATAAAATATACTAGATTCTAGGGTGAAGAAGATGAAAAGGCATTGAGTATATATGATGGAGTATCTCACTCAATGGAAGGGATTACCTACTATAGAGGCTACAAAGATAAATGAAGAAGACTTCAAGAAATGAGACATTAGTTTGGCATTGTAGCCAACTAATCTATCTTAGTCTCTTTTTCATAGAGGGGGAGTATGGTGCAAGAGAACCCTATGGTTTTATTCTAATCCCTAGTTCATTTTTGCACTTGTGGTTGAGGAGTGGATAACATGAAATAAAGAACCCTCAAATAAGCACTTTGGTAACTTTAGCATAGTTCATCCAATATTCACAAGTTTATAGTTAGATAAGCAGATAAGTTCACTAATCATGTGAAGTTGTGCAACAGTCAAAGTGAATTCTTTGCATGATCACAACAATCAACAAGATGTAGCATGGAAGACATATGAAGTAGCCAAAGATGTTAGAATAGGGTTTAGTGCATGATCAAAACCTTCAAAGGTTGACATCAAATGAGACATGAGAAGATGCAAAAATAGTTAATGTAGAAGCTAAGCATATGTTTGCAATGACTAACAACTCAAGAAGCCTATGAAGTTGTGAAGGAAGCAAATATGATTGTTCATGTCATCATAAATCCATGGGGTAAAGTCAACTAAACTATGGTGAAGAAGTGACCAAAGGTAGAATAAACTGTTTCGCATTGTCTTGAACAGAAGATGTTAAGTCAACAAACCAATAGTGAAGTTGTGATCAAAGAAAATGAAGGTTAGCACATGTTCACAATTGTTAATGTCTAACCATAGAGTGAACTAGTGAAGGTGTGACTAAAGTTGGAATTGATAGTTTTTCTTCATCATGTACAAAAGATGTTAAATTAGGAAAGTAGCAATGAAGTGTGACCAAAGGAAATGTAATGATTTTGCAAGGTCACAACTTAAGGAAACCATCATTTTCAAGGTTGTAGGAGTCAAGAGACAACTAAGGAGAATAGGTAAAAGTCATGCAAGTCTACATTCTCATGGTCTCAAGATAGAGCAAGCAATCAATGAAAATAGGTGTGAAGCTATGACCAGTGTTCATAGCATCACAACGATAAAGTAGATATTGAGATTAGATTGAAGAAGATTATTAAAGAGAAATATTATTGAGAATAGATTGACATAAGTATGATCAATATGCTTCAAACATTTTTTTGTCACTGATGTCAAACCTACTATTTTTTGGTAAGACAACTGATTATATGATTTAAGTACTATCACTTACTTGATTTTTGAAGAAGATTTGATCAAAAGATGTAACAATTACACCTAGAGGAAAGGTTGAGTTATGATTATGTAAAGGAGTATAAGAACCAATTAAGAAAGTTATAACAAGATACATTGGTAATCTACTTAAGGTTACAAAGGCTAGTTACAGTAAGAAAGTATAGAAGAACAAGTTACACAAAGTTTGTTTGTAAAGCTTGACCGAGTGGATTGTAGGAGCCAAATAGAGTCAAAACAAGCTAAGCAAAAAATTAGTTGGAGTTGAGTAAAAGTTTATTCTAGTGTATGCTAAGTAGAATAGTGGACACTAAGTAAAGTTTAGTTAATGCTGAGCACCAATAAACTTTAGTTCATGCTGAGCATTTCATAAAGGATGCTAAGCAATGTAGTGTGTGTTGAGTATCAGTAGTGAGATAATACCGAGTGATTGCATTGTTTGAAAGATCATGAATTTGATGAATTTAAGCTGAAAAGTTTGTTTTCTTGGATTGTGTGAACCAAGTGGAAGATAAGTTTGATGATTTGGTGGTACATAATTCAAGGTAAACTAGTTTAAGTGAATTAAAAAAGCATTCAAGGAAAAGTTTCTAGAACATATATGGAATGAGTTGTAGATTCATTATATCCTACCTAATCCATCCTAACCCTAAATTTGATGATGAAAAATGAGTGGTAAAAGATCTTAATTTCCTCTTTATAGGAATGGTTGGTCAGAAGCAAAGGCTGTCATGTGTGAGAATCTAAGGAAGACAAGGAGTCAAGGGTTATGCTTCATCAAGTGACCTAAGAGAAGAGTATGCATTGGCATGTTAAGCAAGAACGCTTATGGGTATGAATTCCTGAAGGGTGAAAAAGCTATCAGAGATGAAAAGTATGAAGGCCAAGCAAAATGGAGGACTAAAACAATGATCTATAATCTACAAATGAAGTTGTAAGTTGTTATCAGATCAAGCCTCATTGTTCCTCTCTAGTAATTGTATTAGTCTAGGTTAAATCTTTTGGATTAGGGTTGACCTAATAGTAATTTATAAATCCTTTAACTAGGTGACATTTCAAATGAATGGTCTAAAGTCCTCTAACAAGGTTCACTCCTAACAGGGTGATTGAAATCCTTTGATAGGTTTACACTTAATAGTGTGCATTGTAACCTTTAATAGGTTTGGCCTTTCATAGGGCATCACTTCAGAAGAGTGAAAAAGAGTAGCATGTTACTAGTGCTTTTTCCTAATTTGGGTTTCCATGTAAATCATTGTGTCACATGTGTCAATGAATTTATTGTGTTTCATGTTTACATTTATGCAAGTTGATTTAAGAGTAACCCGCTTGAGTTTTAAGTGATTGCATAATCTTATGGATACATGCATGAAGATAATTGTTTTATGGGTTCACTAAGCTATGAAAAGTTTTATTTATACATATGGACCTTAGGTAACGAATTCACCTTCTCTCCTCCCCCCCTTTGCACCCCTCTTAGTTATTCTAAAAGCATTCTAACAATTGATATCAGAACCATCTACTTAAGACGACTAGTTTGAAGGTACTAGAAGCACAAAGATAAAGATGTCAAAAAGAGAAGGACCCAACCTCAATAGAGATAACTTTTCTACATGGAAAATTTTGATGAAGCTACACCTTGAAGGACTTGGAGATCATGCACAATCTACCATTACCACTAAGCATGTTGACCATGCTAGAGCCCCAACTATTGAGGATATGAAAAAGAAGAAAGAACACAACTAGGAAATGCTTGAGATTGCATATGCCCTAAGCTATGCCAAATTTGATGATATCAAATGCCTTGATAGTGAAAAGAAAATGTTCTAAGAGCCAAAGTTGAAAGTCTTGGAGGTAAGTTTGATGATATGAGAATGGAAGAAGGTGAAAATATTGGTGAATATGTTGCAAGGATAAAAGACTTTGTTAATGAAATAAGAGGAGCTAATCCTAAAATAGATGATGATATTGTACTAAGCAAAGTTATAAGAACACTATTGTCCATATATGCTATTAGAGTTTCTATAATTCGAGAACTAAGATGCACACCTATAAATAATCTATCACTTAAAGGTCAAGTAGGTAGAGTCACTACTTTTGAGCTATCTAACTTTGATAATTACAAAATTAAAAATATTGAATCTTCTTTTAAAGTAAAGTTTCATTGAAAGAACCTGATGGGAAGAAGAAGAAGAAAAATATAAAGTATGTATCTAATGACAGTGATATAGACAAGGAGGATGTTGTCATGACCCCCCCCCCCCCCGCCCCCCCCCCCCCCCCCCCCCCCCCCCAACACAAAAAGGGGATTCTAAAAATTATAACTAAATAAAATTATATAATAGTTTATTATATGAATAAAATATATAACAATTATTCTCACAAGGAACATTACTAATGACTATATAGATAAATATCTATAGTCCATTTATTCCACATAATTATTTATACCATTCATAATATAATAAATTTATATTATTCCTAATAATAATGATTATGAGTAATATATATTAATAAATAGTAATTATTATGTAAAATGCATATTAATATGTATTCCTAACCAATGGAATTTGCATTATAAATATTTAAATATAAACTTAGTACCACAACATATACTAAAAAAAACAATAAACATTTCAACACAGATAGGGGCACGACTACTCCCTTCAAAAGACACATCTTGAGCAGTATTTATGAAAGTTACCAAGTAAAGGAATAGGAAATATTTCAATGTGGAACATCAGCAAACCACATTCACTGAACCACATAGAGGGAGGCAGATTAAGGAATGACATCGAATCCAACAATCCAAGGAATAGACTAAGGAAAATACCAACATCAGCATCAAGAAAAGTATGAAATAATATAAGCAATAACAATTAACATATCTCAAGGTAGCAGCATATGAAAGGAATAAGAATCCATTCTTAAAATTAGATAATTTTATTTCCCTTTTACATTAACACTTAGACTAGTATTATCGGTTCCAAACATTACAATAACAAGTTTGAAATAGAAATATATGTGACATCTACATATCTGGAATCTCAACACTCAAATTGTCATATTAGATAATACAAACCATTGCTGAAAGACAAATAATAACTCTCATAGGCTATTAGGAATAAAACACTATCATTCATAAAATATTTGTTTAGCAGAGGTTGCTGCCAATTATATATCATCTTTGCATACATCTATATCTTAGACAAAATCTAGTAATTGATTATTGGTGGAACATCTATTACATAATTATATGTAGTGTCAACCGAAACATCATATTAAGAATTCATAGATCAAACATAGGTTAGTATATCTATTTCATAGGGAAGCTATGATTCAGTTGAATAGGAATTCAATCAATATATTAGTATTGCTATGATCTCTTAACTTTGCATAGTCTACAAAGAATATAACGACTAAAATTAGATTCTATCACATTTAATCAACAAAGAAACCTTTTGCCAAAATATTTCTTGCATAAAGATAAGAAACTAAGGGCAGTTGAGGTATAACGAAAATGGGACATTATAGATGTCAAACAACTTGAAGCGCTACTTGCAAGAAGATTCCACAAAGCTAAAGGCAAGTTCAAAGGTAAATTACCTATCACTTGTTTCAATTTTAGTGAGGTTGGTCATATTCCTACTTGATGTCTAGAGAAGAAGAATTACAGAGGTGGTGACAAGAACAAAAGTAGGAGAGATGAAGACAAAAAATTCTACAAAGACAAAGGCAAAAAGTCAAGCTACATTGTTGAAGAGGAAAGAAAAGATGAATATGGTGAACATGATGATGAAGTGGTGTATGTTTCAATGAAAGAAAAATCTGATGAAGATGAGATAACTACACTTGTGACATGTGAACAATAATGAAAATGGATTATTGATAGTGGGTGTTCACATCACATGACTGAAGAAAAAAGTAAGTTCATTACCATAAATTGTTATGATAGAAATAGTGTAGGATATGGTAATGATGAACCATGTCTGATAAAAGGAAAAGGTTCTATCAAACTCAAAAATAATATTTTATGTGAAAATGCTTACTATGTTGAAGGACATAACTATAATTTGTTGAGTGTGTCACAACTAAATAATTCAAGATGCAAAGTTGAGTTTGAAAAAAAGATTGCTAAGATATATGACATAGATGGAAGGCTAATTGGAAAAGGTGATTAGACTAGGAGTAATTTATTCTATCTTGACATAGAGGATGCTACTTGTCTAATTGTAAAATTTGATAATGCATGGCTATGACACAAGAGGTTATTTCTTTCTAATTTTGATAACTTGGTTAGTATAAGTAATATGAGAAAGGTTAGAGGTTTTCCTAGGTTGAAGAAGCCTGATAATGTAATGTGCAAATAATGTTAGTTAGGGAAAATGACAAAGTCAAGTTTTAAGATAAAAACTTATACCTCTAAAGGTATACTAGAGATTGTTCATACTAACTTGTGTGGACCAACTGATGTCGAAAGCTACAAAGGAGATAAGTATATTATGTTGTTTGTTGATGATTATTCTAGAATGATGATAGTTATGTTTATAGAATAGAAATCTAATGCTTTCCAAATGTTCAAGCAGTACCTAGCAAGAGTTGAGAAAGAAACAAGTAAAAGTCTAAAGTGTTTAAGATCTGACAAGGGTGGAGAATTTACATCAAATAAGTTTGAGATGTTCTGTAATAATAGAGGAATCAAAAGAAAAATATTTTCCCCTAGAAACCCTCAACAAAATGGAAATTCTACAAGGAGGAATAGGTCTATAAGAGACTATGCTAGAACACTTATGATGGAGAAATATATTGCTTTGAAATATTGGAGAGGAGCTATAAATATAGTTGTCTATACCTTAAACCAAGTACAAGTCGAGAAAGGTACTCATTCAACACCTTTTGAACTATGGCATGGATACTCACCCAATGTAAATTACTTTAAGGTATTTGCATGCAAATATTACATTCTTAAAGACTTTAGGAATGGTAAACTAGATGCAAAGAGTGAAGAATGTATATTTTGACGATATACCATAAGAAGTAAAGCTTATAAATGTTTAAATACTAACATTAAAAAAAATTATGGAAAGTGAAAATGTGAACTTTGATGAATATATAGAAGTATATGAGGTTTAACCTATAAAAGAACCAAAACAATACAAATCATTTGTATACTTTGAAGAAGGTATGCCTATTGAAGAAGATACTACAAATCAAGCTATAAACCAACAACAAGTTTGAGTAACTATCAAATCACATACTATGAATGTCGACTTCCATTCATGAACTAAGCTACATTTAGATGTTGAGTTACAGAATGAAGTTGAAGCACATTCTGTACAAATTTTTCCTAGGGAAAAATTCACCCAACACCAAGAAGCACAATAACTAGCACAAATAGACCAACATAATATGATCAAAATAACAATATGATATTCAATTTTTTGTATAGTACACTAGAGGTGATTTTATATAAAGGCCTCTATGATGCATCTAGAATGCCTAGGAGTTAGCAACATGATAAGTCTTACAACCAGGCACATGTCCACTAGGTGTGGATTATCCTCCATTAAGCATAGGTGTTAGTGAGATGATGAGAGGATAAGCCTACAAAGGTGTAACATGTATAATTATGTTGTAGACACCATGTGCTAAAATAATAGTTTGAATAAATATGTTGTCAACATGACAACTACATTGAACATGCAAATTCCAATGATGTAGATACCATGTGCTAAATTGGAGTTTCTTACTCCTGTGTTGTCAACAAGACAACTCATATGAGTATGCACACTCCTAGGTGTCTAACCTAAGAAATAATAAAATAATACATTTATCCTAAGTAAAATTAAGTAAAGTGCAAATAATAATTATTTACACTAACACCCCCCCTTAACTACAACTTAGGGGAATGATCTTAAGCTTACAAAAGCTATGATGAAATGCATAATGGGTCTTGGCTACTAGGCCATGTTAGGTACCCAAGTACAATGTAATGTTAAAATGAAATGAAGTTTCCTTACGAATGGAGAAAGAGTGAAAACCTCATGGGAAAACCCTCCCCCAAAAAGAAAGATATGTAAAATAGAAAAGAGAAGGATCATGTGATCCCCCCTAGTGAAAAATCCCTCACTCCTAAGAGATCTCTCAAATGAATATACTTGACCTCAATAAATAGCTTGGTGAAGATGTTGACTACTTGCTACTCTATCAGACAATAATATAGTGTGATTACTTGCTCATGAATCAACTCTCTCATGTAGTGCATATGAGCCTCAATATGTTTGGTGTGATGATGTTGCATTGGATGTTTTTAGATCTCAATAGCATTTGACTGTGGGTCTGGGTAGATCAAATCCAAACTCCTTCAGAATTTATTATAGCCAAATAATTTCTCTCATTGTATTCATAACTACTTGATAGTCAACCTTAGTTGATGAGGGAGAAATGGTGTTTTTTTTTTTACTCTATAAATAAATGGGCCCAAACCAAGATGAAACACATATCCTAAAGTAGACTTGCGAGAATCAATGTGTCCTGCATAGTCAGATTTTGTATATCCCACTAAGTAAAGTCCTATACTAGCTACATAGTGTATCTTATGTGTATGTGTACCTTGTATATAGTGCAAGATTTGTTTGGCTGCCTTCCAATTAAGTTCATGTGGCTCTTGTATGAAGCAAGAAACCATGTCCAATACAAATGAAATATGAGGGGGTGTATGTGTCAATTAGATGAGGCGTTCCACCAACTTTCTATACAAAGTTACATCAATAAGTGGAGATGAACACTTTGTTTCTAACTTAACACTCTAAAGGAATGGGGTAGATGTAGCCTTGTAGTCACTCATGTGAAACTGAGCTAGAAGATCAAGGGCATACTTAAGCTATGATATTGTAATCCTTGATGAGGACTGATGTATCTCGATACCAAGGAAATAGTGTAGTAGACCCAAGTCTATCATCAAATACCTATCCTACAAAGTAGCCTTAACATTGTCAATGATGGATTCAGTACTTCCTATGATGATCAAGTCATCCACATAAAGTACAAAGAGAAAATGTGAATCATCCCTCTAAAGAATGTAGACATTTAGATTGGAATGAAATTTGGTGAAGCCTTTGGAGAAAACAAAGGAAATCATCTTGGCATAGCAAGTTTTGGGAGCTTGTTTAAGTCCATATATAGACTTCCTTAATTTGAAAACAAAGGAAACATCCTATATGAATCCCTATGGCTACTTCATATATATCTCTTCATATAGATAACCATTCAAAAATGTGCTCTTCACATCCATCTAATGAACAATCCATCTTTGAGATACTATAATAGCTATTGTCAAACAAATGGAATTCTCTTCGCCACTAGTGCAAAGGTATCAGTGTAATCAATGTCAAGTGCCTAAGAAAAACCATTTGCAACAAGTCAACCTTTATGTTTATCAACACTTCCATCCACTACAAATTTGGTCTAATAGATCCACTTGCACATAACCAAATTTCTTCCCTTAGGAAGAGACACTAAGTCCCATGTATCATTTATCATAAGAGATTTATACTCTTCCTCCATTGATCTATCCCATTCTAGAATATGTAATGCTTCTTTAAATGATTTTTGATCTAAAGCAACTGTAATATAAGCATGTGGGAGTGAGTTGTGTTATAACCTTGTCCTTTGATTATCTGATGGATTCCCTGCCAATGGTCCTACTGCATCTAATGTCTGCTTAGTCTATCTAGGTCTACTGGAAGAAGATGTAGTGGGAGTGTCCTCAATCTCAACTAGCTAATGCCTCTATGTTGGTTGGGGACAAACATCTTCCAAATCACTATTATGACTATCACTCTCTTTGATAAAGGAGGAAGGAGGAGTTGAAGAAGAAAAACTTCAAAAATTTTCTTCAAAATGTACACTTCTCTCATAGAATATATCATGTGTCTCTAGATCCATTAACTTGTAGGCTTTGTGTGAGTTTGCATATCCAAAAAAGATGCAAGGTTTGCTTTGTACTTCTAATGCCTTACAATTTATTGGAGGTATTCATGCCCATGCTAGACAACAAAAGATTCTAAAGTGCTTAACCATAGGTTTCCTACCAGCCCATGCTTCAAAAGGAGTTACACCATCCAAAACTTTGTGAGGACTTCTATTCTAGATATAGTTACCACAATTCATTGCTTCTGCCCATAAGACTTGATCAAGGGACTTTTTTAGTAGCATGCAAGTGGTTATCACTTTAAGTTTTCTATTTTTCCTTTTAGCAACACCATTTTGTTGTGGCATATATGGTAGTGAATGCTAAAGATCAATACCCGCTTGAGTACAAAAGTCTATTAGTCTTGTGTTCACATACTCCCTCCCATTATCTGTTCAAAGAATTTTGATGATTTCCCCTAACGATATTTCCACTTGAGCCTTGAAGCTAATAAATTTTTCATACACTTCACTCTAATGAGCCATGAAGAAAACCCAAGTAAAGTGAGTGTAGTCATCTATGAAGGTGAGTGCATAGTGAGACTTGTCAAATGATGGCAATGGAAATGGTCCTACCACATCACTATGAACCAATTCAAGAACACATTGTTCTCTCCAAGTCTTCCCCTTTTCATACAATTTCTCTAGATGTTTCCCAAGTGAGAAACCTAAAAAAGCACCTTATGAAAACTGAATTTGAGGTAGACCATTGACCATTTTCTTCTTGCTAAGATACTAAAAATATCTATTATTGAGATGTCCATATCTATCATGCCACAGGTTTCTTTCTACATTTGAATGTAATAACAAGGCTTGTGCATTTGATCTTGGAAAAATCGAGGAGAAAGTGTAAAGCCTTGAATCATGATTGGCTTCACCTATTGCTATCATAGAGTCATCCTTAATGCTTTTCACTACCACTAAATCTGGAAGAAATTCCACTTTATTTCCACCTCCATAGTGATTCATTTGGTAGACTAAAAGAAGATTAGAGGTAGGGTTAGGAACACATAGAACATCCTTGAACATTCCATTGTTCATTTCAACTTCACCTTTACCTTCAAATTCTACCTTACTATCATCACCTACAAAGATGTGTGGTACCTCTAAATGTGTCATGGAAGAGAAATCTCACTTTGACACACATATAATGTGTGGCACCTAAATCAATGATCCATTCTCCCTAAATAATAGTATTTTTGAGTAAAGCATGCCCTTTTCCCTTAGAATTTGAGGATGGAGTTCCTTTGTCCTTATAATAATTAGGCACTAGAACATTGCATTTCTTTATGATGTGCTTCAACTCATCAATCTACTTATGCAAACATTGATGTTCATCATGACCCAACTTCTTGCAATAGGCACACTTTTTCTTCTCCTGATTAGTGTCCCCCTTCTTGTTTGTATTTGAGGAAGACTTGCCTTGTTGATTTGATGGTTGTGTTGTCTTTTTTGCATCCTCTTGTTTGTTATTCTTCCACTTCTTCTTTTTTCCCTTTCCTTTGTTTGAACTTTGACTAGCTGAATTTTGAGAACCCTCATTATTAGCCACCAATGCCTTAGACTTGGATGACTAGAGAATCCCCATTGATTACAACTTAGCTTGTTATTCTTCTATTAGTTGAGCATAATAATCAAAAGTGATTTTCTTATAGGTAGCTCCTAATCTAGTCCTTTTGATGTTGTAAGAGGAAATAAAGGTGGAGTACTTAGATGATAGCTTATTATGAATCAACTAGATCAACCTATCATCTTTAATAGGACTACCACAATTATCAAGCTTTGTTTTTAATTCATTCACCTTTATGATAAAATGTTGTATAGAATCAAATGTCTTAGGATCTAGGGAGACAAGTTGATCTTCAATTTTATAAACATCCTCCTCAGATACTTTACCATATAGGTTTTTGAGAGCATCCCAAGCTTCCTTAGATGTATTATACTTCATGGTTTGATAGAGAATCTTGTCTTCAACCCCCATCCTAATATCACTTAGGGTTTTCCTATCTGCCTATTCCTAAGCAGTAATATCACTTTTAGATACTTGATCACCTAATAGTTTAGGAAGGGAACCATCTACATATTGACAAACTTCATTGTGCATCAATTGACACCACATTTTCATAGACTGTGTAGCATAGTTGTGTGGTGTTAATTTTAGAAACTTAAGATTTCCCATAATGCAAGAAATGAAAGATAATAGCAAAAAAAGAGGAACACAATGCCAAGAGACACCCCCTGTTCACTCAATCAAGAAACCCCCACAAATGAAATATTTTGGCACTTTATAATCAGTGCATTTACAATGCCCACTTTTCCAATTTTGGCCTTAGTGGTCTTTTGATTTACAATTTACAACCTCCTTTTGTAGTCCAAATTTGAAACTAAGCAATGTACAACAATTTTGAAGAAATACAATGCAAACAAAGAACCTAATATTGGAAGTGGTATTTTTGTCCACATAAGCCTATAATTTGATTGTAGATCTAGAAAGTAGATAAAAATTTATTCTCTTTTAAAAAAAATGGAACCTGATTAGATAGTTATAGGATTAGATAGGTACAATCATCAAAAACTATAATTTATGAAAAATCTATGCATCAAAACAAGAAAATAACTACACCACTAAAAAGTTTAGGAAATTCTACCCAAAATAAAAAAATTTGAACCTAATTTGGAGCTCGGATGACTGAGATATGGCCTCCCAAATTTGAACTATCAAATGAAAAAAGAATATGGAGAGAGGTCTAATCAGCAAAACATAAGGTTCAATTTAACAGTCAAACAACCATTGTAGCAGTTCAATTTGGCCTAGAAATGATAGTCAAACAACCGTCAATTTTAACACAGTGTAACATTGACATTAACAAAAAGAATGGGGCCTTGGGTGACGTGGTAGGACCATACTATATGGATTGTATAGATCATGTAGAATGGCATGCTAATGTGTTGTATGGATAGTGACTCAACACTAATTGTATGAGTGTTGAGCTTGCAGTATGACATGGCAGTCAAAAATATGTGGCATTGAGGTGGTGTATGGCTATTGTTACATGTCTAATGACTATATTTTTATCCATGTGAAGGATCTAATTTGGGCTGCTGACATTTCATCCTATGGTGGTACTACGTGGCTTCCACATGGATCCATATCAAGGCACAGTACAGACCGTGTGGAAGGGTAGCAGATCTCAGCTAGAGCCATGTGGCAGAAGAAGTCGTGCTGATTGTACTTGGATAGGTGCAAGTGGATGGCACATGACATGGTCAAAAAAATCCTTGGTGTTTTAGAATTATAGGAGTTGGATATCTTCTATGGTGATTAAGGGGGTGCTAGATGTCTTCTACGATGCTGAACTCTATTTAATGATGCCATCGACAAGGGGTTGTGGGAATTTTAGTCCCAGATTCACCCTGATGGATAGTTGAATTTGGTTTAAAAATTCAATGCCATAGTGACAAAACAAAGCACAAAGTGGTCTATTGTATAGATTTGCTGGGTAATGTGGTCAATGGTGAAGCTCGTTGCTAGATTTGGTATGAGCCATGATTTGTTGACCTAGATTTGGAATATTTGACTAGCTTGTTCTATGACTACTGATGTTATGTGGAATATGTCATTAATACAAAGAATATTCCACCTACAGGGGCTAGGATTTCACCACTTGGTTCCTGTAAAAAAAATTTCTCTACTAGCCAATTTTTTTTGAGAAATAATAAAAAAAATACAAAAAAATTGCAAAGAAAAATTAAATATAGATCTGAACAAATTAAATGCATAGGTCTAATAGATTATACTAAATTTTCAAATTGGGCCTATAGGTGCTAGGTTGCGAAAGAAAATTTCTCAAATTCAACTATAGCCTAGCATAGGAAAATTTATAGCCGATTTTCACCAAATGGATGCTCTAGATACAATGGTGAGGTCTACTTTGGCTCTAGACACTCCCAAAATCTATGAATTCTCTAGAGTTGATTCAAGGTGTTCTCAGAGAGGTGAAGCAATATTAGTCTCTAGTGGCTATGAAATGATGCCTCTATGGCTTTAACACCATGTAAGAACTTGCCTTAGGGAAAAATTCACCCAAGACCAAAAAACACAATAACTAGCACAAATAAACCAATAGAGTATAATCAGAATAATAATATGATATTTAATTTATTGTATAGTACACAAGAAATGCTTGTATATAAATGCGTCTATGATGCATCTAGAATGCTTAGGAGTTAGCAACATGATAAGTCTTACAACTAGGCACATGTTCTAGCACATAAAATTATGTTGTAGACATTATGTGCTAAAATAATAGTGTGAAAAATTATGTTGTCAAGATGACAACTCAATTGATTATGCAAACTATAGTGATGTAGACACCATGTGCTAAATTGGAGTTTCTTACTCCTACGCTATCAACAAGTTAACTCATATGAGTATGCAAACTCCTAGGTGTCTAACCTAAGAAATTATAAAGTAATTCATTTAACCTAAGTAAACTTAGGTAAAGTATAAATAATAATTATTTACACTAACATATTATGATTCTAAGACTCTAGTGGAAATGTTGAGTTACCTGACATAGAGGTACGCAATGATTTTGAAGTTGCAAGACAAACTAAAGAAAATAGAGCTGAATCAAGATTGTCCAAATATGTCAAGAGAAATCATCTTGCTACACAAATTATTGTAGATAAAGATTCTATACCAATAACAAGAAAAATATTGAGAAAAGATATAAGTTTGCTAAGCATGAAAGAACCTAAATCAGTGAGAGATGAATTAGAAGATGTGGACTGGAATAAAGCCATGGAAGAAGAGATTGAACAAATTGGCAAAAAAATGGTCTCTAGTTCCAAAACTAGAAGAAAAAAATGTGATTGGAACCAAGTGGGTATTCAAAAAAAAGCTAGATGAAAATGAAGTAACAAGGAACAAGGCAAGATTAGTTTGCAAAGGATATGCACAAGAAGAAGGAATTAACTATAGAGAGATATTTGCCCCTAGTGCTTGATTAGGAGGAGTAAGAACATTACTTTCTTATGCTACATACAAATGTTTCAAAATTTATGAAATGGATGTTAAATATGTATTTTTGAATGGCACATTAGAGGAAGAAGTTTATATAGAAAAACTAGAAGGATTTGTTGATGCTAACAATAAGAGCAAGGTATGCAGATTACACAAAGGTCTATATGGTTTGAAAAAAGCACTAAGAGTATGGTATGAAAGACTTCATAAGTAGCTTGTGAGAATTGGATTGAAACAATTGATGATAATAGCAATCTATACATGAAGATAGAGAAAGACAAAGGTATTTCATTACCTAAAAATTTTGTTGATGATATTATATTTGGAGGTCAAGATGCTTTATGTAAGGCTTTTGCAAATGAAATGAAGCAAGAATTTGAGATGTCTATGTTTGGAGAGACCAAATTCTTTGTGGATTTGCAAGTATATCAGATCAAATATGGTATATACATCACTCAGTCAAAATATGTCAAAGAAATATTGAAAACTTTTGGATTGGAGGATTCAAAACTAGTAAGTACACCTATTGTGATAGGATGGAAGTTGTCAAAGAATGATGATTTAGTTGAGGTGAATCAAACATTGTATAGGTCTATGATTTGAATATTATAATATGTAGTACATACTAGACGTGACATTACATTATTTGTATGAATAGTTGCAATATTCTCTACTAATCCCAGGGAGAATCATTTGATGGCTATAAAAAGAATAATGAGAAATTTGAATAAAGAGCCTACACTAATGTTGATTGGGCTAGAAACATTGATGCCAGAAAGAGCACTAGTAGAGGAGCATTTTTTTTAGAAAATATCCTAGCTACATGGTCTAGCAAGAAAAAAAATTGCACCTCACAATCTATTACTAAAGTTGAATATGTTGCTACAGTTGTAAATTATACAAATATTGTATGGATCAAATAGCTACTCAAAGGAATAAAGAAGAGATCATAGAACCAGTAACACTTTATTGTGATAATACAAGTACTATCAATATATCAAAGAATCTTGTGATACACACAAAATCTAAGCACATTGCAATCAAGTATCATTACTTGAGAGAATTAGTTCAAGATAAAGAGGTAAAGATGAAATATGTTAACACAAAAGAGAAAATTTATGATATCTTCACAAAAGCATTACCTAAGGATGCTTATGAGTATCTAAGAGGTAAACTAGGGGTGATACCCTTATCAAAGACTATCTTATTAACAAAAGGAGTGCCTTGCATCAAACAAGCTGATTTCCATATTTTACAAATTGAAGTAGATGATCTTACTTTAGTAACTACCTAAAGTAATTAAATAATTGACAATTCAAATCAATCACAACTAAGGTTATAGAGGGAGAAATGAAAAAATCTTATATCTACATTTTAAGATGACAAGTCTTTGGCATTGTTGTCAAAGGGGGAGATAATTGTTGATCAAAGAAAAATACAAGTATGATAAGGGAGATAGTAAAATGCAAGAAAGAGGGAGGTAGTTATTGATCAGGAAAATAAAGAAGCAGAAATCCTAACATATACCTAGTAAGAGGGATAATATAAGAAGAAATTGAGAGGGAGTTATAAGGAAGAGTTTTGTAACTTATTTAGAAGATGGGAGTTGTTGATAGAGGGAGAGATTTCAGTACAAGGAATTATTTTCTTTTTAGTATTTTGTTGGTCTTACTATTTTAACCTAGTTAGTTTGGTTGATTAGTTTGGTTTTCCATCAATGCCAAAGAGGGAGATTATTGAGATCAGATTGAAGAAGATTATTAAAGAGAGAGATTGTCCATAATAGATTGATACAAGTATGATCAATATGCTTCAAACATTATTTTTTCACTAATGTCAAACTTTCTATTTGCTAGTAATATAATTGCTTATATGATTTAATTACTATCACATAGTTGATTAATGAAGAGGATTTGATCAAAAGATGTAACAATAGTATCTAGAGAAAAGGTTGAGTTATGATTATGTTAAGGAGTATAACAATCAGTTAAGACAGTGATAACATGATACATTGATAATCTACTTAAGGTTACAAAGTTTGGTTACACTAAGAAGGTATAGAGGAACAAGTTACACAAAGTTTGTCTACAAAGCTTGACTAAGTGGATAGTATGTGATAAGCAAAGTTAGAACAAGTTGATTAAAAAATTAGTTGGAGTTGAGTAAAAATTTATTCTACTATATGCCAAGTAGAACAATGGATGCCAAGTAAAGTTTAGTTGATGTCGAGCACCAATAAATTTTAGGTCATACTGAGTATTTCACAAAGGATGTCGAGCAATCTAGTGTGTGTCGAGCATTAGTAGCTAGATAATGCCAAGTTGCTACATTATTTGAAATATCACGAATTTGATGAATCTAAGTTGACAAGTAAATTTTTTTGGATTGTGTGAAGTAGGTTGAAGATAAGGTTGATGAGTTAGTGGCACATAATTCAAGGTAAAACATTTTTAGGGGAATTCAAAGAGGATTCAACGAGAAGTTTCTAGAAGATTTATGGAATGAGGGGTAGATTCAATATATCCTACCTAATCTATCCTAACCATAAATTTGATGATGGAAAATGAGCAACAAAAGATTTTAATTTTTCTATTTAAAGGAATGGTTAATTAGAAGCAAAGGTTGTCATGTGCAAGAACCTAAGGAAGACAAGAAGTCAAGCTTTTTTGCTTCATCAAGTGAGCTAAGAGAAGAGCTTGGATTGGGATGTTAAGCAAAAAGGCTCAAGAGTATGAATGCTTGAGGGGTGAAAAAGCTATTAGAGCTGAAAATTATGAAGGCCAAGAAAAATAATGGACTGAAACAATGATCTATAGTCTACAAATGAAGTTGTAAGTTGTTATCAGTTCAAGTCTTACTATTACTCTCTAATACCTATATTAGTCTAGGGTAAATCCTTTGGACTAAGATTGACCAAATAGTGATTTATAAATCCTTTAACTAGGTGGCATTCCAATTGAATAGCTTAAAGTCCTCTAACAAGGCTCACTCCTAGTAGGTTGATTGAAATCCTTTAACAATGTGTATTGTAACCTTTAAAAGGGCTGGACTTTCACAAGGCATCACTTTAGAAGCATGAAAAGGAGTAGCATGTTAGTTTCCATGTAAATGTGTTGATGAATCTATTTTGTTTCATGTTTAAATTTTTGCAAGTTGATTTGACAATAACCTACAAGTTTTAAGTGATTCCATAATCTTATGCATGCATGAAGATACATGTTTTATGTGTTCACTAAGCTATGAAAAGTTTTATTTATACATCTAGGCCTTGGCTAACTAATTCACCACACCCTTCTCAGTTATTCTAAAAGCATTCCAAGAGTAGACAATTATAAGATTAGCCACAAAGAAGTGATAGTGTTAAGAAGACACCAAGGTGTCATGTTACAACTTGGAATATAGTTAAGGAAGAAAGAGGTGTGATGGAGTGATAAAGACTTGTTTGTAATGTTGCAAGCCAAAAAAGTAAAAATGCAAAAAGAATACATGGAGAAGAAAATTGGACATGTCAGCCAAGAAGTAGTTATGAGTTAGCAAGAAGTTGCAAAGTCAAGAAAGGTGGTTAGAAATCGAATCTTGATGATTTTCTAGAATGAGCTAGAGTGGAGATAAGAGCTTAAGGAGCTAGGATGGCATAGGGAAAAGTAGAAGGAAGAATTAGAAGAATTGTAGGAAACAAACTAGAGCTAGCAAGGAGTTATTTTCCAATAGATAGAAGTTTTCAATGTAATGTGATTTTCTAAATTTAATAAAAAATAGTTCTAGTGTATTAATCAATTTCAATCTATAATTTGTTTTCACTTAGTAGAGCATACTAGAATAGAATTTGTTATGTAGGAGTAGCCAAATAAATGGATTCTTGTTGTCCTTTCTGTTCAATTAAATCAAGTTCTGGAGTCAAGAAGAATCCTTTTTACATGTGTTCTTTTCTTTTCTATATATGTGTGTGGTGGATCTAGCTTTGAATTCAAACAATGCCTAGGAAAGCAAGGCATGTCTTGGTTAGTAAACTTATAAAGAGAGGGAAGAAGGGAGAAGACAACAAATTATTAATTTTTATCAGTCATGAGAAGTGATGGTTTGATAGTCTTTTTGGTGGGTAGGAACCCTTGAGAAAGGGAGGAGATTAGTGCCTCTATTACTAGGGTCAACTAGTGATCCTAGGGACTCAATAGTGAGTCTAAGGAATCATAGAAGGAAGTAGAACTTAGGGTAGAAGGTGTTGGAGTTGATAAAATCCAACTCCAGAGCTTTCCAAGCTCACCTACATGCAAATAACTTGTCAAAGAGAAACCAAGGAATGAAGAGGTGGAGCTTGGAAAAACCCTAAATGGACTTGAGAGAGAGATATTGCAAAACAAGAAAATAGTATTGCTACTGAAAATGATATGTGAGATTTGAAAATAAAATGAGAAAGCCCAAATATAAAGGCCTTATGGAAGATTGTAGAACAAGCTAGAAAGTGGTAGAAGATAAGGTTGATAACTAAGCATACATCCACAAAAAGGTGGAACATGCTAGAAGGGAACAAACTCTAGTGTTGTCAACAACTCAGCACTAAAACAATTAAATAAATGCATTAACCTAAGTAAAATTAAGAAAATAGAATAAATAATAAATAATTAATTATCTACTCTAACACCCCCCCCCCCTGCCCCTTAAGTGCAACTTAGGGGAATGGCTTAAGCTTAGAAAAATTAAGATGAAATATAGAATGGGTCCTAGCAACAAGGACATGTTAGGTACCCATGTACAATGTAAAGAGATGCAACCTTTGAAAATGGAGAAAAAGAGAAAACCACATAGGAATAAGTCTCTCTGAAAAAGAGGTAAGAAACTAGTGAAGGATTGAAGAATCCTCCAACTAGTGGAATGTCCCATAAAATAGGAACAAGAAGTGATTATGAAGAGCATCACTAAAGCATGGAGAAACTATAAATTCTAACATCAAAAAGAAGCTGATGATCTAAAGAACTTCCATGGAAGAAGAAGCCACAAATTGAGTGTGTCTATATGGTAGACGATCCATCTCGCTGAAATGCATAGGTAGCTAGCCATTGCAATCACCTCATATATAGGATCAACCAGTAAATACATAGCTCACACTATCAAACCATCAAACCAAGGAACTATTAGAATAACAGAATAACCACCCCCCCCCCCCCCCCCCCCACTTAATGCAGATGGAGTGAGATGACAGGCAACTAAGAAGGTGGACCAATATTCTTTGCAAATAGAACCAAAAATAATGAGAGAGGGGAAGAGGTACAAATACCTATAAAGACACAATCACACCAGCTCTACATGGGGAAAAAATAAAGGAAGAAGGTACAAAAGTAGAAAAAAACTATCTCCACCATGGTGCTTTATAAAAATAGTGCAAGTAAAACTATCTAAAAATAATGTTCATGAACCTAAAATGCAAGAGTGGCACTTTATCTCAATGCATTTACATAAAAATTCTTACAAATGATAGCTAAAATGATCAAAAAAGGAAAAAAGTTGATACAAAAGATAATATATCCAAAACAAAAGATCCCATTTCATAAAAATGATCCTTGGACTTGGAACACCAAAAATATCCAACATAGAGAAAAAATGGAAAAAACATGATAGAAAGAGCATGGGGTAGACTCAGAAGGAAATGATAGCATTTCTAAAAAGATGACAAAACCATCTTTCCAAAAATATAATGTTTTAAAAAAATAAACATGGGACGCAAAAGATATTCTTGTTGGAGTCAAAAATAGAACTTCAAAATTCAACTACAAAAACAAGCAACTAAACTACATCAAAACCTAAAAATACTTCCACCAATCTCTTTTTCTTGGAACTAGCCTTCCAGTGCTTCTTTCAAATTAGAAAAATACCTCCATATGCTCAAGTTATGGCAAAAAAATTGCAAGTAGGTCAAAAAAGACCCTAGAGAGCCTAGTAGGGGTGTTGATGTAGTGCTGACATAATGTTGATGTTAGCATTTTACTATCTTAAAATTGATGACATGGGGGATGCCACAACAAAAAAGGAGCATGTGGCATGCCACATGGTAAATAGGTTGACATGGAGGGTGACATGGCAGGGTCCACATGGTAGATGCCAATGTGGCCCCCAGTCATGTGGCACCCCCAAAATTTTCCAAGCCTACAAAATATGCCATACAAGATGAATAGTTGGTAGGGCCATGAATGGTTAGAGCATGAGTAGAGGAACCAAGCGTAGGCAGTAGAAGAAGGTAGAGGTGGTGCGAACTAGAGGTGTCATCGGGTTGTGGTGGAGGGTGGGTAGCTATCGAGCTATGTGCTAGTCATGGTGGTCCTGTGGTGGTGCAGTCAGTTGTGGTAGCCTATGAGCTAAGTGTGGGCTATGTGGCAATGGCCTCATGGTGACATGGTGGTGGCTCCTCAGTAGGAGTCAAAAATTTAAAAATTTAATTTTTTTTCTCTTTGTCAGTTTCTACAGTCCCTATGGCAACCTACAAGTAAAAAAAATTCTCCTAGAGTGACTTTCTCCAAAATCAATTTTTTTTATATGAATCCTGACTGTAAATGGCCTTTTGAATCTAATGGTAGCATCCAGCTAGGCCCAAAGTGCTCTAAATAAATGCTCTTCCCCTAGATTATATAAAAATGCATAAATAAACTAGGGTTTGTGTCTTTGAATTGTGACTTCAAAAAACTTTTAACCAAGAAGCAGTAGGGAGGCTCTAATACCATGTAGGAGTTGATAAAATCCAACTCCAAAACTCACCAAGCTCAGGTGCATGCAAATAACCTATCGAAGGGAAACCAAGGAAGGAAGAGGTTGAGCTTGGAAAAACCATAAATGGACTTGAGAGAGAGATATTGTGAAACAAGAAAATAGTATTACTAATGAAAATGATATGTGAGATTTGAAAATGCAATGA
Organism: Cupressus sempervirens; assembly: GCA_028749045.1. Classification (NCBI taxonomy): domain Eukaryota; kingdom Viridiplantae; phylum Streptophyta; class Pinopsida; order Cupressales; family Cupressaceae; genus Cupressus; species Cupressus sempervirens. Next base: position 89,826,339 of record CM053790.1, on the reverse strand, counting down.
GAGAGCCCAATTATAAAGGCCTCATGAAAGCTTGTAGAAAAATCTAGAAAGTGGTAGAAGATAAGGTTGAAAACTAAGAATACATCCATAGAAAGGTGGAACATGCTAGAAGAAAACAAACTCCCATGTTGTTAACAACTCATCACTACAAAAATTAAATAAATGCATTAACCTAGGTCAACTTTAGCAAATAGAACAAATAATTATTTACTCTAATAGAAGGTGAGCCTACCTATCATATAGACCTACATCACACCAAATTGAGCTCTTACATATAGGATGAATCACATATACTGAAGGTATTAAAGATTGAGCATATCACTCTACATTTATAAGATGCATCTTCTCTTATACTTGCAAGTAAAAGTGCAAACTTGTTATTAACCTGTGATGAAAATTAAATGAAATATATAGTCTAATAGAAGCTTAATTCATTTACAAATATACATTAAAATTTTTTAAGATTTAATAAATTCATCATTGATAATAAACTCATTACTATCCCTCCTACTTACATTTTCATTAATATACTCATTAATTTCCATATAATATCATCACTAACCCTTGTCATTTGTTCGTAGGATCCATTTGATTCCTTGAGTAGCATTTGATGCACTTTTGATACTCTAATATTATCATATGGATTATATGATAATTTTATATTGCATGAATATGATTGGGACATTTTAGTTAATTCAATTATTGAGGTGGTTTCATGGTTGAATCTTCTTATAATGACATTGTGAAGACATAGTTGTGATTTTGTTCTTTATTTTCTTAGAATGGATTCATTATTCATAAATAAAAATGTTATATGATTAAGTATAAGTAATGATCTCTTGGTTGAAACCTATGGTATGTATGTCTAGATACAATAGGGAAGACTGACATCTAGTGGGGGATGATGCCCTAAAGTGGTTGCTAGTGCTAGGATAATACATTGAAGATTTTATTGATCAAATGATAAATTAATAAATGAATTAGGGTGAATACATTAAATATGATAATATGATGTCCTCACCATGCCTTTAGTGCTTGTTTTAATATGTCAAAATTGGCACATTGCCATTATAACCAATTCTAGTCTATTCAATCATTTGTAAGTCATATTTCACTATTAAATTCTAATTTTGATACTCACTACTTGGCATAAGTGTCAAATGTAGAAAACCCTAATCTGCATTAATCACACTCTTTTATTTAATTCCTAAGTATTGACTCAAATTAGCTACATTCAACCTATTGATTAAATTTAATTTAATTATAAGTGTTCATACTTTATTTAAATTAAATTACTTGTTTAGATAATGATGGAAAGGAATTAAATATATTTAATTTAATAATGTCCTCATTTCAATTATTGAATTTAATTATTCAATTAATTTAAGTTTATGCATTTATGAGGTCATATTTCACTTTATTAAATTGAATATTCTCTTCAAATCTTCTCTTTAGTTCTGAAATGGAAACTCTAAGTGAACTATTTGTTGAATTGGAATTAACTTAATTAACTTGTTCTCACACTCATGTGAAACTCAATCAACTCTTCATCACACTCAGATCTGAAATAGTTAACTTCACCTGCACAAGGAAGTTTCCATTTCAAATGGATCACATTTTTAATCTTGACCATTCATTCTAATTGATCTTCACCACTGGTCGATTCTAGAACTCTATTTAAGAGGCCTTCAATTCCTCATTAAAAAGGTTGAGTATTTTGTGCATCAAATTTATTTTTGAAGATCTACTCATATTACTCACATTAGCTTTCATAGTTTCTAGTATTTTAGATATCATTTAGCTCAATATAATGCATACATATAGATTAAATACTTTTTCTTATTTATAGGTTAATACTTGCACTTCATAAAGACTAAATGCATTTTCATATAGCTAAATAAATCCTTCATACTAGAGGTCTAGTTGCCCACTTATTGATTTGAGAGCAAAGGCAAAATCCTTCTAGTTAGAAGGAAATAGGTCACACTATAGGATTACTCAGAAGAAAAATTCATTGTTTATTCTAGGATGATGTATCAAGCAAAGACCATGTTGAAGTGTATGTGATGATTTGGGGCTGACATTTCTCATATACATTTCTGGTGCCCACTGTGGAGCCAAGAAATCATTTTTCCTAGCCTCATCTACTCTATTTTCTATAGTTTTTATGATTCTATTGCATTCATCTTTACAATTTTCCAAGATTTTGCATGAGAAATCTCATTTTCACATGAAAAACTAAAGATTTTTCCTCTTTCATTGCACTTCCTCACATCAAAAAGTGAATAATTGTGTGGTTCCTTGTGTGGTACACACCATTTTCTCATGCAAACCTATGTATGACTCCACATGAAATTTTGCACCAACAGATGCAAAATATAGTAATACAAAATTCAATTTATCATTATGTTTGGCTAACTGTGTTTTTTTGAAGCATTTTCATTTAGATTTTTGGTTTTTTTCTACAACTTAACAGTGGTTTGTAGGATGCTTGATGATGACACCCTATCAAAAAATTTGAAACATATATTTATTGTGCGATTACTAGACACTTGTCAAAGATTGTATGTCAAAGAATTATTTCAAATGCACATAAATATCGTGTCTTCTTTATTTCTTTTCACACATAGTATAAATCGGGCTTGTCGACTTCATAGGGTGCAAGACAGGGGAATAGGGGAGTATGCTCTTTACTACTTAGAAGTGATGCTTGAGGCTAAATCAGAAACCTAGAAGTCTCTGAAAGATAATACCCAAAGGAGGAAAGAAAGTTAGTGGTTCTCCTATAGGAGTCTTTTCTATGAAGGGATGATGATTTACTTTTAGGGGGTCAAAATCTTCAAAAACTATGAATTGGGATCAATTAAGCTATCTCAATGATTAACATGTCTTGCATGTTTGGGTAAGGTGATAAGGTAGAGTAGTATGCTCTTTCCCCTCAAGGAAAATTAGAAACTTGGACCCTTAGATCCGAACCACCAATCTAAGTGAACCCTTAGAGGGCCTACCAGAGTGATTTAACTTTTGGGAACAACCCAAGTGAGCACACTCTTTTTTTTGGAGATTCCAACTCACTATAATAAAGAATCCTTATAGAGTGAAAGACTCGAAAGCCATGTTAATTTCCTCTTCTTCATTGTAATATCACACATCAAGAAGATGCTCTACCTATTGCACTAGCCAGCATCGGGCCTAGTCTTGCTAGTCAAGTGTGTGCACTTTAAGATGCTAGTGTGGGCTACTAGCCTCAATTTGTAAGTCATGATGGGCTGACATTATACATATTAATCCATAAGTGATTTTATATCAAGTCAAGCATGTTAAGAAATGAAGGCCGATTGAGTAGAGATTTGTTAATTTGTGAGATATAAGTAAAGATATTATCTTCTACAAATACTAAAGTATATGTGTAAAATGTACTACATGCAAACTATTATACAGCTAAAATGAAAGAAATATATGTTTCTGAAGTTACCAGGGTTTAATATGAATGGAAACCAAATAAAAACTTCTTAGTTAGTTGCTACCCAGTTCACCTCCAAAAGGGGGCATAATCTTTGTGCAAGGAGGGGGAAGAATCTCTGCTATAGATTATTCACCATAGGCATGTACCTAGGTGTTGAAAGGTGGTATACATGCTTGACCCATACAATAAGGGTGTTCATTGAGCATATATGTTATTGAGACCCTAGAATACACTAAAAACATGGGCACCCTCTAGTGGGGTAACATGGATGTGTGAGGTGAAAACATGCACATAAGTTGTGGGACAAAGGTTTCGATTCCTCTACCATTTTTGGTTATAGGGATAAAGTGTGTTTGTTATTAAGTCTTTAAACTTGTCTAAACCTATCAAAATAACTAAAGGTCAAGACTCCCCCGTACCTCTAAGTTCCTTTTTCCTCTATTGGATTGTTTATGACTACTACTTTTTTCTCATATCTGTTTGAAAATAAACCAGCTTTTTGAAAACAACAATGTTGTCCAAACCTTGAAAACTAGCTTGTTACCTATCTAAAACCTATAAGAACTATCAACAATCTATTCAAAACTATCTAAAACTTGCAAAATATCTTCAAAATTATATCTCAGTTGTCGATCTGGTCTCCTTTCTCATGCCCAATTTTGCAAACTTTTGTGTGAAAACATTTTTAGTCAGCACTTCTTCCCACGGCCCTATCCAATCCCTCGCACAGTCCTTCTAAATATTTGCAAGAGATCTTGCATATACTATCTTTTTATGTCAAAATCTTGTCCATTTTTCCTTTTTTCAACTCATTGCATAGCTCTATATAAGTCCTCACATGAGGAAATTGGTCTAAAATTGATGTTCTATGTCTTCGAGACCTTCTTTGTACTTCATCACATGGATCCCTAGGAATCTTTGCATGGGATCTTGTCCTGCAAACTATCAAACTATTTTATCAAAGCTATCTAGACTCTAAGTCTCATCTATACTTGCAATATTTTACCACTTTTCTTTTTGCAAATAGTGTCAAAAAACAACCTCCTACTTAGGTAACAACTTGTAACCAACATGCAAACTTGTCTCATATATTTTCTATCTTGTCCTTGTACATTTGTATTTTTCATACTTTGTCTCATGATAGTCATAATCTTTGGCTATTCTAGCCATTACTTAGATGACATGTATCTTAGTATTTAGCACCCTTATCTTGTTTTTTGAGACTACATTCTAGTGTGGTACTTGTCTAGGCTTTTTCTTTTTGTCCTTGTCTATAACTATAGTAACAAGAAGCTTAAATTTGTTTATCACCTTATACTTTCTAGTCTATAGATGATCTATTTCCAGTTCATCTAGTGAGGATTCTTCACAATCTCCTTCACTTGTTAGATCATCACATGTTTAGAGAACATTCTCTATAGACTTACAACAAAATAGAAACCCCTTGTATCAAGAGGATCTTAAACTATCAAAGGTCATAAGTCTCCAAACAACACAACTGAATTCTTATTCAGACAACCTTTTCAACCAAAACACACTAAAACTTATAAGATCCCTACAATGGTTGATCAAGAAACCAAACATTGAGAACATAGTACAAACCAAGATCAACATAGGAATAAATGAGAAAAGGAACTTCTCTTTACTAATGAGAATGAAGAAGAGATAGAAATACTCCCTCAACATGTCAAAAAATGTCATAAGGACAAAAAAATCCAAAGGGTCATGGAAATCTTGCTTAAAGAAGAGAAAGAGAAATACTTTCTCAAACTTTCCTAAGAGGGAGCCTAGCTACCTCATCACTTTAATGTTGAAACTATCATTACACCTAAAGAGGAAACTAAAGCTTCTAAATTGAAAAAACAACTGAAGATCGTGCAAGAATAGTTAGCCTAGATGATGTGTGATAAAGAAAAACCTACAAAAACATACACCTTAGAAGCTCTTTGTCAATTTCATTTTGACAAGAGTACAAACATGCCTCCTTTTTCTAGAGGATTTTTGTTACCTAAGTATGATAAATACTTTGGAATTACCAATCCCCAAGATCATTTAAATAAATTTAGTTCCTTGTCTATGGAATTTATGCATAATCAAACATATCGCATTCATCTATTCCCAAGAAGTCTAGGTGATCAGGATATGGAGTGGTTTTCACACTTTCCTATTGGTATTAGAACATTTGATGAGATTGCTAACTTGTTTGTCCAATAGTACTCTCACAACATACAACACCAAGTTAATATTTGAGACTTGTGCAACCTTAAATAAAAAGTTGGGGAACCTTTCTCACATTTTTTTAGTGATGGAGACAACGTTATACCAAATACTTACACAAAATAAAGGAAATAGAGAAACTTGATATCTTTATAGATAATCTTCTACCTAATTTTTGGTACAGAGTTCAACTTCAAGGTCTACGTAACTTCAAAGACATGGTCACACAAGCTATCTAGATAGAGTAATTCATGGTCCAAAAGGGTGAGTTAACCTTTTAGAAGGACACTAAACAAGGGTCAATCTATAATCAAGACAAATCCATGTATGTGAAAAAAAATTGAGAGGTTGTACATGATGGAGTTATTGACAATATTATGCCTAAACTTGCTAAGGAAAATTTCAATATTATAGGTAATCTCAAAGCATCTAAGAATGTTGAGAAACCTTCTTCTAACAATAAGACATTTTGAAAAAAATTGAGGAACTCATCTTAGGCCACATGCCCTAAATATGAATTTAAACCTCTTGGTGAACCTTTGGATGTGGTCTAAAAGACCTTGTTGCAAAAAAAACTCATTTCTCTACTAGAAAACTCTTATCCTTATGATCCCAAACCATGAACACCATGGTGGAATGACACTTCATTTTGTAAATACCACCAAAAAAAAGGTTACAAACTAGTAACTGCATTAACCTGCATCATAAAATTCAAGACTTAATTGATGATGGTGACATTGTTGTAGATGGACATAACATGAACTCAGATCATAAGGCTTTAAAAGAGCCATTCCTTCCCTATGAGAAGGGATGAAACTCAACACAAAAATCTCATAACAAGATCAATGATACATACTCTAATGATGATGATGAGATAATCCACATGGTAAAATTGGTGGGTGTTTAGTATTGTGATGTTACCACCATCAAGAGAAAAAAAGACAAAACTAAACCTAAGATACCAGTTGTCTTAAGAGATCTTACTTCAAACACATCTAACAATGATCCATCACAATTTTATGCCAACCTTGTTACACATTCTTGTGCCAAGTTAGTGCTCAAATGCTCTGCACCTTCTTCTCCTGAGTTAGAGGAACACAAAGAAAAATCTCTTGCTGGTCCATCTGGAAAAGGAATAAAACTTGCAATAGATTATGTGGCTACTAGTTTTAATATCCTCGATTAGTTACAATGAACAAATGCTCAAATCACGATCTTTGAACTACTCAAAGTCTTGCCTGATCACTAAGGAAAACATCCCTAAAGATCTTGATCTTAAGAGGTTCCAATCTATGGTAGGTCATTTAATCTCACCTTATTATATGCCCTTCTCTAAGGAGGATGAAAATTCACAAAGTCATCTACATAATTTACCTTTGCACATTGAGGTCATGATACACCAAAAATGTGTCTATCGTGTGCTTATCGATAATGGAGCTGGTTTAAACATTGTCTCTACTACTTTACTAAGACAATTAGACTATTTTGAAGAGTCCATTGAGCCTCTCCATAAGAAAACTATCAAAGGGTATAATGAAGTCAAGTGGAAATCCTTGGGTCTTGTTATGTTACCTCTCTAGGTTGGTTCTATTGAAAGGGATGTCACTTGTCAAGTCCTAGACATTCCCTTAGCTTACAATATTCTACTAGGAAGACCATAGATACATGAGATGTGTGTTGTGCCTTCTACTCACCATCAATGTGTAAAGTTCCCATTTCACAACTTTGAAATCACCATACCTACAATTACTAGCTATACTTGTAACATGTTGAAATCTACTAAAAACTTCATGCCTACTAATCGAGAGTCTATAGATCATCATGATAACAAGTTGAAGCAAATTGAGCGATCACTCAAGCTGAAAGAAACTAGAATGGGTGAAAATAATCACATAGAACTGGTTCTGGCATTAACATCACTTCCCAAGTCTCCCCATCATTATGGGAGACCATCTGAAGAGAAGAAACATTTTGTGTTGGGACATCAAACCAAGCAAAATGGTACATTTGTCAAAACCACTATCCCTCTTGAGGAGGAAAGTAAAAATAGAGCCATTGTTGCATGGGTCTACAAAGAGGAAACTCTAGTTGACCTCACAAAATAGTCTCATGAAATTACTCCTAAAAAGTATGATCTAGGTCTTAAACTCATGAAATTCTTTGGCTACAAATGAATTGGTCTTATTAGATGCAAAAGGAATGGTCTAATTGATCCTGTCAAAGTGATAGCTAGAAGGAATCGAGATACACCCAGTCTAGGCTTCAAGAAGATTTCCTTTCATTTAGGAATTAACAAATTTGTACTAGAACCTGAGAATTCAATGGAAAATGAGTCACAAGGTGAGTCTAATGACCATTAAGACAATATTGATCCTTATCCCATTCTTGATGATCTTGCTAAATTCTTTATTGAACCAGATGATTTTGCACTATGTGTCAACACAATGGATGGTGATAGTGTTTCTTCTAATGATACTATTGATTCACATCAAACCCAACTAGAAAAAGGAGAGTCTAGACATGCTTCACATATTGAGTATCTTTGTAAAAACCTAGATGATGAAGGAGGGTTTTTCCCTATCAATGTTGGGGAATTCTACATTCTATCACCATGTAGCATAGATTCTCGAGAATACGAATTTGAATTTCTCTAAGAAGAAACTATAGAAAAAGACATAGATCAAGTTCATGTCTATAAAAATATCCACAAAGTAGGTGAAGAATCTAGGGTTAGGTTAGATGAGTCTTATCCAACTAGTGCCATCTTTGATTAATAATGTTAAAACTCAGAGGCATTCAAGCACACTTACGGATGAAGCTACTCTTGTCTCTAATTTCTTGACCAAGCATTTGATTATTATACCTTGAATGCTATTGAAATCATCATATAAATTTCACTTATAGACTAGAACTCTAATACATCTAGTGAAGTCCCTAAATTCCAGAATGACTATGCTCTTGCTTGTTACTTAAACAATGTCAAACCTATAACATCTACTACTACTGAAGAAAGTGTCAACATGATTGAAGATAACATTAAATATCTCAGATATACAATCAAAAAGAAAATAAATAAAAGGTTTGATGGTGAAAATCACATTGTGGCAAAGTCAAAACCTAGAAAAGTAAAAATAAAAGATGTATCCAAGGGTGAAAACTTCTTTGATGTGCCATAGATGAGATATTTGATGCACTTCCTATTCATTTTTAGGAAAGATCATCAATGTTGATAGAGCCAACACAACCAATCAACTTGGGAATAGAAGAATATCCTCATATGATACATCTTGTATAGTCATTATCTCTGAAAGAAAAGGGGAATTCATTGCCTTCTTCCAAGAGAAAAAGATAAACTTTTCATGGACATATTTAGATATGCTAGGATTAGATCTTGATATAATACTACATCACTTGTGTATCACACTAGGAGATAAATGAGTCAAAAAAAAAACATAGAAAAATGCATCCTCGTGTTGTGTTGCTTGTCAAAGTTGAACTAGAAAAGCTTTTGAAAGTTGGTTTCATCTGAACCATTGATTACACTGAATGGATATCAAACATTGTTCTAGTCTCCAAGCATGACAAATCTATTAGAGTCTGTATAGGTTCCCAAGATCTAAACTTAGCATGTCCAAATGGTGATCTTCCACTCCCTAACATTGATATGACAGTGGACATGATGGAAGGATATGAAATGTACTCACTCATGGAGAATTTTTTTGGTTATAATTAGATCAAAATAATTGCAGAAGAAGATTAGGAAAATACTGCTTTCACTTGTGCATGGGGAACCCTCTATTGGAATGTCATACCATTTGGCTTGAAAAATGCTGGTGCTACATATCAAAGAGAAGTTACTACAATTTCCATTATATGATGCACAAGACCATGGAGGACTATGTTGATGATACCTTGGTTAAGAGCACAAAACATAATACTCACCTTCAAGATTTGGGACCTATCCTAGATCACATAGAGAAATTCAATCTAAGACTTAATCCCAAGATGTGCACATTTGATGCAACATCTAGGAAACTACTTGGCTACATTGTGTCTACAAAAATAATTGAGGTTGATCCAAAGAAAACTCAAGTAATTATGGATATGTCTCAACATTGTAATATCAGTCAAATGAGGACCTTAGAAGGAAGACTTCAATCCATTCATAGATTCATCTCACAGTTGGTTGATAGATCACACCATTTTACCAAGACTCTACATAAAGGTGTGAAATATAACTAGAGCCAAGATTGTGATTAGAGTTTAACACAAATAAAGAAATACCTTACTAATCGACCAATATTGATGCCTCCTATTCATGAGAAGCTTTTTATCTTATAAATCTCAGCAATAGAATCATCTCTTGGTATCTTTCTAGCACAAAAAGACAATGATAAAAAGGAAAGAGCTATCTAGTATCTGAGTTGCACACTAATTCCATATGAAATGAATTATAGTATCATTGAGAAGGCTTACTTGGTAGTTGTCTTTTCTTCTCAAAATTTAAGACCCTGCATGCTCACTCATACTATGTGACTAATTGCTAAAATTGATCCACAAAAATACTTACTCAACATGGAAGCTCTAATAGCAAGCTTGGCTAAGTGGGTCATGATACTAAGTGAGTTTGACATTCAATATGTTGAACAAAAGTCTATCAAAGAAAAAACAATTGCTGATTAGTTAGCAAAAGGACTGATGTAGTGTCTTCTTCCACTCAACATTGATTTTTATGATGAATCAATTCTAACAATTACAAATCAAACTTGGGTGATGTTCTTTGATGGTTCCTTAACACAATAGGGATATGGTGTTGGGCTCTTGTTCATCACACCATAGAGGTACTCACTGCCTAAGGCATACAAGATTTTGTTTCTTTGTACAAATAATATCATAGAGTATGAAGCTGTCATTAATGACATGAATATTGCAGCAAAATGGAGAGTGGATCAATTGATCATCTTTGGTGATTCATAGCTTATAATCAACCAAGTCAATGATGTATATCAAACAAAGTATAAAAAATTGATCCCTTATAAATTCATGGTGGATGATCTAAAGAAATACTTTGCTCATTTCACTTTTTCAGCAAATCCCTTGAGTAGATAACAAAGTAGTTGATGCAATGGCTACTCTTGCTTCCTTGTTATAGATGCCACAAAATGATCTTTGACACAAGTTCTTGGTGGAAATGTTACTCTACCCTACCTATGACTCCCCCAAATCTAAGATGATTTTTTCTATTGTAGGACATGACTCATCCTACTACCACATATACTCTTACTTTTGTGACCAAACCATATGAGAGAATCTAACTCAGAATGAAAAATGTCACCTTATTTGTAATTGTTCGCGGTAGGTCATTATTGTTGACAACTTATTTAGGAGAGGTGTCGATGGAACACTCCTTAGGTGTCTAGAACTCGATGAGTCGAAGTGTGAATTAATAGAAGTACATGAGGGCATTTGCAAATCTCACTCTAATAGCTTAAGACTAGCTCATAAGCTTATTAGAGCTAGTTACTATTGGTTGAATATGGAGTAAGAGGCAATCAAATATGCTAAGTCATGCAAACAATTCCAACTCCATGGGAATCTAATTCATGCTCCAACTAGAGATCTAATTCCATCTATTACACTGTGGCCATTCCAACAATGGGCCTTTGATCTCGTGGGTTAGATTCACTCATCCTCTTCCAACGGACATAAGTTCATAATTACCACTATATAATACTTCACTAAGTGGGTAGTGATAGTCCCTGTCATTATAGAAAATGCCAAAACTATAGCTTTGTTCATTATGAATTACATCATATACAAGTATGGTATACCTTCCTCTATTATCACTAATAATGGAGGATAGTTTACAAAAATGATCCTGAGGAGTTGCACAAAAGGTTTAGAATCACAAAACATGGGTCTTCTATTTATTACTCCTAAGGTAATGGTCAAGTGGAAGCATCCAACAAGGTGATCCTTAAGATCTTACATCACATAGTTATAAAATCTAGAGGGGACAAGCACCTTTGGATTAATCCACCTTTATGGGCTTATAGAACAAGTATCAGAACTCCAATGGATACAATGTCCTTTGCTTTAGTATAAGTATCGGATGCTATGCTTCTAATTAATGTTGAGATTCCCACTTTGAGAATCTCCACGAAGGGCCTTATTACTAATGAAGATTATAGAATATCATAGTATCAAGAGCTAGAATTTTTAGATGAACATCTGTAAGTGGTGTGTGATCATCTTTGAGCTTATTAGTAGCATATGTCTAGAATCTACAATAAGAAAGTTAAGACACATGACTTACAACTAGGTGGTCTCATTTTGAGAGAAAACCCTAAGAATCAACAACAATGGGTACAAAACAGGAAGTTTGTACCCAACTAGCTTGGTCCATACATAATCTCTATAGTGTTTGGATTTAGTTTTTACCACTTTCTATAATTGAGGGAGAGGTGCTCAAGGAGCCCAACAAAACTCTCCACTTGAAGTAGTTCTATAGTTGATCCTATCTTAAAAGCTCTTTATATACTTAAATGTCCTAAAAAAATCTAAAAATTGCAAAACCTCCTAGAAAAATCATTACCTGGGTGAAAATCTTGCAATAGGTGCCATGGTAATTTTAGGAAAAAAACAAAAAAGTGTCATTGATGAAAACCTAGCAAGTAGGCATCATAGTATTAAAAAAAGACTCTCTACCAAGAAGGTGAAAGCCTGTTAAATAGGTGCCTCTTCTTCAAAATACTATATCTCACAGTGCACCTTTTGGCTCATGTATAGTTGCTTTCCTACTTTAGTTTTCTTCTTTTTCTCATGCATCCATGGATTGAATCTTGTCATAGGTTGGGGGCAACCCTTGGAGTATCATAGGAATATCACACATTAGTCACCAGTTGTTCTAATTGCATCTACCTACTATTACTAGTGTCACTTTTGAGATTCCTGTATATGGAACATCTCTTGTGTCAGTCACCAGTTGTTCTAACTGTGTCTACCTATTATTTCTAGTGTCACTTTTGAGATCACTTTCCGAGAAGATCTCTTTCAATGTAGTCACCAATTGTTCTAACTGTGTTTGCCTACTATTACTAGTGTCACTTTTGATATCTCTCTAATGGAAGATCTATCTCATGTCAGTCACCATTTGTCCTAACTGTATCTAACTATTGTCACTCAATTTCCTCCCAAAGTTCTTCTTATTGAAGATTCCTCTTTGACTTCAATCACCAACTATTCTAACTATGTTTGTCTACTATTGTCACACTACTAAAGAGATTTCTTTCATATATGTTCTAAACATTGACACTTGACATCAATCCTATAGTACAAAAATTGAACTCAAAATGAGGAACTTGTTTGCAATATACTAAGCTTTTGTTTGTCTATTTTTCTTTCTCTTTATCATGTCTCTTTGAGAAACTTGATGATGTCTCTTTCAACTAGAGAAGTGAGGACTAGGGGCATGATCTTTTCTTTTCTTTCTATTTGATGGTTTAGTTCCAATGATTAGAAGCATCCATATAAAAGGGATGCCCACTATAAGATCCTCGATGTCATATTGGATGGCTGTGTGTACCTTGACTCATTTTATATGGACTATTTATTGAGGTTTTTTCTTTTCCTTTCTTGTTTGAGTGATTTTTCTATGCTACAATTAATACTAATACTCATCCTACTAAGTAAGTGTACGAGTCACTATTAGTATACATACCACACTTTTGTCTTAGGTTACAAACACAAGGGTTGTTGCAGACATAATACTTACTGATTACTTAGCATAAGAAGGATCTCTCATGTGTCTCATGTGTTTGCATGCAAGAAACATTTTGGTCATCCTAGCATTTATGCTTTGATGCTTATGTTAAGTTGCTACATCAAAAGGGATAAATGTTATGATCATTCTAGCTTCTTGTGCCTCAAATGCTTACATTCAACCTCAACCAAACTAGAACATGTGTTGTATTCATATTTCCATTATTCCAATGTCAATGGGAATTGTACAACATGTGGTATTTTTCTAAATGCTCAATGATCATAATTTCTAAAGCCTGGTAACCAGACATAGGGTTGCATCTAGCATAGGGTTGCATTGCATACTTCACTTGCATAAGCACCTAGTTCAATCCATGATTTATTTGAAACTTTTATGATGAAGGATTGTTGGCTTCTTTGAAGTATCACATTTCTTCACAATTACACAAGTGATCAATTAATCACCCTCTTAGATAATTTGGCTACTATGCACTCATTTTCAAGATCAAATTTGAAATTTGACACATTTAAACAACTCAAAATCGCATTTTAAAATTTTTGGCCTGACATGATCGAATTCTTGTGCAATCCACTTTTCTAATACTTTATGAATCTTTGTGAATGCTTTCAAATCACATTTCTTAACATTTTTTGAATTTTTTGGAAAAAAACAACTCAAGTCAACTCTAGCGAAACTTGGTCCTTTGGACCTTGAATTCACATTGAATTGACTTTGAAATTTCTTCTAATCATTTTGATCTCTTCTATATTCTTCTAAACCTTAGATTTCTTCAGTATCTTTCGCTATACTACTCTACATCACCACTGTCATGTGTCATCTTTCAATTTCACTCCTGAGGGGGCAAGATGATTACATCATTGAATCTAAACTTCAATTCAATTTGAATCTTATGTCCTCATCACTTGAGGCATCTCATCACTCGGGGCATCTCACTCCCTTCCTAGCATCTATGTCATCTATTTTATCATTTGATTAGCTGATCACATCTTATAATAGTTTTGTTAGAGTTCAATGGACAAGTATTGGGACAATCTAAACGTGGACTCCTAAGGATGAAACCTCATTTTGGGGATGACTCTACAACTCATGATAGGTCTTTTTATCTCTTTCATGGACCATTATTCAGGTGTTCTATCTAGACTTTGGAGGATTAAGCTTCATTTTGGAGATAATTTCAGATTCTTGTCAAGGATTAATCTTCATTTTGGAAATAATCCTAACTCCTTTTGTGAATTAAGCCTTATTCTGGGGATAATTGTAAGCTCTTGCATTCGATAGTATTCAATGGATAGGTATTAGGATAGTCTAATTCTAACTTCTGAGGATCAAACCTCATTTTGGGGATAATTCTATGAATCATGATTAATCTTGTCATCTTTTAATGGATAGCTATCAGATAGTCTAAACCTTGACTCTTGAGAATTAAGTCTTGTTCTGGGAATAATTCTATGAAATTCGACAATCTATGTACTATCAATCTTAGTATCTAGGTGTTCTATTTTGATCCCCTAATGTTAAGCTTCATTCTAGAGATAACCTTTAAAATCTTACCAATGTCGGTATCTAGGTGTTCTATATGGATCTTTTAAGGTTAAGCTTCATTTTGGAGATAACCTTTAAAAGCTTATCAATCTTGGTATCTAGATGTTCTACTTGGATTCCCTATGTTCAAATTCTTTCTAGATATGACCTTAAAAAGCTTATCAATTGGTCTTTGTATCATTAATGTTGGAGCCAATCTCATTTCTTGAGCTACGACTCATACTTCTAATTTCTTTGAATTGAATGTGCTACTCACACACTCATTCAAAGAGGGGAAAATGTAATACCCCAAGATTGGCACATTGCCAAGATAACCAATTCTGGTCTATTCAATCATTCCTTTGTCCTATTTCACTAGTCAATTCTAATTTTGATACTCATTACTTGAACTAAGTGTTAGATGTAAAAACCCCAATCTACATTAATGACACTCTTTAATTTAATTCCTAAGTATTGAGTCCAATTATCTACATTAGACCCATTGATTAAATTAAATTTAATTATAAGTGTTAATACTTTAATTAAATCAAATTACTTCTTTAGCTAGTGATGCAAAGGAATTAATTATATTTAATTTGATAATATACTCATTTTAATTATTAAATTTAATTATTCAATCAATTAAATTTTATGCATTTATGAGGTCATATTTCACTTTATTAAATTAAATAATCTCTTCAAATATTCTCTTCAATTCTAAAATGGAAACTCTAAGTGAAGTATTGCTTCAATTGGAATTAACTTAGCTAACTCATTCTCACACTCAGATCTTAAATAGTTAATTTCACCTACACAAGGAAGTTTCCATTTCAACTAGATCTCATCTTCAATCTTGACCATTCATTCCAATTGATCTTGATCATTGATTGATTCTAGAACTCTATTTACGAAGAATATAATTCCTTATGAAAAAGGTTGAATATTTTGTGTATCAATTTTTTGTTAGAATATCGACTCATCTTTCTCACATAGCTTTCATAATTTCTAGTATTTTAGATATCATTTGGGTTAATATAATGCATACATATAGATTAATTTGTTTTTCTTATTTCTATATTAATACTTGCACTTCATATAGATTAATTGCATTTTCATATAGCTGCATAAATCCTTTGTACTAGAGGTCTAGTTGCCCACTTCTCAATCTGAGAGAAAAGGCAAAATTGTTCTTGTTAGAAGGCAATTGATAGGACACATTGTTTGATTACTCGACTGAACAATTCAATGTTTATTCTAGAATTATCTATCAAGTAAAGACCATGTTGAAGTGTATGTGAGGATTTAAGGCCCACATTTCACATATACGCTTATATAGACTAAGGATGGGAATGAGATGCTTAGGATGCCTATGCAATGTCTTGAATTCTTATTCAGGCTCAAGATAGAGATGAGATGATATTTTTCTACCCATGCAACATATAAAGATTACATAATCCAAATCCCTTCTCTTCATGTAAGGATTATTTTGTACCATGTGAGATTACAAATAAGTGTCAAAACCTAGGGATAGGCTACTATAATAATGTTAAGGATATCTGATGAAAAATTCTTTCACTTTCATATATTACTATCTCACCCTACTGGTGTTTTAGTAAAATTATTTGGTGGTCTCTTTTCATAATTCATACTTATCCTTATATATTCTATATTACTTACATATATCTTATGTTTATTTTAATGTGTATTTTGTTCTTGAGAATAGGATTTCTCATTGTTATTGTATGCACCTATGCATTTTGGAGATGTGATTGAATTTTTGGTGATGGATGAACTTGAGATTATAATACTCTAGTTTAAGTTTCCTATTCAAAACAAAACCTTACTAGGATGTGTTGGTATACTATATGATTACTCATAATTCTATATCTTTTTCACATGGTGGATGGTAGCCGATGATGAAAAATTTTGGGGACTCCCCACTATAACCTACTTATGTATTTTATTAAACATATAAATTAAATATATGATACATTTGGTACCTTTACTAAGATGAAACTAATATTTTGTATGGTTCAAGATTAAAGAATAGGCCTAAAATATATCTAAGTGTGAACATGTGCAATGCCATCAATGATGAGCTCGAGAAACACATAGTTTTAGCCCCTTAGATTATTCCATTCTTTGATGATATTCATAATTCATCTAGATAAGATATTGATGAAGGATATATTGATGTATCAAACTTTTAATGAATCTTATGTTATTATATCTAGCTATGTAGGTAACTGAGAAATGATAGGTATCATATCATATTGAGAAATTTAAAAGACTAGGAACAAAAACTTAGGTATTTAGAGATATTAATTATTTACATATTCATGATAATGAACACTTCTTTTAATAGGTGAATTCAGATTCTATCTTATTTCTTGATGGTAGTTTATCCTAGGAATATTTGGTTAGGTGCTTGAAATGAACTTTGTGAGAGAAGATTAGTGTTATCTTTTTTTATGATTGTTCATCTCATTCATATATTCTAGTGAATGTTTATGATGGATCAAAAATTAGTAGTGTTAGGGAACTCAAGGAAGATATTGTTCACAATGAATATTCATTTCTTTTGTGTATTGCAGTGATTAATTATATATAACATTTTAGATGATATGCTACATAATAAAAAAGAAATAAAATTATTGCTATATTATTTAAGTGGTTACTGGATATCCTCAAGGGATCTCTATTAGAGTATTACATGTATTGTCAAGTTGGTTTTTGTACCATAGATACCATACACTGCATTTTTATATGAAGGTGCTCATGAAAATTCAATAATGTATTGATTATATACTAATAAAAATGTTCATTTCATTTCTAGACCCAAGGAGAAACTGTGACCTTAGTCATATTTATATCTAGAGCACTAAGTTGCCTCGATAATGAAAGGGGGTTTGGATAGATTATATGCAATTCATTTACAAACTTCTATTTTCTCCATATAGTTGTGATGAGTGTAAATGAACACTCCAAATTTAACCTTATTTTTTATGGAAGGCATATACATTTTCTACAAGGGGAATTACTTAAGCTAACAATTTATTTGGCTCACTTTTGACTAATAATAATAATAGTATCATCTTTCCCTTTAGAATAGTCAGTATGTATTAAATAGAAGTTCTCCAAAGAAAACTTAAGAGTTGTTTTATGTTTGAATCCTCCTTATGTAAGCTCTGAAATCAAGAAGAAATACACCTATTTCTTAATATTACAAAGAATTCTTAATGAAACTCTATCTCAAAACTCAAGACCTTTAATGTCTCAACTTAAATATTTAAATATAATTTAAAAGATAGGTTAGCAACATTTGATTTTTAAAGAATTTTCCAAAACATTCTAGGGTGGGCTTAGGCCTGGAATTTGATGGTCGTATGGGCCATTTTAGCACTTTTGGACTATATATGATAGGCTGAATTTTTTTTAGGTTGGATGAGTTATTAGGCTAAATTTCTAGAAAACCATCAATATGACATTGAAATTTATTACTAAACCATCAATATTTATTATAGGTAACTTAAGCTTTTACTTAATAGTATACATAATATAATCTTATAATATATGTGTATGATAATTTTTTCTTAGTTTATATTGTATATATTTTTATAAAAATTATTTCTATGATTTTATTTATATATGTTTGTATTTTGATTATTATACATTTATAATAATTTAGAACCTTGTTAAAATAGAAAAGAATAAATTTTAAAAGCTTAGTTTTAGTCATTTACATTATTAGTGTGTAATATATTTATTTTTATATTATTTATTATATATTGATATTAATTAGAAGCTCTCAATTTAGAAACATTGAGATGTTTCAAATATTACTAATTTAAAGCTAGAAGTTCATAGAGAAATTTTTATATGTTACTAGTTTATATTTATTGTTTTCTAATTTATAAAATATTTAAATTTAGAAAGATATTTTAAACTTTTTTAATAGTAAAAAAATTGACAGTCAATTTTTTTTGTAAACAAAAATTGAAAGGCATTAAAATAAGTTACCCACCATTAAAAATTCAATTGATAGGTAGGGGTTACTGTCAAATTCCAAACATGGGTGGACTCACCTTTTCCATTCTTCTTTATTATTTGATAACTGTCACTTCTCTCATTTGCTTTCTTTTTCTTTGATTTTCTTCTTTGTTGTTTATGCCTCCTTGTTAATTTCATCAAGAAGTCCTACTTTTTTAACAACATCCAACGTAATAGTTTCATGAAAATAAATTAAATGAAACTGGCTCTTATAGTAACAAGATTTGCAATCTGACATATATTAAAGGCTCTATTTTCCTTATCTTCTTCTTCCATGAGATGTGAGTAGTTGTAAGAGTTAGACAAAGTAAGACTAAAAAAAGGCACAATGAGCCCATAAATAGGCCTAGAAAATGTATCTTATCTTAGAATCATGACATGACACAATACTTACAGAGTTATGTTTATGAGAACTTAATACACTCAGTTTTCATATTAAAGTTAAACCAACCTTTCAGTTCTTCCCGCTTATGCTCTAATTGCTTAACCCATAGTTAGTTTTCCTGGTGGCTTACACATTGTCACCCCCATTACTGATGATTCCTAAGTTGTTCCCTATGTTTTTCATGCCCACTAGATAGTCTTCAACCCATAATGATTCTCTTTCCACTATTTTCAAGATAGTACTCACAACATCCTTTAGCTGCCTATCCTCATTGCTAAACAAGTAAAAACATTGAAATATCAAAACTCTACAAACAACTTATTATGTCATTACAAAGTTAAAAATGCACATATACTTAAAAAGAAAAAATACGTGTTACAATAGGGAGGCCGAGTATGTGGGATAGTAATTACTCTTTATTTATAATGACTTTGTCCTTTGTAAAATGAGGCCTTCTAGACTGCCTTCTTCCACTCATTAAGTTTTCCTAGATACATATTCTTTGTTACATATCTGTCAAAGGCATCAACATACTTTCATTTCCCTTGGTGCACCTATTTGAGATCAATAGGATCTACATAGTAGAAAATGGGAATAATTGGTGCGCCAGATTTGACCATAAAGGATAGTTCTACCAAACACCAGCATGATTCTGCATACCTCTCAGAAAAGTATAGAAATATGGACTAGAGTGTTGCTCATTGCTACTTGTAATGTTTGGGGGAAGAAATCACCATATTCCAACTTTGGTTGATCCAAAAACATAGAGAGATGACATTGAGTGATCATGTTATAGAAAATCATAGCTACGGTGGATTTGACATCTTGCCCATAATGATTGGTGAAAACATGGTAGGAATTAGGTATTTTCATTAGTTTTGAGGTATAAGGAGATGTAGCAGGTGCTAGTTCATCAAAATTGTCCATAATATCACCCTTTCCTTTGTAGTGAAAGTGGACGAAGAAAGGGCTAAGTTATTCTTAAAATTAAGTCTACAATGAAATGAAATAAGGCTTAGAGTTATCGTGTTAGTTTTTGGTAGCTTGGACAACTATTAGTCCATATGTGTTTAGTTGGAAAATAGTTGGTAGAGTTATGATAAATATTTGTTAATTAATTGACTCCTCCTAGAAGCCACTAGTAATGTATTGGTTAGGTTGTTTTAATCGAGAAGCAACTAGAAACTTCTTGGTTAGGAAGCAACTACAAAATTCTTGGTTAGGTTGTCTTCATCAAGAAGCAACTAGAAACCTCTTGGTTAAGTAGTATAAAATGGGGTCAAGGGAGGCATTTAGAGGATAAAATAGAACAGAGGAACACAAGGAGTTATAGAATCATTTGCAGTGTGAGCAAATGAGCTTGCAGTGATAGAAAATAGTGTTGTAGTGTTACCAAAGGCGTAGTGATAGTGTTAGGATAGAAATGGGGAATATGAGTAGGAGAAATTAGGAGGTTGTCTAAATTTTTCTAGGGAGAGGCAAGGAATTTTGTATCTTTCGATTTGTTGAAGTTAAGATATTTTCCATCTGCAGAATTAGGTTTCCCTTAGGGGATTTTCCAGGGATGATTTGTCCAAAAATATTGTGTTCTTTGTCTTCTAAATTTCTTTTCATATTTTATTGGTGAAATTGGAGTTGTGTTATTTTTCAATATTAGTTGTGAATTTTTTTCAATAGTTTAATAATAATTTATGATAGGAGATTAATAATCAATGAATGTAATAGTGTTAATTTTCACATGGTATCAAAGCAGTGTTTAGGGTATAAGAGTTTTTCCTTAGGAAAGAAATTAAGGGTTTATATTGTATACACTAATCTAATATGCTAGAAATACTAATTCAATGAAAGAATTTACACATTAAACTAACATAACATATAAGAGAGACAAAGAGAAGACAAACTCAAATGAGAATGTGAGCCATGGATAGGCTCTCTCAATGAGATTGTTCTCTTATTTTTGGGTTGTGTCTATTTATGGATTGGGGATGTATGCTCAAATGCGCAAATGGCTTCAATGAAGATGGGTAATGGAAAATTGGTAGCTTTGTGAGCTCTCAATTTGGCATTATAAGGGTATGGATATAGATTTTGGCTCTCAAAAGGGCATGATAACTTTACTCAAATGGTTGTGATTGAATGGCTTGGGATGGGATTCAATTTATAGGCTAAGGGCTTGAGGGATGGAGGGCTAAGATTCAAAGAGAGATGAAAGCTTAAGGAGGGCTAGGATGCACTCAAAAGAGAGCACATGGATTGTGCTTGTTTAGCAGCAATGGGAAGGTGACACTTATCACAAGGAGGATGAGTGTGAGAGGGTAGGGTAAAGGGTTGGGTAAAGGTATGATGAGTTGGGTTGAGTATGTAAGAGAGGTGTAAGAGGAATGAGTGTGGAAGAAGGAAGAGTGTGGAAGATGGATGTAAGAGTCATGAGTGGGCTTGTAAGAGTCTTTTATGGTTTGTAAGAGCACTCATGACTTCGTGGTTGGGATTTTTGAGGGTAGACTTTGGTTTGGTTTAGGAAAGTCTTAAACTTGCTTAGGGAATGTGACAACATTAGGGGGTGGATTAGGCTTGGGGTTAGGATTAGATTAGGGATGTTAGAGATGTGCAAGTGGATGGCATTAATGAGGGTGGGTGATTTAGTGGCTAAGCCTAGTTAGTATGGGTGGATGGGGTGGATTAGGCTAAATGGAGGATTAGGGATGAGTTAGGGGTTTTTTGGATTTGAGGATTTTATTTATTAAATAGATTTATTTAATAAATGGGGATTTTTGGAATTAGATAGGAGGATAGGATTTAATTGACAAATAAAAGGTTATTTGATTTATCAATTAGGACTACAAATGATTAATTAAATTACCAGCTAGGGGATGGCAAAGGATTAATTAAATAGGAATTTAATTAATGATGCCTTTAGAGATAACTAAATAGGATTACTAAAGCAATGTAATCAAATTTAGGTGTCTACATTTTGCCCCTCTTTGACATAGTGTTGAGACAACACTATTTCAAAAAAGTTTGAGTGAAGATGACATGAAGAAGATGTTTTAGCAACAAGGTTTCCCTAGTATCGGGTAAGAAGAGAAGAGACTAGACTTAGATGATGCCCCCTCAAGAAGGTGGTGGAGAGAAATGAGGCTCGACGACTTCTTGAAAAGCACAAGAAATTGAGATGAGCTGAGACACATGTTGGAAAAGATAAGGGACTGAATTAGCTCAAACTCTCACTATGGGAGAATTATAAAGGCAAATCAGATGCACAAGCTTAAGACTTTCTAGGATTGGGGGAGGGGGGGAGGGGGGGTTGAAGAAGTGGAGTGCTATAGAAAAGGAATCTAGGATAGGGGGATGGATGATGGGGATGACAAAAGCTGATGCAACAGTATTTCAAAGAGTCAGATTGGCAGAAGATCGGTTTCGAAGATCCCTAGGACTAGGATTGTGGATCTCGAAAAATGAGGCTTGGTGGATTGATTTGATTGGTGGATCCTTAAGACTAGGATTGTGAATCCCTAAAGCTAAGTGTGAGGAGTGATCTGATGAGATACTGATGCATAAGCTGGGATAGGTGTTGGATATGGATGGGGGATAAAAGAGATGAAGGGAATCCATTGAAACCTTTTGAGCAGGGGGATACTTCAAAGAGAAGTACCACCATGTAGTTGAGCACTAGATTTGCTATAGGACTATTGGTTAATTGCCAAGGTTACCAAGAACATCAAGGCCTTTTCACCAACCATCCAAAGGATTTACGAAGTGACTTGAAACAAACATGCAAGGATTGCCCCAGTATCACACATAAATCCTAGAGGAAACAGCATGGAAATGACACTGGGTAACCCACAAGCAGAAAAAAAGAAGAAGCAAAAGAAATGATCAAGACCTTATGCTCTGATTGCCCCATTCGCAGCATACCATGATATGGAAGATCGTGGAAACCTTGAGGAGGGAACAAGGAGATTTCTTGGAAAAGATATTTCAAGACCCAACAAGGAAGAGTCCAAATCAAAAGAAAGCAAAAATACAAAAGAGAACCATTTGCCAATGAGATGGGTAGGGTGAGGTACTAACGGACCAAGATCAGGCATGAGGAAAGCTATATCCTGCAAGGACCTATCGAAGAGCACCTAAGCTGGTGGATTTGGATGAGGGATGCATCTGGCAAGTTGAACTAAGAAGGATAACACTTTGGTGATAGGAAATCTAGCTAAAGGATGCATTGGGATAGCTAACCAAGATGTGCGATGTGTGCAAGATGCTGATCAAGGATGAGCTGACATGAAAGCTAGATAGATACAATGGTACTAAGCTAAAGAGGATGTACAAGCTGACAGACCAAGATATGTTACAAATGTACAAGTTTGTTCATGTTTTGGTTTTGTGAGATGGAAATGTTTGTGAAGGGTGGGATGTCTATAATAGTTGATAGGTGGATAGGTAGATGGTTTGCAAAAAGCTTAAGTGAAAATGGGGTTTTGTGTGTGCACATGATAGGATACAAGCTAAGATACAAGATTATTTACAAGCTGGAATATGGTACAAGCTTTGGACAAGATTTTGGATATACAAGCTATGATACAAGATTTACAAGCTGGTGTACAAGATTTACAAGTTGAGGTACAAGATTTACAAGCTGTACAAGAGGTATTTACAAGCTCCATTAGATTTTGGATATTTGGTTGGAACACCAAGGGAACAAGCAAGTTGTTCATGGGATGCTGGGTGGATGGATGAGGGATAGGATAGTGATAGATAATGGATTAGTCTTTAGTACACAAGGCACATGAATTACCAAGTTTTCACCAAGGTACCTATCCAAGGCGCCTGAATTGCCAAGTTTTTTCCATTGGACACTTATTTCTCTTTACTAATTTTTTTGTATTTTTCAAAAGCTGGGTATACCAAGGATTTTCAAGCATAGAACTTCTTGAGATGAATGATGTTAGTAGGATCATTCAAGAGTTCTCCTTCTAGTGTAGATAACTGATAGGCTCCAGAGCCAAAGGAGGTGGTAACCACATAGGGGCCAAGCCATGTGGGTTCAAACTTGCCTTTCTTTTCTTGATCTGCTTGGACTTTCATGTTTTCTTTGAGGACCATGTCACCTGGTTGAAAGTGTCGTGGGAGCACCTTCTTATTGAAATTCCTTTTGAGATGAGTTTGATAGATTGTGAGATGATCATAAGCTTGTTGTCACTTCTCATCTAAGAGATCTAGCTGGGTGAACTGAGCTACTCTATATTCTTCATCTAATATTTTCCCTCGCAAAGATATGTGCAATGAGGGAAGTTCAACCTCTATGGGTAGTACCACTTCGACACCATAGACTAGGGAGTATGGGGTTGTGCTTGTGGATGTATGGAAGGAAGTTTGATATGCCCATACGGCCAGGTTTATTTGAAGGTGCCAATCATGGCTGGAATCAATAACAACTTTCTTTAGGATTTTGAGGAGGGTTTTATTAGTTGCCTCTGCTTGGCCATTACCTTGTGGGAAATATGGGCTAGAAAAGTGGTGATGGATGTGGAGGGAGGTCCATAATTCTTCCATTTTGAGATTTTCAAAGTTACCTCCATGGTCGGTGAAGATGGTGGACGGGATGCCAAAGCAGAAAACAATGTGGTACAAGATGAACTTGAAGACCTAAACTCCCATAGCGGAGACTAGGGGGGACTGCTTCCACCCATTTAGTGAAATAGTTTGTAGCTGTTATTATCCATTTGTGTCCATTAGATGAGAGAGGTGTGATAGTTCCAACTAGATCAAGGCCCCAACAAGCGAAAGGCCAAGGTGGTGCAATAGGCTGTAGATTTTGTGCTAGAGTGTGCACAAGATTTGCATGCTACTAACATGGGAGACACCTTCTGACAAAGTCATAGGAGTCTTCTTCAATGGTAGGCCAATAGTAGCCTGCTCTAAGGATTTGTCATGCTAAGACAATACCACTCGTGTGGGCACCGCAAAGTCCGGAGTGTACTTTTTTTAATGCCATTGTGGCCTCATTTTCATCTAAACATTGAGAGAGAGTATCATGATAACCCCAATGATATAGGGTATTGGCCATGATGACATAGCGGGATGATTTTCAGATAAGGTTCTGGCATTGGGTGCATGTGAGGTAAGGGGATATGATACCATCTTGTAAGTGTGAATCTCATGGTACCAAGGGGATTGTGGACCAACCAAGATGCAAACATGGTTTGAGTCATAGTTCGCATAAGCGGGTGTGAGGAGCTTCTTGACTAAAAACTCATACTGTGTTGCTTCTTAGGGAATTTCCAAGAGCGAGCCAATAGTGGCCATGGCGTCTGCTACCTTGTTCTACATTCGAGGAACTTTTGTAAACTGAAGCTTTGTAAAATGTTGGGTCAGCTGATTAACTAGCTCTTTGTAGGGTAATAATTTTTCATCTTTGGTTCTATATTCATTTAAGACTTGTTTGATGATGAGCTAGGAATCCCCAAAGATTTGTAACTCAGTGATGTTCCCTTCAGTTGCTATCTTTAATCCTGCTATGAAAGCCTCATATTCTGCTATATTGTTGGTACTAGGGAATTGTAGCTTGAAGGCTTTTGGAATATAATCTGCTTGAGGTGTGACCAGTAATATTCCTACCCCTGATCCATGAGATGTGTATGAGCCATCAAAATAAAGCTTCCATGGGGGTTGTTCTTCAATTAGGCAGATATGCTCATCTAGAAATTCGATGAGCAAAGGATATGCATCTACTAGAGGTGCATTAGCTAGGTGATCTACTATAGCTTGCCCTTTGATTGCCTTTCAGTCTACATACTGGATGTCAAATTTGCTAAGGAGCATAACCCATTTTGCTAGCCAACCTATGCTGTTCTAGAGAGCATATACTTGAGAGGATCAATTTGGGATACTAGTTGGATGGTATGACTTAGCATGTAGTGGCGAAGCTTTTGAGTTGAGAAAATAATCATCAAACAAGCTTTTTCCATAGGAGTGTAATTGAGTTCATAACCAACTAGGGTTTTACTGATATAGTAGATAGCTCTTTCTTTGTCATAGTCATCAAGCTGTGCTAGAAGTGCCCCTAGAGTAGTAGGCGTTGCTGATATGTACAAAATTAGTGGACGACCAAGAACTATTGGAAAGAAGATAGGGGGATTGGTGAGATACTGCTTGAGCTGGTCAAAGCTGTGCTGACATAAAGGATCCCACTTGAAGTTCTCATCCTTCTTTAGTAAATGTGAAAATGGTGTATACTTATCTACAAGCTGGGAGATGAAGCGTTGGATGAATTGAAGCTTTCCCTGAAGAGAGTGAAACTATCGCAGAGTTTGGGGAGGAGGAATGTCTAAGATAGCCTTGACCTTCTTGGGGTTGATCTCTATACCTCATTTAGAAACTATGAAGCCTAGAAGCTTGCTAGATGCAACCCCAAAGACACATTTCTTGGGATTTAGCATGAGATGATATTGGGCTAACCTATCAAAGATTTTCTCTAGGTCAGTGAGATGATCCATGAACGTGTGAGATTTGACTAGGATATCGTCCACATAATCCTCCAAAATGCTATGAATAAGATCATGGAAAATGGTTTTAATTGCTCTTTTATAGGTAGCCCCAACATTCTTTAGGCCAAAAGGCATCATGGTGTAGCAAAAGTTTACCCAAGGGGTAGTGAATGTGCTCTTATGCTAATCCTCTTCTGCAATCTTGATCTGATTATATCCGAAAAATCCATCCATAAGGGACAAAATTTCATGTCCAGCTGTAAGATCTACAATCATATCTATGTTGGGTAAGGGAAAATCATCTTTTGGACAAGCTTTGTTTAGATCTCTAAAATCAGTGCAAATTTTGATGTCACCAGAAGGTTTAGTGACAGGGACCAGATTGGAAATCCACTCTGAGTAGTCAATAGGTCAGATAACCTTAGCAACTAACATTCTTTCTAATTTAGCTTTGACCAGTAATGCCACCTTGGGGTGCATTTTTCTAAGCTTTTATCTGAAGGGCTTGATCTTTAGATCGACTACAAGATGGTGAACTACAAGCTTTGGATCCAAACCTGGCATGTCCTGATATAACCATGAAAATCGGCCAATGTTTTCTCTTAAGACCTCAAAGAGGAGATTAGCTTGGTCTTGTGATAGGGATGCAGCAATATGAACAAGTCTGGGGATCTTTGAAGAACCGATGTTGACTTCTCTAGTATCTTCAATTAGAATAGAAGACACCTTAGGTCAATTATCTTGAGGAGGTAATACTAAATCCTCATGTTCTGCTTGTGGCTCTGGATGTTCTGGCTGAGGGGTTCTCTTCATTGCCTTAGCTAGTCTTGGTTTCACCTTAGTTCCAGTTTTGGGTGCATTAGAACTAGGTTGGGGGTTTTCTCCAAAATACCCTTTGGGATCTAGCTTATAGATATAGGTAGAATCTGGCTTTGTCTACTTGTGAGGTGTTTCAGCTCCCATGAATCTTAGAAGCACTTCTTCTGATGCAAACTCATCAATGTGTATGACACTTAGTTGGTCCCAATCTATGAGTTGTGGATGAGTGAGTCGCAGGTCAATGAGATGGATGGATAGTTCTCGAAGAACAGAGTCCCCTAGGAAAATTTGGTCTAGGATATCATCGTAGGCTTTTTTTTAAACTTCCTTAGGAATGTCTTTGATTTTGACAAGATTGTGGTGGATGTTTGAAAAAGCATGACCGTTCTCATTGGTGCCCCCAGTTGTGGGTATTCCAAAGCCAAGACCTGACTTTGTTTCCCACTTATGTGCTTCGATGGGACATTGCATGCCTCTTTCTTTTGGTCCTAGTCCACCACCTTGATAGTTCCATTTTTCAGTGATGAGCTTATGTTCTTGGGGATACTTTTGGCTAAAGTGATCAAGGCGTGCTTGATTTCTTGGGGGTGCATCCTTACGTAACCAATTGTTGATAGCTAGAGTGAGTTCTTCATGAAGAGGGGTTTTTGAGGATACAAAGGTGGTTGGGCCAAACTGTTTGTATCGAGGAGGTGGAATCTCCTTAGCTTTGTTATATGTCAGCCATCCATGGGTATGTGGATCAAGTGGGATTGCTTCAACATCAAATGCATCTGATAGACTATACTCTCCACAACCTTTGTTGTTGATCTTTATGACAGATAAGGTGGAGGTGAGGATGGTTTCTACGTCATTACAAGTGTGGGATGAGCTAGCAATGGCTATGTTGATATCAATTCTAGGGAAATTATTTGAATAGGAGGCTTCAATCACATTACAGTAAGCAAAGGGTTCTGGATCGGCATGGATGGTTACCTCAGTGCCCTGATGTGGAAATTTGATGCACTGATGGTAGGTGGATGAAATGGCTTTCATAGCATGAATCCGTGGGCAACCAAGGAGGATGTTAAATGGTAGGTTTAGATCAACAACATGACAAACTATCTCTTGGATGACTGGCCCAACCTCGATTGGTAGCAAAATAGTTCCTTCTGTGGTTCTTTCCAAGTTGTCATAAGCTTTGATGGTGATAACCTCACTGATCATATCTGCCTCAGTATACCCAACTTGTTTTATGAATTTTAGGGTTCAAATGTTCAAGGCTAATTCATTATCTATCATTACTCTTTTCATGGAAAAATTGGATACCATGATGGCTATGCGAAGTAGAAGGGTATGATTTGGCTTGACCACGGGTATGTCAATGGGTTTGAATCATAGGGCACATGAGGAGGATAGATGTCCGATGAGATTATGAAATTTAGTAGCATTGATATCAAAAGGGACATGGGATTCTATGAGAGCACTATCAAGGATGTCTTTGTACACAGGACTAGTGCGAAGAAGGTCTAAAATGGAGATTTGGGCTGGCATGTTCCCAAGGTGTTCCACGATATTGTAAAAGCTTTTTGATGGAGCTAATGGTGCTAATGAAACTAGTGGGCCTGTGATGTTAAATTGCGCTCTTCGAGTGGTAATTGCACACTCATTGTCTAGTCCTCTGATATTGATAGCATTGACAGAAGGCTCTTTCTCAGATATACAACCTATAAGGCTACCATAGTCTATATAGGATGAAGTGTGGTCATTGTTCTTCCCATGCTGTTGGTTTAGCTAGTGGTTGTTGGTGTTGTTGTTGTTTTGGATAGGTGCTTTTCCAGTATTTTGGTTGTTGTGTGGAGGAAAAGCATTTTGATAAATCTGTAAGCTTGCATTGGGAGAGGTTTGGGCACCAACGGTGATTTCTTTTCGATCAATGAGGTCCTACACATAATCTTTCAGTTACATGCATCTGAGGGTGGTGTGACCGTTTACCCTATGGAACTTGTAATACTCATTATCTTTGTACCATGAAGCTTTGGATTGGCTTGGGTCAATTTTCTGGGTAGGAGGAAATTTGATGAGGTTTTCTTTAGCCAATCTCTCAAAAATGACATCCAATGGCTCACCAAGGGGCGTATAGTTTCTAGATGCAGGTTGGAATCTGGGCTTTTGTCCTGCAACTACATTGATGGCATTATCTTGATTGCTAGATCCTTGGAAGTTGGGTCTTGGATTGTGGTTCTGATAGCTTTGGTGATTCTGTTGTTGGTAGTTGATGGCTTGTTGATTGTTTGGTTGATATGGTGGGTTAGACTGATTTTGAGAAGGACCAACAATATTCACATGTCTGGTGTCAGTAACCCCGTCTGTTGCAACATGTTTGTTTTTGTTCCAATACCTAGACTTGTCATTGGAATGTGATTGATTTTGATTGGCCTCCTTGTAGATCTTGACCACACCATCTTTGATGAGTCCTTGCTCAAGGATCATTCCTTTCTCTTTGATATCCATATAGGTATGCAAACAGTTCATGGTCATGTGGTGAGCCAAGCTAGGATGGGCATTATCAATAAACATTTTCACCACATGGCGCTTTGGCAAGGTGCGGGATATGCGAGTGGTAAGGGTTTGCCATCTTTGCAAGTATTCGGCAAGGCTTTCTCCACCTTTTTGCTTGTTGTGGACAAGATCAACTATTGATAGCTCTGTTTCAACAAGATGGGCATATTGGGCTACAAATGCCTCAAATAATTCAGCAAAGTTTTTAATTGTGCCATAGGGGATTCTATAAAACCATTCAAGAGCTGGTCCAGCCAAGCTTTTAGGAAAAAGGCGCAAGAGGAAGACATCATTGTATGCCACGTCGTGGAAGTGCATGTAAAATTCTTTGATATGTGTGACATGGTCTCCTTTTCCTCTGAATTTGTCAAATTTGGGTACCTCAAAGTGTTTTGGAAATGGTGTCACGGTAATGGCTCTGTCAAATGGGTAAGGACACACATTCTCAAACTTGAAGGTTTTTGGATCATTTCCTTCTTGGATGCTCTTCAAAGCTATCTTCATGGCTTCCCATTCTGAATTAATTGGTAATGGCAAGGGTGCCCCTAATGTAGGAGTGCCTTGAGGTAGGTATGCACTAGATGGGGCCCCTAGATATGGATGGTTGTGAGGGATTTGTTGATAGGGATTGTACATTGCTTGAGCAGTTGGATGGTGGATGATGGGGTGTTGAGGTGGAGGTGGCACATATTGCTGCATGTGTTGCAAGGCTTGCTGTTAATATGGGATTTGAGGTTGGGATTGAGGAACATAAGCTGGCTGTGGGATAAATGGATTTCTTTGTGGAGGTAAGGTATAAGATGGTTGTGAGGCTTGGGGAAGGGATCGGGCAGCTTGTGGGGTTTGACCAAGGTATGTGGGCTGCACCCTCATTTGGGATGGTATCTGTAAATAATTGGTGGTTGGCTAGGGTGGTGGATTTCTTCCTAGAAGTGGCATTGAAAAGTATTTGGTAATAGGAGGTAATGGATTATTTGGTGGTGGAGGTGGTGGAAATTGAAAGCTTGGGAATGGAACTAATGGGGATTGATAGCTTGGTGGTTGGATTTGGAAGCTTGGTAGAGTGGTGGTAGGAGCTTGGGTCACTTGAGAGCTTGGAAAAACATTGGTGGTAGCTTGTGGGGTTTGATAGCTTTTTGGAGTGAGGGTAGTAGCTTGTGGATTTGTGGTTGATGGCACTGAGCTCCAAGGACCTAATGGAAATGATGGAATTGTGATTTGGGCTGTGGTGAACAAGTTGGGGGTGATGAAAGGTTGATTACTTGGCCCCATAGGTGGCATTCTTGTTGTATATTGTTGAGGTTGGCCAAATATGCTAGCACTGATTTGGGAAATGGGTGGATTTGGAAGGCTGGGTTGGGGAGCAACAGCAACAATAGTGAAGGGAGTGAATGGTGAGGTGTTTTGGGCAAAGGCAGTTTGGAGCAGAGAGGTATGAAACAAGGATGGAGTGGTAGTGGCTAGATTGGCTTGCAGAATGGAGATTTTGACTTAGGCGGAGGATGGTATGTTTGGGTCTATTGGATCAAAAGGATTGGCTTGAGGCTCTTCTTTTGTCACATATTGAGGATAATTTGGATCATATGAACCTATGGGTGGTGGCAGCTACCCAAAAAATGGGTGAGATGGATCTAATAATGGAGGGGGTCTTCCAAAGTCAAAGGTTCCTACATTGTCCCCTCGAAAGTTAGCCATGATTGTTTCTTTGTTCTTGTCTATAATGGCATTCACCAATACTACATTTACTGGTTGGTTCATGAAAGCTTCAAGGTCAGTAGGTGATGGTATACCATTCTCTGGGCTAGAGGATGGTTGAGTGCTCAAGGGGAGCGATGTTGTTAGATCCAAATGATAGGGATCCATTGTTTCCTTCTTCTTCTTGGCTAAGTGAGTGACAGGTGGCATGAAAAATGCTCCTACGGATGAGATGCAACAATGTTGATGGATGCAAAGGGGGAAGGCTTTTCTATGCAAATGATTTCCTAGGTTGAGGCAAAGCTATATGACAAAACCTAAGGAGGATTGGGTTGGGGATTCTAACTTCAAAGATATGTTGCCAAAGCATGAAAGGTCTGCTTTCCAATGTGCAAGCTTGGTGGTGATTGTGTCAACTCAAGGATAGACTAACGATCCTTTAGGAAGAACACGAGATTGACCACTTGTGGATCCTAACCTTTAGCTCAAGGTGATGAGGGATAACAAGTGACAAAGCTAGATTACCATAGACAAAGCTCTATCAAAGGGATACCCTTGGTGAGATTGGTGGATTTGGAAGATTTTAGGAATGGAAAACTTATGGCAAGGTGACAACAATTTTGAAAGCTTGGATGTGAATTTTTTGGATTGTTGGCTAGATGGTTCGGTTGTAAATGAGATGGATGAGCTAATAATGCTTAAGGGGATAACCTAAGATGACTGGCTTTTCTACAAAGATGAATCTGAAGTGAAGCTTATCAAAGAAGATGTGGAGAAACAAGGGTGTCTAATCATAGAAATCATGCCTAGTTGGTAAGGCATAAGTAGGATTAACTCTTGGATGTTGGCTAAATTTGATGGTGCACTCTAACTAGGCCTCTTGAAGTGCTTCATCGGTAGCTTTGTCCTCTACTTTGTGGAGTTTTCCAATTCGTGGGCTTGGTGTTATTTCTTTTCTCTTTGCTAAAAGTTCTTGGTATGCCAGAGATGGCTTGAGTTTGACTTTGAGAAACTTATGTTTGGGTTTGGGTTGTCTCGACATAAATTCTTGAATTTGCTTGGCTTTGGGAGATTCTAGATGTTTTGCTTCAACTTTTTCAACTTCTAAAATAGGCAGTGACTACGCTAAGTGTGCCCTAAGCTAGGATTGACCAAGTTTGGCAAACATTCATTCAACAAGTAAAATAAAATCAAGCAATAGATAGGAACACCCAGATAGAAGTTTGTGATTCTCAGAATGTGATACTTGCACCGAGGAGTGTGTATGTTCTACAAATGTTTTGATCAGTCACTTCAAACACATTAACACCCTAGATGATTTTCTGCAAGGCTAACAATTGGTTTAGCTAGGGAATCCTCGATATAACCAAGGTACGTGAGGCCCAAATCCATAGATGAGACCAAAAAGATATCACATAGCTGAGAGGAGCGATAACCCACTTCTCCTCTTTGACTTCTCAAGGGTATAAAGTTTCTTGAGGCTTAGCCTGAGTGACAAAATCTTGATCCCAAGAGAGGTGTCTTTCGATTCACCTCCCGATTCTTATACTCTGTCAGAACGTGGGAGTTGAGGTCATCCAAGGGGTGATGAAATCCCCAAGCAGGCCTCCTAAAAAGAAAACAAGGTTTTGGATCCTAATCTTATGTACCCAAGATGGCCTCAAAAGATGACAAGGGGAGAGAAGACTTGGATGACCTTGGGCTAAAAAACACACTTGTTCTTTTACCAACTGACTCTTATGTGTGCTAATCTAGACTTTGTAAACACTCATGTTTAAGAGACAATGTTCAATTCCAACTTGAAGCACCAACAAAAGTAAATTAATCAAAGAATGCAAACAAGAAGAAGAGTTAAGGTCAAAAAAAGAAAACTCAAACGCTTAAAGGCCCTCTACGTCAAGTATCAATTAATTTTCTTTAAGGCATTCAAGATTGAGTGTGTGTTTGTTTTAAACCCAAAATAAAGATGTGTCAGATTCATTTTCAATTGCGTGCCTGGAGGCCCTCCACGTCAATAGTTGTTCAATTTTAGTGCCCAAACTTGAAGTGTGTATTGATTTGATCTAGATTTTTGGATATTTACAAATTTTGATAAAGTTAAAGCAAATGTTCAAAGACCAAGTGAGTGAGTTAGATTGTGGAACATTTAACACTTTTTTCAAGTAGACCCATCCCCATAAATGGCACTGAGATTGCAACCAATGGTTGAATTGATGGGTGATTAGAAAAGAGGTGAGTCCAAAGAACTACTTAAATTGATTTTTGCAAATTTGTGTTTAACTTAACAAAGTTTTTAATTGTCCAAAAATCAAACTTTGCCTAAATTGCATGTAGAAAAGAGATTTGTTTTGTTCAATTTTAAAAGCTCCGAATGAAGTGTTTGATTGTTTGTTTTCTTTGTTTTGTGTTTTTAAACGTACAGGTTCATTTGTTAGAGTTTTGAAAACATGCAAAGATAATGACTTTGACAAGACAACCAAAAGGTAGGTGACAAATTCGAGAAAATAATACAACAGGCGGAGATGCCAATCTACATAGATGCCAAAATTCATAGACAATAGTCTGATGAAGAAAGAAACTAGCGGCGTCAAAGATGACAGTTGGTGGATTGCGGTGGTAGAGATGATAGTTTGACTGCTGGCAGTAGCAAAGATGATAGTTTGAGCTTTGGAAGCAGTGCAGATGATAGAAGCCAGGCAGAGATGTTGAA
This sequence comes from Cupressus sempervirens, assembly GCA_028749045.1. Lineage (NCBI taxonomy): Eukaryota > Viridiplantae > Streptophyta > Pinopsida > Cupressales > Cupressaceae > Cupressus > Cupressus sempervirens. Next base: position 89,791,668 of record CM053790.1, on the reverse strand, counting down.
ACTCGTAGACATTGATCTATGCAGATGTCAAAATTTGTAGATGACAATTTAGGTTTCAGAGTAGACTCCCAGCAAATAGGCAGAGACATCAAAACTCGCAGATGATAGTTTGAGTTAGCAGAGATGATGGTTGAGCTTTCACAGATGACATTCTGCACAGATGAAAGGCAGAGATGCCAATCCGCGAAGATGACACTACGCAAAGTGAACCAACAGATGCGGGTTTTTTCCAAAATTTTTTGTTTTCTTGGTTATTTTTGGATTTTAAAGGGGATTTCTTTCTCTTTAGTGCATCCTTCAACCTGCAAAAACAAACAAAACCACCTTGCACCCACTCAAAGACCAACAAACCATTAGATTGTTAGTTTGTAAAAGAAAATTGTAGATTGAAATGGATGAAAAAAATGACCCATAGCGGGGTCCCATCGGGCGTGCCAAAATGTATACACTAATCTAATATGCTAGAAATACTAATTCAATGAAAGCATTTACACATTAAACTAACATAACATATAAGAAAGACAAAGAGAAAACAAACTCAAATGAGAATGTGAGCCATGGATAGGCTCTCTCAATGAGATTGTTCTCTTGTTTTTGGGATGTGTCTATTTATGGATTGGGGATGTATGCTCAAATGCTCAAATGGCTTCAATGGAGATGGGTAATGGAAAATTGGTAGCCTTGTGAGCTCTCAATTTGGCATTATAAGGGTATGGATATAGATTTTGGCTCTCAAAAGGGCATGATAACTTTACTCAAATGGTTGTGATTGAATGGCTTGGGATGGGATTCAATTTATAGGCTAAGGGCTTGAGGGATGGAGGGCTAAGATGAAAGGAGAGATGAAGGCTTAAGGAGTGCTAGGATGCACTAAAAAGAGAGCACATGGATTGTGCTTGTTTAGAACCAATGGGAAGGTGACACTTGTCACAAGGAGGATGAGTGTGAGAGGGTAGGGTAAAGGGTTGGTTAAAGGTATGATGAGTGGGGTTGAGTATGTAAGAGAGGTGTAAGAGAAATGAGTGTGGAAGAGGGAAGAGTGTGGAAGATGGATGTAAGAGTCATGAGTAGGCTTGCAAGATTCTTTTATGGTTTGTAAGAGCACTCATGACTTGGTGGTTCGGATTTTTGAGGGGAGACTTTGGTTTGGTTTAGGAAAGTCTTGAACTTGCTTAGGGAATGTGACAACATTAGGAGGTGGATTAGGCTTGGGCTTAGGATTAGATTAGGGATGTTAGAGATGTGTAAGTGGATGGCATTAATGAGGGTGGGTGATTTAGTGGCTAAGCTTGGTTAGTATGGGTGGATGGGGTGGATTAGGCTAAATAGAGGATTAGGGATAAGTTAGGGGTTTTTTGGGTTTGAGGATTTTATTTATTAAATAGATTTATTTAATAAATAGAGATTTTTGGAATTAGTTACGAGGATAGGATTTAATTGACAAATAATAGGTTATTTGATTTATCAATTAGGACTATAGATGATTAATTAAATTAATCGGCTAGGGGATGGCAAAGGATTAATTAAATAGGAATTTAATTAATGATGCCTTTAGAGATAACTAAATAGGATTACTAAAGCGGTGTAATCAAATTTAGGTGTCTACATATATAACCTAGTGATATCTCTTTAGAATTATTATTGCTTTAATCCATTGAGATGGTTTCATCTGGTTTGAGAGATTAGGATAGACTGGATGGTGCATTGAATTTTTATGTCTAGAAGGCCAAAATTCCTTTATCATTGGAAGAGAATGGTATCAAAGATTATGCTACCACTAGTATAGCTACACCAATGGATGCAACACAACTTGCAACATATAAGAAGGATGATGCCAAGGTGAGGAGGATTATCCTTGATGGTGTCAAGGATCATATTGTTCCACATATCTTAGAGCTAGACACGAAAAATAAGATATGGGATGCCATTTTCAATCTGTACCAAAATGATACAACTAATAAGAAGATGATTCTTAGAGAGAAGGTAAAGAATACATGGATGAACCAGGGAGGAGATGTTACAACTTACCTCACCAGGCTTAGACTTGTCAAGCATGAGTTAGCAACTATTGGAGATAGTCCTAGTGATGATGAGCTAGTGAGAATCACCCTAACTAGGTTTTCTGGATAATGGAGTATCTTTGTTAAAGTTGTTAGTGCAGAAGATACCTTACTAAGTTGGGATTGACTATGGACTGATTTCACTCAAGAGGAATTGAGACTAAGTCTTGTCAATGGGGCCAAGAAGAGTTAGAAAACTGAGGTGGAATAGGAGAATGTTACCCTAGCAGGGAAAAGGAAAGCAAAGAAGGGATCTAGAAAAGGGTCAAATTCACAAAGTGAGAAGAAGAAGAAGGACCTCTCTAAGGTCAAGTACGTTGGATGTCATGAGTATGGTCATTATTTTAGTAATTTTCTAGAAAGGAAGAAGGAAAAGAAGTAGGTGGCAACTTTAGCAAGTGCAAAAGAACTCTCTAGTAGAATGGAAGATGAGTTTGCACTTATAGCTTGTATGGTGAGCTCAATCTCATAGTCTATATATATATATATATATATATATATATATATATATATATATATATATATATATATATATGTATATATATATATATGTATATATATATATATGTATATATATATATATATATATATATATGATAGGAGTTAGAGAGTACTTCTCCAATTATAAGGAGGAGAAAACCAATATCTAGATTTCTATTCAAAACTTGTCCAAACTCAACCTAGTTGGGAAAGGGACTATTCAGTTTCAGAGGGAGAATGGAAGGATAATTCTAGTTCATGATGTATTGCATGTGCCAAGCTTAGGGATGAATTTGATTTCTATATCTATTCTTTAGGATAGGGGGTATAATGTACTCTTTAGAGGGGCACATGTGTTTATTAAGAATAAGGATTGGAAATCACCCATAACTATTGGAGTTAACAATGGTCACCTTTATAGGTTGTCATTTGATAATCCTAAGCCACTCATGAGTAGTTGTAATCCTTGAGATCTTTGAGAGCTATGGCATAGGAGGATAGATGATATTCCTCATAGAGCACTCAAATTGCTTTGATAGACTATAACAGGTTTTCCAAAGGTGAGCATAGAGAATGATGATGTATGTAAGGGATGCATGTTGGGAAAGTTTGTAAAAGCATGCTTTCCAAGGAATGACACTAGATTTGAAGGTGTTTTTGATCTAGTACATTTAGATGTATGTAGACTGATGTCAACAAAGTCTATCAGAGGATATGAGTACTATGTTGCTTTTATCAATGATTTCTCCACGAAGACCTGAATATAATTCTTGAAGACCAAGGATGAGGTTTTCAGCTGATTCCAACTGTTCAAGGCTCTAGTGGAGAACTCGATAGGAAAGAAGATAAAGGTTCCTCAGTTTGACAACAAAGGAAAGTATAAAAGAAATAACTTTTAGGATTTTTGTACCAATGAAGGAATCTAGAGAGAGTTGACTATTCCTTATAATCCATAGTAGAATGGAGTTGCTAAGAGGAAAAACCATTTTATATTGGAGAGGAAAAGAGGTATGCTACATGACCAAGATATGCCCCACAACTTATGGGTAGAAGCATATAGTAGAATAATCTACATTCAAAATAGGGTTGCACACAAGGTACCAGGGAGGATGACACCGAATGAAGCTTTCATAGGAAAGAAGCCTGATGTTAGCTATTTTAGAATATTTGGGAGTTTGGCATATTTTCATATTCCACGTGATATAGGTACCAAGTTATATTATACTATAGAGAGGGGGTATTTTTTTGGGTACAGTGAAACCTCAAAGGAATATAGAACTTTTATCACTAGGACCAGAAGAATTATTGCTAGATGTGATGTTAAGATCATGGAGGACAAGGCATTTAAAAGTTCCAAAGATTTTCTAGCAGTTGATCAAAGTTAGAGCCAATAGAAGCTCCAAGCCCTAGTCAAGAGTAAAAAAGCACAAGTATAGTTACCTGTACAAGTGTAGGCTCAAGTAGTGAATTTTCACAGAGCATGGAGCAACAGGTGCAATAGGAAATTCACCTAGAAGACTTAGAGGTTGATATTTAATCATCTATAGTTAGCAACAGGAACTATGATGTTTAAGAGAAATAAAGGGATACTCATGAGTTTGTGGGAGCTCTTAGGAAGAGTACTAGACAGTGGAGACAACCAGCCAATTTGAATGACTATGTGGAATTAGTTAGTTAGTTGATAGATAATGAGCCTTCTAGCTATCAAGAAGCTATAGAGCATTAGGTATTGTGAGATGCTATGGTTGAGGAGTATTCCTTAATATTGCATAATGATGTGTGGGAGGTAGTGCCTAGACCAATAGATAGGGTAGTTGTTGGATCACACTGGATTTTTAAGATAGAGCACAGTACAAATGGTAGCATCAAGAAATAAAAGGTAGGGTTTGTGGACAAGGGTTTTTCTCAGAAGGAGGGAGTAAACTATGAGGAGACATTTTCTCTAGTGCCCAAGTATACTTCTATAGGAGATGTGATCTCATTTGTAGCACAGATGGGATGGAAGATCCATCAAATGAACGTCAAGATATTGTTCCTTAATGGTGAGTTAAAGGAGGAGGTATACATAGACCAACCAAAAGGCTTTTTAGCACACAATAAAGATATCCATGTGTGCACATGGAAGAAAGCATTATACGAAATCAAGCAAGATCCCAGAGTGTGGTATGAGTGCATTGAAACATACTTGTAGGAAATGGGCTTTGTAAAGAGTGAAGTAGATGCTAACATCTACTACTTGGTGGTCAGTGGTGACATTCTCGTTCTAATTCCTTATGTGGATGACTTATTTCCTACAGGTTCACTAGGTCTCATTGAAGACTATAAGAAGGACCTTGTAGAAGAGTTTGAGATGCAAGACTTAGGACTTATGCACTACTTTCTAGGCATGGAGGTATGGCAGATAGATGGAGAGATTTTCCTTGGTCAAGGGAAATATTACATTGAAATCTTGAAGATATTGAAGATAAAGGATTACAAAGCCATGCCTACGCCCATGATCACAAATTGGAGGAATATAGATACATATAAGGAGAAGGATGTAGATCCCATCTTATATAGATAGTTGATTAGTTTGCTTATGTATTTGGTCAACACTAGGCCGGATATAGCATTTGTAGTAAACTCTCTCTCTCTCTCTCTCTCTCTCTCTCTCTCTCTCTCTCTCTCTCAAATTATCCTCATTCTCTCTAAGTTATATCTCCCTCGCTATGGTGTACTTTTCCACCTCATATATTCCCCATCTGCTCTCATTCCCCTATCTCCCACCCCCTCTCACCATATTTTCCACCAAATTACTATTTATCTTTACACCTTCTCTCTCACCATCTCCATCTTCTCTTACTTTATCCTTCTCCTTGTCTCTCTCCCATATCTCTCCACCTAATTATTCTCTATAAATCTATTCCTCCCCCTCCCCCATCTCCTACACCTAATTATTGTTTATCTATACACCATGTCTCTCACCTATTTCATCTTTTCTTACTATCTCTTCCACTTTATCTCTCTCACACTTCTCTTTACCCTATTATATTTTGTGTTTCCCTTTGCCATCTCCCCTCTCACAATCTCTTCCCCATATTGATCTATTACATATGTCTCCTTGGCTCTCTCTCTCTCTCTCTCTCTCTCTCTCTCTCTCTCTCTCTCTCTCTCTCTCTCTCACACACACACACACACACACACACACACACACACACACACACACACACACACACACACACACACAAACACACACACACACACACACACACACACACACACACACACACACACCTCTTTCCCCCTAATTAGTATCTTTGCTTCTCTTCCACCCCTCCTTTAGAAATCTCTTTCACATATTCAACCTCTCTCTCTCCCTCATCTCTCTTTAGCTCCCACAATCTCTCTATTCAACCTCATGTTTCTTTCCCTATGTCCTATCCATATCTCTTTATCACTCTATGGTTAGAATGATTGGTTACAATTAGGATTTATATCATGAATTGAGTTAAACTTAAATCCTAACCTAAATTTAAATCCTAAGAATTTAGAGAACTAAATGTCAAAGGTATAATTTTAAACATAATTATCAACTCTTATCTCATATAAACCCTATCTCTAATTGACGTATTATGTAAATCTAAATTGAGCCTTAATTTCCCTTGCTACAATTCTAATTTTGATTGAAGTCAATTGTAAGAATTATGCCTAAATTGAAATCCTAATTATTTTGAAACCTAATTTAATTACAACTGGCCACTCCTAGTTGGCTATGGGGGTTTCCTTGACTCCTATTTGATTGTTGTGGGTCCATCATGTGATGTTATGACTAGTTTGACTAACCTTCTTGCTGATAAAACTGCACTGGTGGAGGCCCTAGACACTAAAATTTCTAGTGGCTCCTTTGCTAAGAAAGTCTTGGGGACTTCCAAGTCCTCTTCCACTAAGGTAAAAAGCTTGTGTATTATTTTAGGGCATACTATCTATGTTCTAGATTATATCATTGATGAAATTGTTAATTATCTGAGCCTCACATTAGTTGGTAGGTCCCCACTATTTAGACCTTCTATTGAACAATTAAGGATTTGGGTATCTTCCACTTGGTTGTTAAAATGAATTATTAGTATTAACAATTTGGTTAATGGGTTGTTTGTGTTGTTATGAGGATCTTACTACTTTTCTTACTAATGGGCATTGGTCTCTAGGCCCAAACTTGAGAAATATATTGAATATTCAGAAGTGGAAACCTAAGTTGGATCCTTCTATTGACTTGGGATTTCAAGTCCCAATGTGAGTATGATTTTTATGGTTTCCTTTGAAATTCTATAATAATGAGTTGTTTATGGGTATTGCCAACTCCTTTGGTTCTCTAATTTCACATGACAAGGTTACTCAAATAAAATCATGTCTCTTATTTGCATGTATTTTTGTCAGTGTGATAGTGAATAAAGTTCTCCTTGTGAAAGTTATACCATTGATTCCAATCTAGGATCCTATGTTTAACATTTGTTCTTCAAAAAATAATACTTGTTCTATATGAGATGCAAAAGGTTTGGGCATGTGGAACTGTCTTGTATTGTTTATTCAAATAAGAAGGTGGTTCTCCAAAAGCTTCCAAAAAATAAGGTTGGGATGCCTACTCTTATTCCTTCAAGGAAGGTAGATATCCCATGTGAAGGTCTTAGGGAGGATGGGGATTTTTGGATTCCATAGGGTCCAAGTTCCAATGTTTTAGTTCCTATCCTTCCTCCACAAAAGATATAGGGAGTCTCAAATGTTGAGCTCAATGCCCATGTACAATTGAGGTCATTACCAAGTTGTTTGTAGATCTTTGAAATGTGGAAGATGGAACTTTGTTGATCCCAACATAAAAAAAATATTTTTGATAAGTTAGGTGGTGGTATCGATCTTGATATTTCACAAAGTGTAGGGGTTATTATCCCTTTATCCCCTCTTCCTATCCTTGAAGACCAAACTTGTATTTTTTCTATTATTCCTAGGCTAGCTTCTTATATTGGTGGTCCACTGTAAGACTAGCACCTTTTCATATGCTCTCTAGAAGGTTTGTTTCCTATAGTCCTATTTTGGGTCCACTATGGGATTCTACTAGTTATTTTTTTGAAGAGGATGAATGGACTATGCTAGACAAGAAAAACAAGAAGAAAAATAACATAGACATTGGAAAGGAGAAAAAACTAGGCAATTCCTCATAGATGTCTAGAGGATCTAAGAGAAAGGTGGACAATCAAAAGCTTTATGTGGGTGTTGATGCTCCACCAGTGTAGTAGGTAGGTTTTTCTCATATACAATATTATGTTTAGTCTTGAAACTAGAGTGGTTTTCATCTCTTTATTATGGTTAGAATACTTTCTCGGAATGTGAGATGCCTTAATTGTCTTCTAAAGAAGCATATGCTAAAATGTTTTTTAATTGAATCTAAGTTTGATTTGGTATTCATTTGGCAAACCAAGACAAGTAAGGAAAATTTGAATAAGGGGATGAACCACATTTGGCTAGGGTCTTCTTAGGTTTCCAAAGATTCCCAAGGAGCTTCCATAGGGCTAGCCATAATGTGGAAGGCAAGTAAGATTTCAAGTACTCTCCTACACTCCACTAGTAACTCTACTATTTTAGCTTTTCATGATGTTGTTACTAGATATTATTGGAACGTGGTGAATGTTTATGCTTTTAACTCCAAAGGATAAGGAAAGAAACAATGGGAGTATGTAGAAAACATAACAAGTAATGGATAGAATAGGGATTTTAACACCTCACTTCATCCATCATAGAAGCTAGGGGACTCTAAAGATTTCCTGAATAGTATGGTAGATCTAGGTGAGTTCTTTCATTCTATTAGTCTGATGGATTTAGATCTTAATGGAGCTATGTTTACTTGATCTAGTGGAAGACAAGGAAAGAGTCTCGTCCAAGTTAGATTGGACAGGGTTTCTCTCTCATCTAATTGGAGTATTTATGACTTTCGTTTGGAAGATAAGCCTTATATTGGGTTAGATCATGGTGTTATTCTCCTTGAATGGAAAGTAAAAAAAAAGAATCTTGAATCCTTTCATATTTAAAATTATGTGGCAATTCAATGGTAAGTTAAAGGAATTGCTCTATGATTGGTGAAAAAACCCTTCCAAGTCCTTCCCTATGATTAATTTAAGCCTATAGTTGGGAGTAATAAAAGAAAAAGGTTAAAAAATAAAAAAAAGATTCCTTTGGTAATATTTTTTTATAGGAAAATAGAACTTGAAGGAAAAATTGATACCTCCTACAAGAATCTTGAATTAAAATTGGATGATAGGGATATTCAAAAACTTGAGAGGACTTATAGAAACAAATGGATTTCTATCTCATTCTAGGAAGAAACTTTTTGTAAGCAAAAATTAGGGGCTAAATGGATGAAATAAGGTAACTTAGAAAAAAGATACATATTAGGATTCACCTTTCTTAAAACCCTTGTTAATAAAGTTTTTATTTGTTACAATCTATTGTAGATGTTGAATTAGGTATAGGAATGTAGGGTATCTCCATAATTTACAATGGATCTATCATAATCCCATTATGGTTCCATCGATGTAAGTTTTCATGCATGTAGAAGATGATGAATACTTCAATGTAGATCTCCTCCCTTGATGAAAAAATAAGATATATCTTGAAAATGAAATTCCTACAAATGATCTACCAATGCTAGATAGAAATCTCCTGGCTTGAATGTTTGAACTCCTTGAGTAGCTTTCTTGTCTTCAAAAGGATGTGAATTCTTGAACATGAGAGTGCATGAGAATCAGAATATGATATTATGAAAATGATGCCTCAAAATCTCTTTACATATGAGTTTTCATGTAGAAAAAAATACAAGCTTACTTAAAAACATTTTATGCCCCAAGCCCCAAAATCATTGGGGAGTAGGTTGACCTAATCAATCTAGTCTTGGACATGGTCAACATGGGTTTGATCTAGTCTACAACACATAAATCTAACTTGATCTAGTCCTAGAGATTAGGTCAGAGTTTCCACAAAAAGAATAGGAAATCACCAAAACAAATATAGGTAAAAATGGAAGAAGGTAGGGAAAGGAGGAAAAAATACATGGGTACATTCATGTTCGAAGAAATGAATCATGGAAAGGGTACTAAAATTTGTTAAAATTAAATTGCATCCATTTTTAAGATGGTATAAATAGTAGTTAAGTCTATTATTAACTTTCCAAAAATTTATCCTTTTGATCATGTATACCATCTTAGGTTCAAGGTTTTGTGTTGATGGAAGACCATACACTCTTTTCATGAGTGTGAAATTTTTTTGATGTCCTTAATCAAGTTTTTGTTGGTAAATAGATTGTTCTTTCCTTTTACTCTTTGGATACCCATTATTCGTGGACAATAACTAATTGTAACAATTGGGAAGTTGTTGTTAAGTGACTAACTTCCCTCTAAATTATTAGGTAAAAATCCCATTTGTATTTGTGATTTTCAATGAATTATGTTTATTCTTAACTCCAAAAATAGGGTATGTTCTAAACCTGAGAATAGGAAAGGTGAATACAGTTAGGCCTAAACAGGAACTAACTTAGGTGAGAATTTTAGTTTTAGGATTAGTCAAATTTGTGGATTCACACATCTTATAAAACTACAAAGTTTAACAATTCCACAATGAATTATATCTACAACTAAACTAATATCAGCAAGATTCTAGCTTTAAGAATGAAAATGACTAACTAGAAAGAAAAGCATGGAAAAGAATCTCTCTTGAACTCCTAATAATGATATTATTATCTTCAGCTCATTGCTTCAAATTAGGGGAATAAAGCTTTGTTCATTCCTTGATTTGATTTAGACCAAAGAGAAACATAAAACTAGAAAAGAAAGTAAATGGAATAGAAAATGATTGACACAAAATACCCTCAAATTGTCTCTACAACATCAAGTATTTCACACCAAAAATTAGCCGACCTTATATTAATCTTTCAATTAGATACATATAGGATCTTGAGATGACTATTAAAAAATGGGATTTGAATTAGTTCATCTCCTCAAAATTTACAAATGGAAAGGAGCCAATTTTTAGTTACAATCATTACATCAAAATGTGATATGGCGAGATAAGAATCACTTTGGCTTATAGGCTTTGGTAGTGACAATGATTGGAATCAACTCATCATGTCTATGAACATGAAAATTAGTGTATCTTAAGAGACACTTGAAATGCTCTTTGGCTAGATCTTTGATGGCATTCAACCACTCATGTATTTCCTCCATAGCCACATGTATACTCCTACCACGTTTTTGAGCTCAAACACTCTGTTCTAGTGATCAGAACATATCTTTGTCAAGCCATCTAGATAATTGAACAAGTTTTTTTACATGACAACCACTCTAGTTATCCCTTTTCCTTGTCCACTAGCTTGGGAATTTTTATGTAGGCTTCTTAATAATTCATAGTCTCTATCTTGATCCTATTTAACTTTAGCTTTTGTTTCCTTCAGTCCTTCCTCTACCGCTAGGATCATTTCAAATTTGAATTGCATGCTCTATAGCCATTCAAATCAATTTCCATCTCTCCTAGGTAGAATGTTTACCTCCATAGCTTCCTTAGGCTTCATATGAATAATCTTCTTCAGTAAGGTAGTCTTCACTCTTCACTTTGTCTACTACAAAGGTAGCTCACTTAGATAAGATAATTATCCTTCTCTATTTCAAGCTCTAGTATTGCATTATGAATTTTCTCTATGATTGCAAGTCCCTCATACTTGAGTTTTTCGCTCCACTCCCTACCAATTTTTCTAAAGTGATTGTCTTCCTTTGGCTAGGAGATGATAGCTAGAATGTGAGTGGCTATAGGATCACTAGTGGTTGAAATTCTTGAGATGGTTGCCAACGGGGTGACTAATTTCTTGATGATGCAATTGAGTTCATGAATCTTCTCCTTCATCTTGACTTTAGCTAGCTTCAAGATTTTGAGTTGTCCCTCTATCACATCATGTTTTGACTTCCATAGGCCCATGTTTGTGTCATGTCTAACTTCTCTAAGATCTATAGAATGCAAAGTAAAATCATTTGTAAACATGTCTACAATCCTCCTTTACTGTGTTTGGCAAGCTCCATAGTTAGATGCCATGTGTCAGGATCTTATCCAAGAATTAACAAGGTCTTTTGCTTCTTCAATTTACTCAATGATGATATAGAGTAGGTAGGTAGAGATAAAGTCTCTTTATGGGGAACTCCCTCTTTATTGAGATCTATAGAATGCAAGGTAAAATCATTTGTAAACATGTCTACAATCCTCCCTTCTTCACTGGGTTTGGCAATCTCCATAGTCAGATTCCCTGTGTGAGGATCTTGTCCTAGAATTGACAAGGTCTTTTTCTTCTTCAATTTACTCAATGATGATCTAGAGTAGGTAGGTAGAGATAAAGTCTCTTTATTGGGAACTCCCTCTTCATTTCTCTTCCTTTTTCTATTTAAGGTGTCCTAGAGCCATGATTTTGTGCAAATCACCTTAGATGCAGTCCTGAGTGTGTTTATACTAAACATCTTTCTTTTAACCGGGGTCAATGTCCTCTTAGAAAATGAGAGAGGATTCCTTGGTAGTTGTGAAATACAATTCAAAGATTTGAGACCTTTTTCTACTGCTGTAGTCTTCTTTATTGCTTCATCAAACTTAGTAGACTCACTTTTGCTACTTCCACCATCTCTGAGATCCATTTCTTGTACTTGGAGACTACTTTGCAGGAGTAGTAGAACACTCTTCCTTGTAGTCAACCTAGTAATCTTGAATGGTGGTGATATGTTTTATCATGTTTCCTATTTTAAAAACATCCCTGGCATACTCATATGGGACAAACATAGACCTCAAGACTTCTTGCATATCCAACTTATACTTCATCTCAAATACTTTCAACATGTTATTGGCATTGAAGTGGGTGTCACAGCTGAAATCCCCTACCTTCATGGGGAATTTGTTTCCTTTGTTCTTCAAGCTCTTGCTCATCTTGTTGACTTGAATGGCTTATCACACAATCTCAATTATCATGAGCATGTCAATGGGATACCTTGGTAGCTTAAGGGGGAATCCATCGAAAGTTGTAAGACACAAATAAGAGAAAATTGAGAATTGAATGCAATAACTCCTAACTAGCTAATGGTGGCCATGGCTTCAGGACTAAATCTCCTTTCTGGACATCCTTGTAGCTCCCTGTAAATCCTCATAGTAAATGCATCATTATTCTTTCAAATACTCTGCATAAGTATTCTATAAGCATGGATAAAACTCATAAGATTTGACATTATTAGGAAAATTCTCTATTCTTGGGAGACATACTTACAATGAGGCCAACATATAAATGAGGAAAGAGGACATATAGAATGTATTGTAAAATTTGGTTTTACAAAGAGGATTGGACAAAATTTCACTTATCTCTTGCACCCAATCAATGTATTGAGTGTTAGAGAAAATGACTTGTACTAAAAAGAAATACTACTCAATAAAATTCAAATATTCTACCTCACCTTTCAACCTATATACGAGACCCAAAATATCAATAATATTCAATTTGAGGTTGGTCCCAAAAAGGTTTTAAGAACTTTACTCTTAGCACCCTATGGCTTTTGAAACCATGTCTGCATGATTTCTTTCCTCTAGATCATCTTCTTTGTGTAGAACTCAAAAATGGCTCCTCCAAAGGTCAAGTCTAAGAATTCTTCCCATTCTAGTATGCAGAGGCAATTTACCATAGTTTTTCTATCAATTGAAATTAACACTATGTCATTAGGCTACACAATTTTCCTTGTCTCCAAGTTGTAATGATGTATGCACTCAGCGATCAAATATGGGGCTTGAATTACAACCAAAAAACTAACAAATTTTACTAACTTGCATCCCCAAAGTTTCTTAGTGATGGGGTGGATTCATTTAGACTTTACATTCTTTTGAAAATCCTCCATGTCATAGAAGTGAATAGAAGTGTCTGTGAAATTTTACAATTGGGATTTGATTCTAGTTGATCAATTGAAACCCACAAACCTAGTTTTCATGATTTTGAGAATAAGATTTGAAATGGATCTATGAAAGGAATGACTAATGAAAAAATCACCAAATTTCCAAAAATCTATGCATGTTAACAGAATAATAGTTCAAAGAAAAAGTAGTAGCTCATTCAACTATTTGTGTTTATATACATGGGAGCCTTGATTCATTTATTGATCTTCAAAATTTGTGCCACACAAATGAATTTAAGGATATACCTATTTGATAGTAAATGTGAGATTTAAATGCAAAAGTAGAGATATTTTAACTATTCTATTGAACTCAATGGTAACTTTCTATATCTTCATTATTTACTTTCCTATTTTCCTTTAAGTTTTGAAAAGTTACCATTAGGGTACTTCATGGGAGATTGTCCACCAATTGAGATCTTGACTATCATTTCTTTTTCATAGTGGTTTGATTTACTTCAAAAAATTTCTAACATGTTCTAAATATATCTTGTGAATCAAACTCAACCATTAAATTGAATTTTCTTTGAAATTTGGAAGACCATCCTCATGGGTTGAAAACCCACTGAGGAGAAGACAGTTTCTGGTTCTCTACAAATGTTTCCTCTTTCCATCAGATTTTGAGCAATCCCCCATATTGAAATTAGAAATGTTTAAATGAGGTGAAAACACCTTTTTGAGGACCAATTGACATCTCTACTCTATCCAACTACCTTTACGAGAAAACTAACTTCATGGGTTGAAAACCTGTTGAGAAGTTAGTCTTCAGTTTTTTGACAAGAACAATTATGTGGGCTGCAACAAATCTAAACCATATTTGGGAGGTCATAATTATAGATGGAACATTGTTTATATACATGATTCCTTTTTATAGGCATGTTTTTGATGTCTATGCATCATTTAGTGCTCTTCAAAGGAAATCATCCTTATGGGTAAGAAACCCACCAAGGAAAAGATGATTTCCAAATTTCCTACAGCATCAATTTTTCAAATAGTAATAAGCCAAAAATAGATATAGCTTGTAGTTGATCCTTGAATGAGTAAAATGAATCTTCATTGGACTAGGCACTAACCTACCCATAAGATCACTCAACTAAATGAAAAACCACCCAACTAGAAATGAGGAGAGGGAAAAAAGAAAAAAATTTAATAGAGATTCACCTAACCTAAATGGATTTGGACTTAGACTTAAATAAGACCTAATATTTGTCCCTTTTCTACTTAAACACAAGTACTCACTTTTTCCAATCAGCTTGAAAACAAAAAGTTGGGTAATAGTATCCTCTCTTCATGTTAATCCTTTCCAATATTCCCTATTAAAGAGGTTTGATTAGATATTTCTCATTGATCAACTTGTTGGTAGTGGCCCTATTTTCTTCAAGCCACCTAGTTCATCTTTCAACATAAATCTAATAAAAAGCATCCATTTTGGGAATATAATAGACCTCCTTAATGATATCATGCTACAAGTCCAAGAAAATGTAACAAATCCTTGTTACTTACTACCTTCTTATCCATTCGATTGTATTATTTAAGGGACATAATAAAGTTAGGAGACTACACTGACATTGCAAGGGGGTAGCATTAACCAATCCATCTAGAAAAAAAGCTTTATAATGCTAAGATTTAATATTTGGTAGAGCATGCTTTCATTAAAAAGAATAAAAACCCATGTGGTATAAGTTAGTATCTTGGATCTCAATGTGTTCATTTGCAAAAATAAAACACTTCGTCTTTGCAAGTTTGCAATAAATGACATCCAATACCCATACTACCACACCTAGGTCTAATTTAAAGTTTTCATTTATTTAGATGAAGTGTTGTAAATAGTAATTTTCACATTGCTTCTAATGCAGTGCTTACAACCTTCTTTCACCAAAAGCTTCCTAAGTGCTTAGTATCACCCAACCCACTACAAGATGTCAATCAGGCTTACCAACCTTTACCCAATGCTAAGCATTTTCTCTCCAAGTGGAATCCAATTTTCTAAGGTCTTTCCACTTTTCTAGGGATCTTAGCAAACTTGGATCAATTATAGGTTTTAGGGACACTATCCCTCAACTAGGTCAAATAAGGAAAAATGTGAAATCTGGTTTTCAAACTCCAAACTTAGACTAGGATCAACATCACTATCATCATAGCATAAAGATTCATGAAAATTTTAGGGTTCTAACACTCTCAAAAGACCAAATTCCAAAAATTAGGCCGAGAAATCCTAGTGGGTCTACTAGGTTCTTGAAGACTCCAAAATATCTTGGGCTGAACCTACTCCAACATGTCCTAACTCCCACTTGGTTCATAGACCTAATAGGCCTAATTAGGCTAGCTTTCCAAAGAAAGTGTTAGCAAATGGGTTCATAGAACTAGCACAACTACATGGAACTCTTCCTCCCCATGCCACAACTCCATTTCACCCTTTTCCTAGGTCAAATTAGTTGGTTTGGAAGTCTAATCACCACTTCTACAAATTTGGGCTAAACTCATAGGGATGTTCAGCCTAGGGCTGGCTAGTAAAAATATGAAACCTTCTCCTCCAAGCCTAAAACTCTACCATATCAAAGTACCCTCCCCTAATTTTCACCCCTCCAAGTGGCATCAAATTCAAATTTTGGGATTGCAAGTTAAAGGCACATGTTTACCAAAACCCTTGAATTCAGCCCCAAACAAGCAACTTGAACAAAAAATGCAATAACTTGAACAAATGGAAAGATAAATCCTTCAAACCAAAAGAAAATGAGGCCTAGTTCATTAGGCTATCCAACCATGTCAACTAATCCCTTCTCCCAATCCATAAAGTTCCATACAATTGTGAAATTGGTAGAAAATCACAATTTTTTTATGCAAATATTCACCAGTATGTACCATCATGTTGTCCTCTCCATGTTCAACATATTTAAACATGTCCTTTGTGCCTTTAATGGTCATAACCATATTTCAAATGGTTATGCCAATGTACAACCATTTTCGCAACCATATTGCAAACTTGTCAGCATTTTTGAAATTTTGCTTGACAATTTTTGACAACTAACTTCCTATACACCTGGGACTTGACCAAATGACCCTAAGGACCATTAAAACCTTCTAAGAACCACAAAAAACCTATTTGCATTTAAAAACCACAAAAATTGCTTATTTTTGACCCATTGGTAGAATTTGGCACTCTAGCTTATAATGGCATCTAGAGCCCAATTGACCTTACATTTTGGTCTTATTACAACATTCTAATTAATGTTCCAAATCCAAAACTAGGACCACAATCCGTTTACCTTGGTGCCCTAGACTAGTTTCCTTCAAGAAAAATGATGTAACCATCCTCTCTCTATGCTAACTATGACTTGGGGATGGATTATTAACATGTATCATATGTAATTATGTATACTAATACAAGGAATAGTTAGAGGATGTAGATGATCATCCAACTGGACAAGTTTGGAGTGCTTGGGTGCATGAAAATGCATTAAATTTGATGCCATAGGTATAGCATTGGGAGATCTACGTAAAGAAGGCCATGGTTTTATATAAAATGGTGAAATTAATCATCATAAACATGGTGTGGGATCAATTAATAGGTCCTAGAAGTGATTTCTTGGTCAGATTTGAAGAGGCCCTAGTTTTTGGCCTTGTTTGGTGTGGGTTTCATAAAAAGCACATATATAGAGTTGATGGGTTCAATAAAATTAAAGAATACTAACTTTAGGATCATATTAAGACACTTTATCAAGTTTTATGGTTGGGGGATAATTATCCCATATAGTTCATTTGTAAATGGAGGGGTTTTTATGCCTAAAAACTGGCCCATAGTGTAACAATAGAGATTTGGTCCAAAGAAACCATACCTTATATTTTGATATGTTATAGATAAGCCAAATGGGTATCCTAATATTAAATTTATTTTCTTTATGTTATGGGAAAATGTGGAGAAAAATGTAGGAGGACAACATTTGAGGGCTAATTGTGTCTTTGAGGCCTAGTAGGCTGGGATGATTGGTTTACCTTGGAGATAGGCTCTTGGCATTTGGTAAAATGGTTATTTTTGGTGTATTAGGGTATTAAAAACTATTATATTACTAAAAATTCTTTAGATAAGTCATTTACCTAATTTGAGAAACTTAACCCTTAAGGTTGCATTCAGAAACCTTTGGGAAAACACATTGTTTGGAGTAATTTATCATAGATCTTGGAAGGAACCATCTTGCTTTGCATCAATTTTCCTACTAGTGTCTATAAAGACTATATGTAATCAAACCCTAAAGTTGTGATTGTAAGTGTTTAAGAGATACAATATGTAATTGTGTTAAGAGGGTGATATGAAATTAGGTCTTCAAGACTATATTGTAGGGATGCAAGAGTTAACTCAATGACATATGAAGATGCTTAAAGAGCTTGCAGTCAATTCCTAGAGACTTTATTACAATACATGCCTATCAACATAGAAGGATGACTTATTGGTTGGGTCTTAAGGCATGCCAACCACTTAGGCATGAGAAAAATTGCAGTGAAGTTTCTGAGACCCAATTGCATTTTGTTAATGCATGTAACTTATGACTTGTAATTGCTATGAAGGACCTTGATTAAATATGAAAACTAAGTCAAACTATTCACATGTTGAGATTCAAATATCGACCTATACACTAGTAACTGTGAGGATAATGCAACGGCATTCAAAGACATAAAAAAAGGGCCTATGAGACATGCACCACAATGAAAATGGATTTTTGTGTAGATTTATACTTAATTCTTACCAAGAAAAAATCAAGAGCAACATATTCAAAGGTTATGTTAAACAAAAATAATGTTGATGATGACCTTCAATCTAACTTTGAACCTTTTAAAGAAAGTCACATCTCAATATACTTCATTATTTAAGATGAAACAATATGTGTATTGTTCAATTCACTTGCTTCATATGTTATTTACTCTTTTCTATCCTTGCCTATATAATTCAAACTTCTACTACATGCAAAATACATTCTAAGACCTGCAACTTGTTAAATGGGCCATCCCTTAGCAATTCCATGCTAGGGACCCTTCCCTAAGCTAGAGACTTATCCCTTAAGTTTCTCATTTCCATATGGCAAGGTATGCCTTGAATTTTAGGAAAACTATTGACTCTTCCAAATAAATGTTGATTTCCTACACCCTAGCTATCACACCTAGGTCTAATGACCCTTATTGATGTAGAGAACATAGCCTACTTTTGCCACTTGGTTCTTAAACCTCTAAGGGTACCCAAACCCACTTCACGATCATGTCTTGGTTACCAAACTTTTGCAAATGATGACCTTTACTTATCCAAGTGGACTCCACTCTCCTAAGGTCTTTCCCTTTTCCTACAACTCTTGGCAAACTTGGATCATAATATGGCTTTAGGGACGCTTGCCCTCAACTAGGCCAATTAAGCAAAACAAGTAAAAGGGTTTCAAGACTTCAAACTTAGACTTGATTCATCATTTCTAGGACTAAACCACTAGGATTCTTGCACTTTCAAGGCCCTAACACCTTCAAAGTATCAATATCACTAACTTAGGCCTATGAATCCTACTAGGTCAAAATTTAATTTTCTTTGGCAAACATCCAAACTTTCCAAAGGACAAGGCCAACTTATCACCTTTTCAAATACCCTTTACCTAGTTCTTGAAGACTCTAATGGATTAAGGGCTGATTTCATTCTAGCATACCCAAACTCCACTTTAGTCCATAGACCCAAGAGGCCTAATTAGGCTAGGTTTCCAAAGAAAGTACTTGAAGATGGGTTCATAGAATCAACTCAACCCCATAGAACTCTTCCTATCCTTCCTACAACTATATTTCACCCTTCACCTAGGTTCAGACAATCAGTTTGGAAGCCTAAATGCAACTTCTATTTCAATTCCTAGCTGAACACATAGGGATGTTTAGCCTAGGGCTAGCTCGTAAAAATATCAAACTAATTCCTCCAAGTCTGAAACATACCATATCAAAGTAAACTCCCCTTATTTGAATCCCCCAAAGACACCTAAATCTTTTCCCAAAGACCACAAGCCATTTAAATCTATTTAAAGACCTACAAACTCCTTATTGCATACAAAATAACTCAAATTTCTCAAATTTGACCTTTGGTTCAATTTGGTATCTTGGCTTATAATGACACCAAGGATCCAATTGACCACTCTTTCTCTCTCTCTCCCTCTCTCCCTTTTTAATTTAATGAACCAACTATATTTGATCTACATTTTAATGTCTCAAGTATTGCCTCATGGTCTGACTTGCAAACTTTCTAAAGAGTATTATTATGTGGTTTTCCTCCATATTTTATCAAGTGGACATTTGATGCAACAAAAAGGTTCAAATAATGAAGAATCTTCCTCTCTATTTTTCAACCCTTGAATAACCACAAGTTAGGGTTCTTCATAGAATATCGTCTAAGCCATGTGCCAGTTACAACTACTACACTGATATGATACTCTAAACCTTCACCATCTATAACTGAGTGATCCAATTTTTGTTTGGCTTGGACACAATGAAAAAAATAATGATATGTCTCTTCTTCATTGTCTTCATGTACAATAACAACAAAAAAATGGCCTATAGTGATAAATGTACAAAATGTAGTCATTAATTCAAAAAATACTTAGGTAAAAGTTATAAAGTTACATATTGAAATTACAAAGATATATAAATATATATATTACCTAGTTGCACTAGATCAGATAAGTTGTCAAAGTCAATAGAAAAATCCATCTCTACCATTTCTAGTGCTTGTGGGGGATGATAGGTGTCAATTGGGTCGAAAACCTTTATATCCCATTTGTCCACCCATTTAGTCAACTCACAGTCATCCCAATTTTCCTCTGCACATGATGGACAATAGCATGCCATTTTTTGTGTGTGGATACTCCATGAACCTACATCAGAGCTTCTAAAATAGTGCAACTCACTTGATCCTATTAGTGTGAAACAATCCTCATATGGTGCAATGTTGATATTAGCTATCAACCAAAAAAATTTATGAACTGTAGATTCACCTTCCTTACTTGGACCCATTGTAGTGTTACACCATTAGATGATGTATTTTGCATCTATCAATATTGATCCATATTTTTAATTTAGTTCTTCATGAGCTAAGGATGTTTTGATACATGTGCCTCCACCATCGTGGTCTCCCTTTCCATGACCAACCTTTGTGAAATTCCACATATATTGAATTCTATACAATCTGTGCATCCTACTCAATTAATAGAACATCAGTGCATTCTTGATTTGGGATGAGCAATTGTCTGACCAAATAATGGGCTAAGGATATGGTATGCCCCTATTATCCAAATCTCCATAAAATGTACAAACTCCATAGAATATGATCAATCATCGCTAATGTAAAAATGATACTCCCTCTAAATCTTCCTATCATCCTCTGTACTTGTAGGTGAATGCATGAATGTTATGTGAACAAATATGGAAACCTGTTGAGAAGTATAAAATTTTCTTACACCTCATTTTATGGTTGTAGTGTGTAGTTATTTTTGAAGTCTACAACCAAAAAAATGGTATCCAATGGATATGTATCCTTGCACAACTTGAATTGCAAACCCAACCATCAAGCTCTATGTGTATGCTTTGCATACTCGTAAATAATCTTTTCACGAAAAATCTTCATGAACTCATACACAAGAATCTTATCAATGACTAAATCACATCTTTTAACCTATTTCCCATCTTTTAGAGCATATGTCACTGTCTTAAATTTTTTTGTAATCTACTATTTCATTTCCAATTGCATGTGTACTATCTATATGTTCACAAGTTGATAAAAGATGCAAAGAACCATAAAATAAGTACGTACCATCCAGGCATGATGTCTTGTAAAATTGTTGGTCATCACTTATTTCACATAAAATATTGGATATGAATTCCCTTAAAGATCTTGGTGGCTCATTCATGTCACAATCCCGCAAAACAAACTTAGAATGTAAAAACACACATATATGACTAAAAACATCAAAATGGTTAGAAAATTCAATATGTATCCTACAACAAGTTATGCATGTGTGATTTATCTTCACATAAAAAGGTTTACCCATCTCAAAAAATCTTTGACTTATTCGAATGTGAGGATACATACTAATAAATTTTTCAAAAACTTATGTTTGAGTTGAGCCAAAAAAATGTTTTGCATGTGGGTTTTGGTTTTGGCTACCAATCCTTCTTCTTACAACATCTCTTTGACTAGGGTAAACCCGTGTGTTATTTCTCCAAAAATCTTCGATCAATGATTTCAAAGCTTCAATAATTTCTTTATCCTTTCCTAGGAGTCTACTGCTAAATGTCCATAACTCATTTTTCATTGGATCTTCCAATCTCTCATACCTTAGCATGACTCTCCTTAGAGTACCTCCCCTAATTTTTAATTTTTTGCTTGTCATTGTCATGAGTCAAGATTTCTTCATTTGGTTACTTACTATTGTCAATGTAAGTACTCATCTTGTGATATTAGTATCTATGGTGCATGTTGTAGAACCCACTTTGTCATAAGCACTCATTAGATTCTTTACAATGTTTTTTTCATTTGAATCATCCATCATTCTTAGCCCAAGAATCTTCATGATAGGCCTAAATTTCAAATTCCTCATTATTTCAACATATGATTGGCATTAACCTGTAATATTTAATTCTTCAAAGAATAATCTCCACATACAATTAACTTTTCTTTGTCAAGTACACTTGCTAATCTTGTCAGGCATTGATTTCAAAATGTTAGTATCAATATCAATCAAATATTTTGGTCTTCTAAACTGAATTCTAGAACGTATTATAATCTCTTCCATCCCCTCAACATTTTGAACATCAACATAAGGTTGAGTATTTTGCATACCTTGAATTGAAGATGATGTGCCTTGGAAATAAAATGAAAAAGATGTAATATCACCTACTCGATATGTTAATGTCATGGCTTCAACATGATATGATGGAGTGTGTACTCATCAGATCTACAGATTAGCGTCTCTTCAACATGAGAAGATGATATGACTCCAACATTGGAAGATGGTGTATCTTCACAATTCAATTGTCTTCTTGAGCATAACAGTCTCATTTTTTCTCTTTGTCTTTCCAATTCTTCCTCTTTGTTTCTTTGTATCAGTGGTTCTTGTTCCTCTTCAAAAGTCAATTCTTCATTATTGCTTTGCAATTTTCTTTGTTCACATAGTAGTTTCACTTTATCTCTTTTAATTTCCAAATATGTCTCCCTCTCTTCCTTTGTTTGAGTTTTTGGTTTCTTCCTTGGCATGATGATGATTTCTATATGTCAAATTATTCAAACATATGAATTACTTACAATTTTTCAATTACAAATCATTCAAATACATATAAAAATTACTATTATTTCAATGAATACACAATATATATATTAAACAACTTGTCAAATTTCATACCATTTCTAAATAAAAATTCATTCAAACATACAAATTTCAATTAATTCACTATATATTAAACAACATGTCAAATTATAATCAAATTTGTCTCTATATATCAACAAACAATATTTAAAAAGGTCTACACTAAACTTTTCTATAGAAAGAATATTCAAAAAGCCTTTAAATAGCATATCCAATGATTGAATTTAGTGTTTTCTAGCTTAAAAAAGTCTTGAAATAGTGTTTTCTAACTTCCAACAGCTTGAAGCCTATGTTTTTTGTCAGAAAAATAGAATGCACAATAGACAAAAAATAGAATATGGATTGGAAGGGACCCAAACTTGCTTTATGACCATTTTTTGGTGATTTCACTTAGTGCATATGCACTATAGTGCATACACACTATGTGAAAATAAATCTCTCCCTATCCAACCATCCCCCATCCCCTACTCTCTCTTGCTCTCCCACTCCTACTCCCTCTCCCATCACCTAATCTCTTCCACTCTCTCTCCCATCTCCTACTATCTCACTCTCTCTCCTCTCCCATCCCCTACTCTCCCTCTCCTATCCTATCCCCTACTCTCTCTCCTTTCCCATCCGCTACTCTCTCTTGCTCTCTCTCTCTCTCCTCTCCCATCCCCTACTATCTCTCACTCTCTCTCCTCTCCCATCCCCTACTCTCTCTCTCTTGATATCCCTCTCCTAATCCCTCTTCTACCACCTGCTCTCTCTCACTCTCTCTCACATCCCATACTCTCTATCACTCTCTCTCCTCTCCCATCCCCTACTCTCTCTTGTTGTCTCTCTCCTCTCCAATCCCTTAATATCTCTCTCACTCTCTCTGATCTGCCATCCCCTACCCTCTCTCTTGCTCTCCCTCTCCTACTCCCTCTCCCACTGCCTACTCTCACTCACACACTTTCATCCTCCTCTCTCTCTCTCTCCCTCTCCCTCTCCCACTCCCTCCCCAAGTGTAATCTCTCTCTACCATCCCCTAGTCCAACTCTCTCTCACATCATGTTTTCTCTCTACCACCCCCTACTCTCTCTCTCACTCTCACACTCTCTCCCATCCCCTACTCTCTCTTATACACACTCCCATCTCCTTCTCTCTCTCCCTCTCCCACTCCCACTCCCTTTCCCACTACCTACTCTCTCTCTCTCCGATCTGCTACTCTCTCTCTCTCTTGGGCTACTTTCTCACTCTCTCCCCTCTTCCATCCCCTACTCTCCCTCTTTCATACACACAAACACACTCCCATTCCCCCCTTCTCTCTCCTCTCCCATCCCATACTCTCTAGATCTCTCACACACACTCCTATCCCCTCTCTCTCCCTCTCCCACTCCCTCTCCCACTACCTAATATCTATTTTTCTAACTCTCTCTCTCTCTCCCTCTCTAGTCTCTCTCTCCCATCCCCTACTCTCACTCTCTCTCCCATCCTCTACTCTCTCTCTCTCCCATCCTATACTCTCTCTAGCAACCCCTACTCTCTCTCACACTCTCACACTCTCTCCCATCCCCTACTCTTTCTCTCTTAGACACAATCCCATCCCCCCTCTCTTCCTCTTGCACTCCATCTCCCATTGCTTCCTCTCTCTCCCATACCCTCCTCTCTCTCTTGAGCTACTCTCTCTCTCCTCTCCCATCCACTACTCTCTCTCTTTCACATACCCAAACACTCCCATTCCCCTCTCTCTCCTTCTCCCACTCCCTCTCCCATTGCCTATTGTCTCTCTCTCTTTCACTCTCTCTGTCTCTAATCTCTCTCTCTCCCATCCCCTACTCTCACTCTTTCTCCCATCCCCTACTCTCTATC
Source organism: Cupressus sempervirens (assembly GCA_028749045.1). Classification (NCBI taxonomy): domain Eukaryota; kingdom Viridiplantae; phylum Streptophyta; class Pinopsida; order Cupressales; family Cupressaceae; genus Cupressus; species Cupressus sempervirens. The sequence continues at coordinate 89,766,942 of CM053790.1, read as the reverse complement.
TACCACCCCTACTCTCTCTCACACTCTTGCACTCTCTCCCATCCCCTACTCTCTCTTACACACACTCCATCCCCCTCTCTCTCCCTCTCCCACTCCCTCTCCCACCACCTAATCTCTCTCTCTCCCATCCCCTACTCTATCTATCTCTCTCTCCCCTCTCCCATCCCTACTCTCTCTATCTCTCTTCCCTCTCCCATCCTCCTCTCTCTCTTTCACATACACACACCCATCCCCCCCCTCTCTCTCTCCCCTATTCCATCCCCTACTCTCTCTCACTCGCTCTCACTCTCCCACTCTCTCTTCAACTACCTATTATCTCTCTCTCACTCTCTTTCTATCTCTACTCTCTCTACCACCCACTACTCTCTCAAACATTCTCACTCTCTCCCATCCCCTACCTTATCCCTCTTACACCATTCCCATCCACCCTCTCTCTCCATCTCCCACTACCTACTCTCTCTCTCTCCAATCCCCTACTCTCTCTCAGGATACTCTCTGTCTCCCCTCTCCCATATCCTACTCTCTCTCCTTCATATACACACACATACACTTCCATCCCCCCTCTCCTCTCCCATCCCCTACTCTATCTCCCCTCTCTAATTCCCTATGCTCTCTCACTCACACACTCTCATCCTCTCTCTCTCTTTCTCCCACTCCCTCTCCCGTTTCCTACTCTCTCTCTCTCTCTCCCATTCTCTACTCTCACTCTCTCTCTCCCATCCCCAACTCTCTTTGCCACCCCCTTCTCTCTCTCGCTCTAACACTCTCTCCCATCCCCTACTCTCACTCTCTCTCTCTCCCATATTGTACTCTCTCTACCACCCATTTCTCTCTCTCCCATCGTCTAATCTCTCTCTCTCTCTCCCCTCCCCTATCCCCTGCTCTCTCTCTTTCATAGACACACACTCCCATCCCCCATCTCTCTCTCATCCCCTACTCTCCAAATCTCTCGCACACACTCCCATTTCCCCTTTCTCTCCTTGTCCCATTCCCTCTCCCACCACCTTATCTCTCTCTCTCTCACTCTCTCTCTATCTATCTCTACTCTCTCTCCCATCCCCTACTCTCTCTGCCACCCCTATTCTCTATAACACACTCTCACATGTCCTACTCTCTCTCTTACACACACTCCCATCCCCTCTCTCTCCCTCTCCCACTCCCTCTCCCCCTACCTACTCTCTCTTAGGATACTCTCTCTCTCCCCTCTCCCATCCCCTACTCTCTCTTTCACACACACACACACCCATCCCCCCTATCTCTCTCCCCTCTCTCAACCCCTCCTCTCTCTCTATATCTTCCTCTCCCACTCCATCTCCCACTGTCCACTCTCTCTCTCCCCCATCCACTACTCTCAATTTATCTCTCCCATCCCATACTCTCTCTGCCACCCCTACTCTCTCTCATACTTTCTCTCTCTTCCATCCCCTACTCTCTCTCTCCCCTATCCTATCCCCTACTTTCTCTCTTTGCTACCACTACTCTCTCACACTCACACTCTCTCCCATGCCCTACTCTCTCTCACACACACTCCCATCCTCCTCCTCCTCTCTCTCTCTCTCTCTCTCTCTCTCTCTCTCTCTCTCTCTCTCTCTCTCTCTCCCCCTCTCTTGCTCCCTCTCCCATTGCCTACTCTCTCTACCATCCGCTACTCTCAATCTCTCTCACATCCCATACTCTCTCTACCACCCCCACTCTCTCTCACAATTCCTCTCTCTCCTATACCTTACACTCAATCTCTCTCTCTCTCTCTCTCTCTCTCTCTCTCTCTCTCTCTCTCTCTCTCGCATCCCATACTCTTTCTTTTCCACCCATACTCTCTCTATCACAATTCCTCTTTCTCCCATCCTATACTCTCTCTTCCACCCTTACTCTCTCTTACTTCCTCTATCTCTCATTCCCTACTCTCTCTCCCCTCTCCCATGCCCTACTTTGTCTCTCACACACACACCCATTCCCCACTCTCTCTCTCTCTCTCTCTCTCTCTCACACACACACACACACACACACACACACACACACACACACACCCATTCCCCACTATCCTCTCTCTCTTTCTCTCTCTCTCTCTTCTCTTCTCTCTCTCTCTCTCTCTCTCTCTCTCTCTCTCTCTCTCTCTCTCTCTCTCTCTCTCTCCCTTTGTACCTCTCTCCTTCCCTCTCTATGCACTATTTAGGTCTCAATAGTGAGTGTAAACTAAAGCATGAACACGCTATTAAGACTCAAATTTAAAAAGCTTTAAATAACACATGCATGCTATAGCACATGCGCTCTATTCAAAGCTTTTCATTCTCTTAAGCCTAATGCTTGGTTCTCCTTGGGGATCCAACCCAAATGTTTGGAGTCTATAAACTAGTCTGAGATGTGTTTTGCCTCAAACATACAAACAATGACTAATTTTTCTAGTGTTCTCTCCTTCAAGTTTCCTCATGGTCGAGCATCGATAAAATTAGGTTTCATGACATTGTAGGTCTCTATGTTAGCTATATAACCATATAATTTATTTTTTATTTGAACTATTTCAATCCTTTCATCTATAAATTCTTTTGAATGTATGTCCATTTTTTGTCAAAAACCATGTACTAATTAGGTTGTAGATTTTAGCTCGTTCATCGAATTTTGCAACAACTTAGTTTTTTAGAAACTATAATCCATTCCACACACTTTGAAAAAAATAAGTTTTGATTTTAGATTATTTTTTGATCATTTCTAGGGGGAGCACATAGATATTTCACATTTTTGGCATGTGCATAATTATAAAATTCATAAAAAGAAATACACATTATAAAATTATCAAAAAAATCTAAGATAAACTACATAGTGTTAGGTAACTTTTGACCAAAGTGATTAAAGAATTTCAAAAAAATGTTTAAAATTTTAGTGGGGCCACACTTTGTACTATGTTACTTTTTTGGAATAAATAATGCCAGTTTACATGGCCCCCTTTTTTGAGGACCTAAAACTATACCATTTTGAAAAATAAAATAAAATTAGAAACTAGATTCAAAGGAGTTCTGCTTTTATTTTTTGTCATGTCTTAAAATTTTGAGTGTTACTAGATTCAAATTCTTGTTGAAGTTTAGAAATTTCTAATTTTAGAAAAAAGGTGTCCACCTATACCCCTCTTTTAGCACCACAACATAGTGCACTTACCCTTTTCTTCATTATTTTTATGGGCTTCTTTTGTAGCTTAAGTTTTAACACTTAGTATTCATCTAGGTGTCTAATGTAGGAGCATCTTGGGTGTATAAGTAATCTTGCATCACCAAAAAATATTTTTATTTTTATTATTTTCTATTTTAATAAGGACTAGTAGATAGAGAGGTTTCTATTTCCAGAAGCTTGCTATTTTTAGTAAGTTTTTCGAGCTTGGAATCTTTTCATTTTCTATAAGAAGGTTCATTTCAAAGTTGTAAGCCTACCATAAAAATCTCATTGCTCAAGCACTAGCATCAAAGAAGTTATTGTAGAGTTTTGGTGGAAAAATTTGAAGAAAAATCTTCAGGCTCACCATTGGAGGCCTTGCAGTTCCAAGATGAGGTTTGAAAACTTGATGAAAGGGTGTTGGTGTAGTTTCAAGCCTATAGATTAGGAGCTGATATTTCCAAAAAGTGTTGATAATAGCCAATTGGAGCAACTATTTATGAGTTATGGCCTTTGAAGTTGGGCTACCAAAATTTTTTAAAATAATTGTCAAAGATGTATATGGCTGACTCTATGTTTTGTTAAGGTATGTCAGCACTAGGTATTAAGTTTGATCATCTAGAACCTTCCCGAGTGGCATAAAACTACCTATTTAAGAAAGGCCCAAACATTGTCTAGGACAACTCTAGGGTGATGATTTTCAACCGATCTTGCAAGTTATTGTGCTGAAGTTGCCCATGTTGGTTAGCATATAGTACTTATGAATTTTTTATTTTTGCATTTGCAGCACAAATAAGAAGTCCACTTATTTTTCTCGCATTTTCTATTCTTTCTTTTTTTATATTATGAGTTTATGGTATTAAGGGAAGCACCTTGCATTAAGTGGTTTCAGAGCTAAAGTTCTTGAGTGTGTGTATAGATCATCGAATGTGAGGTAGTTCACACTAGGACCATGGTTTAGGCTAAGTGTGTAGACAAATCACCAATTGTAAGGCAATTTGCACTAGGGTTTCAACATAAGTACAAAAACGCCTCCATGAATAAACCATGGTGGAAGAGTTGGAGGTGTTACACCTAAGAGTTTCTAAGCCCTGCAAAGGAAAATGTGAGCATTTGAAGAACAAATGCAAAGAGGAATAAATCTTCTTGTAAGAGATGAAAGTGAGGATGAGGACGAAGTAGAAAAAAATGCTAGACAAGATGTAGTTCTAAATCTAGAAGAAGAAAGGCTTTTTAGGTCCATCTCCAAGATTGCCAAAAGACCTAAGTTTGAAATTCTCACATTTTTAGGAAATCTTAATCTAAAGGAGCTAATTGATTGGATCAATGAATTGGAGGAGTACTTTGAAAATGAAGATATTGAAGATCTTGATAGGGTCAAGGTTATGAAGGAAAAACTAAAGGGACATGCAAAGATCTGGTGGCCGAAAGTTTAGTTGGAGTAAAATAGAAAGGGAAAGGATAAAATCACTAGATGGGATCAGATGAAAGATAAACTAATGCAAAAATTCATTCCTATAGATTATGAGCTTGATCTATTTAAGAAAATGCAAGGGTTGAAGCAAGAGGGAAAATCTGTTCAAGAGTATACTAAAGAGTTTTACCAATTTCTAATTAGAACTGGCCATGCAAAAGTTGATAAGGAGAAATTCATCCATTCTCTTAATGGGTTAAGGCCAAGCATTCAGGATGAGCTAAGTCTAGTTTGAATAAATAGTATTGAAGAGGCATACTAGTTTTCCCTAAGAGTTGAGGAGAAACTAAGAAATAAGTTTGACAATAAGAATAGCATAAGAGGTTATAGTGGAAGATCTGGTGGATGATCTTATAGTTGTCATAATGAGGAACAAATAAATAAGGATGAGGGTGGAAGTAGTAGTCAAAACTAGAGGGGAAATAATTTCAATCATTTCCATGATCAAAATAATAGAGATTAGAGAGGAAGAGGTAGAGGACAAGGGTCTAGAAGAGGAGGCTTCCATTGAAAATGATTTCACTACAGGGAAGAAGGGCATAGATAATTTAAATGCACCTAACACCAAGAAGAAGAAGTAGAGGAGGTACCTACAAAAGTTGTAGATATGTTGAGAGAGTTTTCTGATATAGTATCAACTAATGTACCTAATGGATTACCTCAAGTGAGAAAAATCAATCACCAAATGGACTTGGTTCTAGGAGCGTGTTTTCCAAACAAGACAATCCAAAGAATGATACTAGCACAAAATGAAGAGTTGAATAGACAAGTTCATGAGTTGCTATAGAAGGGGTTGATTTGAGAGAGTCTAAGTCCATGTGTTATACCAGTAGTATTAGCACTAAAGAAGAATGGTGAATGGAGGATGTGCACAAATTCTCACATTGTTAACAAGATCACAATAAAGTATAGATTTCTATTGCCAAGGATGGATGATATTATGGACTGTTTGAGTGGAGCTAAGTATTTCAAAAAGATAGATTTGAAGAGTGGATACCATTAGATTCATATTAGAGAAGGTGATGAGTGGAAGATTGTTTTCAAGACAAGGAAAGGATTGTAGGAGTGGTTAGTCATACCATTTGGGATGACCAATGCACAGAGAACTTTCATGAAGCTCATGAATGAGGTATTGAAGGAGTTTCTAGGTAAGTTTGTCATTGTTTACCTAGATGATATATTGATCTTTTGTAAGACATTGGAGGAGCATTTGAATCATATTCGTAAGGTGTTTGGTAAGTTGAGGGAAGAAAAACTATTGATAAACCTAAAGAAGTACAATTTTTTAAAGGAGTTGGTGTACCTAGGATTTGTAGTCTTAGGAGAAGGTCTAAAAATGGACCCAGAGAAAGTGAAAGCTATCATCAAATGGCCTACTCCAAGGAGTTCAATAAAGGTAAGATATTTTCATGGACTAGATACATTTTACAGAAAGTTAAGAAGAAGTTTTAGTAGTATTTGTGGACCCTTGATTGAAACAATGAGAGGGGATAGGAAAGAGTTTAAGTCGACTATAGGAACAGATAAGATTTTTAATTTTTTCAAACAGAAAGTTACTGAGCAGCCTATTTTAGCACTTCCTAATTTTAACAAGGTGTTTCAAGTAGACTATGATGCTAGTGGTATTGAAATAGGAGCTGTTTTAAGCCAAGAAGGAAGGCCTATTTCTTATTTTAGTGAGAAGTTAAATGATCCAAAAAGAAAATATTTTGTTTATGATCAAGAGTTTTATGCTATAGTTCAAGCATTGAAGAAGTGGAGACACTATCTTCCTCCTAATGAGTTTTTTTTGTATATTGATCATCAAGCTTTGCAATATTTGGATAGTTAAGGAAAATTGAACCAAAGCCATTTGAAGTGGGTTGAATTTTTGTAGAGTTATACAATTATTTTTAAACACATGATGGGAAGTCTAACAAAGTTTTAGATTCTCTTAGTAGAAGACAACTTTTGGTGACAAAACTATAGATAGAGGTGGCTGAGTTCAAGGAACTCAATACTTTGTATCCAGATGATCTTGATTTTGGTAAAGCATAGAAGGCTTGTATAGAACTTGTTACACTTGATAGGAGAAAGTGGTTGGATTTCATGATCTAGGATAATATGTTGTTCAAAAGAAGCTAGTTGTGCATTCCCAAAAGTTCAATGAGAGAGAATCTCATAAAGGAGAAGCATAGTGGAGGATTGGCTGAACATTTTGTTATAGATAAAACCATAGCTTTGTTTGCTAAGAATTATTACTAGCTATAGTTGGAACAAGAGGTAAAGAAGTTTGTATAGAGTTATAGAGTATGTTAGATGGTGAAAGGAGTGAAGCAAAATATGGGGTTTTATCAAACACTACCTATACCAAAGAAGCCATGGGAGGATGTCAGCGTAGATTTTGTTCTAGGATTACCAAGGACATAATGTGGGTATGATTCTATTTTTGTGGTGGTTGACAAGTTTTCAAAGATGGCACATTTTATTCCTTACAATAAGACTAGTGATGCTACTCATGTGGTAGAATTATTTTTTAGAGAAGTGGTGAGACTACATGGTCTGCTAAAGAGTATAGTTTTAGATCAAGATACCAAATTTTTTGGGTATTTCTGGCATATGTTATGGAAGAATTTGAAGATATATTTGAAGTTTAGGTTATCACATCATCCATAGATTGATGGATAGAGAAGAGCTATGAATCACAGTTTGGGAAACTTGCTAAGATGCTTGGTTAGAGATAAACCAAGAGGATGGGATATGATTTTACCATAGGCAAAATTTGCATATAATAATTCTATCAATAGGAGTACTGGTAAATAAAAATTCCAAATTGCATATGGGAGTAGTCCCATAAATACTTCTGAATTGAAGCAGTCAGATAAAGGAGAAATAAGTAGTGCTAAAGCAGAAGATTTTGTTGAACATTTGAAGAACATTCATGAGGAGGTGAAAAAGAAAATCATAAAGATGAATACATAGTATAAGGAAAAGGAAGATATAAAAAGGAGATATAAGGAATTTTAGGTTAGAGATGAAGTCATGGTTCATTTGAGGAAGGAGCATTTTCTAGTGAGTACATATAATAAGCTAAAGATGAGGAAGTTTCAGCTATGCAAAAGAGGCATGATTCTAGTAATACATATAAAGTGGATTTGCTTGCTGAATTGAATATTTCAACAGTATTTAATATTTCAAATTTGATAGAATATTATGAAGGAGGTGATGGAGATGAAGTTGTAGAAGTTTAGTGGAGCATTCTAGCAACTAGTTTAGCTACAAAGGAGATTGAGGAGATACTAGATATATGTGTTGAAAAAAGTACCAGAAACAGAACTTATGATGAATATCTAGTCAAATGGAAAGGGAGACCAGTTTAGTATTCATCATGGCTAGCAAAGGTGGATGTAAACTATCTTGGTATTCCTCTAAACACCTAAGACATGATAGGTTCACTTCTCAAATTACCCCAGGTGTCTGATGCAGGAGCATCTTGGTTGTTTGGGCAATCTTGCATCACCCAAAAATATTTTTATTTTTTAGTCTTTCCTATTTTAATAAAGACTAGTAGACAGGGAGGTCTCCATTTTTGGAAGCTTTCTATTTTTAGTAATTTTGTCATATGAGCTTGGAATGTTCTCATTTTCTATAGGAAGGTTCCTTTTAGAGTTTTAAGCCTACCAAAAAAATCTCATTTCTCAAGCACTAGTATCAGAGAAGTTATTATGGATTTTCAGTGGAAAAATTTGTAGAAAAATCTTCAGGATCATTGTTGGAGGCCTTAGAGTGCCTAGATAAGGTCCAAAAACATGATAGAAGGGCTCTAGTGCAGTTCTAAGCCCATAGGTCAAGAGTTGGCATTTCTAAAAACTAGTTATATTAGCCAATTGGAGCAATGGTTTATGAGTTATGGCTTTCTAAAGTTGGGCTACCCAAAATTTCTAAAATAATTATCAAAGATGTATTTGGCTGACTCTATATGTTTTGTTAAGGTATGTTGGCCCTAGGTATTAAGTTTAAGTATCTAGAATGTTCTTGGCCAGCATAAAATTGCCTATTTAAGAAAGGCCCGAACATTGTCTAGGATAGCTCTAGGGTGATAGTTCGTAACCTATCTTGTAAATTATTGTACTGAAGCTGCCCATGTAGGTTAGCATATTGTATTTATGAATTCTATAATTCTGCATTTCTAGTGCAAATAGGAAGTCCATCTTTTGTTATCACATTTTTTACTATTTCTTTGTTTTTACTATGAGTTTATGGTATTAAGGGGAGCACCGTGCATTAGTGTCTTTCGATACTTAAAAGTTTTTGACCCACAAAAATCTAAAGACTTGTTTTGTGAGAAAACTCTTAATTGAAGTTGCTAATACAATGTATTGTTTAGAATTTTGGTATTGCACACACTAATATCTCCAAAGTTCCCTAAAGCCTCAATAGCACATAATTTGACCATAGTTTACAAGCTAATCATTTGTGCAATGAAGTTTTAAGCTCTGATAAACCAAGCCAACCCTGCAACACTGCAAGTATGACAAGGTTCCTTCTAACTCAATGAAGCTTAAGTCCTTCCAAACAAACACTTCCATACTTACACAAATGAAGTTGCTTTAAACACTTTGAAAGTATGATATTATGAAAAGTTGAATTTTCTTTGTTCTTTAGCTTACTACCAAGTTTGGTTAGTTTTATTTTTATTTTTTTAAGGCTAGTCTCACTAGTTTGATAGTCTAATAATGATAGTTATGTTTGTCTTTCAATAAATATTGTTAAGAATTAAGAATCCTTAGTATTTTCCTCTATCCTAGCATTGACCTATTCTCTTGAGCTCTACCTCTATCTGTTGTCCTCCTATGTTTCTCTTGGTTGGGCATGGGGGTTTCCCCAGTTCCATGACTCTTTCTTCTGGTGGTTTTGTTCCTAACGGGGCTCTTGTAGTTCCTTATTCATTAACTTTGGTAGGTAAGGCCAACCCTTCTTCAATGGCTAAATTAGGTGTTTTCTCCTTTCCTAACAAGATTGTGGGTGCTCCTACAAGGAGGATTTCTTCTTCAAAATCCTTTATCTCCTACACAATGAAAGATAGCACTATCCAAGTACCATATGATACTATTAATGAATCTATGTTTGGTATGAAATTTCCTTCTTGTGATGATTCATTCTCTTTAGGCCAGCTATTGATCACCTAAGAAAAATGGCTACCTCAACTTTGTCTCTTAAAGGAAGCATTAAGGTCAATGTTCCCCTTAATGGTTTGTTTGTCTTCTCCTTGAAAGTTAAGGAGGATGTTCTTTCTATTTTTACTAACAACCTTGGTTTAAAGCATCAAGAAAGAAGAAAATTATTAATGTTTACAAATGACAACCTAAATTAGACCCAACTATTGACTTGGGAGCCTTTGCACCTACCTAGGTCAAACTTCTAGGGTTACCTCTAAAGTTCTAGAACACTAAGGCTTTTAGAGAAACAACGAAAGCCTTTGGTTCCCTTTTATTGGTGGAAAAAGTTACCCAAAAAAAATGTCACCTTTTTTTCTAGAATCTATGTCAACATCTCTTTGAATAAGATTCTTCCTACATCAGTTACTCTAGACTCTAAGTTGGGATCCTATGTACAACTATTGGTTTTTGAAAAAGTAGATATGTTCTATGTGAAATGTAGATTTTTTAGCCATATTGACCTTTCTTTTCCTTCATCTCCCTTGAGATGTGAGATGGATCCCAAGGAAGACAAGGAGCCCCTTGTTTTACCTTTGAGAACCCCTTGTTTTAACTTCTAAAGATCCTTCCTATTAGTAAGGTTCCTTCTTGCTTGATAGATGAAGAGGGTTCTAGAGCTACTTTACTCCCTCCTCCTAAGTTAATCCCTCTTCACACCTTGACTCAAGAAAAATCTTGGATGACTCTATTAGATCCATCCAATGAACACCTTTGTCTTCTTTGATGAAGGAAGTTTCCTCGCCTCCATTTGGATATCAGCTTAGGAATTTTGATGATTTTTCCATGCCAAAATATTTGTTTGGGAAATAGATTAATCAGTTTCTTAAAGGCCCTTTCAGATATAATCATATTTCTCTATCAAGTGCTAACCTTATCTTAGAGAGTTTATTTATTGAGGACAATCAGTGGACCAAGGTTGAGAAAAAGAATGAAAGAAAGTATAAAATTGATGCTAGAAAAAGCAAAAGAAGTAGTATGAATATGCAAGGAAGTTGTCCAACTATGCAAAGGACTTTTGAAGGGTAGCCTCCTCGAATCTTCTATTAATGGATGTCCCTTTAGAGAGGTCTAAGTCTAATTGAATCAATAGGAGCAAGTTTGTAAAGCCACTTTTTGGTGCTTTACCAAAGATTTTAATCATTAGAATATTATCTGGGAATCCTAGAGGGATGAAAAATTACTTAAAAACATCATATGTTGAAGAGTTTTGTTCAGGATGTCAAAACATATATTATCCTCATTCATGAAACTAAAATGAAAACATATTGTATGGAAAAGGCAATAAAATTTATTTTTTCTTGTGTCCTTTGGTTCTCCTAGAACACTCAAGGTGCTCTGAGGGGTCTAGTGATCATTTAGAATGTGAGTAAGATGTTAGGTGCACTTTTGAACTCTTCCACTAAATTTATTATTACTAATTTCCAAGACTTTGCATTGGGTAAATCCTAGAATTTCATTAATGTTTATGCCTCAAATAATCAAGGACAAATAAAACTTCTTTGGAATAGCCTAGAAAACCTTATTCATAATATAAATTCTAAATGGATAGTTATGGACGACTTCAACAACCCCCTTCATCCTTCTAAAAAAATTGGGGGTACTAAAAACTTCTTAGATAATATGGTAGACCAGATTTCTTCATAGAACCTAGTCTCAATGAACTTGATCTTAGGGGGGAAATTTTACTTTGACCAACAGGAGACAAGGATCTAGTCTCATCCATGTTAGACTTGATGGTATAGACCTTTCTTCTAATAGGACTAATATGAATTATTTTTTGTTAGAATAAAAACAACATAATGGATCTGATAATAATTCTCTTCTCCTTGAGTGGAAAGTTGGCAAAAAAATGGTCAACCCTTTCAAATTTGAGAATATGTGTATTTCTAAGCACAACCTAAGAGATCTAATATGATCTTGGTGGAACAAGAAAAATCAATCTTCCCCAATGACCAACAATGAGATGAACTTGAGGGTTGTAAGGGAAAAAGTCAAAAAATGGAATAAGTTTTCATTTGGAAACATCTTTGATACTAAAAGGATGTTAGAGAACAAGTTTTGATAGTTACAAGGGCTCCTAGAAAGTAATCATTTTGATCATTTCATAAGCATGGAGGAAGCATCCCCAAGAGACAAATAGATCTCTTCATCCATCAAGGAAGAGACTATCTAGAAATAGAAGTCCCATATATAATGGCTCTAGGAGGCAGATAAAAAAAAAAAGGTTTTTCCACTAAATATTATTGAAATATAGAAACAAAAACCATATTGGATATTTGATATGCTCTAGTGGTATGGAGTTCAAATATGAAGATGACGTCAATACAAAAGTTTTAAACTTTATTACTTCAAATGGACCTTCAGGTCATGGTCTAAATGATCCGAATGACCTCCTTGGGTGTATTCCACTTTCATTGATGGAGGAAGATAACATCTAGAGTTGGTAGAGAATAAGTAAGAGACTTTTTTTTTCTTTCCAAGCTTTCGGCACCTAGGATCTGGATGGGTTTCCTCTTGCCTTCTTTCAAGGGTGTTGGGATGTTGTTGGGGAATTTTTTGCTTCTTTAGAATGAGTGTTATGGTAGAGTAACCAATCATACTTATATTACCTCATTCCTAAAACCAAAGATCTTTCTTTTATGAGTGAATTCTAATTGATAAGCCTTTACAACACTACATATAAGATTATTGCTAAAGTCATGGTGAATATAATGAAACCTTTACTAGATAAAATGTCCTTGAAAAACCAAAAAGGATTTATGGGAGGCATGAATATAATGGATGCTATCATTACTACTCATGAACTAGAACACTCTATTAATGCTAATAAGAGGGCTATGATGATTCTTGAATTGGACATCTCCAAAGCTTACAATAGAGTCAAGTGTTCCTTGCTAGATAAAATAATGGTCCTTCATAGATAAATTTATTAGAAAATTTGGGTTCAAAAGGAAGTTCCATAAAATGATCATGAGTTATGTGACCACTGCTAAGTATATATTCCTAGTTAATGGTAAGCTTACGAGGTTCTTCTCTATCAAGAAAGGATTGAGGTAAGGAGATCCCCTTTCTCCTTGTCTTTTTATATTTGCTAAAGTGGCCACTATTCTTCCTCAATTAACCCATCAATAGTTTGTGGATGAAATAGTGCTCTTTGAAGAAGCTATGCTCTTAGAGCCATCTTCTTAGATATCCCTTCTCAATGACTATGTTGCTATCTTACGCTAGACTATTAACTTCAATAAAAATAAATTCTTCTTCTTTTCTATCAAAAATGAGGTCCAACTAATTATCTCAATAGTTATGGGATATAGTATTTCTACTCTATGTGATACTTATCTTGGTCTCCAATTGTCCCAAGTTAAATCATGTCAATCTTACTCAGATAGAATTATTTAGAAATTTCGAAGAAAATTAGTTGGATGGAAAGGAAAAGTTATAAGTCTAGGAGGTAAACTTCTTCTTAAAGCTTGGATACAAAATATTATTGTTTAATTTATGATATTCTCCCTTATTCCTACTCAGATGGTCAAATCCCTCAAAATGATCTTAACAAACTTCCTTTGGTCTGGAATAAAAGACAAAAGGAAAATGTCCCCTCTCAATTGGAATCAATTTTGAAAACCTATCAAGGACTAGTGAATTATTTTTTTTATAAGAAGATGAATAAAGACTTACTTGCTAAGTTGATTTATAGGGTGTTAGAAGATTCTAAAGAGTGGATGAAGATCATTAGAGGTAAATATTTATAAAATGGCCCCTCTTGTATTATCCTATTGGATGAATGTATGAATGGGACTTCTTTTTGTGGAATAATTTTATGAAACATAAAGGTATTTCTAAGAGAAGATGTAATATAATTATTGGGACTGATAGAACCACCCTATTCTAGAAATAGTCTTGGGCTATTGAAGTTATGATCCAAAACATTTCTATCAACCAGGACATTAGGAACTAGCTCTTAACTACTATAGGCATCAAAGTCAAAAATTTCATTTTTTGGAAAAATGGAAAGGTTGAATGGATTAACTTGGACAACCTATGGGTGAAACCTAGAGAGACTAGGATAATCACAAGGATTTGAAAAGAGAAAGTGTGTGATCTAAAATGATAACTTCTGATTGTTCCCTATTCAGTATTATGCAGAAGAACAAATGGATTTGGAAACACAATAGTAATGATCTCCTCTTTATCATGTCTTCTTATGCTATGATTGTGCCAAAGGAAGATGATACAAACTTCTAGAAAGAGGTTTGGATCACTAAACTTCCCCATAAATTTAATTTCTTCTGGTGAGTGATTTCTCGTGAGAAAATCCAAAATTTAGATAACCTTAATAAAAGAGGATTCAATTTTGCTAACATATGTGTTTATGTGAGAAGGATTCTGAAACTATTAGCCATTTATTAATCCACTGCTCATTTACTAGAGATCTCTAGAACCTTGTGTTGTAGGAAATAAGGATTAATATTTATTATGTCAAGTTTGATTAAACTTCTTATAACTCAATGGAGAAAAGCTTCTGAATTCCCCCCTGTCCTTAACAACCTTTGGCATCTTATTCAACCTACTATAGCCTAGTCTATATGGAAAGAAAGAAAAATCATGACTTTTAGAGAAGAGAGAAAGGAAATTCTTCTCATTTTTTATATTACTAAGAGAATTATCAAGGAGAGCATCACTAATTCCTTCTTCCCTAAAGGGATGTTCTATCCTAGACTAATGGATATCGAAATAAAAATAACTAGAATGTCAAACAAAGATTGATCAATTTCAATTGGAAAAACATATAAAAAAAGAAGTATTGTAAATGGAATCTTCTTGAGAAAAATTGGATTTAGTGTAATTTTGATGCTTTCTCTAAAGGAAATTTGGGTATTGCAAGGTCAAGTGAAATCATAAGAAATAGTAATGGTCTTCTTATCATGGGATTTGCTAAAAATGTTGGAGTTAAATAATTATGTTGAGGGAGTTGCTATGTGGTATGGAGTTAAAATTTTACATGACTATGGAGCTGAAAATAGAATTGGAATGAGACTTAAAACTTGTAACTCATATCCTTGTAAATAAGGCTAGGTTCACTTAGTGCATTCAAATTCTTAAGAAGGACTATAAAAAGATGCGTGATCTAATCCTTCCAAAATGTTAGAATTAGACACACCTTAAGAGAAGGAAATAAAGCTACAAATAAAAAAGGCTTAATGGGGTCTTAAGTTTCAAACCTGGAGGCATGTTTCTAATTTTATATATCTAGAGGAGTTAAAAACTAGATTGCAAAATGATCAAAGATGCATTCAATTCTAGACAAAGATTTATTGGAAAGTAGTTCTCTTTTTCCATCAATATCATTATTATGGAAGAAAAAAAGGCTATGTAAAATATAACTAGGTGGTAGTGATTATTTATACAATCAAGATGTTATATTTGTGTTTCTTATTCTTGTGGTTGTTGTTGCTACTTCTATGTTTATTACTTGAGGATTTCTTATTATCATCATGAGATGTCTATCTTGTGGGATAAAAGTAAAAATTGTTGGAGTAATAAAGTATTTACTTATTAATTAAATCATATTGATTTAATTAATAAGTCACTTACAAATTCTATTTTGTGTAAGCTAAACTTTAAGCATATAATGATTAATTCTATTATTAATTATTATCATGCAACTTGGGTTAGATTCCTATTAGGGTTTCAATCTCCTTTGATAAGGACAATCTCTCTTTGTAAAATTCACTCACTTTTGATAACAGTGATTTCTTTTTTCCCTCATCAAGAATGTCTCATCTGTGGATTTGACAATAGTAAATTTGGACCTTTTTTTTGATGCGAGGTAGTTGAAAGTTTGACACTTAAATGTAAAAAAATAACATCGATAGAATTGCATTAAAATTTTGACACACTTGACGACTATACATTTATCAATGGACTACTCAATAAAAAATAATCCCCATCTATGTCACATGGTCACATTTGAAAACTAGTTCAAAACATCAACAAATTGATGCCAACTATTGATGATTCAATGGGTTTGTCATACCATCGATGTCAGGACTCATCAAAATAGCAATGATAGCTAGAGATAATTTGATGGGTTTGTCATAGCACCAATGACAAGCCTCATTGAAATATCGATGCCATCCATAGATGATTTGATAGGCTTGTCATACATCAATGAAAGGCCTCATCGAAATATCTATGACAGTTAAAATTTAAAAAAAATTCAAATAGTCTCACTATATATTTGGCTAATAATAGTCACATGAAGTCATATGTTTGCAGACTCTGCTTTAACTTCAATATGAGAATTTTAATCAAGACTTATGCATTCAACTTTGAGCTTGTGAGCTTCATTTAATTACAAGGAATGAAATAGAGAAGAGGTCAATAAGAAGAGGGCTACAAAAGAAGTATGAGACAAAAAATTCTTAATCCTACAACTAAATTTAATCAACATTAACAATTTAATAAAGCATGTAGAAAGCCAGTTTTCCTTAATTAGATTTCTCTATAGGTTTGTCTTATTTATAGTACCCATTCCCACTTCTATGCATGCATCACTCTAAACTTTTTGTCCATGAAACACTCTTCACTTTACATTGAAAAATGTTTGTTCTAAATTTTCTCAGCTTGCCCAACATTATAGTGGCATGAAAGCCAAAAAAGGAGATTCTAAAGTGGTGAAGAAGACTCTTTTCTACTATGATCATCAAGATTGTTTCTATGCCATTCACCATTTGTGATATTAGTTAAAGTGTTGAAAGTCCTTCAACATGAAACAAATCCTTGTCCCAAATATTTGGTTGGCATACAACTCTTAATTAGTAAAATCTCAAAAAAATTATTGCAAGAGATTCTCATATAACATACAAAAATACAAAATTATATCAGAGAAGACTTCATGTGGGTCATCTTATAAACTTGTTCTATTCTCACAAAAAGAAATAGAGATTCTATTGAAGCTATTAGTAGACAATTATAAGTCCTTTCTAGTTGTGTTGAAATCCCAACTTACTAGTAAGTAGACAATGTTTACTAGTTGTGTTGAAATCCCATATTACTTGTTATGTTGAAATTTTTACTTACCAGTTGTGTTGAGAAGGTACAAATTGAAAAAAAAATGTAGTCCTAGAATCAAAGTTAAATGGTAATTGATTTCTCAAAGACATTTACACAACTACCAAAATAAGTAAATTAGGAAAAATTTATGATAAAGTCTTTATAAATTTAATGAGAATGGTTTTATCAAACTAAAAGAACTTATAATGGTCCACATTTATCCTTACAAATGTTTGCATGATGTTTCATAGAGAGAAAAGAACATCTTGCCAAGAGAAAATTAAAAGAAGAATCCATTGAATGAAATATTCATAAAATATTTGACTTAGATAAGATAGAAAGATGGGAAGAAAGGAAGAAATGGAAGCAAAAATCAATACTTGCACTACACTCATTCTATAGAATCAACAATAAAGAACATGAAATAGAATTAGTAATAGTGTAGATTCAAATCACAATACTACACAAAACAAGTCATATATCAATCTTTCATATTATATATAATATATAATCTTTGTACAATTTTACTTGAGATGATCAAATCCAGAGTGGTGTCATCCCAATTATTATGAGTCAAAAATATTTAGTAGGCCTATCAATCAAACATGGACTAGCAGATGTAAATACAAACAAAATATAGTTAGACTAGTAAACATTACATAAAAATAAAAGATCCAAATAAAAATACGATGAATCAAAAAATAAAATATTTTACAAATGAAATAGTGGTAGAATAAAATAATAATATATGCATCAAAATGGGAAGTGATAACTTTGATTTGCATAAAATGATTATAGTGATGTAACATTCAAATTACACAATATAATTAATTTAGGTCCTACAATAAAAATATGAATTCTTGAACAAAAATTAACATGGAATCTACAAATATAGGAAAAGGGCCACAATATAGCTCTTGTTGTAAATAGTAAATGGCTAATTGATAATATTAATACCAAAAGAAATATTACCTTATTAAATTAGTTGATGCTTAGACCTACAAATATTTGTCTCCATCTTTCTATTCAAATAATGATAACCAACCCTTTCAACATTCCATTTATTTGGGGGTTCTACTAACTAAAGAGAAGTTTTATGGCCTTAACTAACTAGCATTCTTTGTATCTAAGCACGACCTAGCAAAAGAATAATGGAAACAATGTGATTCACAAATGATATAAACTTTGTGGCTTGAGATAAAGATCACTATTATATATATTTAAAATTTCAAAAGAATTATTCATGAATTTTGAAGTCAACCCATCCAAATTCTTTATATGCAGAATTAGATAAAATCATAAAAATATACATGCATTTTCCATTTGATAACATCCATTGAATAGGTAAATGGTCATCCCCACAAACTTGTGAAGGTGCGACAAGCAAGATTCATTACAATAGATGTTTGATGTTCCATAGGGACATGCCTCTTAATGTTTTCATATACACTAAATTTTAGTCATGCAAAATCTAATTTAAAAATCAAAATGAAATGTATTTCTGATATGGTACCAAGAAGATTTTTTTGATGATTACGAAGTTGATAAATATGAAAGGTGCATAGGAGATGAACTCAGTGAAAATATGATTAATGAGAATATTCTTCCTTCAATGATCATGGACACAAATCTCAATGAATGTGATCCATGAAGTATGAAAAACCAACTCAAATTATTGCAAAGGTGGTAATTGATTATGACACTCCACTTTATAAATATTTACAAAAAAATATGTCTAAATCTACAAATAAGTTATTATAATTTACATTACTTATAAAAAAATTATTCCATGCATTATAATTATTATCAATTAATCTCCATGACAAAAATATCATACCATGATACCACACAAGCTTTAGATAAAATACTATAAAATACGGTAAAACCAAATCTATCTTACTTGTCAACATGTATAGTCAAAACTCCCATATATAAATTGAATGTATGATTGCATAATTCTTGATGTACACAACCAAAAAGTAATAATGTCAATCAAAGAAATTTTGTAATTTCAAAAAGATAATGAAAGAACAAGGCTAAATATGCTTGATTATACCCACCTCTTCCCAAGCCTTGTAAATTGTCAACCCATGACATAATAGACCCATTCTCAAATGACCCAAAGAAGAAAATTACTCATTTTTTTTTTTTTTGAAAAGGGGTAAAAATTTATTCAATCAACTTCAGATTACAAAGTAAAGGCCTCAGGCCAACAGAAGCACTACATATCCCTATCCTCCAATAACAGCTGGTCAATAATCCCATAATAATCAGGAGGTAATCCATCCCTACCACTAATATCCCACCTGTCCACATTCTTTGAAGCCCACTTTGCCAAAAAATCTACCACATGATTCCATTTACAAGGGATATGATGAAAGGAGATAGAATCCAAGGCACAACACATATATAAAATTTGTCTTACCAAAGAGGCTAGCTCCCAATTAACATTCTCCAACCTCTAGTTATTTAGCTTATCAACAACAATGTGAGAGTCCAACTCACAGATGATCTTCTTCTAGCCTAAAGAGCATCCTCTCTCAGCAGTAGACTTAATGGCCAAGGCCTCCATCAAATTATTAGAGTACTGACCCTTATAGATGGAGAAAAGAAAAACCACCCCACACTCATTATTTCTACCCATAGTCCCAATGCCAGCATGACCAGGATTCCCCCTAGAAGAACCATCAGTATTAATCTTCAAGATTCCAACCAGGGAAGGGGTCCATCTCCCAACCCTACATACCTGTTGTTTACAATAAATCTTCCTTCTTCCAAATGAATGCCTCGAGTTAAATCCATCTAGATTCAAATTCCTCACAATAGCTTGATCACCTAGCTCTATGCTTTCAGACATATCACATTTTGTGAAAATAGTCTCTTGAAGCCTACCAATAATCTTCCTCCACAGTTGAAGGCTATCCAAATTGGAATCACAAAAAAATTATGTGATTCCTTTCCAACCAAACATTTTAAAGAATAAGAGCTGGTCCAACCGTCCAGGCAACCTATAGAAAGGAGGTCTTTGATAGAGGTCTACCTAATCTATCCCAAAAGTCAATGAGAGAAGTGGCATGAATACACCCATGGTGCCAGGACTCCCACCATCTATGCCATATTTCCCTAGAGAAAGGATAGAGGAAAAACATATGGGAGATACTTTCTTCATTATACTTGCATAAGAAGCAGACAGAAGGACCCTGGAACCCTCTTTTGCAAATATTCTCCCACGTGAGACACTTCTTTTGGGCTTACAACCATAAGAAAAAATTACATTTGGGCCAAGATAAATTATTCCAGACCTTCTTCCACTAGTGCACTTCTGCTAAACCATGCAAGTTCTTGTCTAAGGTAGCATAGCCCTAGGCCATAGAGAATTTTCCTTTTGGACTAGGACTACAAGCCAAAACATCCCTCTCCTTGAGGGAGCTACAAAACCTATCCTCCAAGACATGAGAAAGAAGAGTGCGATCCTCTTCAAATCCACCATCCATCCATTCTTGAGAATCTTTCTAGCAAGTCATCTCCACTTGGGCCAAATGCTTGGCAGTTTTAAAATGCTCCACCTTAGCCCAACTAGCATTAGTTAAAGCATGACAAAGAGGCTGAAGATGGGGAAAGATAGTAATCAAAGGTGGCTGTCCATCCCAAGAGTCCTACCAAAAAAAGCATTTGATCCACTATTAAAAATCCAAAATAGACCCTCCTTAATCAATTAGGCTCCCCTCTTAAGGGTATTCGAAACACAAGAACCTTTCCCCACTAAAGCAATCTGTGGCACATCTGAACTATCAGCCCCAGGGAGATATTTGTGAGAAAGAATCCTGGCCCAATCCAACTATTGATTGTTGCACCATCTCCAATATAGCTTAGTGGTTAGTGTTGTAACAACAAGTGCCATAGACCTAAGACCAAGGCCCCCAACATGCTTTGGCTTGCAAACATCCTCCCACTTAACTAAGCTCCACTTTGAAGAGAGGAGGGTACCCAACCAAAGAATTGTCAAGAAAGAGCATCAAAATCCTTCACAAAAGAGGAAGGGGGAACTTGCACATAGCATCTGTAAATAGTGAGAGTCTACACCACAGTTTTTAGAAGAACTGTTCTCCCCATAGAAAAAGCCACCTATTAGTCCAATGATTGACTTTTCTCTGGAACTTATCCAAGATCCCCTACCAATACATCTGATACTGTGATCCCAAAGCCAAAGGGACCCCAAGGTACATCAGACGAAGAGAACCAATCTGAAATCCTAGGATCCTAGCAATCCTATTTTGAATAGGCTAAGGGGTATTGAAGAAGTAAATAGATGATTTGTCATCATTGGTACATTGACCTGAACCCATCAAGTAGATATCTAGAGCCTGCCTAAAGTTCTTAGCTTCACTAATTCTAGCAGTGCCCATCAATGCAGTATCATCCACAAACTAAAGGTGAGAATAGGAAGGGAGAAAGTTGTCCCAACTCCAACCTTGAATAAGACCCCACTCCACTTGAGACTTAATGAATCATCCAACACCTTTTGCCATGATAATCAATAATTAAGGAGATAAAGGGTCCCCCTATTGAAGTCCCCGAGAAGCATTAAACAAATTAAATGGTCCCCCATTAACAAGAATAGAGTAGGAAGGAGAAGTCACATAGCTAAGAACCTAGTTCACCCACTCCACCATAAAACCAAATGCCAAAAGAATATCCTATAGAAATTGCTAGCTCACCTGATCATAAGCTTTATCCATGTCAAGCTTCATAAACATAGCCCTTTCCTTAGAATTAACCATAGAATGAATAGTTTCCATTGCAATCACAACTCCATCCAAAATTTGTCTTCCTTCAACAAAACCCCCTTGCTCTAGAGAGATCAAAGAGTTGAGAAGAGGCTTAAGTCTCTCAGCCATCAATTTAGTGATAATCTTATAAACCACATTACAAAATGTAATAGGTCTAAATTGAGTCAGCTGGTTAGCCCCTTCCTATTTAGGTATAAGAACCAAGAAGGTAGAGTTCATGGACTTGAGCATCTGCTTGTTCCTATGAGATTCCTGAACGAACTCAAGGAGATCAAATTTAACTATTTCCCAAAACTCTTGGAAGAACTCAATCAAAAATCCATCAAGGCTGGGAGCCTTACCTTTCTTCATATTAAACACCACTTTCTCCAACTCTGGCAACAAAATAGGGTGCAAGAGAGCCTCATTCATTTCCTCCAAAACAAGGTGAGGAATGCAATCCAAGATCACCCTCTCCTCCTCCCTAGCATCAATGTCTTCCTCAGAAAAGAGATCTGAAAAATAGTTGATTGCATCCCTGGAAATCTCAATATTGGAAGAAAGGTGATCCCCTTTAGGCAATATCAAAGAGGATAAAGAATTCCTCTGACTCTAAACCTTGACTATGTTATGGCAAAATGCTATGTTTCTATCCCCCTCCTAAACCTAGTCAACACAAGATTTTTGCTTCCAAAAAATATCCTCCTGAACCTCCCACTCTTTTAATCCTTTAGTTGCCAAGGATTCAGCTTCACTTAGCTCAATAGTCCTCCCTTGATCTCAAATCAACCAGGTAATGTTCTCTAACTTAGTCTGAGTAGCAATCCTCTGCACCTATAGATTCCCAAAACATTGTTTATTCCACTTCTTAAGCCTGTACATAACATTTTGGAGCCTCTTGCAAAAACTATACATTGCTATCCCATGCACTGGCCTCCCCTCATACTACCAATCCACCATTAAGTCATGCAAAGACTGCTCTCTTAACCACATTAATTGAAACTTAAAAGAAGTATTTTTGGTGATTCCATAAGTAGTGACTGAGAGCTTGATGGGCCAATGAATAGAGCCTCTCCAATCAAGAATTTTTGAGCTGGTCATCAACCTATTGTTCATCAAGTAACAAGAAGCCAAAAATCTATCTAGTCTTTCTAAGATAGCCTTAGAACCACATCTCTTATTATTCCATGTGAAAACACCATTGTTTGGCTTCACATCAATGAGCTAGAAGGAATCTATCATATCTCTAAAAAGATTTACAAAGGGGTCTAGCCTGGCGATCCCCCCCTCATTTTTCATTTTTACTAGTAATAGAGTTAAAGTCCCCTGCCAGAATCCATGGGAGAAATGAATCTAAGGCACAAATGTAGCTAATATGAGCCCAAAGATTAGACTTGCTAACAATATCAGTAGGTGCATAAATATTGGGGAGAAGGCATCTTTCACCAGTGTCCAAACAGGAAGCAACCAAAGAAATGGAGGAATGACTAGAAATCCACCATAAGGAAAGAACTTTTCTCGAGTTCCAAAAACAAGCAACCCCCCTAAACTATTTCAAGCTCCCACCCCTTTCCAATTGCCTTGGGGCCATATGTCAAGAGAAAAATTAGCTAAGCCATCCACTATAAGCTTAGTTTCCTGGATAAAAACCACATCAGGTGACTAAGAATCAATTAATTTTTGAATAGCCTTTTGTCTAGGGATGTTGTTCAACCCCCTAACATTCCATGATAGAAAAATCATTTATGGGGGTGAGAGAAATGAGAATCAATGGGTCTCATAGACCCAGATTCAACCAAAGTATCCCCCATAATCTTCACCCTCTCTTGATCTATCTTCCTACCACTCCTTGTTGATTTATCAAGAGGCCCCTTTTTAAATGATTTTTTCTATAAGCCTAATGTAGTATGGGATTTATTTCCTTTGGCTAGATTTGACGCCCTTTTAGGAGCAGGGGGGGCTAGAACCATCTCTATCAAACTCATCATAATCTGTGAACCCTAGTGATCCTTAGTAATCTAAACCTGAGGGTGTAAATCCATATCAATTTGTACATTCTGAGGGTCCTCTAAAGGTAGCAACTCATCCTCTTTCTTTTCCTCTTCTTCTTGAACTATATGCAGACCCTTATCCCTAGAAGAAAGCTCAATTGGAATAGCTTCCTCCTGAACCAGGTCTTCAAGAACATCAAATCTAATAAACGTACCATCATTGTGTCTGTCTAGCCAAGTTCTCTTGTTACCTTTTCCTTTGTTACGAGATTTAACTTGAGTAAAACCCTCCTTATCCATAGGATCAGTAGAAAATGGGGCCTTCCCCTTGTCACCCTTAAGAGGTCCAGAAGTATCTAAAGGAGTAGGCCTGAATCTGGGACACTTATGGAGTAAATGGCCATATTCATGGAAAATACGACATCTGAAAGGAAGGGTCCCATAATCCAACTGTTGGATCCAAGAAGAGGACCCCATACAATCTAGTAATGGATTGGTTATATCAACTTCTACACAAATACAAGGATAAGAGATTACCTTATGATCTTGAGTTTGTGTAGCTGCTCCCACTGGCTTTACAAGTAGTATTGAGATTGAATGAAGAATGTCTTCTCTCCAAAATTGCAGCGGCAGTCTCAGTAACTGAATCCACACAAGTACCCTCGAGGGGATCTCCTCAGTTGAATTAAAGCCCATTTTCCAAGGCTTGATAAAAATCCCCACCTAATTAAAGAAATAAGGGCTACCTTCAAATACCTTATTCCTATCTGACATGCATGAGAAGATAACCAAAAAATAATTATTCGTAGCCAGAATAATCTCCATATCGCCTTCAAGATTCCAAACCCGACGAGCCCAGGAATCCAACAATGGTAAGGAAAGATGAAGGCCCAAAAATTTGCAGATGAGGGTATGATTTTTCCAATATTCAACATCCTCAGAGATCTATTTAGGTTGGATGACCAAGACCGATCAATCTTCAGATCTTTCCAAACATCCATTAACTTTTTTAATTCAAGGTACTCCATTTGAGGATGACCCTCCATCTCCCAATGTAGAATTGTTTATCAGATCTACACCATTGACCAATGCTAAAGAAGATGTCACAATCATCTCCATATCCTTAGAAGCAATCTGCAATAATACTGAGCCCAGATTCACCATAGGGCCAACCCAACAATCCACTAGTAAAGGAGGAACGGATAGGAAGCCTACAGTCTCCAATCCCCCCACAACCACTAGCCCAAGAACCTATGAATAAGCCCACACCAAGATACATGCCCTCACTCGCAATCAGCAAAACAAAATAACTAAGCTTGCAAAAGTGCCCAAAACATACCAGATAATTCAACCATGCAATGAAAAAAACCCACCGCTACAGCCCTCACAGATTAGCAATACCAGATGCCCCCTGTGCACGTAGACACCAACAACTCCAACCGACGCTGAGTAAGGAACAATAGCTAGGGCACATGGGCCCTAGCACACACCATCAACCTACAAAGTGCCATCATTTCCACATATCTACTCATTAAATATGTATATTGAGAATCAAATAATTTTTCCTCCTTGGCGGACAAGTATAGTAAACAATCCATTTGTTAAGCCCATCATGTGTAATCCAAATCATGACAAATTACCCCTTCCAAATCATAGTGAGAAAATCATATGTTTTTAAGAATAGAAACAAACCATGATATATAGAAAGTGATTTGTTGCAGATTAGAATTCATGGAAGTACATGAATTCTAGAATTAGTTCCATTATGTTTTGAAGATTTGACTATTAGATGATAACTAACAGATTTTGCAATAGCCAGTGAGAGAAACAATGGAATGATATGAAGGCTGAGATGATAGAGTAAGGATTTGAATGTGTGTGAGCATCTACTCTAAATTTGAATGATAGCCACACTTTTAGTACAACCACCATATATTAAATAAAAAAAATTCTTCCCAAGACTTTTCTAAAGAAGTTCACATGTCAAGACAAAGGAAGAAGATATAAAACACCTTCCTTATCAAGTTTATAAAAATAACTACTAACTAATTCCACATAGTCAATAACCTTTACCATATCAACAATTTTTAATCATGATTCATTCTAGACAATGTTGGGTATTGATCATCATGCATTGCAATCATCCATAACTACATTAGCTAAGTTCAATCTCCACACTAAACTATATATATCAAATTGAGAAGTGTCATTTGTCCATGAATTGGGACATAGTAAAAGGGGCAAAGATAAAGATATAAAGTTGTGGATCAGATATAGACAAAGAAATGTTGAAAAGTAAAATAAAATAAATAGTGAAAGAGGAAGAAAGAAATATGAATGTAGAGAGAGAGAGAGAGAGAGAGAGAGAGAGAGAGAGAGAGAGAGAGAGAGAGAGAGAGAGAGAGAGAGAGAGAGTGTGTTTGGAAAGACAAAGAGGAAAGGAGATAATTATATAAAATATAAGAAAAATAAATACATAAAGATGAAGAAATCTATAAAAAGATAGAAAGGAAGACAAAGAGTGAGGGAGGGGGTCAAGGATAGAGGACAAGCTAATGATTACATGTAATTATGCTTTTTTAATTAGTAGTCAACAAAAAAAGAATTTTGTTCATATAAAATAATAATCTAGAAGGCATAAAATGCATATATACAACTATGTTAGTTCATTGTTCACAAATACATTTTTTTAATCAATCTTTTAATGTAACAAACATTTCAAATTCAAACTTCTAAGATGTCAATAACTTAATATGTAATTCATAGTAATTATGTTAAGGCCATTTTAAGGCATTCAACTAGAACCTTCTATGTTCACCCAATAAAAGTAAGTTTATTTGAGTGTCAAGTTGGTAATGAATTTTGGAAGAATTGATGGGACCATATATTGCTTTTAGTTTTGATAGGTTTAGTTTGAGCTTTACTTGGTTTTGAGAATCCTTTCATATTCTCTACTTAATAATACTAACCACGTGAAGATAAAAGCTTGTTTTGCCTCCTCCCCCAATAATAACACTAAATTTCTCATTAAAAACTAAGTAAATTTTCCATTCATTCATTTTAGAAGAATATCATTGAATCATTATAATCACTTAACAATTATTAACATGACATATAATTAAGTAATACATATAAACATTCATCAATAATTTGTGAACACATCAATCACTATATGCACATCGCATTCATTAACATGACATAAAGTTCATTAATTCATCAATAATTCATGAACACATCAATCATTATAGTCACATAACAATATTAAATAACATGACATAATATTCATTAATAAGGAACATTCATAAAAATGTATCAACACATTCATCATCAAACAAGGTTTTTTACATTCATTTCTTTTTTCTTTTTTCTTTTGTTGAACATAAAGGCTAATAGGCATATTGTGAACATCTTTGACGTTATCTTATGGCTCAAGATGTGGTTTTGATCTTGTGACATGAGGATTTCTCTTCTTTTTTTGAGAACAAGGTTGATGTGCCCCTGAAATAAGAAATAAATGGGTTTAATTCTAAACATTTTTTTAATGTTATAATTATTTCATTAATCTAAATAACATAAAAAGGATTTTTATTTACATGATAGTGCCACATAATCTACTCTCTCATTTTGTTCAGTCCCAACCTCAACATGTTCAACACTAACATCACGATCTGCATATTCAAAAATTATCACATAAAGGTTACACCAATTGCAATTTAAGATGTTAAATTTTATTAATAATTATATAATTAATTTTAAATAGATATTGAATATGTACATGTATCATTGTGATGCACAACAAGGCCTTCATGATGTGTAGGATCCATAAATTCATCATCATGAGTAAGATCTATGCCAAGAGTAGTAGGTTGGAGTGAAATCTCATGCACACATTGTTATCATTATTTGAAATTAACATAAAATAGATTATTTCTCATGAAGTTCTCAGTTTCTATTATTATTGATTAGGCCTATTTACCTATTTGTAAATGGGTGCACTAGAATCTTCTATATCTCTTTCGCTACTGGAATCTATGTGGTGGAGGGAAACCACTACGTTATAGCCTTGCTTGAAGCCAATTTGTTTGTCCTCTTCTATGGGTTCTAGATTAAATTTAATGCCCAACTTTTTTTGTATAATATTGTCAATATTGGATGTATTACTTAATAATTGTATATTAAAAAATTGATATGAAATTTTATTTACTAATACTTACAAGGCATGAGTGAATTTTCATATATCCACCGAAGCCAAGATGGTGTTGACCAACCTTCTCTTTCCTAGCGTATGTAGCCTTTGATGTGTCCTACAACTTGTATATATAAAGTTTGAAATATGTTAGATTATATAAATCTACAATCACACTTCTATAAAATCTATAATCCAAATAAACACACCATTGTATCCATAATATGTTGATTTTAGGGTGGTACAAATTTATGGTGTAAATTGTATAAATGTCACATATGGTATTTATTTGTTGGATCTAGGGGGTTCGAGTGCAGAAGAAAAGTAAGGGAACTTCATTACCAATAGCTAAATGGTCACCTACTGTTCACTTTTATAGTAATTCATTTATAAATCCTAAGCTTACTAAATATTTAGTTGAATGAAAAATCCTTTTTTTAATATTTTTTATGAATTTGGTAGTGCTGTAACAAGTGTAGATAAAATAGAGGCTATGCTCAGTGAAGAAAAACAAACCTTTTGATTAGCTCTACTAAAGGTGGAATAGTTATGACTCTTTGGAAAATATCAGCAGGAGCACCAAGTACTTTGATCCTCTTAACTATTTTTTAATTAGGCCACTTATAAAATATTAAAAACTACTCAGAAACCTCGAATGAAAGTAAACACTTTGGTAACTTAGATCAAGCAATCTTTGAAGTCTGACTATAGAGCATGGAAGAAGTAGTTCTGAATAAATGGATGGTTGGAGTGGAAAATACAAATCACATAATGTCTTTTGTAAACCACATCCAATTACTTATAGGGCTCTTTCAACAATGTGACATGACTATTGATGCCAAGGCTTCTATGCTTACTAGATTAGCTCCTCTCAAGTGAAATTAGATTATTGGGATATAGCTTTTGATTTCCTTTATTATCAATGAGGGGTCATGGAATCCTTGGGATCTAGAAAAATAGTCCAAATAGATATTTCACTTTTTTGTGGCTAGCTAAGCCTGTAGACTATGCTTTCTAGAAAATGGCATACAAGAAAGGTCTTTCATTTTGGCAAAATATTTAGAACTATAATTTGCCACAATGGCATACAAAATGTGAATGAATCAAGCCAAAAAGATGATTAAAGCTTAAAAAATCAAGCATTATGCAAATTATTCTTTGCAGTTGCATCTTCAAGTGCAACTACATTGATTAGGTCCTTATCTATGGTCAAGCCTTGTTAACAAACACAAAGAAGTGCATGTTCCATATTCTAGACTTCTCTTTATTGCCAAGTTTTTTAGAATGCTTAGATACTAAATCAACTAAATTATTTACAACCATTACTGTGTAACTCTCATTCAAGGGGCACCTAGATGATCAAGGAAGGTAGAAACTTAGGTTAGATAAATAATAATTTCCAAGTAGGAATTGGTTCTGAATACAAAGCCCAAACTACCCTAGTTTTGTAGGATGTTGACTCCTTTACCGTCAAGAAATGGGTAGAAGTGTTATTTTGCCTTTATTTTATAGGAAGTGGTTTTCATTTTATCCTTTTATCTATGGTGAGCATATTGTTATTTAGCATATAAATGTCACATATGCTAGTGGGTTTGTTGGATCTAGGGGATTCGGGTGTAGAGGAAAAATAAGGGAAGTTCATTCTTTCATCTTTTATTTCAGAGACTACAGGTTGTATATGTATATGCATGTATGTTTTACATACACTCACATACATATAAAAATAAATCTAATAATTTATCTTTAATCTGATCAAGCACTTCATATCAAACTAAGATGAAAATCTATACATATACATACATTTGATACCAAAACATGATGGTCTTATAGATTCATCCAATATGTCTCTTTATATGAATAACATATCAGTCACAATTGGTTAGTACTAACTAACTAATTTGATCCTATAGAAGATTAGATTTAGGAGAGTCAACTTCCAAGGCTTCATAGACACTCCAATATAGTTTACTATGTTTATTCAAAATGTGTATATATTTAGTTATTTTAAGAAACTATAATAGTTATTGTAATCAAGTCAAGCATTTTAATGAATAACTAGAGATCACTAATATGTGCATAATTATATTTATACTACCACATATGTATGTTTTCTAGGTGGTGGGTTAATTCTTTTATCACTTAGTCTCGTCGCTTTTGCATCTTCAATGATTTCATTCCACTCCAGGTATGGAACCATAGGAGGACACTTGTACATTAGGTTGACCTTTAGAGCCCTTCAATATTGGTCTCTCATAGTCTTTAGATGTTTCCAACTTTTTTTTAGAATTAGGACTCTATTCAAAACATTTTGACCAAAGAGCTCCTCTATAGTTTTTTAGAAGCTTATCTTTCAATTTAGGGCCTTCATCATTCCACCTTTTAACAAAAAACAAAATTGTTAGATAAAAACTTTAGGTCAACCTATGTACCTTGAATATATTACAACAAATGGATGAGAAGAAAAATGTAACAAACAATTATATCAAGCTTTTTACATAATTTGGGCCCAAATATCTTCAATTTTATTTCATAAAAGGTTTCATAAAAAAGATCATTTCTCGCAAAATCATTATAGGATCATTAGTCAAAAATGAATTATGAATAAGTAAACTATAATTACACTCTAAATAATTACAATTTTAAAGTGCCTAAAAGCTTAAGAAATTTTAAGAGAATCATATATTTCTTGGCCATCAACAACGATGCCACCAATGATCTAGTAGAAGTAACATAGACTACTCCAAGAAAGGCTAGTAAATTATCACCAGTACTGGTATTAGTTCTACCCTCATGATAAGGTGTGCCTATCCTAGCACAAAGTTAATCAATGTCATACTATACTAAAATGAATGCAAAAGTACAAATTAAATCATATTTAACACATAAAAACAATAGCAAAAAAAGGATTTTCCAGCTCTAGTTATAGCAGGTGTGGATGTTTGCAAGCTCCTTTTTGCCAATCCTACAGTCAACAATCTCAGATTGCTAGCTAGCCTCATGGAAGTAGGTGTATGCATATCATCAACACCTATATATATATATATATATATAATGTGTTGTCTTTTTAAAATATAGATTGCAAAAACATGACAACAATAATATAAAACTATCAATAATAATAATGAAGAAAATAATGCCCCTTTTGATGATTGAGAATTGAAATCACATATGTGTCTGAGATACATTGGTACCCTCGTTAGGTAGAACAACTCGGTGTGGTCTCAAAAATTCATATAAAAAAGCATACATATTGTGGTCCATGATCCATAAATTAGTATAAACATATGGCTTTATTGAACTATTTTCCTAGCAAAAGACTCATTGTTGCTTACTTCTTGATAACATTCTCTATGACACAATTCATTTCTTGTGGCTTGTCTCTCTTTTGTTCAATTCGGATCCATCACAAGCCAAAGAATTTGTAGATTGATGGCCTCAAGGGTCTTTTTATACATGGTTACAAAGACATTTCTATATGTAATGTCATCATCACATAATATTGTGGCTTCCATATCAACAAGTAATTTGTCTTATGTAATATGTTCTTTTCCCTTTCTTGAAGAATAAAATTGTGACAAAAACATCAGTAAGACAATCAAAACAAGTCCAAAACCTTAACAAAAGTAACATAATAATATGACATTTTATAAAATTAAAATTGCATAATTTTTTATAGAGAAGGTTTACCTACACTAGACAAGGGGTGGGAGAAACATCCTTTCTTCTATCATCTAATGGATCAGCCATGTTTCCCTATGACAAAAAGTATATATAAAAACATCACCATAATGAAATGAATAGTTGACTTAGCAAAAACACTTATTATTAAAATGGTATATTGAATGTTGGAGTTCTAATTGGAAGTAATTAGTGTAAATATTACATAGATAGTACTTACAAGTCCCATGATAGTAACTTTCTTTATCTCCATGTCTTCCCCTGAACTAATTGATTTTATCACACATACAAAAACATGATTTCTCTCACTTGCCTCAAAAGTGCAATCAAGTTTCTTATTAGTTGACCCAGTATGCATACTATTTATAAAACCTATAATGTTCCTTATTTATTTTGGCCTTCCATTAATGTATGTATAAATTTTTTTAATTTTATCATTTTCTTTCAATTGTAGATGATTGCCTGACAGTACATACCTATGCATATGTTTTTTATATTTAACTATTTGCATCCAATTATTGTAATTGTAACAAGGTCCTACATGCTCCATCAATTCAATAACCTTGTTATAACTGACCTTTATGATATCCATGGAAAATAGGCCCAAACCATATAATGATAATGGAGCTATGTGATATATGCTCTCACTAACAAAAAAATAGTGTTAATTGGAGGTAATTCCTTGGATATGCATTCTTTTTCAAGATTTGTGTACCTCAAGGGAACCTAGATGTCACCCTTTGTCTCATCATCATAAGAACATGATCCCCTTGAGAAAGGAAAAAGTGCATGCATTTATTTAATTTTATTTTAATTTTTTGACCTCCAATTTGTTTCTCTTATGTAGACCTACTACATGTCTCACTATCCTCCTCTATTCTTGTATTTCCCTTACCCAAGGAAGACAAATCTGATAAATACCTATTTGGTTGTACTTGTGGCCCATCTAATGAGAGATATAGTTGAAGGAGTTAAATATTTTTCTATAAAGTTTACCTAAAGTTAATGTTGAAGGTAAAGATAAAGCAAGCATGAAATAAACTTATACATTCTAATCCATGTCACTTTGTGCAATCCTTGTTAAAGGGTTATTGGTTCTTGCATATATAAATCATTTTTCTTAGGTTAGGTAAACATTACATGATACTTATACTATAAATTACATATAACACAACATGAACAATATGCATACAACACAAAAAACATAACATTGTATATTTATTAATTGGTTACCTCTACAAAAAAACATGTTATAAGTAATCAACACCAAGAATTGAGCATCGTCACAAATATTTCAACCTTATTAGCACCTAATACATTTGAATTAATCATGTCATTAATCATCTTCTTTTTCCATCTTATTATCATGAACATCATCAATATTTCCATCACCATCCAAATCATCAGAATGACCATCACCACCATCATGATCATTACTATGACCATGATTGTCATCATCATTATCATCATCATCATCACCTTCACCATCACTACCATCATCATCTTTACAACCACCACCACCACCACCACCATCAATGCCATCACCATCGTCATGAACATCATCACTATCTTCATCATCTACTTTTTCTTTCACTTCTTTAGTATATTCTTCTTCAATCACATTACACTTTATTGGTTTTCCTCTTGGATCATTTCTAATGAAATATGACCAACTAGTTTATGTTGAACACCAAAGTAAAATACATGCTCACATTGGTTTGGAAGAACATAGGGCTTATTTTTAGTTGGCTCAAATGACCTTTTATTAATCATTATAAATCCATAATCATGTTAAATAATAATTCTATCAGGATAATTTTGATTTAGTCATAGCCTATACCATTTGACATTGAATCGAACTAGTTCGAAGGAATTAAAGATGCACTCAATTTTTATAGTATCTATTTTTACATTGTTAAGGATGCATGTCATTTCTAGATGACATATTAGTGACCTAGAAGACTGTAGTTATCCTAGAATCACAAGTTCTCTTATTCTTGTCCACCTTTTTAATGTAAAATTTAGGACCATTGTAGTACATAGCTTTGTGGTACTTAGCCTATTATTTTTCAAACTTTCCAAAATTATGCATCCATCTGTGAGTTAATATTAAACATATGGTTCATGATAGATTAACTTATATGTACCTTTCCACCTCTAAACCATTTACTAGATCAAATACCATTAGTGTAACATTGGAATCTCCATTATGATGAGCTTCTTTAACTAGTGAAGAAACACTTTCCTATGTTAATGACCAACTATTTTGTTGAGATTACTCAATCCATACCATCATCCAATCAAGATTGTTTTCAATATACAAATTAAGTGCATCCCACTCATGAGCAACTATAAAAAAAAAAAAGACTAGTTAAAAATAAATTATACTAATGATGGATAAGAATTAATTAACTACAATGAAATCTTATTATTACCTCTCACTTTCCTATGTAAGAATTTTGTATCGCTAAGATACCATGAAGAATTTTCCTTAGGGAAAAATGAAGCCAAGATCAAGAAGCACAAGACTAGCACAATATGGTCCAAATAATGTATGATCAAAATAATAATATGAGAATGAATATATGGTTATCTTTTGATATCATATTATTCAATGATAGATAAATTGATTTATTGCTTGATGTACAAGTACACTAGGAGTTAGCAAAATGATAAGCTCACAACTAAGCACATGTGGACAAAGAGTGGATTATCTTCCATTAAGCACAGAAGTTAGTGTGATGGTGAGAGGATAAGCTTAG
Source organism: Cupressus sempervirens (assembly GCA_028749045.1). Classification (NCBI taxonomy): domain Eukaryota; kingdom Viridiplantae; phylum Streptophyta; class Pinopsida; order Cupressales; family Cupressaceae; genus Cupressus; species Cupressus sempervirens. The sequence goes on along the minus strand of CM053790.1, from coordinate 89,732,687 downwards.
ATAGGTGTGTTACATAAAATTATGTTGTAGACACCATGTGCTTAATTAGAGTGTAAACAATTATGTTGTCTACATGAAAACTCAGTTATTTATGCAAACTCTAGTGTTGTATACACCATGTGCTAAATTAGAGTTGCTTACTTCTGTGTTGTCAACAAGACAACTCATATGAGTACATAAACTCCTAGGTGTCTACCTAATAAATAATAAAATAATGCATTTATCCTAAGTAAACTTAAGTGAAGTGTAAATAATAATAATTTACATTGGCACCCTCTCTCAAGTGCAACTTAAAGGAATGCACTTAAGCTCATAAAAGCTATGATGAAATGCATAATGGGTCCTAGCTACTAGGCCATGTTAGGTACCCAAGTAAAAATGCAATACTATAATGAAATCTTTGTAAAAAAAGGAGAAAGAGGGAAAGCCTAATGGGAAAAACCATGCCCCAAAAAGAGAGATAAGTACAATAAAGAAAGATGCATGTATGGATGGAGTAATCAAGACCCCCCGATTATGACATACATCATGCGTATACAATAGAGAATCCCTCCATGAAATCCCCCCATAAGAGAAGGATCTCCTTATGATGAGTGCTTGAAGACAAAAGAAAATTCAATGCTGAAATTTTTTTTTTCTCCCTTTAGTAAGATAAAACACCAAGTATAAGTGCAAGTATGCTTCCCACTATCGATAGGAAGATGGAAGATGGATCCATATGTAGTATGGTATGGACACTGCCTCTGAAGTTTTCTCATATGTTAACAAGTCCTTGATGATCATAGATTCCATGAACCAATCTAGTGGTTCCCCAAAAGAAGGTGGAAAACAAGGTAACATTCTCATGTATGAAACTAAATGAACCTCCAAAGATAATGAAGCTTCTTGATAGGAAGATGTAGGAAGGAAGAAATGTCACCTCCCCTCAATAATGAATGCATACCCATGAAAGAAGCTCCTTATGACTAAAGAAGTTGCACTATGAAAGTTGAATGATGTTCCTCCTTATAGGAAGAAATGGTACCATAGGTGTAGTAGAGAATTCTCCCTAACTGGTAGCAAGAATCCTCAAAAGATAAGATGTTTGAGAAAACTGGCATACGATCTCCAAAGATAGATATGTCTGGACTTTGAAGTGAAAGAATCCTTCTCCATCTATTGTAAAGAAGTATCCATAATAATGCAGGTCTTGAAAGACAACTCAAGTAGTTGAGGGTTAGAGTGTTCCCTCACAACAAGTGAAGAAGTAGTCTCCTCAACAAAGAGAAGATTGTTGTCATCAATGATGTCTCTCACATCTTCAATGTAAGACTCCACAAATAGCCCTATAATGTCTAGAAGGAAGTCATCCCATGAAGCTGAAGTAGGAAGACATGGTATATCCTACTGCACTAAATCAAGAGCATTTGTGACTAGAACTAGTTCAGTAGAGGCAATGGGAGCATCAGGAGGTGGAATCTTAGCTAGAGTTGCAGGTACCATAACTAAAGTGACTAGAGGTAGAATGGGCTCTAGAAATGGAGGAACTATAGGATCTCCATATTCTTTCCAAAGTGCCATCCAAATGTCATAAGTTCTAATTTTTTTTCCAACAACATTAAGATAATAAGCATTGATACTAAAAAAATGACATCTAAAATTATTTTAACAGGTGTATGATCATCAGAAGGTAGTTCTTTGGAACATAGACAAGGAAATACTTCCTTATGCTCTTTTCTTAGATGATCAATGATTAAGGCACTCCATTTTTTATAGTTCCTCTTTGTAGACCTCTTTTTTTCTCAAACTAACATGTGAAAGAAAACTCCATGAGAGCAATAAATGTATGCACCCACCAAAATGAAAAATTAATCAATGAACCCCCTCAAATGAAAGATTTTGGTATTTTATACTTAGTGCATTTACAATATCCACTTGCCAATTTAGGCCTTAATGGGCTTCTAATTTTTCTATTTGCAACCTCATCTTGGAGTTCAAATCTAGTACTGAGCACTGTAGCTTCGATATACAACAATTCTAAATTTTAATCAAAGAATTACAACGCAAACAAAGGACCTATTTCTGAAAGTGGTATTTTAATCCACACAAACCTATAATCTAATCACAGATATGGAAAGTGGACAAAAAATTATTCACTTTAAAAAAAATGGAACCTGATTTGGAGTCAAGATGAGCCTGTATGGAGCATTTGAAGTTGCAAAATGTAGGATTGGATAAGTACAGTTAGAAAAGATTAATTTTTTTTACAAATCCATGCACCAAAACTAGAAAATAATAGTAGCACTAAAAAAAAAGGAAATTCTAGCAAGAATAAAAAAAATTGCACCTAATTTGGAGTCCAAATGACTGAGATTTGTTCTCCCAAAGTTGGACTATCAAATCAAAACTGAATCTGGAGAGAGGTCTAAATAGAAAACTGTAAGGCTAAATTTGATGTCCAAATGACCATCACCAAAGTATAATTTGGCCTACTAGTGATGATCAAATGGCTGTCAAATTAAAGATAGTGACCGACTAACATTAGCAAAAAAAAAATCTGCACGGCTGATGTGGTGGATGACATTAGTAGATGACTTGGACTATTGTATAGGCACATGGCTTGTATGGGTCAGACATGGCATATAGATCTACTTATCTTGTAGTTCCATGTGACTATAGAGGTGAAGTGGCTTTACCAGTTGAGGGTACTGATGTGGCACCAAGTCATTGTGAGAAAATGTGTGGTCAAAAGAAGTGTCTGCGTCGATGAGGAGGATGCCACCGGTAGAAAACTTTAACAGGCTAGTAAAAAGAAAATTAATGATCAAGTTTTGTTTGATAGTCATTACAAATTTGAAGCTAGTGGCTGGAATGTGATGAAAGGTTATCAACCATGTGTGTGGGTTTATACCACATGCACTCGGTCATTAAGGGTTGATGCATTTAAAACAAAGAGGCCATGGAAATGAAAACAACTCAAGATGTCAAGTAATATGAAATGCCACCATGAATGTGATTGGAGGAATATATTTCATCATCAAAATTGGTGAACATTGTTGTGTGGGCTTGGCCACCAGTGTTGATATAAAATGGAATATTCCAGAATAATATTAAGGAATATTCCACTATGGGGGCTAGGATTTGACCACCTAGTTCTTGAAAAAAAATTTCTCTATAGGCCTAATAGGCTGAAATTTTTGTAGACAAAATAAGAAAATTGCAAATTCAAAAATGCAAATCTAAAAATTCCAAAATATTGTAGAGAAAATACATATCTAAAAAATAAATTATACAGAACTGAAAATGATAAAAGAAGATACATAAATGGGGCCTTCAGGTGTTGGTTTGCAAAAAAAAATTTCCTCAAATTTGACTATTTCACAATATAGGTAAACTTATAGTCAAAATTCAGTAAATTAGTGCTCCAAGTACAATGGTGAGGTCTGCTTTGGCTCTAGACACTCCTAATGACTGCAGATTCACTAGATCTAAATCAATGGCTCTCTAAGAGGTCGAGCAAGAATTGTCTCCAATGGCTATGAAATGATGCTCCTATGGCTTAGATACCATGTAAGAATTTTTTATAGCTAAGATACCATGAAGAATTTTCCTTAGGGAAAAATGAAGTCAAGATCAAGAAGCACAGGACTAGCACAATATGGACCAAATAATGTATGATCAGAATAAAAATATGAGAATGATTATCTAATTATCTTTAGATATCAAATTATTCAATGATAGATAAATTGATGTATTGATTGATGTACAAGTACACTAGAAGTGCCTATATATAAAGATCTCTAGAATCACTAGGAGTTAGCAAAATGATAAACCTCACAACTAAGCACATGTCCACCAAGAGTGGATTATCCTCCGTTAAGCATAGATGTTAGTGCAATGATGAGAGGATAAGATTACATAGGTGTGTCACATAAAATTATGTTCTAGATACCATGTGCTTAATTAGAATGCAAATAATTGTGTTGTCTACATGAAAACTAAGTTAATTATACAAACTCCAGTATTGTAGACACCATGTGATAAATTAGAGTTGCTTACTCCTATGTTGTCAATAAGAGAACTAATATGAGTATGTATACTCCTAGGTGTCTACCTAATAAATAATAAAATAATTCCTTTATCCTAAGTAAACTTAAGTAAAGTGTAAATAATAATTATTTACACTAACATCCTCAATCTACCTTTCTCCATCAAGTACTCCCCTTTGAATATGTTAATGGAGTTAGTATCCAAAATGCAATCTACATGGATCTTTGATGAAAACTTGGAAAGATATTCACTAATGTACAAGATGGTTTTGTAGAGCATATATCCCTTGATGATGAAACCCTCAAGACATGCTCTTTATTGAACCAAACCCTTCAAAAATGTCAAGTGCCTCTCAACCATCCACATTGACCTAGTTGGTATATGTCCACACAATTTGATCTCTTCAACTAGATGTATGAGTTAGTGTTCTTGTGCATTGAAAAAAGTTGAAGGTAGACACTTTTGAATCTAAAAAAAAAATCTAATAATATTTTCTCTTCCATTTCTTTATGTATTTTTAATAAATTTCTTTAGATGACAACCACCTAGAATATATTCATCATAGAAAAATATATTAACGAGACTAATAACAATTCTATACAAAAAATCTAACAAATAACACTTCTAACCTCATGTATTTTCCAAGATCATATATAACATGTTTGACACTAATGTTGTAAAATTTATATGGGAGAGATAGAGGTGGAGTGTATTATAGTAATAATAAAGTGATGTTTTCAATATATTATAAAGTAAAACAATCAAAAGTACATGATGTTTTACAAGTTTATTGTAAGAAGAGAAGAACATGACTCATCTTGATGGAGGTATGTAAATCATGCATTTTCAACCCTTACCCAAAATCACCTTTCTTTGATATGAAATTTCTTATGTTTGTAGAAAATCCTGTAGGAAATTTAGTTCTTTTATGGCTTCATATATGGCATTAGTTTTTGGTTACATTAATAACCAAGGAATGGTGCTCATATTAATCTAGTTTCTATTTCTATTTGATTCAAGGAAAAAATTCAATGCATGATTGAATTCACCAATGTCATTGCAAATTTTCACTAATTTTTCTTTGTCATGCCTTCCATCCAATATTTCCCATAGTTTCTTTGATACATTCTTTCCAATATGCACAAGTGGGAGGTGCTCATAGTATGACAACCTATCAAATTGTCTTGGATAGCTTTTAAGTCTTTTTGGAAGTGTCTCATCGATTCCTTGATAATCTTCAAAAACATCAATTATATCCAAATTTAGATTTCATATGAAAACTTGCATTAGATGGAATGACATTAGCTCAACAATTCATTCTATTGTATTACAACTTCCACATGTGAGGTCTTATTCTTCATGGCTTCAATATTTAATCTTGTATTTTTCTTTCCCATTGAAAAGATGTTTTTCAACAATTTGACACTTATAATTTTCATTGAGAAAGTGTCTATGCTCATTGAACACCTACTTTCCTAAACTTTTTGAATAATGAGATTTCATCTTTGGACCACAAATCAGACATGAAAATTTTCCCTTTTTCTGAGGACCTACATGATCATGTATAATTGGATGACATGTGTAGTATAATATTCATATTTAGGTAAAAGTGCAAACTTGTGTCACCCTTTCTTAAAGGAAAAGGCCAAAAAAAGTATAACTGTTCATCTTTTATGACATAAAAATTGTCGTACTATTCCAAATTTGATAATGAAGTAAACTAATAAAATGTGTAGAAATTAATCAAGTTTACGATTATCATTTTTAGTAATTATTTGGAATAATAATTGATATATTTTCCTTTTTTTTTAAAGACAATTTTTTACTTGCTGAAAAATGTTGAAAATTAGGGGTCTAATTCCCACCACAATACTATATGGAGATAAACTTATTTCCCTTCAATCTTAAATTATGTTATAGATAATATATATAGCTAGAAAAATCTATACAATTTTTTCTTAGGAAAAAATTCACTTAAGATCAAGGAACTCAAGCACAAGCACAACACTAGACCAAAAGAGTATGATCAATCTATCAAAGCATGTCCTAATACATCGCTTTGTGTTCAAATGAGTGTACACACTATGAGTGCCTATATATAAAGGCCTCTAAGATGCATCTAGAATGTTTCTAGAAGGTGCCAAGAGATAAGCATGACAACTAAGAACATGTCCTCCATTGTGCATGAATGCATGTGCAATAATGAGAGGATAAGCATGACAAGGTGTCCCACATGTGGAGATGTTATAGACACCATGTGCTTAAATAAAGTGCTAACTCCTATGTTGTAGACAACATGTGCACAAAAAGAGATGCAAACTTTTGTGTTGTCAACATGACAACTCACAAGAGTATGCATACTCTTAGATAACTAACAAATAAATAAATAAAATAATGCATCAACTTAAGTAAACTTAAGTGTAAATAGTAAATACTCATTTACACCAACAAGCCCCCTTAAGTAAAACTTAAGAAAATGCACTGAAGTTTACAAAACTAGGATGAAATATAGAATGGGTCCCGGTTACTAGGGCATGTTAGGTATCCATGTACATAATGCAATGCAACCTCTCATAAAGTAGAGAAAAATGGAAAACCTCATGGGAAAAACCCTCCCCCAAAAAGAGAGATGAAAAGACAAGATGCATAGATGGATGGAGTAATTAAGATCCCCCCATTATGACATACATCTAGCATATACAAGTGAGAAGAATGAGAAGGAAAAAACCTCATAATAGGAAATAGTCCCTCCAAAAAAGGAGAAGAAGAAGGAGACAATGTAGTCCCCCCCCTAAAAGTAGTGTGTCGATCAATGAGAAATTCTTCAATGTAGAAGCTAATCCATGATCATTGAATGATGTTCCTCCCCTTTGGAAGAAAAATATGAAAAGGTAAAAATGAGATGCATCCCCTGTATGGAGAAAGAATCTCCATGATGTAAGTTATCACTAAAACTTGTTCAAGTGTCCCTATGTCAATGTCGATGTGTGCTTCCTCCAACAATGCTGAAAAGAACATGTGCAAATCAAGCAAGGAAGTATGGAGAACCTATCTTAAAGAACCAATAGTCTCCTCAAATAATAAAGAGACCTCCAATAACTATTGTACATAAGAATCCACAAACACATTAGCCTATAAAGACTGATCATGTAGAGAATGGACATAAGGGTTGAAGTGAGCCCTTGCAATAGCTAGAGAAGGATTGTCCTCATCAAAGAGAACCGATATATCATCAAAGAAGTCCTCCAAATATACTATGTGTAATTGTATGAAAAAACTTGAAATTTTTGCCAAGAAGTGATCACCTAATGTTAGAACTGGAAGACATAGTGTACCCTGTTGTGCTAAAGTACATGAATCATTCAATATGGAAATAGATAAATAATTTTCCTAAAAAAGAAGATGAATGTCTTTGAGGATGTCTCCAACATCTTCAATAAGAGACTCCATGAATAGTTGTGCAATGTTTGGAAGGAAGTCGTTGCATGAAGGTAAAGAAGGAATACATGAAGGTTCTTGTTGTACTGAATCCAAAGCATCTGTGGTTGAAATAGGATCAGTAGGAGTAATAGGAGCATTATGAGGTGCGATCTCATCTAGAGAGGATGTAGCTGAAACTGGTGGTAGAAGATCTTTTGGGAATAGAGGAATTTGTTGATCTCCATATAGCTCCAAAAAATAGATCCAAAGACCATAAGGATACCATAGCTTGGCAATAACCTTATAAAAATCAAAAGAAGAGAGACTAAAATAAATGAAATTAAAAAGTCCATTAATAGGTGGTTTTTCTTCAGTGTCAAAGATCAATTCATTATAACATATATATGGAAATACTTCCTTATGCTTTCTTCTTAGATGATCAAGGAGTGTATCACTCCATTTGTGATAGTTTCTTTTTGTCAACCTTAGTCTAACACCAAACTGGCATGTGGGACAAGACTCTATGAGATCAATCAATGTCACCCCAAAATGTGAGAAAAATGAAAGAATGCGCCAATGTAAGATTTGGCACTTTAGAAGTGATGTGTGTACAATAGGCCACTTGTCAAAATGTACAAGATGGACTTGTGACTTTGCTGATTACAACTACCTTTTGAGGCCTAAATCTGTAACTAAGCATTGTAGCTCAGATGTACAACAATTATGAAAAGAAAGCAATGTAATATAATGCAGAAAAGGCCCTAAGTCTAAAAGTGATATTTATTAGTCACAAAACCCTAGAATCTAAATGCAAATCTAGAAAGTAGATGAAAATAGTGCACTTTCAAAAAAAGGAAGCTAAAAATGAGTCCAGATGAGCTTGTATAGAGTTTTCCAAGTTGTAAAATGTAGGATTGGATTGGTACAGTCACCAAAAGATGTAACTTCTAAAAAATCCATGCACCAAAACCAAAAAGGAATAGCACCAATGAAGAGTTCAAGAAATTTTACCTAAAATCAAAAAAATTGTACCTGATTTGGAGTCTGAATGACTGAGTTATTGTCCCGCAAAGTTGGGCTATCAAATTAGAAATGATTCTAGAGAGGGGCATGGGTATAAAATTGAGAGCTTAAAATTGATGGTCTAATGGTCATCATGTAGTCATAAAATTATTGGGAAGGATAGTCAAATGGTCATCAAAGTTACCACTATGAAATGCTAATGTGGCAAAAAATTAGCCCTCCTACTAATGTGGCAGTATGGTTAATACATGTGGTGAAAGTATGATCCATGTGGAAAAGTATAACTAAGTACAGTCTAATGACTTAGTTTTGACATGGAGGGTCAAGACCTATGGAGGTGGTAGGTGATGTGGCAAGGACTATCCATGTGGTAGGTTGATGCAACACTATCTAGCTGATGTGGAGGGAAGTTGAGGTGGACGATGTTTGGGTTGACACATGTCAAAGGTTTGGGTCATGGTTGTTGTATAGTCCATGCTTTCCATTGGGTGAATGATTTCATGCCACGTGATGATAGTTGTCATCATGAATAGGGTCTACACAGGTTTTTGTGTGTCAAAGATTAAAAAGGATGACATTGGAACTCTGGAAATGGCACTATAGTGTATAAAACCTAGCAATGAGGACTAATATTAGTCCTACATCTAGTGAGGAACTCACTGTAATAGTCTATCAAAGACTTGAGCCGTGGAGGTAAAGAAAAGTGAGTCACTGGTGTATGGTTGACTTGCTAGACTTTGTAGCTTAGTCAAAATTGTTAGCCACTGGTTCACGTCATTAAGTGGAAGCAAGACTATAATGTGTAAGCTATACTATGATGAAGTTGTGTGCATGAAATGAAGGAATATTCTTGCAATAGAATAAAAAATTCTACATAGGGTACAGGGTCGAGGCGTCACTACTTGGTGCTTGTATAAAAAAAAAATTCTCTGCAAGGCCACCTAGCCGAATTTTTTTTCAAAAATTTGCAAGAAAATAGAAAATACTGATCTAAATCAAATAAAATTGTAGATCTAAAAGATGATCATATTGAGGTTGCAAATTGGGCCTCCAAGTGTTGGTTTGAAAAAAAAAATGCCTCAAGATTGACTTTGGCCTAGGGTTGGCAAATTTATAGTCAATTTTCACTGAATCAACATTCCAGACATAGTGGCAAGGTTAGATCTAGCTCTAGACACTCCCAATTTCTGTGATACTCTAGATTTGGGTCAAGATATTGAAGCAACAATGGTCTTGAATGGCTATTTGAAGAGAAATTCCTCAAACTCTGATACCATGTAAGAATTTGTCTTAGGGAAAAATTCACCCAAGATCAAGGAACTCAAGCGCAAGCACAAATGTATACCAAAAGTGTATGATCAATATATCAAAGCTATCCTAATACATTGCTCTATGTTTAGATTAGTGTACACACTAAGAGTGCTTATATATAAAGGCCTCTAAGATGCATCTAGAATGTTTCTAGAAGGTTCCAAGAGATAAGCATGACAACTAAACACACATCCTCCATTGTGCATGAATGTATGTGCAACACTGAGAGGATAAGTATGACAAAGTGTCCCATGTGTGGAGATTTTGTAGACACCATGTACTAAAATAAAGTACTAACTCCTATGTTGTAAACACCATGTGTATTAAAAGAGGTGCAAACTTTTGTGTTGTCAACATGACAACTCACAAGAGTATGCATACTCCTAGGTAACTAACAAATAAATAAATAAAATGATGCATTAACCTAAGTAAACTTAAGTAAGCGTAAATCATAAATACTTATTTACACCAATGCAATCAAATATAAAAATTGGCTTTAGACCTATATTTTATCTTTTATAATGATTTAAGTTTCAACTCACCTGAAGTCGATCATTTTCATCCTCCATCACATTTTTTGAAACAAATCTATTCTAACCAAAAAAATAATCCTACATTCTTGAAGAAGACTCTCTCCTCTAGAATCTTATGTGATTTTAAATTTTTTTAATTTGATTTAATATTTTTCCCTTTCTCAAAATCAACATCTTCTCTAGTGTTAAAATACGTACTTGTAGAAATTTTTTAGTTACAATATATTATATCTAATTAAACCACTATAAACTCTATATGAGAATATTCTTCACCTTGAGCTCTATAAAATGGTGTTTATATGCTATTAAAAACATATCATAAAAAATAGTAAGAGCTATTGAAACATCAGTTTTCTAAAATAATTTTATGTCTTTAGTAATTGGATACAAACTAGTATAAAACATGCATTAATAGACATTTCCAATTGGAAAAGTGTGAGACCATATATAACTTAGCTAGAATGAATTTTTCTAGATCATATGTTTAAATGAAATTGATTTTTAGATAGAAATACTCAAATTTAGTTGTTCTAATAAGTCAGCCTAAAAGGTGACACAACTTTTTACTTTTGCCCATTTATAATTATCACACACAACTTAAACATATAAAATGATGTGTTAGCACTATTACATACCAAAAATATGCATTAACAATTTTACATACCACAAAAATGTGTTAGTCCAGGGGCATCATGTATTTTCCATACAAGCATTGAATGAAATTGAAATTTCCTTTCACCAAATGGTATATTGATGTCGTACGTAGTGACCCCATTCCATAACTCCAACAACTCATCAATCAAGGGCTCTCTCTCTCTCTCTCTCTCTCTCTATATATATATATATATATATATATATGTATGTATGTATGTATGTATGTATGTATGTATGTATGTATGTATGTATATACATATACATATATATGTATATACATATACTTATATATGTATATACATATACTTATATATATATACATACATATATATATATATATATACATACATATATATATATATATATATATATATATATACATACATATATATATATATATATATATATATATATATATACATACATACATATATATATATATATATATATATATACATACATACATATATATATATATATATATATATATATATATATATATATATATATATATATATATATATATATATATATATATATATATATATATATATATATATTTATATTTATATCTTTCATTTGATACTTACCTAGTTGAATGAACTTAAACAAAATATAATTATTATGACCATTTTGATACTATGTTTATAAATTAATTTAGATGACTATTAAATGGAAAAATACCTAGTATAATCATTTCTAAAATTATTTCCTCCCTCTTTATGGAAATCTATGGAGGAATGTTATAGTTAATAACAAAAATAGACTAGACCGAGTAAATAGATTTCATCTGTTCAAGTGGATTGACACCATCTACAACCAATGAAAGCATTAGATTATGAGGTTCTTCTTTAAATACTAGCCACCTATCTTCTATGTCCTCAAATGTAGAACCATCCATAGAAATTAACATAATGTCAACTTGACCTCTATGTATGATAATCCATAAATTGTGCCATGCTAGTACACCTGAATAATCATTGCAAACATGGAATAATGAGAATGTACCAACGGACCTTGTGAGGCACTTTTTTGGATATTAGATTTGATCAATAACTACTAATGTGACAGTCAAAAAATTATATTGCAAATTCATATTGTTTATGATATATAATATGATCATTGGGACATGTATAGATCGTTTGATACTCCATTCCAATATCTTTCACAATAGTTGATAATTCTCAGTAAGAGTGTCAAGGTAGAATGTTTGATGGCAGTAGAAAACATTCGCTTATAAACCTATGGAAAAACATTGTTAATATAAAGAACTTTAATGGTACAGTAACAAAGATGATGAAAAAAATGACACTATACAACTAGTACATATGCACTTGTTTTTCTACCTAAATTTTCAAGCAATCTAAATATTTTCCTATGAATGCTTTTTTAATTTATTTTTTTTGCTCAATTTGGTCAAAATTAGGGTTTCCCAATTTGGTCAAAATTTCTATCATATTGGGTATAATAATATAGGATGGGTAAAAGAAAGCAAATTGGGTTTTAGTTTTGGCATCGCATTCATGCATGTTTTTTCACTAAGATGATCTCTAGAACCACTGTCTCTCATCCCAACTAGTGCAGATTGACTCGCCACCTAGTTTCCTTCATCACTCTTAAAAGAAAATCTAAGCATTCTTGAAGCAAGGTATGCATTTAATGGTATATTTTTAGTATCTTGTATTGCTTTAAGTGGTTATGTATTGTTATTACCATACATTTGAAAATGAAAAACTAGCACAAGAAGCAACCCCAATGCAATAGAGCTATTTGCAACTCTTTAAACTTTCAATAGAAATCTTTCTCGAATATACATATATTTATATATAAACTCACTTGGTCAAGTGACTCCATAAACTCATGGTCAAATCTTTTAGTGGCTTCATACTTGGTTCATAAATCTAAGTCTGGTCATTCTTGTTGCGAAGATGGAATTCGATAAGACCATGTTTTTGTAGATTATGGGTCTTACGTCCCTTCAAACTAGAACTCTACTTGACCTCCTCAGAGATCTTTACAACCTGTTGTAGGGATTCCCAAGTAGAATATTCTATTATTGATGTGAAACAATCTAAAGAACTTCCAAAAATACTGAAAATCATATAATGCCTTGGATGATTTCAAAATATCTCCCTTGTGAAGAAATGACATCCACATAGAGAAGCAAACCAAAGATAGATAGTATGCAAACTATTTGGTTGAATGGTTGATAAGTCAAATATTAAAAAAATGCAAATATTAAAGAACTTGCATACAAAATGTTAATGCACATAGAAGAGCATGTCTTACAAAAATTGTTTGATAGAATACCTAATGATGCAAATAAAAAAGATACTCATAAAATGGACATTCATCAAACATAAGGAGTTTAAGAACCAATATAGTGGCCTCAAAATTTTAATGCATAGAAGAGGATGGCATATAAATATTGTTTAATATAATGACTAATGATGTGAATAAGAAAGATACACATAACATAGAAATTCATCAAACATACAGAGTTTAAGCACAAGTATAGTGGCCTACAAATTATGGAGCATAGATAGAGAACTTGGGTTACCACAAAGTGTTTGATAGAATGCTCAATGATGCCAAAATGCAATGCAATGATTCCATGATATGTCGGCATTATAATTGCTAAATGAAATAAAATTATTTCATGATATGCATGATTGGAAAGAAGACAAATCTTACTCTCAGCTTGATGGAAAAGAAAAAAAACATAAAATGGTTTCTGACTAGCAATTTTGACTGTAGTTAGTCTAAAATTTATATAGTTGTGAGAAATCTTGAAATAAAAAATTAGATTACATCATATATGCTGAAGTGAATCACTAGACTTTCCCTATTAGACAAGTAGAAAATACTTCTAAACTTGATAATAAATTTTGAAAATGGTACCATTTTTGTAGCTAATATTTTTTTATAGCTTATAGTCTTAACCCTATCATAATAAACTAGCAAATTAAAGTCCCATGAATCTAAGAATGGGATTAGATTATTAAAAATATACTAAAAGTTGCCTAAGTGCTAGAATCACCAGCAACTAAAGTTAAAAATATCTACTTGCAACACATATCACCATGTGGGTATTATTTATGTTTCAAAAATGGCCAATAATCACTATGATAGGATAGATAATTACTGAACAAATTCCCTACAAATGAATTCCAAAGGTTACCCAACTCTTGGGCTTTGTAAGGCTAGATCTAAAGTACCCCAAATCCTACTGCAAACTAAACCAATATAAGAATGCACTAGAAAAAAGCTTGTAATTTAACATAAAACTAATGTCTACTATTCCTCTACTAGAGAAGTTACTATCTAGATCCTTAGTGGTCAAATAATATGTCATTAGTTCATTATCAAGATGATAATTGTAAACTAATCTATATTGATCTAGAGTCAGACCATGTATATTAGTAATTCCATAATTTTTTTATATGTACAAGTAATGGATGGGATTGTGTTGTGTCTAGTTAGAAATAGTTGTATTCATAATACAAGATACAGATTACCCAGATCGACACAATTGTATGGGGATATTATTTTCCTAAATACACATCTCTCTATATGACATTAACAACTTAACATATTCTAAAGCCTTTATAAAACTCAGTGTCCTAGAAACTTAGCAATTTTGTTGAATGCAAAAAATACTAGTAGGTGACATACCTTCTCTCCTTATACCTTATTTCAATTATTTGCTTTTTTTATTTGAAAAAAGGCTCAAGAGTTCTATATTAGTCTATGTATATTTTATAAAAACCAAGGAAAATCATGAAGAAAATAATTTTGAAAGCTATCCATTAGGAAAAACAAAGAGTATATACCTAAAGACCAATATCAGATTTGATTCTAAAAAGAACTAAATCTTTCAGCATCTATCCTCAAATATGTGTAGCCAAGAGATTAATAATATTTAAAATACCATCATTTCCAACAAATATCAATAGTGTGCCTTAATGTAAGTGTTAAAGTGTGTGTTTTCATAAACATTCATGAGAATAGGAAAAACAAATGAAAATGGATTGAAGAGTCATCTTATATTGCAAGTGATTATGGTTTTAAATAAATTTATGACAACTTTAATAAAGGAAATGGTATTATACAATGACCCTTTAAAAATTGAAGCTTCATTAATTTTTGTCTTTTTAAATTTTATTGCTTATGCTGCCATCATAGTGACAAGTTTTAGTTTCCATTGCAGACATTTGACAAGTTTTGAGTTGCCATTGCAAACGATTGAAAGGTTTTGAGTTGCCATCACTAAGTGGTAGAAATCTATAACTTTTCTTATCACATAATGTATTTGGCAAGTTGATGCAAGTAAGAGTAGTGCAAAAACACAAGAATAATCAAATAGCCTTCCTAATACCTACTCAAGCTTAGGGTAAATGTTAAATGCTCCACTGATCCCACTCACCAACTTCACAGCCTCAAGTTACCCTATCTTCAAAGTAGTCTAAAACATCCACTCAACAACAATCACTCTTACACCTCTCTTCACCTATATCCAATAGGATCTTGAGTCACCATATACCCTTTCAACTCATTCTCTAGCCTTCTACAAGGTTTCTTTTACAATTGATTGGTTCAACTCTTCTAAATACTCCAAATCCAAAAGTTACAATAAGAGACCTAAAAGGGGTTGAACCCTTGTAGCCCTGTTTTACCCAAACTAATACTAAACTCCATAAAATTCTATAAAAACACCCAAAAAATTTTAGAATCTCTTAATACATAAAAATACATTTCTAAATCTCAAATGTGGGTTTAAGATCTCAACTTTCAATCCTTCTCCTAACGAGCCCTAGTTTCTAGGCTTATAGGCTAGTAGTTGTTGTTTGGCCTTCAAGGTCTATAACCATGAACCCCATGAGGACCTTCCTTTTGATAATTCATTGGAAACATTAATTATTTATTCTCACCAAATCTCCACCTTCCAACATTCTCACAAAGGTCTCTAAGTCTGTTGTTTAGACTATAATCTCATGACCAACAAGGAATATAGTGACAAAAATTGTTGTTTCATCTCTATACCATCAAAGAATCATAAAATAAATCCCATAGGAGGATTCCATGCATCAATATTCTTTACTTTAATGAGCACCAAGAGTTCTCCTTGTTAGAGAAGAACTTTTTCTCTTATTATAGTGACCCCATGAACTTTTCATCCATCCAAGCTTAAAATAATCATCCTAGAAAATTATAGTAGATCAATATGCATTAATAAAACATGCAAGATCAACACATGACACAATGATTTACGTGGAAACTCAATTTGGGAAAAACCACCAGTAACATGCTACTTGATTCTCACTCCTCTAAAGTGATGCCCTATTAAAAGGTTGCCCTATTAAAGGCTTACAACACACTATTAAATATGACCTTGTTAGAGGATTCCACCAAACTATTAGGAATGGTCCTGGTCAAAGGACTTTGGAAAATTCACTTGGAATGTCACCCTATTAAAGGATTTACCTCATGGCTATTAAACCAACCTAAGTCCATAGGATTTAAACTAACTGTTACAATTGCTAGAGAGTAACGATAATGGCTTTTTGATCTAATACAACTTAAAACATATCTTGCAGATTTCAGATCACACTTCAGTTCAATCCTTTTGCTTGGCTTTAATCACTTTAGCTCTAACTGCTTGTCTTCCTCTCAAGCTTCACCTCCTTGAGTCTTCTTACTCATCATGCCAATGCAATCATCCTTGTGGTCATCTATCCAAATAGAGTTTTTGTGCTGTCTTCTCCTTAGCACCTTCTTCAGCACTTCATGCTTTTATGTTCGACCACCTCTCTCTTCTCTTTGCTTCATGACCTTATGAATCCTTAAATAGAGATTTGATTTGCCTTTTCTACTCAATTCTCCCTCTCCAATTTTAGGGTTTCAAATGGATTAGGTAGGATACAATGTATCTACCCTATATCTTGCTCTTATCTAAAAACTTTGTCTAGAGTTCAGTTGTATCTTCATAAATGTTCTACATGGTGTTCTATGCCACCAAATCATCATTCTTATCTTCCATTTAATTCACAGACTTCTAGATAACAACCTTGTCAACTTAGATCTAGCGAATCTTTGATTTTAAAAATAATGTAGCAACTCAACATTATTGGTTTACTGATGCTCGGTATCTTTGTATTACTCATCACTATTGGTTTTCTGATGCTCAGCATCTATTTTTGCTCGGCACTTGTATTTTCTTAGCACTTGTATCTGCTCGGCGCTTGATTTTACTTGACATCTAAAGTTCACTCGGCATCCAAAGTTCACTCAGCATCCAAAGTTCACTTGACATCTAAAGTTGAACTTGCTCGGCTTCAACTAGGAATCTGTTTAGCACTTGCTACCTTGCTCAGCTCCCTCTCTCTAATGAACTTTAGTTAGGCTTTAAAAATGTCTTAGCTAAAACCTTACATCTTTGATATGTTTTAGTGTGCCTATTCTCTATGTCTTATAGTATGTGTTCAATACACTTTTTCATCAATGGCTTAAGTGATCCTTCTACTTCATTCCAAAATCATAACTTCAACCTTTCTCTAGGTGTTCTAGTTACATCTTATTGATTGCCTCCTCCTTGTCAATCAACTAATTGATATTATTTGGACCACTAAAGCAATTGTCATTCCTACAAGTAGCAAGTTTGACATTAATGACAAAAAAATGATTGAGAACATTCTTTTACTAGTTCCATATATAATTTCCCTCATGATCTTTTCAATCATTTCCAACAATCTCCCTCTTTGGCATTTATGGCAAACTAAACTAATCAATTGATCAACTTAGTTACCACCAAGATTGTATACATTGTCTGCTACTCTTCCTAGCTACTACATCTTTACTACTTATCTCATATATCTCCCTCTTTCATATACATCTCCCTCTTGCTTTGTATTGATCAGGTTTATGCATATTTCTCCCTCTTTGACATAAATGCCAAAGATGTAGTATCTTTATCATGCAAAATATAAGCTTTGGCTTCTTGATGTCTTCTCCTTCTATCACCATGCTTGTGACTAATTTGGAGTTTCTACTCCTGTTGTCATCCTCTGCATCATTCTTCTGATATTTCAATGATTTATTGCTGTTGATGCAGGGCAACATCCTTGTTATTTTACACTGCTTGAGTTAGGGGTATTACCCCCAACTTGCCTCCAAGATATTCATAAGCATCCTTGGGCAATGGTTTGGTGAAGATATTTGTATTTTTTTCTTTTGTGTGAATGTATTCCAACTTCACTTGTTTGTCTTCTACCAATTCTCTAACATAGTGATACTTGATTGCAATGTGCTTGGTTTTTGCATGCATTACTGGATTTTTGGATATGTTTATAGCACTTGTATTATCACAATGAAATATCACAGGTTTTTTTACCTCTTCTTTCATTCCTTTCAATAGATGTGTGAGCCACACAATATTTGTGCAATTGACTACTGCTACCACATATTCTGATTCTGTAGTGGACTAGGAAGTGCATGTTTGTTTCTTGCTAGTCCAGGTAACTAGCCTTTTGCCTAAAAATAATGCACCTCCACTTCTACTTTTTCTATCATCATGTTGCCTCCCCAATATGCATCTGTATATGCATTGAGCTACATTCCATTCTTTTTGTAGTATAGACCAAAGTTATCAGTTCCTTTAAGATACCTTATTATTCTTTTTATTGCTATGAGATGATTTTCTTTAGGATTAGCAGAGAATCTAGCCACTATTCCAACTGCTAATGTTATTTCTGGTCTGTTATGTACAACATATTGTAGTTTTCCAATCATGGATTTGTACATTGTTTGATTGACTTCAGTTGATTCATCATTTTTGGATAGCTTATTTCTTGTTGCCATTGGTGTGCTGACTAGTTTGGACTCCTCCAATCCAAACATTTTAATTATTTCTTTGATATACTTTGATTGCGTCTCAAATATACCATGTTTTAGTTGATGTACTTGCAATCCAACAAAAAATTTGATCTCACCAAACATATACATCTCAAATTCATGTTTCATTTTGTCAGCAAAGCCTTTGCAAAGCACTTCCTTTCCTCCAAACACTATGTTATCCAAAAAGATTTTAGATACAATAATATCCTTACCTTCTTCTACTTTGATGTACATGTTATTGTTATCGTCAGTTCTTTCAAATCCTATTTGTACTAGATACTTGTGAAGTCTCTCATACCATGCTCTAGGTGCTTGTTTCAAACCATAGAGTGCTTTATGAAATTTACAAACCATATCCATCTTGTTCTCATCAAAAAATCGTTCAGGTAGTTCAATGTAGACTTCTTCTTCCAACATACTGTTGTCACTTAGGTTTGCACCCTTGTCTAAGGCCTATGCACGAGGACAACCTAGAGAAACATGGAAACAACCTCCAAGCTGTGGGACTTGAACTGTGAGGTTGAGTCTCTGGAGAAGGCCGGCTTCCTCTTACTGTTAGGGCGCACCTATCTATTCTCAGAAGAAAAAGGGCGAAAGAGAGCACTAAAGCAAATCTACCTAGTCTAATCTAAGGCGGTGATGCACCAAAACAGAGTGTTTAGGCTCATTCCTGCCCATATATGCACTGCAAAACTAGGGTAACATCCAAAAGTCACACACATCCAGACTTATATCGATCAATAATCACATACAGATCAGGAAACTAACTGAATGACACCAGGAAAAGAAGATTTCACTTGTATGTTATTCAATAGGCCAAAGATAGATACAGTATGTGGACCACTAATCTCAATAATGTATCAATGAGAGGCAAAATGAACCACATGCACATTGACCACTGAAAAGAATGACACAAGATGCTATGTAGCTCAGAGACACAGGGATTCTGCACTGCAAGTCCGCAAGCAGTAGTAGAGAAAATCAGGAAGAGTCGACTCGGGAACAAAATCACAAAATTGCCTTTATAGATCAGGCATAACTTGAAGATTTTTGCATTACATTTACTTCCTACCTACTGGCATTAACTTCCCATCTTGAGAATCCAATCGAAGATCTAATTCAACCCTAGCTTGCATACCAAGAAATCTTATATCTTTCTGAGAAAGAGCCTGGAGAAGATAGAAACAGCGCCACAACATTCCTTGACATGGTAGATGGATTGAATGGATAGATGGAGTGTCCCTCTACACCTGATATTCACTCTGAGTTGGTGGCAATTGATTATGAAATCAGATCCACGGAAAAAATTAAAAAAATATATTTCTATCCTTTCTAGTTCACGAAATAGAAGGGTCAAAAAGGTCAACCAGGTCCACATGCTGACTGGGCCATGTGGGGCAATCACTTTCTTCCCCTTTGCCACCCTGGCAGTCCTCTTCATGCGCTGACCACACCTTTATGTTTGACTGAGCACTGTGTCACTATGGGCACCATGCCCTGAAGTTCCTAATAGCGACATAGTGCCCAACAGTTATCTCTATTCGTGGTGGTACCAAACTATGACTGTGATGCCCCAACCAGACTGTATCATTGACTTGGCAACTTAACTGTCAATCGTAACTGTGATGTTAACTGCACATCCCCCCGTTGGGCCCCAAGGACATGTGGTAGAAAGGCTCCAACTCGCTATGGAAAACCTCGAGAAAATTCCCCATAGCTCGATGGCGCCTGCCCTCAATCTCTGCAGATCTGACAGCTCAAAATTCAACCCCTGACTGCGCTAGCCGTGTTGCAGATCTAGTGCCACCTCACATCTATGTCCTAATCTAGCATATGTGGTAGTCCTTCATTGGCTTGACGTAGCACCATTCTGGCGAATTCCCTAACTCTTGGCTCCACTGACCTAGCACATGGTACTAAGGCACTATGTCGCTATGGGAAAATCGAGGCAACCTTCCCATAGCGAGATAGCCCCTAACTGCCATCTCACCCTTTGATGCGAACATGACATATTCTAAAATGCCACCGTGGTAGATGAAGTACCACCCTAACCAATCACAAGGCCACGATGTTAGATAGCTCATCCCACCTATCCTGTCCTACAGTCCCACCAAGCCTGAGAGTCCGTAATGGTCTATTTTTCGTTTGGGCGCTATGTCACCAACAAAAAACTCATGAGTTTTCTGATGGCACCATGGCGCCCCACCAGGATTTCTAAAATTTCTGGCTGCCTGACCTCTTCCCACCGCAAAACTGGCCCGTCGTAAACTTGTGACCTGCCGCGAACTTTTCAATCTGCCACTAGGCCCATTCCACCTGGCACCATCTCAGTGATGCATCCTGGCAAGACTTGACCCTACCGACATGTGGCAATAAGGTGCCATGTCGCTATACTAAAAAATCTTGTAGCTTCACCAAAGCGACATGGTGTTGCCGTTGATCTATTCTAATCTGACGGTCGCAAAACTCAGCCTCCCGCAACCCTCCTTATTTTATGATTCATCGGGCCCACTAAAACTTGGTGTCAGCTTATTGGTCTATCGGTCACCCTAAATCTGATCACATCTGGTGGCATGGAATGCGGTCCTACCAGGACACGTGGTGCAAGGGCGCCAAGTCGCCGATGTTATCTACCGAGCTATTCTCGATAGCGAGACAACGCCAGTCATAGATCTCCATGGATTCGACGATCGTGAAGACTCACCATTCCTCCCAAAACTACAGGGCCTGTTGAATGCGTGTCGGCATTTGATTCATTCTCCTGACGCCAATGGGTAAGACCTGATTCCCACCGACACATGGTGGATGGTCGCTATGTCACCATGTTAAAACCTGTGCGTCTCTGCCATAGCGAGATGGCGCCATCCATTGATCTGAATCGATCTGACGGTGTGCAACGAAGATCATTCCCCTCAGCGTATCGATGAATAAGAACTGGCCACGTATCAACGGTCTCACTAGTCCTCACTGACATCCCTGGACCCATGACGATGCCTATCCTTCAGGTGCAATTTCATTAACATAAGACTCATGTAGCTCTTCTATAGCACGATGGTGCCTACCGTTGATCAGCCCTGATTTGATGGTGGAGATCTTACCTTTCCATGTATTGGTGATGCTGACTGAACTCTGACTTGGGGGACGTGGTCGCTTTTTATTGGCCCAATAAAACACCTCCCTAGTCTGACAAAGCACCAACTCGGAGGGTCCGTATTGCCTTGACCCCACTGATGAATACGTGGCTACATCTGATTTGCCACCATTTTGCTAGGCTTCTGACTGCTCACACAAAGTACTTGCTAGGACCCAACGTGCCTAGTCACTTCTCGCCATGGTGGATTTTCTGTTTGGGTGCTATGTCGCCATCGAAAAATGCATTGGTTTTTCGTTGGCACCATAGCACCTCGCCGTGTTTTGAAACTTCTAGCCCGTGGAAATGTGTCACCCGCCGACGTGAGCATTTCCACCGGGCGCTATGTCGCTATGGAGATTTTTTGACCGGCATGCGATAGCGACATAGCACCTGCGGCGCTAGAAAACTTTCCTGACCCACCCTCCATTGTAGCCCGCTCGCCAGACCCACCAGACATGCGTCAATTGGGCACAATGTCACTGATGCTATTTCTCGTGCATCTCTAATGACAAGATCGCGGTGACCATCGATCTTGCTGAAATCCAACGGAGAAGATCTAGTGGGCTGCGAAATACATCATAAGGTCTGATCTTGGCATAAAAAATAATATTTCCGCGGCTAGCCGTTGGACGAGCTGAGCATTTAAAATTTAAACCTTTGGCGGGTGAGCAAAAGGTAACAATTCTGGCAACTCACAAGGGGCATGAGCCTACTCAATGCATGACCAGTGCCTGAGAATGATCCATTGGGCCATGGAGTCAGAAAAGAAGGCTTGGAAGGTATGAAACTGAGAGCTGCAAGAAACCCTAACCCTAAATGAGGAAATCAAAACATTAAAAAACCCTTGAACTCTGGCTCTGCGACTTGGAAACAAAAAATAGGACCTCCTCAGCAACCTGAGACTTGTCAAAATTTCAAGAACTGGCGATCACGAAGTGAGCCATGTGCACGCACACTTATTGAAAAAAGAGGAACAACAGGAAGCAACTAAACTAATTATGTACATGGATTCACAATCCTTCAAAAACAGGGCTTCAAATGGATCCCATTGACTGGAATGGGCAGAACTTCACCATTTGGCTTGCTTAGCAGGAACGCATTGGCCTATTTGCAGCCGGAGATTAGATAAGGGCCACTCCATAGTGGATCAAATTTGGAGTGCCTTCCTGGTTTTGCTCTGTCTGAGTCCCATTTGAGAACTAAATCTCCTTCTCTGAAGATTCTGGCCCTTGCCTTCATATCAAAACTCTTCTTCATCTACTGCTGGTGTATCTCCAGGATTCGCATAGCTTTGCTTCTCTTTTCTTCCAGTTCAATTAGTTCTGCCATTCTTACTGACATGGCATCATCTTCAATTAGTTCCAACTGATGAGCCAACTCCAAGGATGGGAATTCCAATGAGATGGGAAGTCTGGCCTCCCTACCATATACCAGCACAAAAGGTGAATTTCTAATAGATCTCTTGGGTGTTATCCTATCAGCCCATAGAGCAGTCCTTAATTGTTTATGCCAGGCCCTCTGATTGTCTTCTATCATTTTCCTTATGATTCTGATTAGATTTTTGTTGGAAGATTTAGCTAAACCATTGCCCTGCAGGTAGTAATTTGATGATGTGCTCAGATAGATATTGTGACTCATTTCCCATGCACAAATCTAGGTTCCAACAAAAGATTTGGCATTATCTGAGATGATAGTGGAAGGAGCTCCAAACCTAGATACAATTCCATCAAGGAATTCAACAACTGATGGCTCTGTAGCATCCTTCAAGGCAACTGCCTCTGTCCACCTAGTGAAATAATTAGTAGCAGCCAAAATCCATTTATGACCTACACTAGATGGAGGATTAATGGGGCCTATAAAATCCAACCCCCACTGGGTGAAGGGCTGATCCACCTGAATAGGATGAAGAGGAAGATATGCAAGTCTCTGTTTGCTTGAGAAAAAAGTGCACTTCTCACATTTTCTCACATACCTATGACAATCATGAAACAAGGATGGCCAATAATATCTAGCCCTCATGATCTTCATGGTGGTTGTTCTTGCAGAGAAGTGGCCACCATCAGGGCCATCATGAAGTTCTTTAATCACCCTCTCGACCTGATCCTCTTCAATACATCTCAACAGGGTCCCATTAAAATCCCTCCTAAATAGGATATCATCAATCACAACATAGGGAATGGATTGTAGTCTATATTGTCTTCTTTTAGCTCTGTCCAATCCCTGAGGGTATCCATTCCCTGATAAAAAGTTCCTCATGTCATCGATCCAGCTCCTTGGGGCATTAACATTTCTTTCCTCCTGCTGCTCTGCAATTACCATAGCAACTTCTTCATCTGAATCCTGATTTGATAACATTTCTTTGCATAATCCTCTCCCTCTTACCAATTTGGTAATCTGAATGTCAACATCATATTCCATTACCCTAGTGATCCATCCAGCTCTCTTCTCACTGATATCTTTGTTTAACAGGAAGTCTTTTACACTTGCATGGGGCACCAACAAATGGATCCTATTATGGGATAAGAGGTGTCTGAATTTCTTCAAGGCTCTAATGACTACAAGGGCTTGCTTCTCAACAAAGCTATACTTATCTTCATATTCCTTGAGTCCTTCACTAAAGAAGGCTATGGGCTGCTCCTCATTCTTGTCATTTTTCTAAGTCAAGACAGCAGAAACATTTGACTCACCACCTAAAGTGTAGAGGATGAAATCTTTCTCAAAATTTGGGTTCATGAGAGTGGGGGCTGAGGCTATGGTAGCCTTAATTTCTTCAAAACTCTCCTTCCCCTCCTTGGTCCATGAGAAGACCATATCTTTCTTAAGCATGGATGTGAGGGGTTTCACCATGATGGCAAGATTAGGAATAAACCTTCTTATAAAATTTATCCTACCAAGGAAACTTTGCAGTCCCTTCTTGTGTTTTGGGAGAGGAAGGGCAAGTATTGCTTTTGTTCTTTCTGGATCAATGGTCAATCCATCATTAGATACAATGTGTCCCAATAGTTTTCCTTGGTTTGTAGCAAAGACACATTTGGTTGGGTTGAGAGAAACCCCAAACTCTCTACATCTTAGAAATACCTGTCTCAAATGATCAAGATGATCTTCTACATTCTTGGAATACATAGTTATATCATCAAGGTATACTAAGACAAACTTGTCAATTAATCTTTTGAAAGTTACCTCCATTTCCTTTTGGAATGTGGCACCTACATTTCTTAACCCAAATGGCATTTTTCAATAAGCATAGGTGCCCCATTTAGTAGTAAATGTTGTCTTGTATCTATCAGACTCTTTAACCAGCACTTGGTTATAACTAGAAAACCCATCAAGAAAAGAGAATCTCCTTGACCCACTGACCTTGGACAAAATTTGTTCCATAGAAGGGAGAGGATGGTGATCCTTAAGGGAAGCCTGATTAAGATCCCTAAAGTCCACACACAATCTGATTTCTCCATTCTTCTTGCCCACAGGGACAAAGGTTAGCTACCCATGATGAATGTTTAATAGGAAAAATTATGTTTGCTTCAATCAACTTGGATAGCTCTTTCCTCATCAAGGGTTCAATCTTGGGATTCACTGGCCTCTATTTTTGTCTTACTGGTTTGACCCTATCAACCAAATCTATGGTATGCTAAAAAAAACTAGGGTCGAACCCCTTTAAGTCATCATATGACCAAGCAAACACATCATTAAATTCTTGACATAGATGAATGAAATTTTCTTGCTCAGCCTCAGAACATACCTTTCCCATGTTAAGAGATTTTCTATCAGCAATAGTAACTGGGGCATGATCATCCTTTTCTGCAGCTAGATTCATTCCTTTATCCCTTGATTGATCATCAGGATTAAAGACACTCTCTAAGGTAATGAGACCCTTGGGCAACTTGTTGGAACTGAGGTGAATGATCTGATCACCATACTGATCTTGTAGTCTTGACTGATTTTTTTCTGAAACTTCTGCTTCATTCTGCAAGAAACTCACAATCTGCTCATCGAACTTGAACACCTGCCAATGAGTATTATTATCAGGAACAGCAGGCCTTACCACCACCCTTATTTGTAGTTTCTTTTCTTCCTCAAGATTCCTTGGCACATCATAAGATGCTCCCACTGTTGTAAGTCTATCAGTGTATTTATTCTCTCTCCTAGGAATGCTCTGAATATTAGATGCTTGGAAACCCTCAAGCAAATCCCAGACTCTATGTTTATAAGACTTGAGCAGGCCATTTTTGGTGATATTTTGATTTCTCACTTGGTTCACTACCAACTCACTATCCCCATATACTTTCAAGGATTGAATTCCCCTCTTTTGGGCAAGTAGGAGACCTTGGATCAAAGATTCATACTCGGCCACATTATTGGTACAACTAAATTGGAGTCTAAAAGAGAAATAATATCTTATTTGTGCGGGAGAGATCAACATAACACCAGCCCCTAATCCATTTCTATTCCTTGAGCCATCAAAGTACGTACTCCATACTCCATTTATGTCATCATTAGTCCTAACAAGGTCAGGAACTTGAACCTCTTTCTCTATTATGCAATATGTACTAAGGCCTGTCTCAAGAGTTTCTGACATAGGCTCAAACTGACATGTATTTTCCCACTCGTGTAAGAAGAAATCAGGAATCTCTGCTACGGAAGTGACAGGCTTGTTTACTATGTTATTTTCGTCCATCTCTAGAATAGGGCAATTCATATTGATGAAGTTGGGAGCGTAGGGTTCAGTGTGATGAAGGGCTTGAGGCTCTGCTCTTATTGAAGCATTGGCCCCATATCTGGTCTTAAATGACATATAAGACCAATCAGTAGATATGAATCCACCAATTTGAGCAGTGAAGTCTCTTGAAAGATAGATGGCAAAATAGGGCTTGACCTCAATAACATATATGTCTTGAATCACAGTACAACCAGGGACTGCATGTAGGACCATTTCCACACTTCTAAGGATGCCTACGGTTTTGATAGTACTCCCATCTAGTTGTAACACATTCCTAACAATGGGCTCATATTTCATCCCTAAAGCATCAGCAACACACCTAGGCATTACTGAGCTGCTAGGCCCTGAATCTATCATGCAATTATGGACTAACTTTCCCCCTATAATTAGAGAAACATAGAATGGAGGAGGTCTAACCTTTTTATTTGTCTCCGCATATCTTGCTAGTTGTACTAAACTAGTGGCACTCTCCACGATAGATGACTGATCCTTGGGTTCAATCTTTTCCAATTCTTGCTGCAGCATCTTCCTCTGCATTGGTATGGTAGCAACAGCATCCCACATGGAAATGTTTGCATTGGTCTTCTTCATTTTCTCTACCACACTCAATTGTGCGTTAGGAATTTTAGCAAAAACTTTAGGAGCTGCACCCATGAGAGGCTAGGATGGAGCAGCATAGGGATCACTTGCATCCTCCTTTCTTGGACCTTGCCTTTGCTATTGTGAAGTGTTTGCCTACTCATTTGCTTTCTGTGTGTTAGGTGTAACACTTGAAGTTGAGGCCTGCTTAGGAGAAGGAGGAGCAGCATGTTCCATAGCTCTCTTCTTACTTCTTGTGTTATGAGCAACGGAATCCTAGTTTACATTAAAATGCTCCTCCATCTGGTGATTCATGAAAGAGCAATCACCTTGCCTTTTGATATATGAGGCCTCCTTGGTATGATCTTCCTTGTGTGATTGCTTTACTGTAGGCTCCTGGATAGTTAGGGCCAAATAAGATTCTGCTTTCTGACATAGGCAGTAGGTATAAGAATAGTTGCAAGAAGGACAAAAATCTTGATCTTGGGCCAAGTTATTTTGAGGAACTAAAACTCTACTTTGATTTGAGCTTGAAGCAGCAGCATGACTATTTTGCCTATTCTGATCAAAAGAGCTATTCCAATGATTAGGAGGTCTACCACTACTTAGAGCCTGGTGTTGTAATTAGGGGGGCTTGCCACTTTGGGCTTCCTGCCTTTCTAAGGCCACCACCTTGTTACTCATTTTTTGTATTAGAGAAAAACTATCCTCTAATCTCTTCCCTTGGTCCTTCAACTCCTTCCCCTGTTCTTGCAATTTTTTTATCCAGAGCCCTCTCTCTTTTATCTGTATTCAGCACTAGACCTTGGAGCATTTCCTTGAGTTCATCTATTCCGTTTGAGGATGTGGAAGCTTGGGGAACTGGAGTAAGGGCTTGTGATGTAGAAATTGTAGGAAGGGGGGCTATCGTTGGTTGGTGGTTGGGAACATCAGGAAAGAAAGGCATAGGAGGCCTTGGAGCCAACTTCCCACCTTGTATTAGGATATTCTTAGCTTTTATAGCTGTCTCATAAGCATTTGGTAATGTATCTCCTCCCATAGTTTGGATTGTGGTGGCAATGTCACTATTGAAAGCTCTAAGGTAATGCAAGAAGGCATTACCAGGGGTAGGTTTCACTATAGTAGGTATTCTATCCCATGTCTTTTGGAATCTGTAATTAAAATTAGTCATACATTCATGGGGGGCTCTTTTTATTGTAGTCAGTTGTTCTAGTAGTGACAAATGGTCACTCTTATCCTCAAAATGTTTGCATAATCCCGCTCCTAGTCCATCCCAATCAGTTATGGAACCATGAGCTAAGCCTCTATACCACTATAATGCTTTTCCTTTTAAAGATGAGGCTAGAAGTCTGACGGCAACATCATCTTCTGTAATACCATGAATATTACAGACATTCGCTACCTCTTGGATATGCTCTAGAGGGGAAATAGAAGTTTCACCAGTAAAATTAGGTATACTTTTTAGTGCAGATACTGGTATATCATGTCTTTGGGCTAACAACAAACGACTTCCACCGTTAAAGGAGGCAAAAGCATGAACTCTTGGCTGTGCCATATAAACAAGTGTTCTATTGATGAGTGTTGATGGCAATCTAGGCTGAGTTCAAACAGTAGGGGGAGTAGAGATAGATCTTATAGGTATATCAACTGTTATTCTACCCCTAACTAGTGATAATGAAGTTCTAGTCCTTCTTCTCCTAGGATTTGAAAGAGAAAGCTTTTCTTATTGAAATTTACCTCTAGAAGACGCCCTTGTTTCAGCCCTGGGCATGAATTACTGCAAACTTGGTCTGGAACCAGACTTTTTGATGTTTGGAGTCGCCAAGTACTTGAAAGATCAGCCTCTTAAAGGCTTGAATATTGAAGCCAACACTACTTCTTCAGTGTTGATCCCTGGAATTCTCTCCTCTTAACACTAGTAGACCTTAAATCTTCTGATATGAGACCCACCGGGCGTGCCAAAAACTGTTGTCACTTAGGTTTGCACCCTTTTCCAAGGCCTATGCATGAGGACAACCTAGTGAAACATGGAAAAAACCTCCAAGCTGTGGGACTTGAACTGTGAGGTTGAGTCTCCGGAGAAGTCCAGCTTCCTCTTACTGTCAGGGCGCACCTATCTATTCTCAGAAGAAAAAGGGAGAAAGAGAGCACTAAAGCAAATCTACCTAGTCTAATCTAAGGTGGTGATGCACCAAAACAGAGTGTTCAGGCTCATTCCTGCCCATATATGCACTGCAAAACTAGGGTAACATCCAAAAGTCACACACATCCAGACTTATATCGATCAATAATCACATACAGATCAGGAAACCAACTGAATGACACCAAGAAAAGAAGATTTCACTTGTATGTTATTCAATAGGCCAAAGATAGATATAGTATGTGGACCACTAATCTCAATAATGTATCAATGAGAGGCAAAAGGAAGCACATACACATTGACCACTGAAAAGAATGATAGAGGATGCTATGTAGCTCAGAGACACAGGGATTCTGCACTACAAGTCCACAAGCAGTAGTAGAGAAAATCAGGAAGAGTCGACCTGGGAACAAAATCACAAAATTGCCTCTATAGATCAGGCATAACTTGAAGATTTTTGCGTTACATTTACTTCCTACCTATTGGAATTAACTTCCCATCTTGAGAATCCAATCAAAGATCTAATTGAACCTTGGCTTGCATATCCAAAAATCTCATATCTTTCTGAGAAAGAGCCTGGAGAAGATAGAAACGGTACCACAACATTCCCTGACATGGTAGATGGATCGACTGGATAGATGGAGTGTCCCTCTACACCTGATATTCACTTTGAGTTGGTGGCAATTGATTATGAAATCAGATCCACGGAAAAAAATTAAAAAAATGATTTCTATCCTTTCTGGTTCACGAAACAGCAGGGTCAAAAAGGTCAACCAGGTCCACATGCTGACTGGGCCACGTGGGGCAATCACTTTCTTCCCCTTTTCCATCCTGGCAGTCCTCTTCATGCGCTGACCACACCTTTATGTTTGAATGGGCACTGTGTCGCTATGGGCACCATGCCCTAAAGTTCCTAATAGCGACATAGCGCCCAACAATTATCTCTATCCATGGTGGTACCAAACTGTGACTGTGATGCCCCAACCAGACTGTATCATTGACTTGGCAACTTAACTGTTAATCGTAACTGTGATGTTAACTGAGCATCCCCCCCTTGGGCCCCAAGGAAACATGGCAAAAAGGCTCCAACTCACTATGGCAAACCTCGTGCAATTTCCCCATAGCGCGATGGCGCCTGCCCTCGATCTCTGTAGATCTGACGGCTCAAAATTCAACCCCTGACTGCGCTAGCCATGTTGCAGATCTAGTGCCACCTCATGTCTATGTTTTGATCTAGCATATGTGGTAGTCCTTCATTGGCTTGACGTAGCACCATTATGGTGAATTCCTTAACACTTGGCCCCACTGACCTGATACATGGTACTAAGGCACTATGTCGCTATGGGAAAATCAAAGCAACCTTCCCATAGTGAGATAGCGCCCAACTGCCATCTCACCCTTTGATGCAAACATGGCATATTCTGAAATGCCACCATGGTAGATGAGGTACCACCTTGACCAATCACGAGGCCACGACATTAGATAGCTCATCCCACCTGTCCCATCCTATGGTCCCACCAAGCCTGAGAGTCCGTCATGGTTTGTTTTCCATTTGGGCGCTATGTTGCCAATGAAAAACTCGTGAGTTTTCTGATGGCGCCATGGCGCCCCACTAGGATTTCTAAACTTTCTGTCTGCCTGACCTCTTCCCGTCACAAAACTGGCCTGTCGTAAACTTGCGACCTACCGCGAACTTTTCAATCTGCAACTGGGCCCATTCCACCTGGCACCACCTCAGCGATGCATCCTGGCGAGACTTGACCCTACTGACACGCCGCAACAGGGCACCATGTCACTATACTAAAAATCTTGCAGCTTCACCAAAGTGACATGGCGTTTCCATTGATCTATTCTAATCTAACGGTCGCAAAACCGACCTCCCGCGACCCTCCTTTTATGATTCACCAGGCTCGCCAAAACATGGCGTCAGATTATTGGTCTGTCGGTCACCCTGAATCCGATCGCATTCGATGGCATGGAATGCGGTCCTGCCTAGACACGTGGTGCAAGGGCGCCAAGTCGCTGATGTTATCTACCGAGCTATTCTTGATAGCGAGATAGCGCTAGTCGTAGATCTCCATGGATCTGATGATCGTGAAGACTCGCCATTCCTCCCAAAACTACTGGGCCTGCTAAATGCATGTCGGCATTTAATTCGTTCTTCTGACACCGATGGGTAAGACTTGATTCCCACTGACACATGGCGGATGGTCGCTATGTTGCCATGTTAAAACCCATGCGTCTTTGCCATAGCAAGATGGCGCCATCCGCTGATCTGAATCGATCTGATGGTGTGCAAGGAAGATCATTCCCCTCAGCGTATTGATGAATAAGAACTGGCCACATATCAACGGTCTAACTAGTCCTCACTGACATCCCTGGACCCATGAGGATGTGTGTCCTTCAGGTGCAATGTCGTTAACATAAGACTCGCGCAGCTCTTCTATAGCGCGATGGCGCCTGTCGTCGATCAGCCCTGATTTGATGGTGGAGATCTTACCTTTCCATGTACTGGTGACGCTGACTAAACTCTAACTTGGGGGACGTGGTCGCTCTTTATTGGCCCAATAAAACACCTCCTTGGTCTGATAAAGCACCAACTCAGAGGGTCTGTATTGCCTTGACCCCACTGATGAATACATGGCTACATCTGATTCGCCACCGTTGCGCTAGGCTCCTAACTGCTCATGCGAAGTACTTGCTGGGACCCAACGTGCCTAGTTGCTTCTCACCATGGTGGATTTTTTGTTTGGGCGCTATGTCACCATCAAAAAATGCATTGGTTTTTCGTTGGCACCATAGCACCTCGCTGTGTTTTGAAACTTTCAGCTCGTGGAAATGTGTCGCCCGCTGACGTGAGCATTTCTGCCAGATACTATGTCGCTATGGAGATTTTCTGGCCGACATGCGATAGTGACATAGCGCCTACGGCAGCAGAAAACTTTCTCGACCTGCCCTCTATTGTAGCCTGCTCATCGGACC
Organism: Cupressus sempervirens; assembly: GCA_028749045.1. NCBI lineage: Eukaryota > Viridiplantae > Streptophyta > Pinopsida > Cupressales > Cupressaceae > Cupressus > Cupressus sempervirens. Next base: position 89,700,270 of record CM053790.1, on the reverse strand, counting down.
CACCAGACACGCGTCAATTGGGCACGATGTTGCTAATGCTATTTCCCATGCATCTCTAATGACAAGATCGCGCCGATCGTCGATCTTGCTGAAATCTGACGGAGTAGATCCTGCGGGCTACGAAATACATCATAAGCTCCGATCTTGGCATAAAAAATAATATTTCCACGGCTAGCCATTGGACGAGCTAAGCATTTAAAATTTAAACCTTTGGCGGGTGAGCGAAAGTTAATACATACCATTCAAAAAAGTAAATTTTACATCCATCTGATAGACTTTAAAACCTTTATATGTAGCATATGCAAGGAAAGTTCTTACTCCTTCCATTCTAGCAACAAGGGTGAAAGTTTCACCATAGTCTAGTCCTTCTTCTTGAGCATAACCCTTGCATACTAGTCTAGCTTTGTTTCTAGTAATCTCACCATTCTCATCTAGCTTGTTTCTGAATACCCACTTGGTGCCAATCACATTCTTGTCAACTGGTCTAGGAACCAAACTCTAGGTTTTGTTCTTCTTTACTTGATCAATCTCTTCTTCCATAGCTTTATACCAGTCATCATCTTGTAATGCACCATATACTATCTTAGGTTTAGATTTGCTAATTAAACATGATTCATGTCTTAGTTTTTTGCTTGTCATTGGTCTTGCATCTTTGTCACCAATTATTTGTTCAAAAGGGTGATGTCTTTTTACATATTTGGATAATCTTGGTTCTATCCTTGTTTCCATGTTTGATCTTTCTAATTCAGGGTCACTATGTACTAAGTTGTTAGGTTGTTCTTCATCTATTTCATGTGTACTATCTTTAGAATTTAAAGATTGTGCATTTTCTTTATTCTGCAACTTAGCTTCTAAATGCAACTTGGCATTCACTGGTTGTGACTCAGTTGAAACTGAAATTTTTTGTTGAGTTTCAATTTGATTGAGATCATCCTCATCAACAGGCATTGCATCATATGAATACACAAAGGTTTTGTACTCGTCCATTTTCTTTGGTTCTTCAGCTTGGACTTCCATATGCTCATCAAAGTTTACATTTGCACTTTCCATAATTTTGTTAGTGTTAGTATTCAAACACTTGTATGCCTTACTTCTAGTGGAGTAACCAAGAAATATGCCTCATCACTTTTTGCATCAAATTTTCCATTTCTAGCATCTTTAAGGATAAAGCATTTGCAACCAAATACTTTGAGATGTTTTACATTGGGTGAGTGACCATACCATAATTCAAAAGGTGTTGAATTTGTAACTTTCTTGACTTGTACTCGATTCAGTGTATGAACAGCTACACTTACAACTTCTCTCTAGTATTTTAGAGCAACAGTCTTTTCCATCATTAATGTTTTGGCATAGTCAATTACAGATCTATTTCTTCTTTCAGCAATTCCATTCTGTGGGGGAGTTCTAGGACCTGATGTTTGTCTTTTGATTCTTTTATCATTACAAAATATCTCAAATTCAGTTGATGTGAATTCACCACCTTTGTCTGATCTTAGGCCTTTCAAGCTTTTATTGTTTCCTTTTCAACTCTAGCCACATACCACTTAAACATTTGAAAAGCATCATATTTTTGTTTTAAGAACATAACAGTCATCATCTTGGAATAGTCATCAACAAACAACATTATGTATTTATCTCCTTTGTAGCTTTGTACTTCCATTGGACCACATAAGTCAGTATGAACTAGCTCAAGTACTTCTTTAGATGGATAGTTTTTGCTTTTGAAACTTGACTTTGTCATCTTTCCTAGCTAACATTGTTTGCACATGATATTATCAGGCTTCTTCAATTTTGGTAAACCTCTGACTTTCTTCATTTTACTAATATTGACCATATTTTTAAAGTTGACATGACATAGCCTTCTATGCCATAACCATTCATCATCAAATTTTGCAATAAAACAAGAAACATCATCCCTATCAAGGTAAAATAGATTACTTCTTGTTTGATCTCCTTTTCCTATCAATTTACCATCAATATCATAGATTTTTACAGTTTTTTTTCCAAATTCTACTTTGCATCCTACATTATCTAACTGTGAGACACTCAACAAATTTTAGTTTAATCTTTCAACATAGTATGCATTATCACATGAAATTTTCTTTGTGAGCTTAATGGAACCTTTTCCTTTGATTTGGCATGGAGCATCATTACGAAATCTAACACTATTTCCATCATACTGAGTAAAGTTAACAAACTTACTTTTGTCTCCTGTCATGTGATGTGAGCATCCACTATCTATGATCCACTTGTCATTCTTGTTCATACATGTTACCAGTGTTGTAGGCTCTTCTTCATTAGATTGGTCCTTCATGGCTACATAAAAAACTTAATCATCATTATAATCAGAATTTTCTTCAATAATATAACACTTCTTGCCTTTGTCTTTGTAATCTCTCTTGCCATCATCTCTTTTGAATTTGTATTTGTTGCCTTCCTTATAATCCTTTTTCTATGTACACCTGACAGAAATATCACCTACTTCATTGCAATTGAACAAATGATAGGCATCTTACCTTTGAATTTTCTTTTTCCTCTGTGAAATCTTCTAGCTAGTAGTGCTTACAATTTTTCCACATCTTCCTCATCAGTTCTACTGTCACTAGATACATATTTCATTTTTCTTCCTTTCTTTGATTTCACCTGTTTAACATCTTTCAGTGATAGTTTGGCCTTGACAGTAGATTCAACATTCTCAAGTCTATAGTTGTCAAAGTTAGATAACTCAAATGCAGTGAGTCTACCCACTATACCTTCAAAACTTAGATTATTTCTTGGTACACATTTTAGCTCTTGTATTAATGATACTCTAATAGCATAGATAGGGAACAAGGTTCTTAAGAACTTACTATTAACAATATCTTCATCCAATTGACCACTCAAACATCTTATTACACTTACCACTTCCTTTATTCTTGTGCCATACTGAGCAACATTCTCATTTTCCTCCATTTTCATATCATCAAATTTTCCTCTGAGGCTTTCTCTTTTTACTCTTTGTACATTCTGATCTACTCCATAGATGTCTAATAGGGCTTTTCACATTTTGAATGCAGTGTCACATCTTTTGATATCATCAAATTCAACATAGTTGAGTGCAGAAGCAATCTCCAGCATTGTTTGATTGTGTTCCTATTTGTTTTTCATATCTTCTATAGTAAGAGTACCAGTTGGATCACCATGTTTAGTAACAATTGAATTTTGAGCATAATCTCCTATGGATCCAAGATGTAGCTTCATCAAACTTTGTCATGCAATAAAGTTGTCTTTGTTGAGCTTGGCAACTTCTCTCTTAGGCATTTTGATCTTTTATGCTTATAGTCCCTTTAAACTGAATTAGCAGTTTTGCTCTGATACCAATTGTTAAAATTCTTTAGAATAAATGAGAGCAGGGGGGGGAGGGGGGTGTGAATCAGTTATCCAAAGTCCAAATGCCCTAATAAAACTTTTTCTCTTATTATAGTGACCTCATAAACTTTTCATCCATCCAAGCTGAAAATAATCATCCTAGCAAATTATAGTAAATCAATATGTAGCAATAAAACATGCAAGATCAACACATGACACAATGATCTATGTGGAAACCCAATTTGGGGAAAACCACTGGTAACATGCTACTTGATTCTCACTCTTCTAAAGTGATGCCCTATTAAAAGCCTGCCCTGTTAAAGGCTTACACCACACTGTTAAATGTGACCTTGTTAGAGGATTTCACCAAACTATTAGGAATGGGCCTGGTCAAAGGACTTTGGAACATTCACTTGGAATGTCACCTTGTTAAAGGATTTACCTCATGGCTATTAAACCAACCTAAGTCCATAAGATTTAAACTAACTATTACAATTACTAGAGAGTAATGATAATGGCTTTTTGATCTAATAAAACTTACAACATGTATTGTAGATTTTAGATCACACTTCAATTCAATCCTTTTTCTTGGCTTTAATCACTTCAACTCTGACTGCTTTTCTTCCTCTCAAGCTTCATCTCCTTGAGTCTTCTTACTCATCATGCCAATGCAATCATCCTTGTGGTCATCTATCCAAACAGAGTTTCTATGCTTTCTTCTCCTTAGCACCTTCTTTAGCACTTCATGCTTTTATGCTCGACCACCTCTCTCTTCTCTTTGCTTTATGACCTTATGACTCCTTAAATAGAAATCTAGTTTTCCTTTTCTACTCAATTCTCCCTCTCTAATTTTAGGGTTTCAAATGGATTAGGTAGGATACAATGTATCTACCCCATATCTTTCTCTTATCTAAAAACTTTGTCTAAAGTCCATTTGTATCTTTATAAACGTTCTACATGATGTTCTGTGCCACTAGCTCATCATTCTTATCTTCCATTTAATTTATGGACTTCTAGATAAAAACCTTGTCGGCTTAGATCTAGAAAATCTTTGATTTTTGAAATAATGCAAAAACTTGGTATTATTGGTTTACTGATGCTCGACATCTCTGTGTTACTCTGCACTATTTGTTTTCTGATGCTCGACATCTATTTTTGCTTGGCACTTGTATTTGCTCGGCACTTGTATCTGCTTGGCACTTGATTTTACTCGACATCTAAAGTTCACTTGGCATCCAAAGTTCACTCAGCATCCAAATTTCACCCGACATCTGAAGTTGAACTTGCTCGTCTTCAACTAGGAATCTGTTTGGCACTTGCTAGCTTGCTCGGCTCCCTCTCTCTAATGAACTTTATTTAGGCTTTATAGATGTCTTAGCTAAAACCTTACATCTTTGATATGTTTTAGTGTGCCCATTCTCTGTGTCTTATAGTATGTGTTCAATACACTTTTTCATCAATGGCTTAACTGATCCTTCTACTTCATTCCAACATCATAACTTCAACCTTTCTCTAGGTGTTCTAGTTACATCTTATTGATTTCCTCCTCCTTGTTAATCAACTAATTGATAGTATTTGGATCACTCAAGCAATTTTCATTCCTGCAAGTAGCAAGTTTGACATTAATGACAAAACAATGATTGAGAACATTCTTTTACCAGTTCCATATTAAATTTCCCTCATGATCTTTTCAATCATTTCCAGCAGGGAGAAACTAAATTTTTACCTTCAAAACCCTATCACAGTCTAGGGTAAACAAGAAGCATGGTAAAACTTAAAGAAATTTAAAATATCCTCTCTTATTCAACCCACACAATATTTCCAATTCATACAATTTAAAAGAAACATTCCAAAATTCTAGCAAATACTTATAATTTTATCTACAAAAATTAGAAATAAAAATGCTCGTAATATACAGGTTGTACAAAACAACTTTCTATTATTCATTTTCAAATCCATACATGGAGTTGTTAATCCTTTCAAAGTGGGAGATTAACATATATTTAAATGATCCCCATGCCTTTTCAACCTTAACTACCTTCAATATTATCAAATAGAACTTCTAAGTATTGAGCTTCCTTAATTTTAGAAAAGTTGCAAAAAGTTGCATGACAACTTTTTTTTCACAATTTTGCAAATTTTTACATTTTTTTCAAAAACATGACATAAGAACTTTACTAAGACCATGAAACTATACCAAAATATGAATAAAGTTTATGCAACATAAAATTGATGACTTTTGGTCAACTTCCATGTTTGACCACTCATTGACCACCATTTGACTTTGGAAGAAACCTTAGAAATTATGCAATCTAGAAGTCACTAATGCACAAAAAAGAAAATCTAAACTAACTTGTATCAGCTTGGACACTTATTTATCTTCACACTATTCTCCTTAGTGTTTAACTACCTTCGTCAAGACCTAGGGCCCCTGCACCACAAGGGTTTCATCAAATCAATAAGTAATTCTTTTTAAGGCATGTATTTTGTAAGGGTTTCATTAGAATTATATTATGACATTTATAATTGGTTGTCTTGTTAATAATTGCACAAAATCCAACTAAGTGTAATTTATGAAGCCATTGTCATATCGCTATCTACTCACTTCAAAGATATTAAAGTTAAATCTATTGAATGTATGCATTGTTGGATGTTATTTCATTGGTAGTAATATAGTGATGATCAATTATATATTCTCTTTATAGATAGAGAATGCATTTTGATAGTTATTAAAATAATGGTCATGATAGAGAATACATTTTGGTAAAAATATAGTGTTCTTTCATTGATAGTACTATAAATGCATTTGGTTATATATTTGTTTTTGGTACATATCAGGACATGTGGTGTCTATTGTCTAGGTGTTGTTAAAGACACGCTTTTCTAGAATAGAGTGTTAGCTCTTCTTGACCTTGATGAGAATGATCCACCAATGCTAGTTTAAAAACATGGATCAACCTTCCATTGTGTCTGCAAATACTAACCATAGGGACCTAATAGAGATGCATCTTTCTTGAGAGGGGTTAACATTGCACTTGTCTGAGACAACTAATTTACTCCAAGGTGCTAGACTTCAATTTAATACTCAAGTTTGACAAGAGCTAATCATGAAGCATTAAATCTTCATTTCTATCTTTTTTTGATATCAAACTACTTCATTATATGGTGTTACTCTTAAATTAAATAGTCAAGTTTGACAAGAGCTCATCACAAGGCATTAAATCTTCAATTCTATACTTATTTGACATCTTTCTAAGTGCAACAAACTCTTTTTCATCTTGATAGTGGACATTTTAACTGACTTAACTTCATCATGATTATCATGCTTTTAAACCTAGCAACTAATAATTATCGAGTTCTTATAGTCATCTTATATGGGTTTGACCTATTTGTTAAGACAATCATATAAACTATCATCATAGTCCTAGAAGTTTATATTAAACTTTTCATTTTCTTAGATCATTGGTCACTTTTCTTACTTCACTATCACATGTTGTCAAACATGTTAACTACCTTTCAAATGACCTATTACTAAAATATTGTCATTCTCATAAGTAATTACCTTATCTTGTGAATCCTTTCTCTGTACAAGTTACCAATTTCAAATATCAAAGTCCCTACCATAGGCTTCACACTTTTTGGCTTATTAATCCCTTCTTTTCTATTTGATTATCACTCTTTATACTTGCATCCTAGCTCCTTTGTACCAACAGAAACATTTATTTTTCCTAAATGTTCCTTTTGAAATTTCTTCCCTTCAATTTTTTTTCATCCTTTAGACTAGTAGATAAGCTCTCTTGTAGCAGCTAAAACATGTATTTAGGAGCCCAGATGGATATAGTTGGTTGGGTGGATACAACCAAAAACATTCTTATCTTTCTTGAAAGCTGATAGGTGTGGGATCTAGTCTTTTCTCTAATTGCATTCTATATCTATCTAGGCTCCTAAAGTTGGTCTACATTGCTCTTCCCATCTCTCGGTGTTCCTCCTATCCTGCTCCATAACTTCATCCAACTTCCTCATGTTTTCCTCAAGCACTTGTATTATGCTTCTCAATTCCTCTTGCCTCATTTTCTCATCTCTTTTCTCTTCTTGTTTCCTTCTCTCTTTTTCCTCTCTTTTCTTCTTCCCATTCCTTAGGAGATCTACCATTTCCCTCTCTAACCCTCTTTGACCATCTTCACCTTGCAAGGATCTAATCCCTTGCTTTGGTACCACTATGGTAGAGAAGATAATGGGTCCAAAGATACTATTCAATACTAAATACCAAATGGCCTCAATGAATTAGATCATTATAGCTACTCCACCATATAGGAAGCATCAACATTTAGTATAGGCTAACAATAGTTCTTTGTACCACTAGACTGATATACTCTTTACATCATCTACTCAAAAGCAAGTAAGGGCATAACCCCAAGCATACCTCTCAATTACTCAAATGTATAGGAAAAGGCTTCGTAAAGATATCTACAATCTAATCTTTAGTACTCACATACTCAAATATAATCTCCATTTTTGCTACTTTCTCTCTTAGCACATGATAATTAATAGATATATGCTTAGTCTTAGAATGTAATACAAGATTCTTAGACATACTTACTATACTAGTGTTATCATAGTAAATTATAACATGTTCTTCGAACTCAATTGAGATATCCTTCAACATTTGCTTCATCCACATAACCTAATTAAAGGTTTTTGCTGCTACAACATACTCTACCATAGGAGTACTCTACAAATACAATATTGCTTCTTGCTTAATAAAGAAACTAATCTTACTCCAAGAAAGAATGATCCACCACTGGTGCTCTTTTTGTCATCCATATTGCTTGCCCAATTTGCATTCGTATATGCCCATAGAGTGAAATCACTTGATCTATCATACCAAATTCCATAGTCAGATGTCCCTTTCAAATATTTGAATATTCTCCTCATTACTGCAAAATGATATTCCTTAGGATCATCTTGAAATCTAGCTACAATCCTAACTGCATTTTCTATATCTAGTCTGGTGTGAGTTAGATACTGCAAACCTCTAATCATGGATCTATACTTCTTCTCTAATGTAGGTGTCTCATCATTTCTAGATAACTTGTTACCAGTTATCATAGGTGTACCAATAGGTTTACAACTTTCAAAACCAAACCTTTACAACAAATCATTCAAGTACTTATTGTTAGAATATATAGTCCATTGATATAACTAGGGGTGTTGGGGTAGGGTTGAATAAGTTGTCCAACTAATACTAGAATTAATAATTTTAAACAATCGTAACCCTTTCAAAAATATAAATTGAAACCACAACATGATACTCATACATAATAAACTAATTATGTTAATTAGGGAAACCCTTAAGTAGAGGGGGAAATTCACTGGGGATGATACCCACAAGATGATGTACTAATATAAATATTCCTTGTTAGAGGATAGACCCTATTAGGAGATTCCAAACCTATTAGCTATTATGCTAACCCTATTAGGAGTTGTGAAAGATAGTTGGACCCATTGCCCAAATAGCTTCAAGGCTAAGACTAATGAACCCACTATCCAAATGATATATATATTATTTCTTGTAGAATAATATAGCTAAATTATACTTTATTCCTCTATCTTTATCCTATCAACCAAACTTCTACTCCATATCTTGTAATAAAATCTCAAATCTTGCATTCAATAATATCTTGGATCACTTACACACATTTAGTAAGCACTCTACTTCTTTTCACACTTCACACTTCAACAATGATCTCAATACACATTATACACTTTACAATCAACGAAAATATCTTTCCTTTATATCATATCTTCATAATAATTCCTTGAGTCAACCTCGAGGCTTTCCCAATTATTTAAAATACAATAATTAATTAATTACAATTACAATAGCATTGTCAGCTCACAATCTATACAAAACTTCACACGTGTGATACTAGGGTTGACGCACTCACTGATGTCATCATCTGACTATCTTCTATCACTACCTAATTGCACATATCTTCATTATATATACTAGATGTAAGATAGAAAACAATCATCAAGAATTTCTTTCCCAATACTCTATCTTTGTATTACTCTTTGTAAATCAACTACATCTTTTGTATATCTTTGACTCAAACTCTGTGCACTTAACCACATCATAAGGACATTGTATTGTAAATGTCCATAGTTGTGTACAAGTAGAAAATCAAACTATTGTCTATATCATCAAGATCTTTGTTTGCTACTAAACCATTCTTTACAAAATCAATGCTATGTTGGCATTAATGAAAAACATACTAATGAATGAAACATTTCAATGCTCTCCAATTCTTAGGATACTCCCAAAGTAGTATTGTCAATATTCATGCTAACAATCTCCCCCTTTTCCATTGATGGCAAGATAGATGAAAAACATCTAAGTTCCAAGAATACCAAGTAGTACTCTTCTATCCTCATCTCATGAATACTCTCCCCCAAGCTTTAGGAAATGTTTTTCATGCATATTCTCCCCCATTGATACCAATGTGAAAGACCTCAAACTCAATGTACCAATTGTTAATTAGTTTCTCCAAGTCATCAACTAGCTCGAGTGTCCAAAGAAATTGTTCAATACCTAATACCAAATACCAAATATCAAGAGTCCTCAATGACTCAGTACTTACTAGATACTCCCCCATACTAGAAACATCATCATTTAGCCTAGTCAAATAATAGTGTTCTATACCACTAGACTGATGCACTCTCTACATCATCTACATAGAAGTAGGTAGGGGCATAACCCCAAGAACACCTCTTTTTGGTGTAAATAAGTATTTACTAGTTACACATTACTTAAGTCTACTTAGGTTAATGAATTTTCATATTAGTTGTCATGTAGCCACCTAGGAGTTTTCATATTCATATGAGTTGTCATGTAGACAACACAGTAGTGTGCACTCCAACTGAGCACATGTTGTCTGCTACATCTCTTTATGAGATACACCATTGTATTTGTATCCTTTAGTTATTGCACATACATTCATGGACAATGGAGGATAATCCACTCTTGGTAGACATGTGCTTAGTTGTTATTCTTATCTCTTGTATAATTCCTAGACATATATATTGCCTTTATATACAAGGTACTTCTATGATGTATTCATCCAATTATCTAATTAATCCATTCTCATTTGATCATATATTGTCTCTCTTGTGCTATCTCTTGAGGTTCTAGATCTTGGCATTTGATTATTTTCTTAAGAAAATTCTTATATGGTATTAGAGCTATACCAAATTCTTACATGATATTAGAGCTATACCAAATTCTTACATGGTATTACATCCCTAAGAATTTCATCGCAAAGCCATTGGAGAGATTATTTTCCAGTCAAGATTAGAGCTTTCTAGTGCAAATCTAATGTTAGCATCACATTTAGAAGGTTAGAAATCCCCTAAATTGACTTTTGTTTCATCAAAATGGGAGATCTAAGGTAAAATATGGAGTCATTTGATTTTTGGAGGTGTGGGAGTGGCGATTTAGAAAAAATAATTACAGAGGTGATTTTCAAAAAACAATATCTCCCTCATACAAACTCCTTTTTTCGAGAAATTTCTTTTGTTTTGGGGTAGAATTTTGTGATCTACACATTCCTGTAGGTTGGTTACAATACTTGTTCCTAATATTTTTTTAAAAATTGCAAATCCTGATTTTGGCAACATTAATGGCTTCATTCGGGCTCATATGGACACATATTCAAGTTCTTTTTTTTGAAAGTGCATGATTTTTTGTCTATTTTCTAGATCTAGTATCAATTTGGAGTAATTCTTAGTAGACATAGTACTTTCATCATTTTGTAATTTTTGGCCTATTTTGGCACTTGTAATTAGATCCTTTAGAGAACTTGTGTGTTATATTGTTAAGTCTAATATAGATTCATATTTGTTGTTGTAACCATCAAAATTAAAAGTACACTGGTTTATTTTGACAAGTGGAAATTGTACATGGACTAAGTATAAAATGCCAAAATCATCCATTTTGGGTGGCTTCTTTGATTAAGTGATTTGGGGGTGTGTCTTGAGTGTTTGCACTTCTCTTTCTCTTGTGTTCTTTTATTTTGCATCATGGGTTCTCCTAGGGTTCCACTTTTAACTCCACATAATTATGCTACATGGAAAATTAGAGCATGGAGTAAAATGATGGAAAAAGGTTTAATTGATTATGTTGATGGAACCATGGTTGTACCATCTTATCCTGATAAACTAAATAAATAGAACCATAACAATAAGGTTTCTGTTGGTACTTTGAGGAAGTATGTAGAGGAAAATCTTATTTTCAATATTGATAATTATAAAATAGTAAAGGAAGCGTGGGATAAGTTTTCTAGCTTGTATGCAAAAGTAGGCAAAGCTAGGAGTTTTGAGCTTGATGAAAATCTCATGTCATTAGATCCAATAGAATTTGATACAATTCAATACTATATTACCAAGGAACATGAGCTAAGTTCAATGGTGAAGGATTATGGAATTACGATAGAGGATGAAATATTGACGTATAATTTGAGAAGAAAACTTCCTCCTGAGTATGCATCAATTGTTTTGAGCTTCAACACTCATAAGTTGACCTTAGGTTCTTCCTACACCATTCCTTCATTTTATTCTTGCATAGAGATGTTGATGGTAGAACAATCAAATTTGATGAGCATGGGGATTCTCAAGTCTTGAAAGTCCACAACATTGGTGGCTAGTTAAGGGAATCAATGAAATGGTCTAACAAGAAGAAAAAATCATGGCAACAAAATTCACAAAAAGAGAGAGAACAATCAACCTCCTCACCAAAAGAAAACTCCAACAATAAGGATAAATCATCCAAGAAGGAGTTTCTTACTTGTGCTTTTTGTAAGAAGAATGGACATGAAGAACATCATTGTTATAAGAAGCAGATAGATGAGCTCAAGAATCTTCCTAAGAAGAATTAGATTAGTCAACCATCAAGAATGACCACTTCATTCTCTTCTTCACATTCATATTTTGATAAAGGAAAGGATCACATATGAAAAGTTCAAGCCTTAGTAGCTACTTTAGATCAAGATTCAGGGAGATAGCTTCTAGATTTATGGGCTTCCCTTCATATGACATCTTCATAGTCTATGTTTTTATCATTTGATCCTTGTCATACTCCACCTATTTTAATGGTAAATCATACTTACATGAATGTAATTGGGAAAGGAACTATTGATAAGGAGGAGGGATACTTCAAAGATGTGTTGTGTATACTACACTTAAGTCATAATCTACTTTCCATCTATTAGCTCATTGATGGAGATAGAGGAGGGACTATGGAATTCAAACTTGATTCATTTTTTATCTGATACTTGGAGACTAGAGTAATTATTTCTACAAGGGTGGTTTATCACATATCTAGGCTATACTACTTTTTAAATTTTTCTCATGATGATGATACTAATTTTTTAGCAGATTTTGATCACACTTCTAGTGTTGATTTAGACTTTGAGGACTTTGGCTACTTGAACTTGGGTATTCTCACATGTGATCAAGTTCTTGAGTCATTGATTTCTTCTCCTCCTATTGATATTGAATCTAATGTTGTTCCTAATGATAGTTATATTCACATAGTCATGGATTCAACTAATTTAGTGTAGTAGGATATTCATTGTCTTCCAGACTCAATTCCATGGGATGACTACTTGAAAACCATTTTTAGTTTTTTTATGGAGTCCTACATTGCAGATTTGGGAGACACTATTGATGATATTCATCTTCTCTTTGGTGAAGATTATCCTTCTTTAGTTGTTGTGAGGAAGCATGCTGACCCTCATCTTCATTCTCTACTTGATTAGTCTTTCAAGGTTGACATGATGGTAGATCCTTTAATACAATAGTTTAAGGAGGTCACTTTATTTTTAAAGGAGATACTTGAGCCTTTGATACATGTTCTACATTCATCCTCAGTTAAGCCTAATTTTTCTTTTTATTCATTGTGGCATAGTACACGCGATATGGAGGAGGCACCATTTAGTTTTGACATGGGGACACTCAAGCAGGTTTTAGAGATTTCATAATTTTGAGGTTTCTTCTTATAGATGAGAGAGGCTTCATTAGTACACCTATGGTTCTATTTCTTCCTAAGGGGAGGAATGTTGCACTACACTCATGGGGGAGTTTCTACATTGAGCCTTATGCATCTACCATAGGTGTACATTCTACATTAAGGGGGCTTACTTGGTCTATCTTCCTATTCTTCTTCTTATGGGGGGGATCTTTTCCTCATGTGAGGTCTTCTTCTCTCTCATTTTTTTTTTTATTGTACTTATCACTCTTTTTGGATGGGGGGCTTTTCCCATGTGGTTTTCACTTTTTCTCCTCTTTATGAGAGATTGCATTGCATCTATCTTTTGCACTTGCATCTTTTACATGGATACCTAACATGGCCTATAGTTGGGATCCATCTTCCATTATTATCGAGATTTTGTGAGCTTAAGTACATTTCTCTAAGTTTCACTTGGGGGGGGTGGGGTGTTGGTGTAAATATTTATTTACTATTTACACTTTACATAAGTCTACTTAGGTTAATGCATTTTCATATTAGTTGTCATGTAGAAACCTAGGATTTTTCATATTCATATGAGCTTTCATGTAGACAACATAGTAGTTTCCACTCCAATTGAGCACATATTGTCTACTACATCTCTTTATGAGATACACCTTTGTATTTGTATCTCTTATTGTTGCATGTACATTCATACACAATGGAGGATATCCCAATTTTGGTGGACATGTGCTTATTTTTTATGCTTATCTCTTGTATAAGTCCTAGACATATTAGTTGCCATTATATACAAGGTACTTCTATGATGTATTTATCCAATTATCTGATTAATCCATTCTCATTTGATCATATATTGTCTCTCTTGTGCTATCTCTTGAGCTTCTAGATCTTGGCATTTAATTCTTGCCTCAAGAAACTTCTTATATGGTATCAAAGCTATATTGAATTCTTACATGGTAAAAAAGCTATACCAAATTCTTAAACCTCTCAACTACTTAAATCTATCTTTAGGCAAAGGCTTCATAAAGATATCTACAATCTGATCCTTAGTACTTAGATACTCCAATCTAATCTCCTTTTTTGTTGTTTTCTCTCTTAGCACATGATACTTAACAAATATATGCTTAGTATTAGAATTAAATATAGGATTCTTAGACATTCTCACTATACTTGGGTTATCACAGTAAATGATAACATGTTCTTCAATCTCAATTATGATATCCTTCAACATCTACTACATCCACATAACTTGATTACAATAGCTTTCTACTACAACATACTCTACCTTAGTAGTGCTCTATGAAATACAAATTTTCTTCTTACTAAATAAGAAACCAATCTTCCTCCAACAAAGAATGCTCTAGCACTAGTGCTCTTTTTGTCATCTATACTATTTGCCCAATCAACATTAGTATATGCACTAAGTGTGAAATAAATCAATCTGTCATACCAAATACCATAGTTAGATGTCCCTTTTGGTTATCTACATATTCTCTTTACTGCTACAAAATGATATTCCTTAGGATCATCTCAGAATCCTTCTATAATCCCAACTACATTTTCTATTTTTGCTCTAGTGTGAGTTTGATACTACAAACCTCTAATCATGGAGCTATACTTTCTCTACTCCACTACATGTGTCTCATCTTTATTGGATAACTTGTGACTAGTTATCATAGGTGTGGTAATAAGTTTGTAACTTTCCAAACCAATCCTTTTCAAAAAATCTTTATGTATTTATCTCGTGAAATGAATATACCATCATTATTGTCGACAATCTGTAAATATAGAAATACATTCATTTCTCCTTATACTCATTTCAAATTCATTCTTCATCTCTTAAGAAAATTTATCACTAGATTCATCATTACCTCCAAAAATGATGTCATCAACAAATATTACACTAATCAACAATCCATCTTCAATTTCTTTTAGATACAAGTTACTATCTGTTGTGCCTTTAGCAAATCCAAGCTTTGCCAAGTAATTGTTTAACCTCACATACCAGGTTCTAGGTGCTTTCTTCAGACCATAAATATATTTCTTCAATCTACATAGCATGTGTTTTTCTTATAATAAAGGAAAACCTTTAGGCTACTTAATATAAATCGCTTCTTCTAGTTTCCATTCAGAAAGGATGATTTAACATCCATCTGATAAACCTTGAATTTCTTTTTCACTACATAAGGTATGAAGATCCTTACTACTTCCATTCTTTCTATCGGTGCATATATTTCCTCATAATTAATGTCTTCTTTCTATGAATAATATTTAGAAACAAGTCTAGCCTTATTTCTCACAACTTCTCCTTGCTCATTCATCTTATTCCTGAAAACCCATTTTGGTCCTATCAAATTCTTGTTCTTTGGTCAAGGAACTAATTCACATGTATCATTCTTTACTATATAATCTAAATCTTCCTTCATTTCTTGGATCAAATTATTATCTTTGACTACTTCATCTACACACTTGGGTTCAACTTGAAATATCAAACATATCTCCTCATTTACTTTGTTCCTTATCATTACACCTTTGTCTTTTCTTCTAATTATCTTCCCAAGTGGTTGATTCCTTTTTAAATTCTTGTTAGGGGTAGGATTTTACATCTCAACTCTTATCTCTTCTCTAGGTTCAACACTTTGTTCTCCTCTATGTTCAAAAGTTAGTATATCATTCTGCAAGTCATTTATGTCTTAAAGAAATCTTTAGCATTCTCTCTAACAATTCTAGAGTTATTCCCTTCTTTCTCTAAATTAAAATCCACCATCTTTTCTTTGGTTCCAATCTTCTAATCAATCCCTAAATTTTTGTATTCAACTATGATCTTAGTTCTATAGTTGAAACATCTATAAGCCTTACTTTTCAATGAATAGCCAAGAAACATACCTTAATCGCTTCTTGGATCAAACTTACCAATATCATCATCTCTCTTAATATAAAATTTTCTCCCAAATATCCTAAAATTTTTGACTGATGGTGAATGTCCAAACCATAGTTCATAAGGTGTCTTGTCCACAACATCTTTGATCTGTACTCTATTCAGAGTGTATAGCATTATATTGACTTCTTCTCTCTAGAATGTCTTAGAAACATCATTCTCAAATAACATCACTCTTTCTTCTTCTGCTATAGACATATTTCTTCTTTTAGCAATCCCATTTTTCTCAGGATTTATAGGTGCAAATAGCTATCTTTTGATTCCATTTTCTTCAAAAAATATGTTAAACTCTCTATAGGTGAATTCTTGTCCTCTATTAGATCTCAAACACTTAATCTTAATGCCAAATTCATTTTTAACTCCATTCTTAAGTATCTTAAACTTCTCAAAAGCTTTAGGTTTATAATTAAGAAATGCTACACACATCATTCTACTTAAATCATCAACAAAAATCATAAAATACCTATCACCACAAAATCCTCTTGTTCTAGAAGGACCACTCAAATCTTTGTGAACTATCTCTAGCTTCTCTATGGTAGTGAACCTCTTTCTAGGGAATGATAATTTATTCTACTTAGCTAAAATACATTCCTTACACACAACATTAGTAGGTGTAGTGCCTACCCCTAGGTCGCATTTTTGGTTATCATTGTCAAACTTTGTTAGAGTTAGTTTTATGTTGATGGTTAGCAACATTATTTTGAGATTGTCAGATATTGTTTCAAATTCAGTTTATTATGTGATGAGATCACTTAGACTTTACATTTCATATATGCATGATGATTATTGAGTGATTTTAGTTATTGATGATGATTAGATAGATGATTTATTATCATATGTGTTTTCTTATGGATACTTACCCCATACTAGCATGTGTATGGTGTGTGTGTGTTTGCTATTATGTGTGGCGTGTCAGATGTGGTTAAGGAAGGGAGTCATAGTCATCTGCTAGTCAGGATCTACACAATGCACCACTTCCTACCATTGCCTATTTAGCTTAGTATATATTATGATTTTACATGCATGGATTTTATATAGGTTGCAAGTATCGAGTATCGACTTCCCTGAATTGCCAGGATGAGCATACCCTATCACATTATCTCAATGATAAGAGAGGGGAGATAATTCTCAAGTCCAACTCCTAACCCTTTAAGCCATTTGTCCTAATTAGAAATTAGGACAAGTATCTGAGTTGAGTACCCTCCAAATACGTTGGATGACGTAATTCGTGATATTAACCCTTGGTTTGATTTTGTATGTATTTTGGCTATAATGGGTTTTCGTATTTTTACCTTGTGAGTCTTTGGAGTATTTTCTATTAATTAAGCCTAATTAAAAGATTTAATTAATGGTTTAATTTAATGGAAAATTAATATGATATTTTAATATTTATTTTATTTAATTAATTGGAAAATTAATTAAATAAAATAATTAAATTGAAAAATAAAAGTTATAATTTTAAATTAGGAATATGATAATATTTATTTTAATAATAATATATTTGGAGTTCATTTTTAAATAAATGACTAAATAATAATATTATTAAAGCTAATAAATATTTTAACAATTAAGTTTTGAAAATAAAATTTAAAAGTGGAAAATATATTAAAATTGTTAAAAGATTCTAGATTTCATGTGATTAAAATATAAATATATTAAGATAAAATAAGTGGAATTATTAAAGTTAGTGCATGAGATTTAATAAATAAATTAAATTGGAAAGAGTAAAGTAAATATTATATTAATTAATGTGCATTATTTTAATATTTGTTCACATAGGAGTTTGCAAATTCTTGAGAGTTGTCATGTAGACAACACAGGAGTTTGCACTCTAAGAATGCACTAAGTTGTCTACACTTAGGAGTTAGCATTTTTTTTGAGCACATGGTGTCTACAACCTTAAGACTCATCTAGAAAGTTGGAGTAGACTCATGCTCAGTTGTCATGCTTATCTTCTAGTTGTTTCTAGAGACACTCTAGATGCATCTTAGAGGCCTTTAAATAGAGGCTCTCCTAGTGTGTTTGGACAAGCTTAATGGAAGCTTCAAGCTTACATGCATTTGAGAAGCTCATATGTTTCTACATTCTCATATTTTTCTCCATGCTCATATTTTTCTACATGCTCATATGTTTCTCCATGCTCTTATGTTTCTATATGCTCATATATTTCTATGTGCTTCTATGATTCTTCAAGCACTTCTAGTCATGTGGGAATTTCGGTTGGCTTGGATCTTGGAGGAATTGCGAATGTTGGAGAAGGAAGGGATTTTCTATGGACTTCTGAGGCATGGAAAACTAGCATCAGTGTCTAGGTGCACTTGAGGTATTCACATATTTCTTTTGCACTCTTTCTCTTCCTTTCTTCATCTTGTCTGTTATATGTGTCTGAATACTCTCTATGATTGAATTTGCAATTTGAAATTGGAATCTAGATATGCTATTTGGTTGAGAAGAAAACATTAGAAAACCCTAGATCCAATTAAGGAGAAATTAGATCTGAATCAGTTTTGGGTTCGAATTAGAATGAATTGAGAAATGATGATTTCAAAATTTATAGTTAAACTTATTGGATGAATTATTGGATAAATTTATAAAACAAATATTAAAGTTTGGAAGCCTTTTTGTGTATATGTTCTTTATGGAAACATACATGTTTATATATATTTTCAAATCTCCATATATATATGTTTATATTGTAAGTACAAAACTCTGCATATATACACACATGCACATATATATACTTATATATATACATACATATGTATATATATACATATATATTTAGTGGAAAAGTCAAATATTTAAAAGTGTGATGAAGTTGTTTACAAAAATCTGAAATCGCATTTGAAAACATTTTTACAAAAAATGTTTATAAAATATATATATATAACATTAGGGCAGGTGGGGTTTATACCCACCGCACCCCCCATAACCACAATTAATTGTCAGCGGTGTACCTGCGCAGGTCGCAAAGTACCTGCGAGTATGTAGGGTACCTGCGACCCGCAGGCCGCATGACTTGCGTGTTGTAAGCAACAATTAAATTGCTTTTGAATTACTTTAATATGATTTGAATGTTAGTTTTGTTAAAAATTCATATGTTATATAATATGTTTGAATTTGATATTTATATATATGAAGTTAATAAATATTATTATATGTATATATGTATATGTGTATAAATGAATATATATATATATATATAATTCAATTTTGTTAGTATAATGAAGTATTAATTATTATATATATATATATATATATATATATATGTATATATATATATATATATATATGTATATACATATATATATATATATATATGTATGTATATAATTATATACATATATATATATATATAATAATTATATAATTATATACATACATATATATATATATATATATGTATATATATATATATATGTGTGTGTGTGTGTGTGTATGCATATAATTATATACATACATATATGTATGTATATAATTATATACATATATATATATATATGTGTGTATATAATATACATATACATATAATATTAACATAATTTTATTTAAGTAATGAATTAGTGTACTTAAGATTAATTAAAAAAATGATGCAATTGAAATAGGGAAGTTGTCCAAATAGTTTTGGAATTCTCACGAATGGAAAATTGAAAAAACTATATATGATTCTTCCTAGAGATATTAACATTTACTTGATAGTCATTGAATGATTGAATGAATGAAGAATCTGATTTAAATATTGATCATTATAATAATGAAATTATTAATGGGATTAGTATTTATTAATAATTGTTAAGGTTAGCAATTATTCATGAATGATAAGTATAGACTAGCTATTAAGTAATTCAATTAAATTCAAATTGAGATTAGTAATAATGGAAGTACAACAATAAGATATAATAATTAGTTTAGACAATCTCAGGGGATATGAGACGAAAGGTTAAAATAATTATTAGATAATGATATTGAGAGATAGTTATCCTTATATCATTGGGAATATAAATGCATCAAAATATAGGTTATGGAACTATGGTTACTTATTAATTGAGAGATATTCTTTGAGTTGTCGTTAGTTAATTTAATTAATTGTAAATTAATTAAATTCAATTAATAAATAAGTTATGCAATGAGGTTTAATTGAGATATTATTGTTATGATTAATATGTTATATATTATTAAATTATTAATATACCTTAAAGGTTAGTTAAATACTAACTAATGATGTTTATGGAGGGATTCTCTAGATCGATTATTTATAGTTGTGATAAGTTTATTATTTATTAATGTTTGTTGTAAATTATTAATAAATAATAGTATAATGGTTTAAATGATTATCATTAAATGTTAGTATTCATTGAGGAGTGATGAATGTGATCATTATAGATTTATTGATAAGATTTCCAAGATAACTTGTTATTATTATTATTGAAATATGAATATTTGTGTATTGGATTATGGTTGACTTTTAACATACAAATTATAGTTAGTTATTAGCCAATTGATATTCATTGGGTTGATGGTGTGGTTGTGCAATTATTAATTAAATCAATTAACTAGAGTTAATTGGATTTAATTAATAATTATGTAATGAAGATTTAATTGATATAATTCTTTTAACAAGATTGTAAAAATATTGATATTGAAGCTGATAAGTCTTATTCTAATGACTTGAATATTGACTTTAGATATTTTAATGGTTATTAGTTGTAACGATTAAATTAAAAAGGCTCAAGACTTAGTAATATTTAATTGAGAACTATAAGAATGTTAATAGGTCATGGATTGTGAAACTATGTTAATTTATTGATTTAATTGATCATTTTAATAAAGTTATAATTTTATTATTCAAAAGATTGATAATTGGCTCTCTTATAATTTAACGAATAATGATCCTTTGATTATGTTGAAAAGGTGAATTAATGATAAGGAAGAGTTATTCAATTTGTAACATTGATCTTAGAAAAATAAAATGAATGATTTTATTAAGTGTCAAACGATTTAATGAGTAAATATTCACCCTTAAGCTATTCTTAGAATATTATTTTAAGGATAATGCTATCGGGGAAACAAACAGTTTGACTTGTAGGTCAAACGATATATCCTATACACTTGAAATATACTGGTAAACAGAAACAGAAAACCTCTACACATTATTCAACTATGTGATATAGCAAAACCAAAACATGTGTTTGCATTGTGTTTTCTCTATGCTTTTGTTTTGGGTTTTGGGTTGACTAGTGTTGACCAGTCTTACGTTGTTACCAGAGGCTCGAGGGTTATGAGATGTGATGGCATGTTGATCTTATTTGGTCTCGATCTTTCTAAACCCAACCATGGTTATGTGATCACATGCTCTATGAAATGTTTGTATTTACTAATTGTTATTGTTCATCAATCTTCATGCGTGAAGCTGAGATGTATGTGTATGAGACACTTGAGCTAATCATTTTTGAGTCATCGAGTAGTTATCCCTAGATTATTTTCTAGTCACCTACATCGATAATGGTTGAGTCGACCATTTTAGAGTCTTTAATCAGTGTGATTTTGAGATATTTTTGGTTTCTTGTTGAGAACCAATGGATATGGTGATTTATTTTGAGATACTTATGATTATCAGTGATGCCTTTAGTTGCCAATAGAGAACTATTGTGGTCATGATTTTCTATGGATTCTTTTCAAATACTCATGGAGATTTGATGATTCTTATTGTGGATATTTGATGATTTTATCATGGATATTTGATTCTTCTTTTTATGGATTATCTTTTGGTATTTCTTTCTAGTTGCTTGTATAGGACTGGGGTGATTTTATGATTCCATGAGCTTAGGGTAAGTTATCTACTTGTAGTGTCGGGAAGTGGCTAGGACTAAATGAACCTAAAAAGATAATTGTTATGGTTCTCGCCCATGCCTTGAGTGCTTGTACAGACTAGGACGGGAGTAGAGAGAATGCATGGTTGCAACCTTGCATTTTGTAGTATGCCTCGTCAGTATGAGAGGATACTAGTGGCTGCATGAGATTAGTATGGACCCATGGAGTTTAGCTAACTGCCAGGGTAACTTGTATGTGATAAATGCAATGACACTTCATGCTTGTAGAGTAGGTTTCCTACATGTCATTGTGTGCCTCTGGGATTAGATGTCAATTTTGTCTGATGGAACCTTTGAGTTAGAATACTTCTAGGATTCCTAGACTTAGAGAGTATTTTTATGCTATGTGATTTTGATAGCCTATTTGGGACTTGAGATTATCTCCTCAGCATGGTGGGAGTGGACCACTTAGGTTCCATGTGGTTGAGTGGTAGTGTTTTATCACTCTTATCATTTGAGATCCATCTGTAGACACCGTGACTGGAGCATCCTTGGTTGGTATTTATCTTCATTATGTTCTTGGAGCATTATGATAGATGATATGCCTTATGATGGATGTATTTACTGGTATGTTTCTCATATTGATGATTTGCATATGTTAGATGATGTTATCTTATGCTTTACTTTGCATGTTAGTAGGATGATTTACGAGTGACATTCCTACTATGATAATACTGATAATCTCTTCAGTGCTTTGGAATGTTACGCACGGAGGGATGGCTAGGATCCACGATGGTCTAATGATGCTATTAACGGTTGGGAGGAACCATGCACCTAGTTAGTTATGTTTGTGATATATGGTTATCTTTTATGATGGATGTTTATATCTTTTGTGATGTTGTATCATGTATGATATGTGGCTTCATTTACTTTAATTGCATCATGGATTAATATTGGATGATGACGTACTTTATTTACATGGATATATATTCTTTTAAGCTTTTCATACCTTGTAACATGTATAGTGGATGATTGAGCTAAACTAAATGTAATTACAAAAAGGATACTTATATATTGTTTAAGAACATTGGACGTATCATTTTTATTGGATAAGTATATGATGTTAGATGAATAATTATAATTAAATGTGATTCAACATTAAGGGATTCTTAAAGAATGTAATCTATTATGTTATGTTATGTTTACTTTTAGTTGGATGTTGCTATTGCTTCCGTGAATGTTATGAATGGTTTTACTTTCATGTTTAAAAAAAAATTTGTTTGGAAAACTTAGTGATATTTTAGATTAATTCTTTGGATCCCTTGGTAGGGCATTATAGTAGGTTTAACAATCTTAGGAAAGTCTCTGACTAAAAAAGTGCAACTAACCTTCACAATATTATCAAATTTTATGTGAGAGAATATTTTATGCCACAACCATATAGTGCAAGTCTACTTAGTGAAGTACAACATATAACCCGTGTCCACCATGTATCCAACACTCAACAAGTTATGCTTCAATCCATCAACAAAATAGACATCATCAGTGTTAGTTTTACCATTAAGAGTAATGGATCCAATTCTTGTTATATGACATGCTACTTTGTTATGAGCTCTACCAATGCCTCCATCATGATTAAAGCATAACAAACTTATTCATATCACTAGTCATATGATGTGAACAATCTCTATTAATTATCCAATTAGACTTATTTTCTAGTTGGGTAAATAGAGCTCTTTCTTCTCCAATTTCTCTATCAAGATCATCCTCCTTGGTATCCACAAATCCTAATTCATCATCACTTTCACTTTGACCCTTGTCATCAGATTCTTCATCTTCATTTGCATACAAACAATTTCTATCTCTATCTCTTCTAGGGTTAATCTTTCCCTTATACATTTTTCTCTCTTTTAGGACATTTAGATACATAATGACCAAATTCATTTCAAGTTAACCATTTATAAAAATTTTTAACATCTTTTTCTCTTCTCACTACAAGGGCTATTCCTTCCTCAAATATTTTGTCTTCATCAGCTATACTACTGCTAGAAAAATCTCTATGCGTGCTTGTACTCCTTGTCAAATTAGGTCAAATGCTCACATAACTAAAAGATGTTTCAACTCTTTCAAGTTATCTAGACTATCTTAGATCTACTTCTACTAATTCTAATCTTCCATGTAATGTTTCCATAGTGAAATCCTTAGTGTAGGGCATCACTAGCTGAATGATCTGAGCTATCAGCTTGAATCGTGGTGTCAAACTTTTCAAGATCTTATTTATGACTTCATCATCTTCCTTGGTTCCACCATGAGACTAAATTCTTGCAACCACATATGATATTATACTAATATATCATCTGACAGATTTATCTTCCATCATTCTAGCACCTTGAAATGCACATATCCAATTCTATAATCTCATTCTATTTTCATGATTCTCACCTTCAAAAGTAGATTCTAATGCTTCCCAAATTTCATAAGATGTTAAAAGTGACTTTAAATAACTATACTCACTCTCTAGAAGAGCTATCAATATGGATTCTCTTGCTCTCATGGCACACATGAATAGATCTCTCTCTTATTCACTACATCCTTCAAGCTTTTATTCTTCAATAACTGTCTTCTATCTTTTTGTCAAGATCCTGTATCTTGTACCCAAGAACAATAGATAAGTCTTCAACTTCTCCTTCAAACTATCATAGGTAGCCCCATTGAATATTGGACTATCCTTCCTAAACATATTTTTCATTGATCTCCCAAAGCTATTAAGCTTATTCTTCAAGGACCTGAAGCTCTAATACCAATTGTTAGAATATATAGTCCACTGATATAACTAATGCAGGGGGGGGGTGTGAATGAATTATCCAACTAATAAAAAAATTAAAAAATTTAAACAATCATAACCATATGATTAATATTAACACTAGATATGTTAAGTAGGGAAACCCTAGTGGGGATGGTACCCATAAGATGATGTACTAATATAAATATTCCTTGTTAGAGGATAGACCCTATTAGGAATCTATTACAAACTTCAATACACATGAGTCCCTAGTAGGAGACTTTGAATCAATATTAGGAGATTCCAACCCTATTAGGAGTTGTATCAACCCTATTAGGACTTGTGGAAGATAGCTAGATCGATTGCCCAAACAACTTCAAGGGAAAGACCAATGAACCCACTATCCAAATGATCTTTGTATTATTCCTTATAGAATAATATAATGAAAATGTACTTTGTTCCACTATCTCTATCTTGTCAACTAGACTTTTTCTCCTTTAGATCTTGTAACCATATCTCAAATACCACATCCAATAATCCCTTGTATCACTTACATTCATTTAGTAAACACTCTACCTCTTTTTGCACTTTGCACTTCAACAATGGTCTCAATATACATCATACACTTTACAATCAAGGAAAACATATTTCTTTTATACCACATCTTCATAATAATTCCATAAATTAGGCTTCAGGCTTTTCCAATTAATTAAAAAAAGATAATTAATTAATTATAATAATAATAGTATTATCAGCTCACAACCTATACAAAACTTCACACTTGTGATACTAGGGCTTGCGCACTCACTGACATGATCATCCAAATTTCCTCTGTCAATGCCTAACTATGCATCTCTTCATTACATCTAGATGTAAGATAGCCCATAATCATGATGAACAACTTTCCTAATACTCTATCTCTGAACTACTCTCAATAAATTAGGTACAACTTTTGTGCATCTTTGACATAGACTCTACACACTTAACCACATCATTAGGACATTGTGTCATATGTGTCCATAATTGTGCTTGACCATAAAATCAAACCATTGTCCATATCATCAAGATCTCTATTTGCTACTCAGCTAGTATTTAAAGAAACAATGTTATGTTGACATCAATGATAAAAATAGTAATGAATACAACATATCAATACTCTTCAATTCTCAGGATACTCCCCAAAGTAGTATCATCAGCATTCATGCTAACAATTTTTTAATTGAAAATACCATCATTATTTTGTATAATCTACAATCCTAGGAAAACCTTCATTTGTCCTATCATGCTCATTTAAAACTCATTCTTCATCTCTTCAATAAACTCATCATTTTCTTCATCATTACCTCCAAAATTGATGTCATCAACAAATATTACAAAAATCAACAAGCCAATTTCAACTTCTTTCAAATATAAATTACTATATTCCATACCTTTAACAAATTGAAGCTTTTCCAAATAACTATCCAACCTTTCTTACTAGGTTCTAATTTTTTGCTTCAGACCATATAAAGCTTTCTTTAATTTTCATACCATGTCTTTATCTTTTGATAAAGGAAAACCTTCACGTTGCTTAATATAGACCTCTTCTCTAGGTTCTCCCTTTAGAAAGGTCAATTTAACACCCATCTAATAAACCTTGAACTTCTTATTCCTTGCATAAGCAAAGAGCATCCTTGCTATTTCCTTCTTCTATAGGTGTATATTTCTCCTCATAGTCTATTCCTTCTTACTATGAATATCCCTTGCATACAAGTCTAGCCTTGTTCCTCACAACTTTGCTTTGCTCATTCATCTTGTTTCTAAATACTCATTTGGTACCGACAAATTCTTATCTTTAGGTCTAGGAACTAACTCCCATGTATCACTATTCATAATATGATCTACTTCTTCCTTCATCCCTTGAATCTAATGATAATCTTTGCATGCTTCATCTGCGCTCATAGGCTCAACTTGAGATATCAACCATATTTCCTCATTTACTATTGTCCTTGTCATCACACCTTTGTCTTTTCTTTCAATTATCTACTTAGGATGGTGATTATTTGTCCAATTCCTATTAGAGCTAGTAGTTGACATCTCAACTCTGATCTCTTCTCTAGGTTCAGATCTCTGCTCAATACTTAGTACATCATTCTGTAAATCATTTCTAGTCTCAAAGAAAATTTCAGCATTCTATCTAACAATTCTAGAATTATCATTATCTTCATCTAAATTATAATCTAGCATCTTTTCCTTAGTTCCAAACTTTTCATCAGTCCTTACCTTTGGGCATTCAACTATTGTCTTAGTCCTATAAATAAAACATTTGTATGCCTTTTTTTCAATGAATAAACAAGAACCATATCTTCATCACTTCTTGGATCAAACTTACCAATGTCATCATCTCTCTTAATGTAACATTTTCTCCCTAATATTCTCAAATACTTAACTAATGGTGAATGAACAAACCATACTTCATAAGGCGTCTTGTTTATAACTTTTCTAATTTGTACTCTATTCAGAATGTATATTGTTGTATTAACTACTTCTCTCCAAAATGTCTTATAAACATCACTCTTTCTACTTCTGGCACTGACTTATTCATCATTTCACCAATCCTATTATGCTCATGTGTTCTAGGTGAAGATAGATTCCTTTTGATTTCATTCTCTTTACAAAATATGTTAAACTCTCTAGAGGTGAATTCTCCTCCTCTATCAAATCTCAAACACTTTATCTTAACACAAGATTCAGTCTCAACTCTATTATCAAATATCTTAAACTTCTCAAAAGCTTCATCTCTCTCTTTAGGAAATTATATCCACACCATTCTAGTGAAATCATCAAAAAAAATCATAAAATGCCTTTCACCATAGAATCCTCTTGTTCTAGAGGGACCTTTTAGATTTACATGAATGAGAACCAACATATTTGTGGTAGTGAACTTATTGCTCAAAAATGATACTTTCTTTTGTTTAGCCAAAATACATTTCTTCCAAAAACATTAGTAGGCTTAGTAATCTTAGGCAAGTATCTGACTGCAACTTAAGTGCTACTAACCTTCATAATATTATGAAAGTTTATGTGATAGAATCTTCTATGCCACAACCAACTGCTATCCACTTTAGCAACCAAGCATGTCACTTTAGTAGGATTCAACTGAAATGCATTAGCTTTGGATCTAGTGCTAGTTCAAATCATCATACCATCTCTATCTTTGATAATGTAGGTCTTCTCACTAAACTATGATTGATAATTGTTGTTCACCAATTGTCTAATGCTCAACAAAATAAACATCATTAGTATTAGTTTTACCATCAAGAGTAATGGATCCAATTCCAGTTAT
Organism: Cupressus sempervirens; assembly: GCA_028749045.1. Lineage (NCBI taxonomy): Eukaryota > Viridiplantae > Streptophyta > Pinopsida > Cupressales > Cupressaceae > Cupressus > Cupressus sempervirens. The sequence continues at coordinate 89,672,043 of CM053790.1, read as the reverse complement.
ATGATAGCTGCATTGCTACCAACTCTAAGAATGCCTCCATCATGATTCTTGAACTTAACAAACTAATTTATATCACTAGTCATGTGATATGAATAACCAAAATTAATTATCCAATCAAATTTATTTTCCAATTGGACAATTAGAGCTCTTTCTTCTCTAATTTCTTGATCAAGATCATCTTCCTTAATAGAGACAAATCCCAATTCATCATTACTTAAACTTTTCCCTTTTTCATTGGATTCTTCATCTTCATTTGCATACAAAAAAATTTCTATCACTATCTCTTCTAGGCTTAAACATTCCCTATTACTTTTTCTCTCTTTTAAGATATTTAGATGCATAATGACCAAATTCATCACAAGTCCAACATTTAAATATTTGCTTACCATCCTTTTTTCTTCTCACAAGAAGGGCTATTCTTTCCTTAGTATAATTGTCTTCTTTAGATCTACTGCTACAAGAAAAATCTCCATGTGTGCTTGCACTCCTTGTTAGATTAGGTTGAATGTTTAGGGCACTAAAAGTTGTTTCAACTCTTACTAGATCTCTAGATAGTCTTAGATCTACTTCTACTTAATCTAATCTTCCAAGAAACATTTCCTTTGTGAAATCCTTAGTACTAGACATTAAATTGAATCATCTAAGCTACTAACTTGAATGGTGGTGTCAAAACTTTTAGGATCTTCCATATAACTTCATCATCTTCCTTGGTTCCAGCATGAGACCAAATTCCTACCATAATTTCTAATGTTCTACCAATATAACTTCTTAGAGATTTATCTTCCATCATTCTAGCATTTTGAAATGGACATATCCAATTCTATAATCTCATTCTCTTTGCATGATAATCATCTTCAAAAGTAGATTCTAATGCTTTCCAAATTTCATAAGATGTTACAAGTGACTTTACCTAAATTTAATCATTCCTTGGAAGAGTTGTTAGTAGAGCTTCACTTTCTCTCATGTTACACATGAATAAATCTCTCTCTTCTTCACTACATCCTTCAAGATTTTCTTCTTCAATGATTGTTTTCTTACTCTTTGTCAAGATCCAATATCCTAGACCCATGCACAATAAATGAGTATTCATCTTCTCCTTCCAACTGTCATAGTTGGCCCAATCAAATCTAGGACTACACTTTCTATAAAGATTCACCGTCAAACTCCAAAAGTTGTTAAGCTTATCCTTGAAGGACCTAATGTTTTGATACCAATTGTTAGAATATATAGTCCACTAATATAACTAAAGGGATGGGGGTGAGGGGTGGGCAGGGGGTGGGCAGGGGGTGGGGGAATAAGTTATCCAACTATTATCATAATCATCAACCTTAAACAAACTTAACCATATGAGTAATATAAACTAAAAGAACAAAAAGATACTCATACACAATAACACTAGATATGTTAACTAGGGTAACCCTTGATCAGAAGGAAAATATTGGTGCAAATGGTACCCACAAGATGATATACTAATATAAATATTCTTTGATAGATGATGGACCTTGTTAGGAGTCTATGAATACATTCAGTAAATTTGAGTCCCTATTAGAAGACTTTTAATCCCTATTAGGAGTCATGTCAACCTTATTAGGAGTTGTGGAAGCTAGATGAACCCATAGCCCAAACAACTTGAATGGCAAGATCAATGAACCCACTATCCATATGATCTCTATATTACTTATTCCAGAATAATAGAATTGTACTATACTATTCCTTCCACTTTCTTTATCCTATTAACCATACGTCTACTCCTAATCTCATAACCAGATAAAAAATCTTGTATCCAATAATCCCTTAGATCTCTTACATGCATTCAGTAAGCAATTTGCTTATTTTCATACTTCACACTTCATACAATTATTACCATACTTCATAAATATTACATACAAGGAAAACATCTATCCTTTATACCATATCTTCATGATAATTTCTTGAGTTAGCCTTGAGGCTTTTCCAATTAATTATAATAAGATAATTAATTATAATTATAATTAAATAGAACTTTCGGCTTGTAGTCCATATAAAAATTCACATGTGTGATACTAGGGCTTGCACACTTACTAATGTGATTAGCTAACTATTCTCTATTACTACCTAACTATTCACCTTTTCATTACATCTTAGATGTAAGATAGTCATCAAACATTAGGAACCTCTTTCCTAGTACCCTGTCTCTAAACTACTCTCTCTAAATCATGTAGTACCTACCCTTGTTCACATTTTTTTTGGACATTTTTGTTGTTATTATTAGACTATGATAGCCTAGTTTTATGTTGATGGATTAGTGGTATTGTTTTGAGACTATCAGAAATTATGTTATGGATTTAGTTGGTATATGATGAGATCATTCAGACTTTACATTTAATGTATGCATGATGATCATTATATTGCTTTCAGTTATTGTTGATGATTAGTTAGATGGTTTATTATCTCATGAGTTTTATTATGGATACTTACCCCATACTTGCATGTGTATGGTGTGCGTGTTTTCTTATTGTATGGCATTTCTCATGTGGTTGAGGAAGGCAGTCGTAGTCACCTACTTAGTCAAGATCTACACGATGCACCACTTCCTACCATTGTCTCTTTAGCTTAGCATTATATATATTGTATGTACATGCATGATTTTTCTACAGGTTGTAGGTACCAAGTATCGACTTCCCTGAATTGCCAGGATGAGCGTACCCTATTATACTATCTCAATGATAAGAGAAGGGAGATAAATTCTCAAGTCCAAATCCCAAACCCTTAAACCATTTGTCCTAGTGAGGTAGGACAAGTATCTGGATATTTTACCCACCAAATGTGTCGGATGACATATTTTGTGATTTTTAACCCTTTAGACCGATTTTGTGTGAATTGCTCTACGATGGGTTTTCATATTTTATCTTGGAGGTCTATGGTGAATTTTTCTATTAATTAAGTCTTAATAAATAGATTTAATTAATAAATTAATTACTTGAGAAAATTAATATAAAATATCACGATATTTGATATTTTGATTATAATTAATTAAATGAGAATTAATTGAGGAAAAAAGAATTAAATAAAAGAAAAATAGAAATTAAAATTAATAATAATTATAAATAATAATAAAAGTAATAAATAAATAATAATAATAAAAGTTATAAAAAATTAAAATGAAAGTTATAAAGATTTAAATAGAAATTATATAAAAAGTAAATTGGAGTTATAAGCTTGCCTAGGAGTTAATGCACCCTTTTATTTCTCATATGTCAACAACACGGGGGTTAGTGCATCAATTAAGCACATGGTGTCTACAACCCTATGACTCATCTAGAATTTTGGAAAAGACACATGCTTAGTTGGTGACACCTTCTAGCTATTTCTAGAGGCATTCTAGATGTTTCCTGAGAGCTCTTTATATTCAGGCATTCCTAGAAGCTTAGACAAAGCATTTAGAGAGCAATTTGGAGCATTGGAGGACTCAAGAACTCTAAATAAGGGAGGAGCTTGCTTTGTGGGTTTTCTGAGGAAGAGTGAATTAGCATCAGAATACGGGTAGATTCTTGTGATTTTACTTATGTTATTTTCGCATCTTGCATTCCCTATCTTCTTCGTGTCTTCCATATGTTTTCTGAAGATATTTCTATTTAATTGTATGTATTCTCAATATGGGTAGTTACATTTATTTGAGAATCTTATATGCATAGCTTTGAAAAGAACATGGGGCTAGGGTTTAAATTGTAGCCAAATCCATTAGATTAATATTTGGTTAAATTTGAGATTAAAAGTTTATAAGAAAATTCTAAAAATTAGAATCTCTAAATAAACTGTGTATACACATGTTTATATTTTTGAATCTGCATACACATATAAATATATATATATACAATTATATATATATATATATATATATATATATATATATATATATATATATATATATACATATATATACTTTAATATATATATATATATATACATATATATTTATTTAATTAAAAATCAAATATCATACCATTGATTGAATACGTTTTAAAAAAATGTTAAACTTTGTTAAAATCGAAGTCACATAAAATAACCGGCGAATGAAAATCATTTATGTGATTTAAAAAAAGTAATAATATGCATAAATGGGGGGGGGGGGAGGGGGGGAACGAGACCCGCGCCCCCATGTCCACTGCGGTCATAGTGTACCGATTGTCACACGTACTGCAATGGCAGGGGTACATAGTACCCACTGACATCGCGGGCCCTACGACCGCAGGGTCATGTGTACCGCCAATGGTACACACTTAAATATATATGGGTTATAATAGTCATTTCATATGAAATCAACTTTCATTGTTATTAAATTTTCATATGTTATATGGTATAAATCAAAATTATTAATTTGATTTTATAAAACGTAATAATAATAATCATTTATATATTTATATATGTATGTATATATATTTAAATATATATATATGTAATATGTAAATATGTTACTAATAAATTTAAATTAGTATTATTTGATAAATGATTTATATTAAAGGTTCATTTTTATAATGGTGAACTCTTTAATAATTTTAAACTATTAAGATTTAATTGTTTTAAATTATTAAATAAAGTATATGAAGTTTAATTGATAGTTTGGTGGGGGACGTTTTCAAACAAAGATTATAATTGGAAGATGAATTTTTAAGGAAAACTTTTATTCATCCAAAACAATACGTGTTAGAAAAAAAAAACATGCAAAATGTTCCTCCATTCATTCTCCAAACTTGGAAACATAAACTGAGACCTCTACATTTAAATTCAAGTTGTAAATTTAGCAAAACCAAAACATGTGTTTGCATTGTGTATTCTTTATGCTATTGTTTTGGGTTTTGGGTTGACTAGTGTTGACCAGTTATAGGACGTCTACCAGAGGCTTGGGGGTTATGTGATTGTGATGTCATGATGATTTTTTAATCTTGATCTTTATAAACCCAACCATGGTTACGTGATGAAATTCTCTATGTAATAGTTGTAATTACTGATTGTTATAGTTGAGATTCTTATGTATGAGACACTTGACTTAACCATTTTTGGTCATCGATGAAATGTCCGTTTTTTGATTTTATATGATATTTCAAGCCTCTAATCAGATTTTCAAAATCAAACAACCAATATTACAAAGATCCACCAATTTCTCCATAAACCCCAAATCGGGTATGTTCGAAATAGTGCCAAAAACTTCACAACTTCGCATATTAATAATAAATCTGAAAATGAACATTTTTACAAAAATTTTAGCAGCATAACGGCCTAAAAAATAACATTTCTAGATCTATATAGCATTTACACAACAGCTCCCAAATGTAGGACAAAAACCATGCTCATTGGGCTCCCAAAATTAGCAAAAAAATGCTCGAAAACACCACAAAAACACTAATAATCTATCTCAGAAGTTTAACCACGTCCCAATATATATATTCAACTTTATTTTAACATCTTAAAGTCTAAAATACAACAACAACCCAAACTGATATGAAATACTCAACCAAAAACACCAAACTCTTACAAACAAACACACCCGAAAACCCATAAATTTGCACTGTTCAGCACAAGGGCAAACTTTGCAATGAAATTTCTTCAAACTTCCATCCTTAGCCTTCCTAGAAACCTAAAAGTTCCTGTCCAAATGCCTCCAAACCCCTTAAAAGAGGACATAACCCTAACTCACATCCAAGAGGGGTTAATAAAATATAATTTAATAATAATTTTTATTTATTAATCCATTGGGTTCCAAAGATTAGCCCCTTTTTCTGAAACTTCACCTTTTTGGAGCTTGTCTACCTTAGCAAAGTTTATTATTTTTAATTATTTGAAAAGGGGACATGACAAGTCCTCCACTCCCAAATATTGTTTGTCCTCAAGAAATGAAGGTTGGAATTCTCAAGAATATGTGCTCCTTCCCAAGTTGCATCCTCTAGTGGTAATCCTTTCCATTTGACCAAATGCTCTATGATGCTCATGTTTCTCAATCTTTTCTCTCTTGTATCCAAAATCTCTTTTGGTATCAAAACTAATTTCCTTCATCATCAAGAGGTGGTAATTCTATAGATACTATGGTTTGCTGGCCTAGAACCTTCTTCAGGAAAGATACATGAAAAATATTATGTATTTTTCTATTTGATGGGAGCTCCAATTCATAAGCTACCTCTCCTACCTTTTTGATGATCTTATAAGGCTCATAGAACCTTAGCTTGAGTTTCTCTGCCCCACTCCTCTTCAAGGTGCTTTGCTTATATGGCTACAATCTAAAAAATACCAAATCTCCCAACTCAAAATATCTTTCGATTCTTTTCCTATCAGCATATAACTTTTGTTGGTTATGTGCATGTTGTAGATTATCCTTGAGGGACCTTATTATGTCTTGGCTTTGCTTGATGAAATCACTTGCTACAGCTACTCTGCTATCAAAAAGTATTAGATCAACAAAGGAAAGGGCATCATAACCATAAAGAGCATGAAAAGGAGGCATACCAATAGACATGCGATGAGATATATTGTAACAATACTCCCCTAGGTGTAATAATTTGACCCAAGCATGCTATTAATTTGAAACATAGTTCCTCAAATATCCCTCTATACATTTATTAACTATCTTTGTTTTTCCATATGTTTGAGGGTGATAGCTAGTACTAGGAGTGAGTTCAATTCCTGCCAAATGAAAGAGCTCCTTCCAAAAAGAGCTAAGGAATCTATTGTCCGAGTCACTAACAATGTTTCTAGGTAAACCATGTAATCTACAAATTTCCTTGAAGAACAATTCAACCACTTGTGATGCCTTGAAATCAGATGTCATAGGAAAGAAATGTGCATACTTAGTTAGTCTATCTACCACCACATATATTCAATCCTTACCTTGAACCTTGGGCAACCCAGTGATGAAGTCCATGGAAATACTTTCCCATTTTTGTTCAGGAATAGGAAGTGGCTGCAACAATCCTGTAGGAAAATTTTGCTCACTCTTGCTTTTTGGCATACCATACATTCCTTAATGTGTTTAAGGACATCCTCCTTCATACACTTCCATTAAAACCACTCTCAAATTTGCCTTTATATTTTGAAGTATCCCTGATGACCAACCAAAGGTGTGTCATGAAAGGCCCTCAATATCCTCTCCTTAGTTTTTGATTCTGGCACTAAGAAGATCATGTTCTTGTAATAAATCAATTCATTAACAACCTTGTACTTATTATCATCCACTAACTTATCCAAAATCTTGGTAGCAAAAGAATCTTTAGCATACTCTGAAATTATGGAGACTTTCCAATCAGTAGAGATAGATGTTAAGGAACACAAAGTGGGCTTTCTTGAGAGAGCATCAATAACCACATTATTCTCTCCTTTCATGTATTCAATATTAAAATCATAAGCTTGCAATTTTCTTACCCATTTTTGTTGATGATCATTCAAATCCCTTTGGTTGAAGAAGAACCTGAGGCTATTATGGTCTATCTTTACAATGAATCTCCCACATACCAAATATTGTCTAATCTTATGAAGTGCATGCATTATTTCCAACATTCCTTATCATAGATGGAGTAACCTTTCTCTGATTGATTTAATTTTCTACTCTCAAATGCTATTGGATGTCCCCTTTGAGTTAGGACAGCCCCTATACCTTCTCCAGAAGCATCACATTCAACAACAAAAGGTAAAGAAAAATCTGGAATTGCAAGCATAGCGCATGAACTCATTACCTCCTTAAGCTTATCAAATGTTTTTTGTGACTCTTCTATCCAAACAAAAGCTCCTTTCTTTGTCAAATCAGTCAAGGGGGCAACAAGCTGAGAAAATCCCTTGGCAAATCTCTTATAGTAGCTACACAACTCGAAGAAACTTCTCAAATGTGTAAGATTAGTGGGTGAAGGCCAATCCAAAATTGCCTGGATTTTTTGTTGATCAACCTGTACTCCTTTAGAACTTATAATATGTCCCAAATATAGGATCTCTATCAAACCAAACTCACATTTAGATAGCTTAGCATAGAAAGATTGCTGATCCAAGATTCCCAAAACAGTGTCTATGTGCTTTAGATGCTCTTCCCATGTTTTACTGTAAATCAAGATATCATCAAAAAATACCAAAACAAATTTTCAAAGATGCTGGATGAATACCTTATTCATAAAAGATTGGAATGTTGCAGATGCATTAGTGAGGCTGAATGGCATAACAAGAAATTCAAAGTGCCCATAGTGAAATTTGAAAGCAGTCTTTTATACATCTTCTCTCCTCATTCAGATTTGATGGTACCCTGATCTTAAGTCAATTTTTGAGAAGTATACAGCACCATGTAACTCATCAATGAGTTCATCTATGCATGGTATGGGATAACTATTTTTTTGGCGTTCTTGTTTAGAGCCCTGGAGTCTATACACATTCTCATTGTACCATCCTTTTTCTTGACAAGTACCATAGATGATACAAATGGACTAGAGCTAGGCCTTATGAATCCCATGTCCAGGAGTTCTTTAATAGTTTTTTCAATTTCTTCCTTATAACCTCTTGGATGGTAGTATGGGGTTGTTATAACTGGTTTGACACCCTATTCTAACTCTATCACATGTTCAAAACCTCTATCTACTGGTAATCCTGGAGGCAAGTCATTGAAAACTATACTATGCTTATCAAGAATATTTTGAATTTCAAAATGGAAATTACGTTGATTCTTTGGAGAGCTTGTTGGATGGATTATGACTCCTGCTACCCATGCTACTTGTCCTCTTCAAAAAGTCCTCTCCATCCTCTTTGCAGAGATCGCCTTAGGTGCTCCATTCAATAAGCCTCTCAATATGACTTCTTTCCCATTGGAATGAAATTTAAACTCCATAGTTTGATGGTTCATGTAATAGCCTCCAATAGAGTGCAACCATTGAACACCCAATACAAGATCTGTCTCCCCAATACCAACCACATAGAAGTCATCACATAACTCATAATCTCCTAAGGTCATCTTGAGTTGTTTCACCACCCGTGTGCAAGGCATAGTAAATCTATCAGCTATAGTAACATTGAATCCCTCAAAATCTTTTGCTTTAAGCCCTCTTTTCATGAAAAATCCCTTATCAATAAAATTGTGAGTTGCCCCACTATCAAGAAGAACTGTCAACCTTTGCCCTGCTAGTACCCCTCGAATTCGAAAGGGATGATATCTTGGGACTCCTGATAATGCTGCTAAAGTGCCATCCTTGCTGATTTTTTTTTCTTTCTCTTCTTCTACCTCCTCCTTAGTGTCATGAAATTCCTCATGCTCATCTGAATTAGATTCTAAAGCAACTTCAATATAGTGCACTTGACCTTTTCCCAAACATCTATGTCTTGGAACCCATGGTTCTCTACAAGTAAAATAAAGCTTTTCCCTTTGTAATTCACTCCTAGTCTCTTCATCTACCTTCTTTTTTGCCACATTTATCACATCTTTTGGTGGTAGTTTTGGGAAAGTCTTTTTTTGAAAATTTCCCTTATGTTGCCAAAGATTTGGGGGTTTTTTATTAGTGACTGGTTTCATAGGTATGCAAGTTTCAAGTTGCAAGCTTCTTTTGATAGCTTCCTGTAAGGTTGAGGGTGAGAAAGCCTTAACCAAACCCTTAACATAATCTTCTAAACCATCAAGAAATACATAAACAATCTTCTCTTCACTCATATCAGGTACCATAACAATCACTTTTTGAAACTCTTCTATATACTCATTAACTGATTTGGTTTGCTTCAACTTTGAAAATTCTTTAAAGTACTCTTCATCATCCTTGAGGTCAAATCTATCTATCACTCTTTGACTAAAATCATCAAATGTAGTTTCTTGATCATGACCTTGAGTAGTCATTCCATGATACCACCAATCATAGGTTGCATCTTCCAAGTGTAGACTTGCAAATTGAACAACATCACTCTCCTTCATGGGGTTAAGTGTGAAGAAAGTCTATAATTTTTCTAACCATGCTCTAGCCATAAACTTGCTTATTTTATTTTTGAGCTCTCTTCCACTTATATCATGCTCCCTCCTATTCTCTTTCTTGGGCATCAAAGTGTTCATCATATCCACATATTCTCTAAAAGGAACCAAATTGCGAAAGTCATCATCTAAGCCATTATAAGTAGCTCTTAATGCAATCAAGTTACCTGTAACCTCTTCCACGGGATTAAGGGCTAGATTCAGTACTGGTGGCTCATCTACAAGCAAGAGAATAGTTTTGGTTGATTTAGATGGTGTGGATTTTATATTTCTTGGCTCCTCTGAAGTGCTCCCTTTCTCATTAATAGATGCAACTCCTTGCAATTTTTCTATCAATATTCGCAAAGCCTCTCTAGTTTCTGCCAAACTATCCACTATTTGCTTCTGAGTATTTTGAATGTCTTGAAAGAATTTTTTTGCCATCTCATCTGGATCAGCCATACTCTTCCCTTCCCTAGATTTTTTACTTTTACTTTCAACTGGAGGTTTGATCAAATTTTTTTAATTCTTTTCTCGCTGCAAATATCTTTTTTCTCTTTCACTGAGTTGCATGCAAACTTCTACAAACCCTCAAGCTGGCAAGATCATAGCTCTGATACCACTAAAATGTCCATTTTCTAATTATATATGATAATTCAAGCCACTAATCAGATTTTCAAAATCAAACAACCAATATTACAAAGATCCACCAATTTCTTAATAAACCGCAAATCAGGTATGTCCGAAATAGTGCCAAAAACTTCACAACTTCACATATTATCAATAAATCTGAAAATGGACATTTTTATAGAAATTTCAGCAGCATAATGGCCTACAAAATAATATTTCTAGATCTGTATAGAATTTACACAATAGCTACCAAACGTAGGACAAAAGACCATGCTCATCGGGCTCCTGAAATTAGCACAAAAATGTCCAAAAACACCACAAAAACACTAATAATCTATCTTAGAAGTTTAACCATGTCCCAATACATATATTCAGCTTTATTTTAACATCTTAAAGTCTGAAATACAGTAGCAACCCAAACTAATATGAAATACTCAACCGAAAACACCAAACTCTTACAAAAAGACACACCCGAAAACCCACAAATTTGCACTGTTTAGCACAAGGGAAAAATTTACATGAGCTTGCACATGGAATTACTTCAAACTCCCATCCTTAGCCTTCCTATAAGCTTTCAAAATCCCATCCTTGGGTCTCCTTCTCCATAGGTTTGGCAGCCTTTGAAGAACAACAAAGCAATAAGTGAAAATCAAGTTCTGGAATGAGCCCTAAATGCCTCCAAACCCCTTAAAAGAGGGAATAACCCTAACTCACTTCCAAGAGGGGTTAATAAAATATAATTTAATAATAATTTTTGTTTATTAGTCCATTGGTTTCCAAAGATTAGCCCCTTTTGCTGAAACTTCACCTTTTTGGAGCCTGCCTGCCTTAGCAAAGTTTATTATTTTTAATTATTTGAAAACAGACCTGACAATCAATCGGTTATCCTTAGTTATTTTCTAGTCACCATGATGGGAGTATAATGTGGATTTATTCTTGATAATTTTATGATGTGACATGTTTTGACTGAACCATTTTGGAGTCTTCAATCAGTATGATTGAGATATATTTTGGTTATTGAGAACCATTGGATACTTTTGATTATCAGTGATACTTCAGTTGCCAATAGAGAGTAGTCATGATCATGATTTTCTATGGATGCTTGCTCATGGAGAGTTGATGCTTTTATGTATATTTGATGATTTTATTATGGATTATCTTTTGTGATTTTGAGATTTATAATTCCATGAGCTTAGGGTAGGATATCTGCATGTAGTGTCGAAAAGTGGCTTGCAATGGGGGCCGAGGCCCTAAGAGGATGCTAGGGTAACTCATTGTAAGTTGGATTAATAAGTGATAACATTCACACCTAATACTAACTAAATGAACCTAAAAAGATAAGTGTTTGGTTCTCGCCCATGCCTTGAGTGCTTGTATAGGCTAGGATGGGAGTAGAGAGAATGCATGGTTGCGACCTTGCATTGCATAGTATGTGTCATCAGTATGAGAGGATACTAGTGGCTGCATGAGATCAGTATGGACCCATGGAGTTTAGCTAACTACCAGGGTAACTTGTACGTGATAAATACGATGACACTTTCCCACTTGCATAGTAGGTTCCTACATGTCTTTGTGTGGCTCTAGGATTAGATGTCAATTTTTTGATGGAACCTTTGAGTTAGTATACTTTTAGGATTCCTAGACTTAAAGATATTTATGCTATGTGTTTTTGGATAGCCTATTTGGGACTTGAAATTATCTCCTCAGCATGGTGGGAGTGGACCACTTAGGTACCACGCGGTTGAGTGGTAGTGTTTTTCCACTCTTACCATTTGAGATCTATTGAGACATCGTGGCTAATACATCCTTCATGATGATGGATATCTATCTTTTCATTGATGATTAGCATATGTTAGATGATGTTATCTTATGCTTATATTTGCATGTTAGATTACTTTCTGCATATAATATGGTATATGTTAGGAGTGACATTCCTACTATGTTAACACCAATGATCTCTTCAGTGCTTTGGAATGTTACACACAGAGGGATGGGTAGGATCCATGATGGTCTAATGATGCTATTAACGGTTGGGAGGAACTGTGCACTTAGTTTATTAAGTTTGATCTTTACGATGGATGTATATGTCTTCTATGATGATGTATCATGTGTATCATGTGATTATCTTTACTTTGATGTACCTTATTTCACATATGTATATTATTTTGAGCTTATCATACCCTATGACATGTATAGTGGATGATTGAGCATTTGAAATGTAATGTATAAACATTGGACTTATCATTATTATTTCATGTGGATGTTGTACTAGACAAATTCATGTATGTTAGTTGTTTTAGATGTAATTCAACGTTAAGGGATCCTTAAAGAATGTAATCTATTATATATGTTATGTTTACTTTCAGATGGACATTGCTATTGCTTCCATTATTGTGCATAAGTTATATGCGATGTTTACTTTCATATTTGAAAAAAAAAAAAAAAAAAGCTACCAAACTTAGTAAAATTGTAGGTTAATTCTTTGGATCCCTTGGCAGGGCATTACAAATCACTTACAACTTTTGTATGTCTTTGACTTAGACTCTATACACTTGACCACTTCATTAGGACATTGTGTTGAACATGTCTATAATTGTGCATCACCAAAAAATTAAACAATATTTCATACCATTAAAATATATATCTCTTACTCAACTAGTTTTTATAGAACCATCGTATGTTGACATCAATGAAAAATACAGTCATGAATACAACATGTCAATACTATCCAATGCTTAAAATAATCCTCCAAAGTAGTATCATCATCATTCATGCCAACACATAACTACCAAAACTAGATCTTAGACCAACTCCTAGAACTTTTAATTCAGCTCCTACCCAATATCTTTAATTCTACCTACAACTTCCTTAATCTCATTCTTCTTTGCTATAGGACCTTCCTTCTGCTTCTGATACACATATTGGCTCTCATATATTTCCTAGGGCTTTTATATATCTCTCTTGATTCAGGCTCCTTGAGTTCTAGTAGTGCCATTAAATTTTCTTCCCATTCATAATTCTCCATGAGTTTGTTTAGGCATTCCACAATAGTTTCAATATCAAATGTCCTCAATGAATTAGAAAATACATATTAAAAAATTGGCACCCAATTTTTGAATATAGATTAGACGCCCAAACCATATTTTAAAAATTGGGTGCTCGATTATTAGAAACATAACTCCCATTTGTTTGTCATTTTTTGTTGGTGATAGTGACTTTGGAGATAGGAGCCCAATTTTTGATGTCCTGCTAATCCCCTACCCAATTTTTCACTCTTCTACCTTTTTTAATTCATTTTATTTCATTGTTTTTAGTTTTTTGCTTTACAATTTGGTTAGTGTTTAGTTTATTGTTCATGACTAATAGTTCTATATCTATAAAATTTTATATTTACATTATCAATTATTATTTTTATGGATTATGATTCAAATAATATTTAGATAATTTTTTTTCTCCTCCCTTAAGCTCTTCATCCTCTTTCTCTCTCATGTCTTCATATCTCCTCCCTTGAACTATCTCATTCCTTCTTTCTCTCTCATCTCCTCCTCTCTCCTATCTTTGTCTCTCCTCCATTTTTTAATATTTAGATGTTCATCTAAAATTTTGTTTTGTAGATGTTCATTTAAATTAATATTTTATATGTTTGGATGTATTTAATTTATATGTTAGATACATAAAGTTAAAGTGATGGATGATTACATGCATTAGATGTTTGGATTGTTTAAACATGTATTTACATTGATGTTTTAGATTTATTCCAAATAAATAGTAATTATAATTTTTTTGTTGTATATATTAAATTAAATAAAGTTAATTTTATATAAACCCTATACTTGAATCTACATTTTACAGTTCTATATATTTATGAAATATTTTTTCTAACCCTAATATATTAACTTATTACCCTATTTTATCCCTAATTCAACTATAATCTAGATCTTAGGTATATTTGAGGCCTTTAATTTAATAATCAAACTCTAACCATAATCTTGAACCATAACTGTAATTCACCTTTTCACCTTAACTCTAATTAGAATATTTCACTCTACTTGAGCCATAACCCTATTATGTCATTAACTCTAGTAAAAATTATGCTTCAACCATAACAAAAATTGAGCTATATAGCTCTATCCTAATTTAAGTCCTAACCATAATCCAATCTTAACTATAGCAATAGTAACACTAACCCTAATGTGTACATCCTAAATGAAACCTACCTAAAGAATAATCCCAAACCCTTACTTTAATCCTAAAACTAAATCTAAACCTTAAATTCCTAGCTATAATAAGTTAAGTTTCAAACCTTATATAATTCCTAACCCTAAACCATAATCCTAGGTTTAAGATTTATCATCAAATAAATTCTTCCAAAACCTTTTTTTAAAAAACACTTCCAATCCTTATCCTAATCTTGACCCTAATTATAGTCCTTTGTGTAACAATAATTCTAACTAATAGAACAATCATACTGATGTAAGCCATAACCTTAATAATAAGCCATTTAGTAAATTTAATCCATCTCCTCCTCTTTTTGATATATTCAATTATTTAAAGATGTGTTCAATGTTTGCATGATTTTAGAGATGTATTTATATTAATATTTTAGATTTATTTTAACTAAATAATAATTATAATTTAATTGTATGTTGTACATATTAAAAAACTAATTGATGTTAATGGTTGGAATTTAATTAAGCCATATACTTAGACCTACACTTTATAGTTATGTACGTTTATGGAATGTTTCTTTAACGCTAATATATTGAGTTATTAGCATTATTCTTTCCTTAATTCATCTATAATGCAAATCCTAGGTATAAATTAACCCTCAAATTTAATAACCAAATTCTAATCTTTAATCATAACTATAATTCACTTATTGACCCCAACTCTAACTACAATATTTCCCTTTACTTGTACCTATCCCTATTCCATCCTTAGGTCTACCACAAATTGTGCTTCAACCATAAGAACATTTAAGTCTATCCTAGTTTGAACCCTAACCATAATCCAATCCTAGGACTAGAGCCACAATATCCCATATTGTAATATGTACACTCTAGCTAAATCCTAACTAATGCATAATCCTAAACCCCTAACCTAACCCAAAAACTAAACCAAAAATTGAAGATCCACCCTTAAATCATTAATGTTAAATTTTAACCTTAATTCTAAATGGAATAATTTTAATCAAAAAAGTTGAATCCTAAATTTTAACTAACACATATCAATGCTCAATTGTCATGCCCAAACTACGAGGGCAAAAAACACACAAATTTTTTTATTTATTTTTTAAATAATAATTTAATTGCTCTAAGTTTGAAATGATTGATTATAGTTTAAGAAAAGTTTCTCTACAACATCCTTTGTTTAAAAACTTTTGTGGAGGAATACATCGTCAGGATTCTAAAGTACATTTTTAATAGATTGATATAAATGTTTACTGATTCGTTATTACATTGCTTAAACAATCATGCAAAAATTATTTTAATAACAATCTAAAGAAGATTGGGTTTAGATTATTCAAATAACTTAAGCTATTAGGACACTAATTAAACAAATTTTCAAAGATACTATTAATACCAACATTTCTTAAATCTCCAACTTAGCTTAATTTTCAACAAAAAATTAATCGAATATAAATAAAATCTAAACTAAATTTAATAATAATTTCATATTAAACTAATTTATCTTAAACTAACTAACTAAATCTATAGTTGGACTAATCATTCATAAATGAACGTCTAATCTTTTAAATAGAACTTAACTTTACAAATAAAATAAAATTTAAAAACTATCAATTAAAACATGAAATTAAACTAGCATTACTAAAGCAATATATATAAAATTTAAACAACATAACTTTAACAAATTACAATTTAAACTAATTAAAAAACTAAATACTAACACCCTTACTAAAATATAGCTTAATAATAATAAAACTAATAAATAAACTCACTAACATCCTAGTCTAATATAACTTATTACTATCCTACACTCTACTCTACCCTAACCATCCTACTAGGCCACCAGCTAAGCTGATTTGACCCCCCCCCCAGACCCCATGCAAATCTAGGCTCTTCCATCAAAGGTATGTTGAAGTCATGGAGGAGGTAAAGCCTTTTTTTTTTTTAACATACTTCAACTTGCAACTTTAATACAAAACCCAAAAGCTTAAGCCAACATCCAAAATTATTTCATGTCATGACATAGCCCTCTCCACACATCTTCCCACACAGCCCAAGGTAGAGGAAACACAACCCAAGAGGTGGGCACGTGAACAAAGACAAGAAATGGAGTTTAAAAAAGGATATGACCACCACAATTCATCTTCCAACATAAATGTCACCTTCCCAAACTGGCTGCTATAAATGGAGGAGGATGGGGATGGGACAAGGTGGCAAGATGACGTTACCCTCCCATCAAACCACCTTGACTTAAGACAAGACAAAATACCTTTTTAAAACAAGTTTAAACTGATATCTAAGGCCAAGGAGTAAGCAATAAATTCATAAAGTTTATAGGTAAGAGCATAAGATATGAAGGTAGTCCTCTAGGATAAGCATTAAATTGCTTATAACTAAATTAGATATTATTCACATTAGAAATATATATATATATATATATTTATATAGAAAATAAAAGGAATATTCTTTGTCTCAATAAGAGAATAAATTATTTCTCCATACAATTTCCAGCATCCTATAGGTGGATGTTTTGGAAATTTTCTCTTAGGGATGGTATGAAAACTTAATTTAATCCTCTTTAAGTTGGATCAAAATTTGAAGAGCTAACATATTGCAATTATTATTCCAAGTTAATTCTTAAAATTTCTTATGGCTTCCAAAACTAATAGAGCATCTCTTAAATCTATTAGATGATTAAGGTAGGATTCAATACAATTTCTATCACATCTAAAATAGATTGATTCAAGGACTAAATTCATCATTAATTTCCTTTTTAGGCAAATCTACAATGACTTGATACAACCATAACCTATCAAGAGTTTGAATTATTCATTTCATTCAATAGTGCAATACTTTATCATTTGGATCTAACAATCATAAAAAGTGAATCTGCATGCATGATCATAGTTTTTGTTTTCAACATTTATGAAAGCTTAGAATTTTGTCAAATTTAACATCATCAATTCCTTCCTATTTGGTTTCCTACTCCAATAGTCTAAGTTACTCATGATAAGATATTACAATGATAGTGTGAGTTACTCATTGGACTAAGTATAGTTTAGGATGATAATTCATATAACAATCAACATAAAACTTAATGCAGTCGATAAGCAATCCATGGAAAGGTTAAAGATAACTAACTGATTTATGCTTTAAAAATTTAAGGAGATACAAAATCTCTTAGTCCAATTGATTCGTTCAAAGGAAATTTAACAAAGAAGAGATAATTTGAGTTCTCAAGGTAGGAATCCTAATTCATCTAATACTTATAGATCAACTTGGGAATTTCATTCTATCAAATTGTTCTTCCTTAACAATTTAAAAACTTGAAATATCAAAATTCATGACATTATCCATTATTCTTATTTATTTTTTTAATGTGCAACCATATTAAATTTAATACACAATTAAATCACATAATAACCAAATATGCTCAACACCAATTTTATTGGCAAACCTGATTCAAAGGCTCAGCTAGGAAAGAATCAGGAAGAAAACTCGGCTCCGTTACCATTTCCAATAAGGTTTAAAATACAAATTACAATAGGATCTCAATCCCAAATTTCAACAATTAAATCAAATTTTTCCTCATGATAAAAATCAAGGAATTTGTAATGTTTTTTGAATCTCATTTCAAGAACCATGGAGGAAACCAATATCTGATCGGGTGAAAACCAAGCAAAACCAAAAGAAAATCAAACATGCATAATCATACATGGTTTACACAATAGGATTTACAATGAATCAAGACTAGGGAAAGGTGGATTCTTCCAACAGGAGAAGTCAAGCACAACGCCAATTTAGATGCCCAAACGGGGCTAATAACCAAGAACTCTCGTTCTTTCATTTAAACATGCCATACTCATACCAGGTTTGTGCTGATGGGTAGGGGCCCATAACACCCTACCCTTTATCCCTCTTCTCATCCTGAGAAGAGACTCTACGCTGGTTGGAGTCCAACTAAACAGACCTCTCCCAAAATTGGTCACTTCTACCCTCTCCAAGGGTGAGTAATACCAAAACACCCATGCAAGGAAAAAACTCAAAAATTGCAAACATAAACAAGAAAGGAAAACAACCAAAATAACATGGTTTTCAAATCTTCCCAACATACCCACAACCATACAACAGTGAAACAACAACAAGGTAACATGAACATGAAATAAAACATAAAAACTGAAATAAGGGAGATGAAAATTTCATACCTTCACAAAGAGGTAATGGCAACGAACAAGTTTGAGTAGAGTATCCATTTCCTTCCTTCAACCTTAAAGAATTCCCCTCTAAATGTAGAGATTGGGTAACAACATCCACCAATCCAAGAAGGGCCTCTAAATAAGCCTCTAACTCAACCACCCAAAAGGAGCAATAATTATTTCCACCCACTAGCAATTCTAGAAACTCCTAACTCAACCTACACTATGGTTAAACCCTAAGTGGAGATGAGGTGAGGTAACTCAAGATAACCATGGTCAATTTTCGCACAAAGGCAAAAAGCGACATTTTGAGTGACCTCAAAAGTCAAAAAAAGGGGCTTAGGGGTTGGAAAAGACCCCTAACCCATACCCATACCCTTTGGTTAGAATAATAACATGTTTAAATGCCTTAGGAAAGAGGTTTAGAGTCAAATAAAATCTAGGAATAAAATAGGTCCATCTAACTACTCTAACTTGCAAATTAAGCACTAATCTAGATTAGGGATGACTAACCTTAATTAAGAACCTAATAGAAAACTGACACTAACTTAAACCAACTTGGTCCAAAGGTTAAACAATTAACTCTAAATAGCACACCGAAGCACATAAACATTTTACGAGTGTCAAGCGACCGTGAAAGAGCATAATTATGAACATTAACATTCACTGAACAAAGAAGATACATACATATATCTCACAATACAATATGTGAATTACAAACAACAAGGCTTCCAAAAATTAGCACAAAGAGATTAGTTCTGTTCCTCCGTAGGGTTTCTTGGCTAAATATCTGCACACTCATTGCACACATCAGTAGTCCTGTAAAATCACATGTACATAAATGTATACATATTCAGAAATTCACATAAATTAAAACATACATCAATAAGGGTTTCTTTATCCTACTTAATTCTTAATCATTTAAAATCTCTTAAATCAAAGTCTCAATCCTACATTTACTGATTTCATCAACATACATATACATGAAACATTAAATGAAAATCATCAAATATATCTGAAAATAACATCACACAACATGAAATAATAAAATATGTTCTAAGCATCAGATAATGTCTCAACATCTCGAGTTGTGAATATCAAAAAATAATAGTAATGCATCACTATGCTACAATGGGTCGGGGCAAGGCCTCACATCCTCCCCCACTAGACATGAAATTCCTCCTAGAGTTCATAAAAAAGGTACGAGTACTGAGATCACATCTGCACTATATCCTCCCATGAAGTCGTGACCTCATCATAACAATCCCATTGGACCCTAACCTGGTCCAGATCTCGGCCTGGAAGTGCTAGCGTCCATCGGGTAATAATGCGGATAGGCTCTAGTGCTAGCTATCCACCTGACTCCACCTTTAAAGAATCCCAATCTATAATATGAGACTCATCATAAATGTATCCTCTAAGTACTTAAATATGAAACACATCGTGGATGCATGAAAGGCTAGGTGGAAAATCTAAATGGTATGCAATAGGTCCTATCCTCTCAAGGATCTTGAACGGCCCAACAAACTGGGGTGCCAACTTAGAGCCCTTTCCGAAATGAATCAAACTCTTGTGTGGTCACACCCTCAGGAACACTCTATCTCCAACCTGATACTCTCAATCTTTACTCTTCGCATCTGCATACTTCTTCTGCCTATCCTGTACCTCTCTCAGGTGTTGTCAAATCAGGGTCACCTACTGCTCCATCTCCTTTACTAATTGGGGACCAATAGATACCCGATCGTTGATCTTGTCCCAACTCAAGGGTGTCCTACACGGTCTCCCATATAAGGCCTCATAAGGTGGCATACCTATGGAAGAATGATGCCCATTGTTATAGGAAAACTTGGCAAGATGATGGTATTCCTCCCATTTGTCCTGATGGTAAATCACATACATACGAAGCATGTCCTCCAAAACCTGATTCACTCGCTCAGTCTGGCCATCGGTCTGAGGATGGTACGCTATACTAAAATTGAGCTTAGTGCCCAAAGTCGACTGCAACTCTCTCCAAAATGAAGAAGTGAACAAAGAGTCTCTATCAGAGATGATCTTACGGGGAACACCATGAAGTCTAACAATGTCTCGCAAGAACACCTGAGCTATGTCTCATGCTGTGAATGTAGTACGCATGGGTGAGAAATGGGAAACCTTGGTCAATGTGTCAACTATCACCAAAATGGCATCATGGTGATGAGATGACATAGGAAGACCAACAATAAAATCCATATATATAGTGTCCCATTTCCACACTACAATCTCATGTGGTTGGAGAAGCCCGCTA
This sequence comes from Cupressus sempervirens, assembly GCA_028749045.1. Taxonomy (NCBI): domain Eukaryota; kingdom Viridiplantae; phylum Streptophyta; class Pinopsida; order Cupressales; family Cupressaceae; genus Cupressus; species Cupressus sempervirens. The sequence goes on along the minus strand of CM053790.1, from coordinate 89,650,815 downwards.
GGATGATGGTGCTCCGCCTTCACCCTCTAGCACTCGAGGCATCTTGCAACTATGCTAGCAATCTACACTCTCATGCTTGGCCAATGATACAACTGCCTCAAATCTATATGTAGCTTCTTAACATCAGGGTGTGCTGCATAAGGTGCTCTGTGAGCCTCAAGTACAATAAGCTCATGCAAACCCCCAATGGAAGGTACATACATACATCCCCTATGCCACAAAAGTCCATCAAACTCCAAAGAATACTCTACAAAATTCCCTTCCAAGGGTCTCTGAGAATGTACTAACTTACTTACTTCTGAATAAAGCTCATCAGCTGGTAAGTGCTGCAAGATTCGCTCTCTCAAGTTAGTGCAAGTAGTCACAGATGAAAGCTCATGGTGCCTTCTACTTAAGGCATCTAAAATCACATTCTCCTTTCCCTTGATGTAATGTACATCAAAATCATACTCACACAGAAACTCCATCCACCTTCTTTGCCTAGCATTAAGGTTCGGCTGAGAAAATATGTACTGCAAGCTCTGGTGATCAGAATGAAGCTCAAATCTATGACCCAGAAGGAAATGTCGCCATCTCACCAAGGCATGAACCACTGCCGCTAGTTCTAGGTCATGAGTAGGATAATTGAGTTCATGAGTCCTCAACTTCCTAGACTCAAAAGAAATAGGTCACCCTTCCTGCATAAGGACTGCTCCTAAACCATCTAAAGATGCATCGGTGCACACCACAAAATCTACAACAGGATCTGGTATTGCAAGAATCAGTGCACTCGTGAGGGCTCTCTTGAGCTCTTCAAAAGCTCTACCACACTTCTCTATCCACTCCTACTTCTTCCCCTTCCTCTGAAGAGAAGTGATGGGGTGTGCCAATCTAGAGAATCCTAAAATTAAGCGTCGGTAATAACCTGCTAGCCCCATAAAGCTCCTCACTTCAGTAACACTAGTGGGTGCTGGCCAATCCATGATAGCCCTGATCTTTGATGGGTCTACTGAGACACCATCACCTAATATGACATGACCCAAATAATGTATCTCGAGTCTAAAGAATGCACACTTCAACAAGCTACCAAACAACTAATTCTCTCTTAACTTTTGCAATACCTATCTCAGGTGCTCTTCATGCTCTCTCTCATCATGAGAATAAATCAGAATGTCATCAAGAAACACAACCACAAACTTATCCAAAAAGGTATGAAATACTCCATTCATGAGGCTCATGAATACAACTGGAGCATTCGTAAGGCCAAAAGGTATCACGGTGAACTCGTAGTGGCCATACCTAGTATGAAAAGTTGTCTTGGGGATATCACTATCCACAATCCTCAACTGATGGTAACCTAACTTTAGGTCAATCTTTGAAAATACTCGGCCACCCTACAACTGATCAAAGAGATCATCGATTTTGGGAAGAGGATATTGATTCTTGATGGTTACTTTGTTCAATTGCCAATAATCAATACAAAACCTAAGTGATCCATCCTTCTTCTTGACAAAGATCACCAGTGCACCCCAAGGTGACACACTAGGTCGAATATGCCCCTTCTCTAAGAGTTCCTCAAACTGAACCTTTAGCTCACTAAGCTCATGAGTAGTCATCTTGTATGGTGCTCTTGAAACTAGCTCGGCTCCTGGTACTAGGTCTATGTGAAAATCCACTGCTCGCGGTGGAGGCATACCAAGAAGCTCTAAAGGAAACACATTTGAAAACTCCCAAAGGATTGGAAAATCATCAAGGGATGGCTCCCTCTTTGAATCTTCCTCACTATCACTAATAGTGATAGAAAACAACTGACAACCCTTTCGCATGCACTGTCTAAGCTGCATAGCAGAAATCATATGAAGGGAAACTGGCCTCTTCACTCTGAAGATCTCCCTAGAGATACCATCGTCATCCACACATTCCACCCTCTTCTGTCGACAATCCATCTTGGCACTGTGGGCATAAAGCCAATCCATGCCAAGAAAAATATCATAAGAACCTAGAGGGGTAATGTGTAGATCAATCCTAGTGGACCTGTCTCCAATCTACATCTAACAACTCCGCACCATGGAACTAACTGACACTCTGGCTCCTGAGGCTAACTCTACCTCCCAACTAACATCCTGTCTAACTGCCACTAGCCTACAATGCTCCACCACAAATGGAGATATAAAAAAGTCAGTAGCCCCAGAATCAAATAAAACTGCAACCATACAGCCCTGTATAATACCTGTAGCCTCGATAACTATGGCTTGATGCTTAGCCTGGCAATTGTCAACCACTGCAAAAACTCTATGGGATCTACCCATGTCACCAACTGTTGGCTCTGAAAAGGCTCGGCTCTGACCATTGGATGCCTATCCCTGCAGACACTCCCTAGCTATATGACCCATTCCACCTCAAGTGTAGCATGGTCTGCGAGTATAAGATCGTGCACCCTATGACCTAGACTGCTGTGGGCCTCCTAACCTACTAGATCCACTGAATCCTCCCTTAGAAGACTGCTGAGTCTTCACTGACTGTGACTATGGGGCCTGTACTTTCTGATCCTGCTTAGGACCTTGTGACTGCCACTACTTGGGCTTAGAGCCCTAATAACCCTAAGAAGGTTTTTGCTACTACTGCTGGGGTTTTGGCTGCTGAGACTGCTAGCCCCTAGAGGACCCTGCTATATAGTTCTAATTCCCTTTCCAAGGGGGTTTTTTCTGGGAGGAGTTTTGGTTTTGGGACCGATCCTGTGACTCCTGCCTACCTCGAGTATCCTCAGCAACTAGTGCTATCTCCACTGCCTATCTAAAGGTGGTAGGGAATGCCATCCTAACTAGGCCTTGAAGAGAGAAATTCAAACCCATGATAAAGCGATGCACCCGTAGTTTCTTGTCCTTCATGTATTCCACATAAGGAAGGAGCTCGAGAAACCTACTCTTGTACTAAGCCACTGTAAGGCCTCTCTAATAAAGAGAATGGAACTCCTCTATCTATTTCTGTTAGAAATGGTTTGACAAGTACCTCTCTTGAAATCTTTCTAGGAAAGATTCACATGTGAGGGTGTCCATCCTCACTCCACCTATGATCTCCTCCTGATGCCACCAGTTGGAGGCATCCCCTCTCAACTGGTGAACTGCTAGGCGTGCTTTTAGATTACTCCCATAAGGGCATAACCCAAAGCACCACTGTAGGCTCTGCAACCATGCCTTTGCTACTGAACCCTCAGTGGTACCGATAAACAATGGTGGCCCAAGTCGAATCAATTCCCTGATGTCATCTCCTACATGTCTAGGAGGTCTGTCAAAAGGGGGTCCTCTCTGGTTTATGGACTCTTCCTAATGTTCACCCTGACCCTCTAACTGCCTCGGTGGGGTGCTCCTAGTCCTCTCTCTGACTCTGGGCCCGCCTCCTTCGGGTCCCTCTGCTTCCACTACTGGAATTTGCTAAACTGGCTAAACTATAGGTACTACTCTTTGTTGAACTGTGTTGATCAAAGTCTGAAGTGCATCTATAATGTCTTGGTTTGGGTTTGGTGGTGGCAGAGGTGGAGGTGGTGGTAGAGGAGGTGGTCCATCCTCCTGTCCCGCTCTACCACCCCTAGCCCTACGACCTCTACCTCGCCGACTACGAGTAATAGGTGACATCTACACAATTAAAAGTTTGAGTTAAGTTTAGGAAGCACAATGGTTTAAGGTTCCTAGCGTTGAAACATAGGCTCTGATACCAAAATGTCATGCCCAAACTACGAGGGCAAAAAACACACAAATTTTTTTTTTTTTTTTAAATAATAATTTAATTGCTCTAAGTTTGAAATGATTGATTACAATTTAAGAAAAGTTTCTCTACAACATCCTTAGTTTAAAAACTTTTGTGGAGGAATACAGCATCAGGATTCTAAAGTACATTGTTATTAGATTGATATAAATGTTTAATAATTCGTTATTAAATTTCTTAAACAATCATGCGAAAATTATTTTAATAACAATCTGAAGAAGATTGGGTTTAGATTATTTGAATAACTTAAGCTATAAGGACACTAATTAAACAAATTTTCAAAGATACTATTAATACCAACATTTCTTAAATCTCCAACTTAGCTTAATTTTAAACAAAAATTTAATCGAATATAAATTAAATCTAAACTAAATTTAATAATAATTTCATATTAAACTAATTTATCTTAAACTAACTAACTAAATCTATAGTTGATCTAATCATTCATAAATGAACGTCTAATCTTTTAAATAGAACTTAACTTTACAAATAAAATAAAATTTAAAAACTATCAATTAAAACATGAAATTAAACTAGCATTACTAAAGCAATATATATAAAATTTAAAAAACATAACTTTAATAAATTAAAATTTAAACTAATTAAAAAACTAAATACTAACACCCTTACTAAAATATAGCTTAATAATAATAAAACTAATAAATAAACTCAATAACATTCTAGTCTAATCTAACTTATTACTATCCTACACTCTACTCTACCCTAACCATCCTACTAGGCCACTAGCTAAGCTGATTTGACACCCCACCTCCCCCCCCCCTACACCTCCCCCTAGACCCCATGCAAATCCAGGCTCTTACATCAAAGGTACATTGAAGTCATGGAGGAGGTAAAGTTTTTTTGTTTTTGAACATACTTCAACTTGCAACTTTAATACAAAACCCAAAAGCTTAAACCAACATCCAAAATTATGTCATGTCATGACATAGCCCTCTCCACACATCTTCCCACACAGCCAAAGGTAGAGGAAATACAACCCAAGAGGTGGGCACGTGAACAGAGACAAGAAAGGGAGTTTAAAAAAGGAGATGACCACCACAATTCATCTTCCAACATAAATGTCACCTTCCCAAACTGGCCGCTAGAAATGGAGGAGGATGGGGATGGGACAAGGTGGCAGGATGATGTCACCATCCCATCAAACCACCTTGACTTAAGACAAGACAAAATACCCTTTTAAAACAAGTTTAAACTGAGGTCCAAGGCCAAGGAGTAAGCAATAAATTCATAAAGTTTATAGGTAAGAGTATAAGATATGAAGGTAGTCTTCTAGGATAAGCATTAAATTGCTTATAACTAAATTAGATATTATTCACATTAGAAATATATATATATATATATATTTTTATATAGAAAACAAAAGGAATATTCTCTATCTCAATAAGAGAATAAATTATTTCTCCATACAATTTCCAGCATCCTATAGGTGGATGTTTTGGAAATTTTCTCTTAGGGATTGTATGAAAAGTTAATTTAATCCTCTTTAAGTTGGATCAAAATTTGAAGAGCTAACATATTGCAATTATCATCCCAAGTTAATTCTTAAAATTTCTTATGGCTTACAAAACTAATAGAGCATCTCTTAAATCTATTAGATGATTAAGGTAGGATTCAATACAATTTCTATCACATCTAAAATAGACTGATTCAAGGACTAAATTTGTCATTAATTTCCTTTTTAGGAAAATCTATAATGACTTGATACAACCATAACCTATCAAGAGTTTGAATTATTCATTTCATTCAATAGTGCAATACTTTATCATTTGGATCTAACAATCATAAAAGGTGAATCTGCATGCATGATCATAGTTTTCGTTTTCAACATTTATGAAAGCTTGGAATTTTGTCAAATTTAACATCATCAATTCCTTCCTATTTGGTTTCCTACTCCAATAGTCTAAGTTCCTCATGATAAGATATTACAATGATAGTGTGAGTTACTCATTGGACTAAGTATAGTTTAGGATGATAATTCATATAACAATCAACATAAAATTTAATGCAGCCGATAAGCAATCCATGGCAAGGTTAAAGATAACTAACTGATTTATGCTTTAAAAATTTAAGGAGATACAAAATCTCTTAGTCCAATTGATTCGTTCAAAGGAAATTTAACAAAGAAGAGATAATTTGAGTTCTCAAGGTAGGAATCCTAATTCATCTAATACTTATACATCAACTTGGAAATTTCATTCTATCAAATTGTTCTTCCTTAACAATTTAAAAACTTGAAATATCACAATTCATGACATTATCCATTATTCTTTTTTTTTTTTTTAATGTGCAACCATATTAAATTTAATACACAATTAAATCACATGATAACCAAATATGCTCAACACCAATTTTATTGGCAAACCTGATTCAAAGGCTCAGCTAGGAAAGAATCAGGAAGAAAACCCGGCTTTGTTGCCATTTACAATAAGGTTTAAAATACATTTTACAATAGGATCTCAATCCCAAATTTCAACAATTAAATCAAATTTTTCCTCATGATCAAAATCAAGGAATTTTTAATGTTTTCTAAATCTCATTTCAAGAACCATGGATGAAACCAATATCTGATCGGGTGAAAACCAAGCAAAACCAAAAGAAAATCAAACATGCATAATCATACATGGTTTACACAATAGGATTCAAAATGAATCAAGACTAGGGAAAGGTGGATTCTTCCAACAGGAGAAGTCAAGCACAACACCAATTTAGATGCCGAATCGGGGCTAATAACCAAGAACTCCCATTCTTTCATTTAAACATGCCATACTCATACCAGGTTTGTGCTGATGGGTAGGGGCCCATAACACCCTACCCTTTATCCCTCTTCTCATCTTGAGAAGAGACTCTACATTAGTTGGAGTCCAACTAAATAGACCTCTCCCAAAATTGGTCACTTCTGCCCTCTCCAAGGGTGAGTAATACCAAAACACCCATGCAAGAAAAAAACTCAAAAATTGCAAACATAAACAAGAAAGGAAAACAACCAAAATGACATGGTTTTCAAATCTTCCCAACATACCCACAACCATACAACAGTGAAAAAACAACAAGGTAACATGAACATGAAACAAAACATAAAAACTGAAATAAGGGAGATGAGAATTTCCTACCTTCACAAAGAGGTAATGGCAATGAACAAGTTTGAGTAGAGTATCCCTTTCCTTCCTTCAACCTTCAAGAATTCCTCTCTAAATGTAGAGATTGGGTAAAAACCTCCACCAGTCCAAGAAGGGCCTCTAAATAAGCCTCTAACTCAACCACCCAAAAGGAGCAATAACTATTTCCACCCACTAGCAATTCTAGAAACTCCTAACTCAACCTACACTATGGCTAAACCCTAAGTGGAGATGAGGTGAGGTAACTCAAGATAACCATGGTCAATTTTCGCACAAAGGAAAAAAGGGACTTTTTGAGTGACCTCAAAAGTCGAAAAAAGGGGCTTAGGGGTTGGAAAAGACCCCTAAACCATACCCATACCCTTTGGTTAGAATAATAACATGTTTAAAAGCCTTAGGAAAGAGGTTTAGAGTCAAATAAAATGTAGGAATAAAATAGGTCCATCTAACTAATCTAACTTGCAAATTAAGCAATAATCCAGATTAGGGATTACTAACCTTAATTAAGAACCTAATAGAAAACTAACACTAACTTAAACCAACTTGGTCCAAAGGTTAAACAATTAACCCTAAATAGCACACTGAAGCACATAAACATTTTACAAGTGTCAAGCGACCGTGAAAGAACATAATTACTTACATTAGCATTCACTGAACAAAGAAGATACATACATATATCTCACAATACTATACGTGAATTACGAACAACAAGGCTTTCAAAAATTAGCACAAAGAGATCAATTATGTTCCTTCGTAGGGTTTCTCGGCTAAATATCTGCACACTCATTGCACACATCAGTAGTCCCGTAAAATCACATGTACATAAATGTATACGTATTCAGAAATTCACATAAATTGAAACATACATCAATAAGGGTTTCTCTATCCTACTTAATTCTTAATCATTTAAAATATCTTAAATCAAAGTCTCAATCCTACATTTACTGATTTCATCAACATACATATACATGAAACATTAAATGACAATCATCAAATATATCTGAAAATAACATCACACAACATGAAATAATAAAATATGTTCTGAGCATCAGATAATGTCTCGACATCTCGAGTCGTGAATATCAAAAAATAATAGTAATGCATCACTATGCTACGATGGGTCGGGGCGAGGCCTCACATCAATCTAGTAAAACCTAATTTTGTAAATGTTAAGTTCCATAGTTTCAGATCCTAACTCAAAAAGTAAATTCCACATCCTAATTATAATTTCCTAATTAAAAAATAAATTTTAAATGTTGATCCTTAATCTTATTCTTACTCAGAACCTTAAACATGTAGTAACCCTAATCATCATTCAATGATCTAGGATTAACATTTAGCGTTTAACATTTATGATTATGGTTTGATATTAAGTACATCATCATGGATTGTATTAAGTTTTAAATTATAATTACATAGACTTAGAATATAGGGATAGGGTTAGGAATAGGATTTTAAAAAATTGAGATTACCTCGTTTAACATTTGGGATTAAAATGAACTAGGGTTTAGTATTTAGGATTATAAGAGTTTAACACTTATGATTAAGATTATAATTATGATTTAGCACTTACAATTAGGGTTCATGTTTATGGTTTATAGTTAGTTTTGGAACTAAAATAAGAAAGGTAAACTTGTAAAAGGGGAGGAGGGTGGGGGGATGGGGGGGGGGGGAAGGGGGGATGAATCAATAGTTTAAAATTGGACCCATAAAACTTTCAATCCACATCCATCTTATGCATTCAATGAGTAAACTAAAATAACATGTAAACATATAAGAAACTACACACACATATAAAACCATCTATAATTACCCTAAAACCCTCTAGTGAGAATGTACAACTGGGGTGTGGATGACAGCCAAAAAATTCACTACTACAATAATGAAGTGTATCCAATGAAGGTTATAATGTTTTGACCATGAAACATGATCTACCCTATGAAAGTTTTATCCTATTAAAGGCTTACAAATATTGTTAGCTCTCACCTTGTTAGAGGATTTAGACACCCTATTAGAAATGTGCTTGGTTAAAGGAATTTAATTCACAATTAAGTAAGCACCTTGTTAGAGGATTTCATATAACCTATTAGGGCTACTTTGTTAAGAAATTTTTACTAAAATCACCTGTTAGAATAGCTTATCTTTGATCTTGTGGTTAGTACTTGATTGCGTGATAAAAGATCATGTCTAAACTTATGTATCTTTGATCCTGCTTGATCAGATGTCTCTTTGTTGTATGTTTTTCCTTTCCTTTGTTCTGTTTTAACTAATTCTATAATGCATTATTACTTCATACCTTCTAAATCACCATGAATGCTCTATTTGCACATGAAAACTTCTATTTTCACTCTTTCAATCCCTTACATGCTAATAGAGAGTTTAGGATTTCATCCTCCTTAAGAAGACTTCGGTGACTTGGGGGTAGGTATGAATCTACTACTGAGATTCATTAATTTTTCCACTTAATCCTTCTCATTTTTTGATTGATTGCATATAATTACATAAGTAATCCAACTTGAGATTCATTTTTATATCCAAAATATCATAATTCATCGTTAAGTTGGCTCAAAAATGGTTTACATAGTTGTTTGTGCCTTTATGAACAAATATGTCAAAATTATGTCACTTGGCATCTGAAGTCTCTAAAGCTTGGCATACACTTATCTTTTTGCTATAACTCAACATCTGTATTGCTCAACATCTACTATTTACTTGGCAACTAAATCACTCGACATAGTCTATCTTCTCAAGACTTGAGTGACTCAGCACATGAGTGGCTTGGCACTCACTATGACTCAGCATGTTCTAATATATACATGTTGTGCTCAGCATATGCTACTTTTTCAGCATGAACTAAGTAAATAAGTTAAGTGTGTTGACACTCATTTGTCAAAACCTGTCTAAGAACAATAATCTCCCCCTTTGACATGAGTGTCAAAAATAATTGAGTATGCATTAAGATCCTTATGCTTATGAGCATAACATTTCTATAACATGGCTTAAATACAAAACTTCAAAAATGTCAAAATTTTGTAATAACTTGTATACCTCAAAATTTTATAACTCCCCTCTAAATTAAATTGTCTTTTCTATATCCAAAATTTTTTATGACTACTAGGTAAATATGTCTCTACTAATACACTTTGACTTCATGTTTTTTTCTTCTGATACTCTTTCATCTAATACTTCTGATATGTTTTGATGTTTTCTCTCCCTTACTCTGTATACCTCAAAATTCTTATTCTTTATTACTTGCGAAAGACTTATGGACATCCAATATTATCTTAAGAGATGCATCCCAATTTTCACATGTGGCATCCAATGCCTTTATTTAAATTGCAAGCTTAACAACAAGGTGGACTAGACCATCTAAGGTAGAAAGATTTGTGTATTTCTTCATTAGGGTTTTACCATAGCCTAGTTCCTTATGCAAAATTTACATATGGGGGGTGCAGGTTGCCTAGATGCCAGTCAATTTGGCTCTTATGTTAGCCTCATCTAGTATCAATATAGATAACTAACTTTATGTTTGAAGCAATGTCCTAAAATGCTTCTCACTCTAAGCTAGATTCGTAGGTAGTTTGGCACCTGATGAAGTAATTTGGCTTTCCAAGCTCAAGATGTGACTTTTGGTCTTTTGGGTAAAGAGTGAGGGATTGCACAATTTAGTGTATAATGAGAATATGTTCTCAAGTGCCTTTTTCACATCCTCAACCTTAATTGCTAATGCAACTTGTGTTAGTGCTATATAACTTGATATCTTTTAATTTGCTTTGCTTTGAAACTTCTTTTCTGAGTGTTCAAGTAATTTGGCATTTGTATCTAGGTCTTAAGTACTGACCTTCTCCACTATGCCTATTAGCTATTCCATTAGTGGCTTGGTCTCATCAGAAGTTGGCAAACTAAATGCATCTAAAAAGATCTCTTTGATATCTTGTAGTGTCTACTTCTAAATGTGCTTCCTTCTAAGCATTTCTTGATGATTTTTCATTGCTAGGGCTTGATGTAGTATGCCCATCTATTATATGGTAATTGTATCATAGTCATACTTTGGAAAAATGATTTCTTCATCAAGTCTCACATCTCCATACTATATAAATTCTTTTTCCTTTGATGAATTTGGGCTCAACCCTAAGATCTATAATGGAGTTGCATCTATGCTCAACTTTTGAAGAGTGGTAGTGGAAGGAGTACTAGATGTTGATAAGGTTACCAGGGCTTGGATGGATATTTTCTCCTTCATTCTGAGTGTCTTATCTATATCTTTAGGCTTTCCCTATTCTATCACAATGACTTCACTTGCACCTTGATGTTGTGTTGTAAGTGTAGATAAGTCTAGCTGACCTATTTCTTGTTGTTCTATAGTAGCAATTTGTGTTTCCATTGTGTTCTTCTCTACTATATCAACCTTGGAAATTGTATCAACTTTTTTAGATGTATCTTCTAGTATTTAGACCAAAGGTTATACATTAGAGACTCCAGAGATGATAGAAGGTGGTTCTTGTGGATTCATTGTTTCCCTTGGAGTATCATTTGATGACTTTTGTAGCTCATCCACACTGAACAAAATAGGATTATCAAAAAGGTTGGCCTCCAGTGTAGACTAATCCAATATCTTATTCAAATCATCCTCATTAAGGGGATTGATGTTTTGAGTTGATAGATGAGAAACATCCTTGACAATTACTATTTTAGTGGTCTCACTTGTGACATATTGAGGACTAACACTTGGTAATTGTGTGTCTTGCACACTCTATTCTTCCTATTGTTTCTTTGGCTTAGCTATTGCCTTGTCATCTATGCTCATTTTAGTTTCACCCTCAAAAGTTCCATTTTGGTCATCATTCTTTACTTCAATGAGTTATGGTTCTTCTTCCTTCATTATGGTCAACCCATAAGTAAGTTTCCACATCTATGTGGAATTTTTAACAACATCCTCAATTTTGTTTTACAAAATGCTAAAGGTTCTTTATTTAGGTGTGAACCTAACTGCATATTTCTTTATAGCCTTAGCAATCTATGCCTTAGTTAGTTCTGGCATCACTTGGGCTAGAGATGTTTCTTTAAGTTGTTTCTCCAAGTCGAGAAAATAGTGCCATTTTTTCTCAACTCTGTCATATAGGCTCTTTTGATTGAGTTTGCAATCTCTAGTGGAGTGGTCTTGAATTTTTCTATCATGGCATTTATGGCTTCTTCCACTTGGTTCTTTTCTACTTTACCAAGATTGTCAAAATCTACATGTGTAAATCCTAATAGGTCTGCACTATTCTTAACATTTCCACATGAATTTTAAGGGTGTGAAAGAGGATTACAACTCACCACTTTGAATTATCTATTTTTATTTAATTCTATTTTTTCTTCATTAGACTTGGCTTGTACCACATACTTCCTTCTTGGCCTTTTTGGCACTTGACCTCCTTATTTTTCTTGTTTGGTCTTTTCTTTAGCCTCTTGTGTAGTTGCATATGTACTACCTCTTTAAATAGGTGCAATAGGCTTGGGCTATCTTGGCTTAGGTACCTTCTTATCTTTAGTCACTGGTTAGGCATTAGCCTTCCTCTTCTTTGGCCCAATAGGAGTAGGTGCTTCCTTGGCTTCTTCTCCCTTGGCACCTTTAGTTTCCTCCTCTTCCCAATCTTCTGTCATGCCTTGTATCAAAGCTAGTGGTTCTTATGTTTGGGTTTTTTCTTCCTCTTCATCCTCCTCCTCTTCTTCTTCTTCCTACTTGGCACCCTCTCCAAATTTTGCTTTCAACTTTTTCATTATCTTCTCCTTTTTCTTCATGGCAGAGGCAATCTTCAATTCCATGGTAATTTTGAATTTTTTCATTTCATAATTGCCAAATATCTTTACACTTTTATCTACATGTCTTCTAATAGTAAAGAAGTAATAGCTACAAAGGCCTCATCCACATTGATTTCATAACCTAATGTTCTCAACCATCTCACCCTTGGTGTAGCATCTTGTAAAAAGGTGTAGTCAGCATCCACAAGAAAAAATACATCATCATAGTCTTTCTCTACTAGTGACACTGGTATTCTCAACCTCTTCTTCATTGACTATTTGAAATCTTCAGAGTAGCTAGTCATCATAGATTCAAAGTTCTCACCTAAGTGCTCAATGTATTAATCAATTTACACAGCTACTGATCTATTTATTTTTCATCCCATAGTAAAAAATGAAGGGAATGTGTTTTTGAACATAAAAAAAATGGATATTAATATGGAACCAAATTTACATTGTACACTCTTGGTTTTCCTTATTGCTCCAAGGTTCTCCATCAATTGTTGCAATTGTGGCTCTCCTAGATCATATGTATGATCTTTCTTGACAATCTTGTATGAAATACCCACAACTATATAGGGCACACTATTTAATCTACTAGATTGGTAAAACTTGTGTGATATAACCCTTACAACAAAGTCTATCAGAGGATCAATGATTGTGTCAATTGTCATGCCTCTCTTGTTCTAGATAGCTCCATTATTTTTCTCAATCACCTCCTTTGAGTCACTTCTTAGTGTCTTAGGCTGATCTATGGTTGGGTAAACAATAACTCTATTGAATATCCTCTAAGAAATTTTAATAGGTCCATTGTCTAACCATAATGAACCATCATGACTTTGGCTAAGCACTATCTTGATGCACTCTATCTTGAATACATTTGGAAAGTCTAGGGCTTGTGTCAATTCCTTCCCCTCAATGATTTTGAATTCTTCTTTCAACAAATCATTATCATAGAGTCTACCATATTCTTCCCTAATCTCCACATCACCAATGCTTCCTATCTTATAGTTGTAGCATTTTCTTAAATCATACACCATTATCACATTCAATGGAATCATCTATAATGCATGAAAAGGGTCTTTCTTGTAAGGAATATTAGGAATATATTGGAAAATAGATTGCTTAACTTTGTTACTCACTAAGTGAACATTCAAAACTTTCTTTCCCTGTACATTCTTCAAACTCAATGCCATAATGAGAAACTAGGGTTTACAAAATTTAGACTACATAGCTCAACTCTTGATGAACACCTTATGAAAATATAACAAAATGATGTAGGATCATTGCTAAAATTGTCTACAACTACTTTGGATGGATTTCTTGATCATCTTCTGCTTTGTTCACTCTTTCTTGAATTTAAAGTGATGTGAAATGAGCTGAAAATTGATAAAATACCCTTTGAAACTTTGCAATAAATGTTGGGTTCTTACACAGCTATAAGCTTGGCATAAACCAATTTCAAGCTCACTAAGAAACCACTAACATTTCAACGACTCAACAACCACTATAACTTCAGCATTAACTAGCTAGTTTTTTAGCTCAAAATCTTCTAGCATTACACTTTGACATAGATAGCAAATATTTCATGTTCATAAACAACATGAAAAAATTAAAGATTTATCTTGAATTCCTATCAACATCTTGCATCTTTACTCATGCTAATGTAGTCCTTTTAGTACTAGAACATTTTGGAACTAATGTATAATGTAACCTTTAAATATTAGTCCCACATACCTCTTGATTTCCTAGCTTTATGAGGTGTGATCACTTGACCCATTGGGTGAAGTGACCCCTTCTCCATCTGATATGTTGCAATCATCCTTTTTCTTCCATATCTTATTCATCTCATCTTTGATGTGTTCAACATTTTCCCTACCTTTTCCTTTACCAAATTGACAACTTGATGCCTTTGACCTAGTTGGACAATATTTTCTGATGTGACTAGTCTTCAAATAGCTGAAACATGTGGTTTGACTTAACCATCTCTAGTAATTCACTCTAAAGTGTGTCCTAATACACTTCTCAAGAACATATCCATATTCTTGACAATAATGATAGCTATACCTTGTATTATAGTCCTACTTATAAGAGTTTCCATTATTCCTTACCTTTGTTTGCCTATTTGATGACCACATGGTTGGATCTGCATTCAAAAGCCCTATGTCCATACTTCTGATCGTTGTAACAATATCCTTCAAATCTTAGTCTATTCATGGTCTTGGTTCTGCATTCATATACTTGATGACCTTTCTTGTTGCACTAGTTAGTGAAAAATATTCTTAGGCTTGAAATTCTAATTTATAATCTTGCTCCTACACATATTAGTAGTATGTCCTTTCTTACCATAAATATCACAAGCCTTTCTTCTACACTTTTGAATGATTATCCTTCTTCAGTGCTTGTGTAGCTAAGTCCAGATGTTTCATTATTCGATCTAGGGGATCTCAATAATTGCTCAAAGTATTTGATGGATTCATTTATCTTGTTGAAAATTTTAGCAAATTCCTTTTCTCTCTTTAGATCACTCTGCAATTGCTAATTCTACAATTTCAATGTAGTTATCTCAATGTCCTTGGCATTCAATTCATAGTTGGAATTCATCATTTCACTTAGAGTATCCAATTGCATATTGGAAATATTGGTTAGCTTTGTTGACTTCTCTTCTAGTCTATTGGTCAAAATTAATTTTTCTTCTTCAATCATGGCTTCATCTTCTATATCTTTCTTCTTTTTTTTAGTCACCTCACATATCAGTATGGCTTGTGATTCTTGCTTTAACTTGAGATTTCTAATTTCCTCAGCTTGGGCTCTATTCTTTTCCATTATATTTACGATTGCCTCATTAAATTTATTTGAGTCACCATTACAAAATAGCTTGGTAGTGTCTATCTCTTTGTATAGTGTGTCATTCTCCACAATAGCAATTTTTTTCCTTCTCTTCAAAGAATTCTTTATGTCTTGTCTTGCTTGATTCAGTTGATGTACAATGAGATGTATTTCAATCTCCTAGTTCTCAATAACCTTTCCCAACTTGTAGACTTCTATTTCAAAAACTTTCCTGAAAGCTTGAAAGCTTCTGTTTCAGAAAACAAGAATCTGATAACAATTGCTAGAATTACTATAGAAAAGGTAAACTTTTGAGGGGGGTGTGAATTAGTAATTTAAACTTGGACCTGTAAAAATTTCACCACACATCCATGTCATGTATTCAATGAGTAAATTCAAATAAAATGTAAACATATAAGTAATCACACACACACACACACACACACACACACACACACACACACACAACACTAGATATGATTACCCAGAAGCCCTTCAATGAGAAGGTAAAACTGTGGTGGGGATGACACCCACAAATCTTGAAACATGATCTACTCTTTGAAAGGTCTACCCATTTAAAGGCTTACAAAGACTGTTAGGTCTCACCTTATTAGAGGATTTCAACACCCTACTAGATGTGTGCTTGTTTAAAGGACTTTAACTCACAATTAACTAAGCACCTTGTTAGAGGATTTCATATAACCTGTTAGGACTACTCTACTTAAATCACCTATTAGAATGTCTTAGCTTTGATCTTGTAGTTAGCACTTGATTTCTTAATAATAGATCACCTCTAAACTAATGTATCTTTTATCTTTATTGATTAGATGTCTCCTTTCTATATGCTTTTCCTTTCCTCTATTATGTTCTAACTGATTCTATAATGCAATCTTACTTCATAACTTCTAAATCACCATGAATGCTCTGTTTGTGCATACAAACTTCTCTTTTTTCTTCTTCTATACCTTACATGCTCATAGATAGTTTATGATTTTTTCCTCCTTAGGAATACTTTTGTGACTTAGGGTTAGGTATGTGTCTGCAGTTGAGATTCATCCATTTTGTCACTTAATCCTTCCCATTTTCCTATTGGTTGCATGTAATTGCATAGGGAATCCAGCTTGAGATTTGTCCTTATCTCCAAAATATTGTAATTCATCCTTAATTTGGCTCAAAAATGGTTTACATAGTTGTTTGTGCCTTTACAAACAAATATGTCAAAATTATGTTACTTTGCATCTAAAGTCTTTGATGCTCGACAGACACTAATCTTTATGTTGTGACTTGGTATCTGTATTTCTTGGAATCCACTATTTACTTAGCACCTAAATCACTCGGCATAGTCTATCTACTTGACACATGAGTGGCTCGAAACTCACTATGACTTGGCATGGTCTAAGTAAATAACTTGTACTACTTGTTCAACATGTACTAAGTAAATAACTTAAGTCTATTGATAGTCAATTGTCAAAACCAATCTGAGATCAACAGTTAGGGTTACTATTTATGATTATTTTTACTATTTTAGATTTAGATTTAGTATTTAAGTCTATTGGTTAGAAAATTGGGATTCAACATTTAGGATAGAGATTTTTTATTTAAACCCTAACTAAAAAACCTAATCCATGTATCAAGTATAGCCATAACCTGGAATGTAATATAAAACTTAACACTTTAAAACCTAAAGTCTTAGCACAACCATAACACTAACTATATTTCTAACTCAAATCATAAACATAATACAAACACAAAAACATTAAAGTGTAATATATAAACCATAATAGTTTAGAATGAAAATTTTAAGCATAATCATAACACTGACTATACTGCTAACTTGAATCATAACCCTCATCATAACCTAAACCCTAAACCTAACACTAAGCATTAGTACCAACCTATAAATAAAAAAATAGGTTTAAATTACATAATTTAAATCCCTTACTCTAAGTATGACATGTATTTTAAGATGTTTAAATAGTTTTATAGACATGTAAATAGATTTAAATGTTTTAGGTTTTTAAACTAAATAGTAATTTTGTGAATTCTTATGTTGTATACATATATGAAGATTATATTTCATGGACAATACATTTTGTGAGGTCCCATCCCCACCCCACCATCACCACCCCAACATCCATCCCCATCTCCATGACCACCTAGTCTTTGTCTACCACCTACCTCAGAGGAGTTACATGAGAGCATCAGGTGAAACCTCCATGATCTCATGCAAGAAATACAAAATGTTTGGTGTGAGACCCTCTTCACCCCCCATGCCCCCCCTAGCTACTTCACCATGCATATTGTATGCAAGGCATTGTATAGTCTATAAAGAACTTAGACAGAGACATAGATAGCTTTAGAGTATTGAGCAAAAATGTGCATCCCTTCTATTCTAATGATCTATCTTATAGATAGGTCCATAAACTGAAAATAAATAAAGTACATTTTAAAATATATTTTAATAACCTGAAGATTGGTAAAGAGATAAGTGACAAGAAGCCTCATATATCTATTAGATTGTGCACATACCTCAACATATTAGAGCACTTTTGGGAGTGGTAGAGGATGGAATTTTATCATCCACCACACAATAATCATGAGGTGCCTATGTACTTTCTTAGGAAATTATGAGCAGAGTTTTAATTGGGTTTGAAACCAAATTATTTTTTATATAAAATTGTTTCATAGGGTAGCTGGAGGGATGCTCAGGATAGACCTGGGGAAAAGCTCAGTGAAAATATGAGGAATTGCCAAGGTCCTCAACCTCTTATTCCTCTTCCCACACCAATTGTTCCTACACATATCCATCATCAAGTAGTGTCATCTTCTTTAAGTTCATTGAATTCCTTTTCAAGAAATTTAGTAGACCAATGGATGCAAGTGAGGGATATTTGTCCCCTTGGACACGTTTTAACGAATTGTGGGGATATATGTAGAGGCAACTAGAGCAATGCTAAGGGTGGTGCTTTTGATGATGAGGTGTATATTGTGTATGGTGGTGCTAATGATGATATTGATGTGTCGTTATTTGTTGACCTTCATTATGGAGAGGGAGATAGTCAAGAGTAGGAGGTAAAAATTTAATTAAAATTCATAAAGTACAATATTATTTACTTTCTACATATAAGCATAATTATATTAATGGATGTTGATTTTAAATCAATAGAGGATGGATGATATTGTTCCTCCTAGGAGATAGTATAGAATAATTTCAAGACCTTCAAAAGTCGACATCCCTCATATGGTATCCACTTTGATAGAACTCAAATTTAATAAAATGTTCTATATATTATTTTTATCTAATTTTGTATAGATTGTCATCAATTACATAGTTAGATGCTTCTATAGGTCTTGATCCATCCACCAATCGGCCACAGCCTCAAATATCTATGCTATGAACTTTTCAAGAATATTATTTTTAACTATTTTAATGTACAAGTTGTTATTAACTTATCTTCAACTTTGATTCATGTATAATAATGTATGTTGGTGTTATAAATAGGGGATGGATCATATTTTTCCATCTAGGCCTCAGTATAGTCTATTTTTGAGGCCTTCATCTTTTGACCATTTCAGACATGTCGATGCTTTTAGTAGTGAGGGTTGGCCTCAAATATGTACTATATGTACTTTTTCAAGATTTTTTGTTGCATATGTATTCTTACTAACTCATCTCTACAACTCAGATCCATCATTTTCTTCTATAACTATAGGCCATTGGAGTATGTGATCATCATGCTAGCATATCTCTAAACACATTTGTGACACTATCTATTACTCAAGTATGATATATATACTTTTATTTAAAATAATTATAGTGCAACTTATGTAGTTTTTAATTTACATACTTTGTAATTCATGTATATATATATTTGGACTCAAGGTTTGTGTATCCATGATTTTAAGATGATGTCCATGAGTGTTGGTGGGACTATATGACTAAGCCAGATGGAGGTATAGACATCATCCTTTGAGGTTAGTATTTTTATTTATTCATAGGTTAGGATGGTCTTTATCAAATTTTAAAAAAATATGTTTTCTATTATAGGAACTCACTATTACCACATTTGGTAGCTATGACAGTGTACCTACTCCTATTACAGAGGGACGTCTATCTCACATGGTATTATTTTAAATAAGTTCTAAATATTTTATTTCATGTGCAAGCTAGATTTTGAAACCTATTTAAATTAAGCATGTGCATATTGTCTTCTCACAATGCCACATAGGATGTGACACATGAAACCCCACATGGAGAGACACATCATGTTACACAAGATGATCCATCTGAGTCCTCTTTGCATGGAGTAAAGAGGACTGCAGTTCATATAGATTAGGTCTTTTGGTACCTTTACATTTTTTTAATGATATAATTTGTATTAGGATAGTTTTATGTATATATATATATATATACATATATATATGCATATACATATATATATATACATATATATATACATATACATATATATATATACATATACATATATACATACATACATACATACATACATATATATATATATATATATGTATATGTATATATATATGTATATATATATATATATGTATATGTATATATATATGTATGTATATATATATGTATATGTATATATATATGTATATATATATATATGTATGTATGTATGTATGTATGTATGTATATATATATATGTATGTATGTATGTATGTATGTATATATATATATATATATATATATATATATATATATATAGAGAGAGAGAGAGAGAGAGAGAGAGAGAGAGAGAGAGCATGTTATATATTTTTATGACTTGCTATCATGCTAGTGTATGTTAGATATTCTTATGCTATCATGTTGTAAGTATTACCCATTTTGTTTATTATGACATGTTTTATTCATGTTATGACACTTTTTTTTAGTATATAGTACATGAAAATGATATTAATAATTTTAACTAAATATAGGAACATTAATTTAAAAATGTTTGAATGTAAAATTAATGGAAAAATATAGTAGGTCATTACTTGAATTGACAAATAATTTAATATCAAGTGAACATCATTAATTTTCAAATACAAGTGAACTCTTATTTTTAAATGTTTGCAACATGTTTTGATTGAAATAAAAAAATGATTGAACACATTCCTTCAAATGAGCTCCTATACTTTGTAGTGCCTACCCTCGTTCACATCTTTTTTGGACATTGTTATTATTATTAGACTGTGATAGACTAGTTTTATGTTGATGGATTAGTGGTATCAGACATTATGTTATTAATTCAGTGGTTATATGATGAGATCATTTAGATTTTACATTTCATGCATACACTATGATCATTATACGATTTTAAGTTATTATTGATGATTAGATGGATGGTTATTATCTTACGTGTTTTATTATGGATACTTACCCCATACTTGCATGTGTATGGTGTGCGTGTTTTCTTATTGTATGGCATTTCTGATGTGGTTAAGGAAGGGAGTCGTAGTCACCTGCTTAGTCGGGATCTACACGATGCACCACTTCCTGCCATTGTCTATTTAGCTTAGCATTATATATATTGTATGTACATGCATGGTTTTTTTGTAGGTTGCAAGTACCAGGTATTGACTTCCCTGAATTGCCAGGATGAGCGTACCCTATTACACTATCTCAATGATAAGATAAGGGAGATAAATTCTCAAGTCCAAATCCCAAACCTTTAAACCAATTGTCCTAATGAGGTAGGACAAGTATATGGATATTTTACCCATCGAATGTGTCAGATGACATAATTCATGATTTTTAACCCTTTAGACTGATTTTGAGTGATTTCTTCTATGATGGGTTTTCATATTTTATCTTGGAGGTCTATGGTGAATTTTCTATTAATTAAGTCTTAATAAATGGATTTAATTAATAAATTAATTATTTGAGAAGATTAATATAAAATATCATGTTATTTGAAATTTTGATTGTAATTAATTAAATGTGAATTATTGAAGAAAAATGAATTAAATAAAAGAAAATTAGAAATTAAAAATAATAATAATAATAAAATAATAATAAAGTAATAAATAAATAATAATAATAAAAGTTATAAAAGTTAAAATGAAAGTTATAAATATTTAAATAGAAATTATATAAAAAGTGAATTGGAGTTATAAGCTTGCATGGGAGTTAGCGCACTTCTCTATTTCTCAAGTGTCAACAACACGGGGGTTAGTGCATCAATTAAGCACATCGTGTATACAACCCTATGGCTTATCTTGAAGGATGGAAAAGACCCATGCTTAGTTGGTGACACCTTCCAGCTATTTCTAGAAGCATTCTAGATGTTTTTGGAAAGCTCTTTA
The DNA here is from genome assembly GCA_028749045.1 of Cupressus sempervirens. Lineage (NCBI taxonomy): Eukaryota > Viridiplantae > Streptophyta > Pinopsida > Cupressales > Cupressaceae > Cupressus > Cupressus sempervirens. Next base: position 89,629,006 of record CM053790.1, on the reverse strand, counting down.
TATTCAGGCATTCATAGAAGCATAGAGATAGCGTTTGGAGTGCAATTGGAGCATTGGAGGACTCGAGAATTCTGAAGAAGGGAGAAGCTTGCTCTGCGGATTTTCTGAAGAAGAGTGATTTAGCATCAAAATTCGAGTAGATTCTTGTGATTTTAATTATGCTATTTTCGCATCATGCATTCCCTGTCTCCTTCGTGTCTTCCACATGTTTCCTAAGAAGTCTCATATTTATATGCATTCTCAATGTGGGTAGATTAATTTAATTGGAGAACTTTATATGCATTCTATATTGCAAATATCTTATTCTTAATTGTAGATATAATCTTTGTGAAAAACATACATGTTTATATATTTAGATCTGCATACATATACATATATATAAATATATATTTATATATATGCATATGTATACATTTATTATGAATCTATTACAAAATTTTAATATATATATACATACATACATATATAAATATATACATATATACCTATGTATATATAATGCACCGAATTGAGCGGTTAATAAAATCCCAGTGGAAATTTATCAATTCGCATCATGATTTATATCACATGAAATAAAGTTTATATATAATATGTCGTGCGCACATTTCGTACCTCGCGCCGGCAGAAGACAGAGGCCTGCCGTTGTAAGTTTGCGGCGACAAGGGTACTACGTACCCGCTGTTGGCGTAGTGCCATTGACCGCAGGTATTGCGTACCACATCATGACTTTGGGTGGGGGGGGTTTTAATTGATGTTAATATGCAAAAAAAAAAAGATAACAATAATGTTTATGTTAAAACGTAATACATATGTATGTATGTATATATATATATATATACATACATATATATATATACATATATATATATATATATATATATCTATATATATATATATGTATATATATATATCTATGTATATATATATATATGTTTATATATATATATATCTATGTATATATATATATGTATATATATATATATGTATGTATATATATGTATGTATATATATATATGTATGTGTGTATATATATATATATATATATATATATATATATATATATATATATATATATATATATATATATATATATATGTAATATGTAAATGTGTTGTTTATAATTTAAGTTATTATTTGATCAATGGCTTATATTGATGGTTTATTTTCATAAGGTGACTCATAATAATTTTCAATTGTTTAATAATTTAAATGTTTTAAATAATTAAATAAGGAATTGATAGTTGGGTGGGGGATGTATCAAACAAATGTTATAAATGGTTTTTTTAAAATTCTAATAAGGAAAACTTTCATTCAAAACAATATATGTGTTCCTCCATTCATTCTTCAAATTTGGAAACATAAACTGAGATCTCTACATTTAAACTCAAGTTGTAAAACTAAAACATGTGTTTGCATTGTGTATTCTTTATGCTATTGTTTTGGGTTTTGGGTTGACTAGTGTTGACCAGTATAGGACATCTACCAGAGGCTTGGGGGTTATGTGATTTTGGTGACATGATGATGTTTTAATTTCGATCTTTATAAACCCAACTATGGTTATGTGATGGAATGCTCTATGTATTGGTTGTGATTACTGATTGTTATAGTTGAGATTCTTATGTATGAGACACTTGACTTAACCATTATTTTTTGTCATCGATCAGTTATCCTTGGTTTTTTTTTTCTAGTCGCCATGATGGTACTGTTATGTGGATTCATTTTGATGATGTCATGATGTGACATGTTTGACTCAACCATTTTTGGAGTCTTCGATCAGTTTTATTGAGATATATATTTTGGTTATTGAGAACCATTGAATATTTGATTATCAGTGATACTTCAGTTGCCAATAGAGAGCTGTTGTGTTCATGATTTTCTATGGATGTTGCTCATGGAGATTTGATGCTTTATGCATATTTGATGATTTTGTTATGAATTATCTTTTGTGATTTTGAGATTTATGAGGCCATGAGCATTAGGGTAGGATATTTGCATGTAGTGACGGGAAGTGACTTGGAATGGGGGCCAGGGCCCTAAGAGGCTACTAGGGTAACTCATTGTACGTTGGATTAATAAGTGATAACATTCACACCTAATACTAACAGAATGAACCTAAAAAGATAAGTGTTTTGTTCTCGCCCATGCCTTGAGCGCTTGTACAGGCTAGGATGGGAGTAGTGAGATCCATGGTTATGACCTTGCACTCCATAGTATGCCTCATCAGTATGAGAGGATACTAGTGGTTGCATGAGATCAGAATGGACCTGTGGAGTTTAGCTAACTGCCAGGGTAACTTGTACGTAATAGTTGCGATGACAGTTTCCCACTTGCATAGTAGGTTCCTACATGTCATTGTGTGCCTCTGGGATTAGATGTGAGATTTTTTGTTTGGAACCTTTGAGTTAGTATGCTTTTAGGATTCCTAGACTTATAGAGATATGTGCTATGCAATTTTGATAGCCTCTTTGGGACTTGAGATTATCTCCTTAGCACGGTGGGAGTGGACCACTTAAGTACCACGCGGTCGGGTGGTAGTGTATTTTCCACTCTTATCATTTTGAGATTCATTGAGACATCATGGCTATTGCATCCTTCATGATGGTGGATATGTATCCTTTTTTGTTGATGATTATCAAATGTTAGATGATGTTATCTTATGGTTATATTTGCATATGATATTGTATTTATTAGGAGTGACATTCCTAGTATGTATTACTGATGATCTCTTTGGTGATTTGGAATGTTACGCATGGAGGGATGGCTAGGATCCACGATGGTCTAACGATGCTATTGATGGTTGGGAGGAACCATGCACTTAGTTTATTATGTTGATCTTTATGATGGATGTATATTTTCTCTATCATGTGTATCATGTGTTTATCTCTACTTTGATGTATCATGGATTAGAATAGGATGATGTACTTTATTCTATGTATGTATATTCTTTGAGCTTGTCATACCCTATGACATGTACAGTGGATGGATGAGCATTTGAAATGTAATGTGTAATCATTGGACTTATCATTATTATTTCATGTGGATGTTGTTCTAGATGGATTCATGTATGTAATTCAACATTAAGGGATCTTAAAGAATGTAATCTATTATTTATGTTATGTTTATTTTCAGATGGACATTGCTATTGCTTTCGTTAATGTGCATAAGTTATATGTGATGCGTACTTCTATGAAAAAAAAAATGCTACTAAACTTAGTGAAATTCTAGGTTGTTCTTTGGATCCCTTGGTGGTGCATTACATTTGGTATCAGAGCTCGAGTTTCTACATTGGGAGCTCTAGGTATTTTGGAACAACTAGGACTATGAACTATTAAGTGTAATTTCCAAACTTGATCTAGGTGAATTGAAATACAAGACTCAAACTGTTACTTGGATATTTTTCATACTTCAACACTTAGTTCAAAACTGGAATTTTTTACTTAAACTTAAACATAGAACTGAACTTAGTACCTTGTACTATTGTAGGATGGTATATGGGACTAGGTCTTCTATTAGAACCCATGGTGGAGGCCGTGGAAGAGGTCGTGGTTGTGACAGAACTATCAGTGTCCATGAGTCTGCCCATGAGGGATTGGCTCATGTAGAGAGCAGGGAATAGCACTCTAGTAGGTAGCAAGAAGAGAGTTGTAGAGAGGACCAAGCTGAGTCTGAAGAGGTTGGCTTGAGGTAGATGATGCAGACTATTCTAGAACATCTACCTCATGTTCAAGAATAGCCTAAAGTGCATCAGATAGAACAAGAGCATAAACCCAGATCTAGAAGTCCTCGGAAGGAACGTTAGAGATCCATTGTGTCCACTCAGATGAAGGATCTTTCAAGATCCAAGGTTAAGCCTTTCAATGGGCAAGGTTCTAGTTATGTGGCCAAACAGTGGCTTATCTCTCTCGACAAGATTTTTGCCATGCAAGAGTTTGACAACAATGTTAAGGCAAGGTTTGCGATCACTAGTCTATAGAATTTTGGGGCCACTTGGTGGATGATAGCGGAGAAGAAGTTGGGAATTGACATGAGCAGTGTTACATGGGAATTATTCCTAGAGAGTTTTTGTGAATGATTCCTACCAGATGAATGGAAACAACAAAGGGCTGATGAATTTCATAATCTTAGATAGTATACTTTGTCAGTGATCGAGTACGAGCATAAGCTTTATGAGCTTATTCCTTTCTCAGGGTTCAGTGAAAATTCAGCTCAGTTGACACAACATTTTATTAGGGGTTTGAATAATCGTATTATTTGGGGAGTTAAGGTATTTGAGCCAAAAACCCTCAAGGATGCAGTGCATTGAGCTATCCTTGTTGAGAAAAGTGTCAACCTTGGTCAAGGTGGTTTTGTAGGAGTGCCAATAGCATCAGGATCTAAAAGCAACTGCAATTTAGGTGGTAACAAGAAGCCTTTCTTTTCTAAGGGGAAACAGTATCAGCAGTAGTCTCAACAGACACAGCAATAGAAGGGCTCAAATTCTCAAGCTCAAGGCGGTGGTAAAGGTTCTAACACCAAGAACAACTGCAATGCTCAATGCAATAGACAGAATCAGACCAATCAGCCAGCTCAAAGTAGCCAGTCTTTTGTTAGTAGGAACAGTCGCCAGCAATCAAATGTACCACGTATGGGAAGAGGTTTTGGCAAAAATATGGAATGTTTTTCATGTGGTCAAATTGGAAATTATGCAGCTCAGTGCCCTCAGCGAGCACCTCAATTTTTAGGACCTAGACCTATAGTTTTAGAGCCTATAGTTGGTGATGTAGGTAGAGCTCATAGAGAATTTGCAGCAGTTGATCAGCGTCAGGCAGATCATCAAGGAATAGTGGTTGAGACCAAAGGTTCTATTAGAGGTATATCTCTTTCAATATTATTTGATTCAGGAGCTACAGATTCATTTATTTCACCATCTATAGTTTCTAAGTGTAAGCTGGATGCGGTGAAGCAAGATCGTGGTTGGCAAGTGGAACTAGCCTCAGACATTAAGGTCTCCACAGATTCTGTAGTTCATAAGTGTGGGCTTAGTTTAGGAAGCTTCGATATGGTAGTGGATCTTCGAGTCATACCCCTTGGTTCCTATGATGTGGTTCTAGGCATGGACTGGCTTGGATCTCATAAAGCCATCATAGATTGCAAGAAGAAGATTATTATGTGCCAAGATGACCAAGGGAATGATGTACAGATAATTGGGATACCAAGGCCTATATATCTGTGGATGATTTCTACTATGCAATTGAAGCAAATTTTTTGTAAGGGATATTAGATATTTGTTGTTATGGTAAATGATCTTGATGAGGAAGATTCAATGAGGAAGACTTTGGATCACCCAATTTTGCAAGAGTATGCAGATGTTTTTCCAAGTGAGATTCCAGGCATGCCTCCAAAGAGGGACATTGATTTTAGTATTGATCTGATTCCTAGAGCGGAGCTTATTTCTAAAGCTCCTTATCGCATGACTACTCAAGAATTGGGTGAGCTACGTCTTCAGCTAGAAGAACTTCTTGCCAAAGGGAGCATTTGACCTAGTGTATCACCATGGGGAGCTCCAGTGTTCTTTGGGAAGAAGACAAATGGTTCTTTGCGCCTTTGTATTGACTATAGACAGTTGAATAAGGTGGCTATTAAGAATAGGTATCTTTACCTAGGATTGATGACTTATTTGATCAGATCAAGGGAGCTACGGTATTCTCCAAAATTGATCTTAAGTCAAGATACCACCAACTTCGCATTAAGGAAGAAAATATACACAAGACTTCTTTTCAAACTTGTTATGGGCATTATGAGTTCATAGTGGTACATTTTGGTTTGACTAATGCTCCATCCGTTTTCATGAGTTTGGTGAATGGTGTGTTTCGATCTTATCTAGATAGGTTTGTACTCATGTTTCTTGATGACATATTGATATATTCTAAGACTCAAAAGGAGCATGAGGAACACCTGCAGTTGGTTTTGTAGTATTTAAGGGACAATCAGCTTTATGCTAATGTAGCTAGGTGTGAATTCTTCAAATTAGAGATTCAGTATTTAGGGCATGTTATTTTAGGTGATGGTATTTTAGTGGATCCTGCAAAGATTTAGGTGATAATAGATTAGCCGACACTGACTAATGTGTCAGAGATTCGTAGTTTCATGGGTTTAGCTGGTTATTATCACAGATTTGTTTAGAAATTCTCTAGGATAGCACATCCTATCACTTCTCTTCAAAGAAAAGGAAAGAAGTATGTATGGGAAAAGAAATGTGAGGAAGCTTTCTAGAATCTCAAGGAGCTTTTGACGAGTGCACTGATATTGGCTGTACCTAATCTAGAATGTGATTTCATGGTATGTACAGATGCTTCTCTTGAAGGGATTGGGGTAGTGTTGATGCAGAATGGACATGTGATTGCATATGAATCACGCAAGCTCAAGGATCATGAGTTAAATTATCCTACACATGATCTTGAGTTAGCAGTAGTAGTTCATGCTTTGACAAGGTGGAGACATTTCTTGTTGGGGCATAGATTTGAGCTACATAGTGATCATCATAGTCTTCAGTACATTTTCACTCAGCCTAATTTTAATGCTCGCTAGAGGCAATGGATGGAGTTTCTATGCGAGTATGATTTTGAGGTTAAGTACATTCAGGGTAAGGAGAATATGGTTGCAGATGCTTTGAGTTGTAAGAGACATGTGGTATCATCGATGACTCTTAGTGTGGATTTGAGGAGTCAGATTCTTCAGGCACTTCCTACGGATTCCTAGTATCAGGAAATATGCAGAGAGATTGATTCAAGAAGATCTTTGGAAGGTAAGTTTATAGGTTACGTTCGAGAGTCAGATGGTCTTTTGAGACATTTGGGGAGGATTTATGTGCCATTTTCAGATGAGCTTCGCACCTTGATACTAGCAGAAGCCCATCGTACACCTTACTCAGCACATCCAGGTGTCAAGAAGATGCATGCTGATTTGAGACGTTTGTTCTTTTGGTCTAGGATGAAGCGAGATATTGCTAATCTTGTGGCTAGGTGCCTCAAGTGTCAGAGAGTTAAGGCGGAACATTAGCACCCAGCTGGACTTTTGCAGCCTAATCTTATTCCTTCTTGGAAGTGGGATATCATCTCCATGGATTTTATTGTAGGATTACCTATGATAGTTCGACGTCATGATGCTATCATGGTCAACGTTGATTGGTTGACTAAGGTGGAAAATTTTTTACCGATTAGGTCTTCGTACATAGCAGCTTCTATAGCTAATGTTTTTATGCATGATATTGTGAGATTACATCGTATTCCTAGAAGGATCATTTCTGACAGGGATCCTATATTCACATCTGCATTCTGGACATCATTGCAGCATGAGCTTGGAGCGCAGTTAAACTTCAGTTTGGCATATCATCCAGAGACTAATGGTTAGACAGAGAGGGTGAATTAGGTTTTGGAGGATATGTTACAGATGTATGTGATGGATAGGGAAACACATTGGGAGGATTATCTCTACCTAGTGGAGTTTGTGTACAACAATGGATATCATAGTTCTATTGGTATGGCACCATTTTAGGCATTATATGGATGTCCTTATCGTACACCATTGAGTTGGGACAGTCTGGAGGATCACATCCTGTTGGGTCCTAAGATGCTTCCTGATATGGAGCAACAAGTAGTGCGTATCCATGAGCACTTGACTATGGCACAGGATAGGCAGAAGAAGTATGTCGATGCTCATTGGACTGATAAGTAGTTTGTTGTGGGTGAAAAGGTTTTCTTGAGAGTGTGACCACGAAAGAGTCTGATCCGATATGGAAAGGGTTCTAAGCTAGCACCTCGCTTTGTGGGACCATTCGAGATTCTAGAGAGGATTGGTCTGGTTGCTTACCGTCTTGCTCTACCACCCAGCCTAGCTTGCATTCATGATGTTTTCCATGTTTCAGTGCTTCGAAAAAATATTCCTGATATTGTACATGTTCTTGATTGGAATGCGTTGCAGGTAGAGGACGGGCAGCTGGCTTTGGAGCCGGTTTGTATTCTGGAGCAATAGGGGTTGACCCTCAGGGGCCGAACCATTGAGCAGGTAAGGGTCTAATGGGACCCTACTAATGATTCTTCGACTACTTGGGAGGATGCAGCCAGATTGAGGGAGTTATATCCCTACTTGTTTGTAGGCTTCCAGTAGTAAGCCTAACCCAAGGGGGGGTGGATGTAGTGCCTACCCTCGTTTACATCTTTCCTGGACATTGTTATTATTATAAGACTATGATAGACTAGTTTTATGTTGATGGATTAGTGGTATCAGACATTATGTTATGAATTCAGTGGTTATATGATGAGATCATTTAGATTTTACATTTCATGCATACATGATGATCATTATACTATTTTCAGTTATTATTGATGATTAGATGGATGGTTCTTATCTTACGTGTTTTATTATGGATACTTACCCCATACTTGCATGTGTATGGTGTGCGTGTTTTCTTATTGTATGGTGTTTTTGATGTGGTTAAGGAAGGGAGTCATAGTCACCTGCTTAGTTGGGATCTACACGATGCACCACTTCCTGCCATTGTCTGTTTAGCTTAGCATTGTATATATTGTATGTACATGCATGGTTTTTTTGCAAGTTGCAGGTACCAGGTATTGACTTCCCTGAATTGCCAGGATGAGTGTACCCTATTACACTATCTCAATGATAAGAGAAGGGAGATAAATTCTCAAGTCCAAATCCCAAACCTTTAAACCAATTATCCTAATGAGGTAGGACAAGTATCTAGATATTTTACCCACCGAATGTGTCGGATGACATAATTCATGATTTTTAACCCTTTAGACTTATTTTAAGTGATTAGTTCTATGATGGGTTTTCATATTTTATCTTGGAGGTCTATGGTGAATTTTCTATTAATTAAGTCTTAATAAATGGATTTAATTAATAAATTAATTATTTGAGAAGATTAATATAAAATATCATTTTATTTCATATTTTGATTGTAATTAATTAAATGTGAATTGTTGAGGAAAAATGAATTAAATAAAAGAAAATTAGAAATTGAAATTAATAATAATAATAAAATAATAATAAAGTAATAAATAAATAATAATGATAAAAGTTATAAAAGTTAAAATGAAAGTTATAAATATTTAAATAGAAATTATATAAAAAGTGAATTGGAGTTATAAGCTTGCATGGGAGTTAGCGCACTTCTCTATTTCTCAAGTGTCAACAACATGAGGGTTACTGCATCAATTAAGCAAATGGTGTCTACAACCCTATGGCTTATCTTGAAGGATGGAAAAGACCGATGTTTAGTTGGTGACACCTTCCAGCTATTTCTAGAAGCATTCTAGATGTTTCCTGAAAGCTCTTTATATTGAAGCATTCATAGAAGCATAGACATAGTGTTTGGAGTGCAATTGGAGTATTGGAGGACTCGAGAATTCTAAAGAAGGGAGAAGCTTGCTCTGCGGATTTTCTGAAGAAGAGCAATTTAGCATCAGAATCTGGATAGATTCTTTTGATTTTACTTATACCATTTTCACATTATGCATTCCTTGTCTTCTTCGTGTCTTCCATATGTTTTCTGAGAAGTCTCATATTTATATGCATTCTCAATGTGTGTAGATTAATTTAATTGGAGAACTTTATATGCATTCTATATTGCAAATATCTTATTCTTAATTGTAGATATAATCTTTGTGAAAAACATACAGGTTTATATATTCAGATCTGCATACATATACATATATATAAATATATATTTATATATATGCATATGTATACATTTATTATGAATCTATTATAAAATTTGAATATATATATATACATACATATACATATATATATATATACTGATATATATATACATATATACCTATGTATATATAATGAACCAAATTGAGCGGTTAATAAAATGGTAGTGGAAATTTATCAATTTGCATCATGATTTATATCGCATGGAATAAAGTTTATATATAATATGCCATGGGCACGTTTCATACCCCGCACTGGCGGAAGGTAGAGGCCTGCCGTCGCAGGTCTACGATGACAGGGGTACTACGTACCCGCTGTCGGCGTAGTGCCTGTGACCGCAGGTATTGCGTACGACAACATGAGTTTGGGGGGGGGGGGGGGGGGGGGGTGGGTTTAATTGATGTTAATATGCAAAAAAATGGATAACAATAACGTTTATGTTAAAATGTTTACATACAATTCGATTCTAATATGGTATAGATCGAAATTGTCAATTCAATTTAATAAAAACGTAATACACACACACACACACACACACACACATATATATATATATATATATATATATATATATATATATATATATATATATATATATATATATATATGTATATATATATATATATATGTATGTATATATATATATATATATATATATATATATATGTATGTATGTATATATGTAATATGTAAATGTGTTGTTTATAATTTAAGTTATTATTTGATCAATGGCTTATATTGATGGTTTATTTTCATAATGTGACTCTTAATAATTTTCAACTATTTAATAATTTAAATGTTTTAAATTATTAAATAAGGAATTGATAGTTGGGTGGGGGATGTATCAAACAAATGTTATAAATGGTTTTTTTAAAAATTCTAATAAGGAAAAATTTCATTCAAAACAATATATGTGTTCCTCCATTCATTCTTTAGATTTGGAAAGATAAACTGAGATCTCTACATTTAAACTGAAGTTGCAAAACCAAAACATGTGTTTGCATTGTGTATTCTTTATGCTATTGTTTTGGGTTTTGGGTTGACTAGTGTTGACCAGTATAGGACATCTACCAAAGGCTTGGGGGTTATGTGATTTTGGTGACATGATGATGTTTTAATTTTGATCTTTATAAACCCAACCATGGTTATGTGATGGAATGCTCTATGTATTGGTTGTGATTACTGATTGTTATAGTTGAGATTCTTATGTATGAGACACTTGACTTAACCATTATTTTTTGTCATCAATCAGTTATCCTTGGTTTTTTTTTCTAGTCGCCATGATGGTACTGTTATGTGGATTCATTTTGATGATGTCATGATGTGACATGTTTGACTCAACCATTTTTGGAGTCTTCGATCAGTTTGATTGAGATATATATTTTGGTTATTGAGAACCATTGAATATTTGATTATCAGTGATACTTCAGTTGCCAATAGAGAGCTGTTGTGTTCATGATTTTCTATGGATGTTGCTCATGGAGATTTGATGCTTTATGCATATTTGATGATTTTGTTATGAATTATCTTTTGTGATTTTGAGATTTATGAGTCCATGAGCATTAGGGTAGGATATCTGCATGTAGTGATGGGAAGTGACTTGTAATGTGGGCCAGGGCCCTAAGAGGCTACCGGGGTAACTCATTGTATGTTGGATTAATAAGTGATAACATTCACGCCTAATACTAATAGAATGAACCTAAAAATATAAATTTTTTGTTCTCGCCCATGCCTTGAGCACTTGTACAGGCTAGGATGGGAGTAGCGAGACGCATGGTTGTGACCTTGCATTTCATAGTATGCCTCGTCAATATGAGAGGATACTAGTGGCCGCATGAGATCAGTATGGACCTATGGAGTTTAGCTAACTACTGGGGTAACTTGTACGTGATAATTGCGATGATACTTTCCTGCTTGCATAGTAGGTTCCTACATGTCATTGTGTGCCTCTAGGATTAGATGTCAGATTTTGTGTTTGGAAGCTTTGAGTTAGTATACTTTTAGGATTCCTGGATTTATAGAGATATGTGCTATGCGATTTTGATAGCCTCTTTGGGACTTGAGAATATACCTTAGCACGGTGGGAGTGGACCACTTAGTTACCACACGGTCGGGTGGTAGTGTATTTTCCACTCTTATCATTTTGAGATTCATTGAGACATCATGGCTATTGCGTCCTTCATGATGGTGGATATGTATCCTTTTTCATTGATGATTAGCACATGTTAGATGATGTTATATTATGCTTATATTTGCATATGATGTTGTATTTATTAGGAGTGACATTCCTACTATGTAATATCGATGATCTCTTTGGTTGTTTGAAATGTTACGCACGGAGGGATGGCTAGGATCCACGATGGTCTAATGATGCTATTGATGGTTGGGAGGAACTATGCACTTAGTTTATTATGTTGATCTTTATGATGGATGTATATGTTCTCTATCATGTGTATCATGTGTTTATCTCTACTTTGATGTATCATGGATTAGAATAGGATGATGTACCTTATTTTATGTATGTATATTCTTTGAGCTTGTCATACCCTGTGACATGTACAGTGGATGAATGAGCATTTGAAATGTAATGTGTAATCATTGGACTTATCATTATTATTTCATATGGATGTTGTTCTAGATGGATTCATGTATGTAATTCAACGTTAAGGGATCTTAAAGAATGTAATCTGTTATTTATGTTATGTTTATTTTCAGATGGACATTGCTATTGCTTCCGTTAATGTGCATAAGTTATATGTGATGTTTACTTCTATGAAAAAAAAAAATGCTACTAAACTTAGTGAAATTCTAGGTTAGTTCTTTGGATCCCTTGGCGGGCCATTACATACTTTTTTTTTTTTTTTTTTGTAAAACACAAATTGAAATGTTAGTAAAAGCATCAATTAATATGATCTACCTGTATTATGTAAATATATTTAATATATGTACTCGCTATGTGTAATTGCGCAAGATATTGATGTTGGATACACCTAAAACACTTCAATTTGCATATGTCGAACTTAAGACCTAAATCAGAAAAGTGTGTGTGTGTGTGTGTGTGTGTGTGTGTGTGTGTGTGTGTGTATAAAAGTGTTGGAAATATAAGAGGAGTAACTGAGAGGGGTGGGTTGAATCAGTTACTACAAAAATAAATCCAAGATCCCTTAGATATTAGTACAAAAAAAACTCTGATAGCTAAAATGTTGATGCTTGACATACACATATTTAATTTTATAACTCAGTAAATATTGAATGTACTTTGTAATGAATTAGCTTTGTAGATCTAAGATGTTATAGGGTATGTGCATGATCATGGTGTGCCAAAAAGTTGTGATTTGAAAAATCCGTAGTTTTGAAATATCTCAAACCATTTCAAAATCTATTCTAACTTTTTTCCCACCCGCCCTGATATTAAATGAAAACAATTAATATCTTTATAAGGTCTACTATATTTTTTGATACCAAACCTATATGTTCAACTTTAAAAACATCCTATCAATGTGCTTTTGGGCTATTTTTATGTATTTTTACTTCAAACATGTAGCTGATGACTTTTATTTCACCAAATTTTATGAAATGAAAAATGGTTTCTTAAGAATGTTCTTATCTTTCCATAAATGTAAGGTTTGTCAAATTATGAGTTTAGTAAGTAATTATTACTTATTTTCTAATGGAGTTATGTATAAAGTGTTGACTGACACACTACTTGAAAAATAACTATAACTTTCAAATGGTACAACATTTTTTAAATCCAAAAGATGCATCATATTCTATGTTTCTTATACTATAAGGAAAAAAAATGAAAAATTGTATTTTACAAAGTTTTGAATTAGAAAAGGTGGTCAGATATGAGATTTTTTTAATTCTAAAAATACTAAAGTCAAAAATTAATTGTTTATTATTTATTATAAATAAAAATACCCATAAATATGTGTCACATCTAGGCATGAGTCTACTACTTATATCTAGAATATTATTAAAAATTATTATCATTTGATTATGATTAAGGTGGTTAGACATACATCTACTTATTTTTGTTCTGAAATTTTTGTAATATTGCATTAAAATTCAAAATTTTGACCAATCAATTTTTATTTTTTTGAGATAAGTCCTAGTATTTTAAAAACTAGATTCAAATTGCTAGAGATTCTTTTCTCTCAACTTTTTGATATAAAGTTAATAACAAGTAGAAAATTGCAAGGCAAGTTGACATAACCCTGATTTTCTAATTTTTTATTGCCACTTAAGGGCATAGTTTGGTTGACCATGATCCTACACATACCCTATAAATGATTATCATTACATTAACTTAATTGCAAGAATGAAGAAATAGCATGAACACATATGACACAAAAATTAATGTAGAAACCCAATTTTGAAAAAATAACCAATTATAACTAGTTAATGTTTTTCACTCTTCTGAAGTGAGCCCTATTAAGAGCCAACCTTGTTAAAGGTTACAAAATAAACTATTAGGTGTGACCCTATTAAAGGAGTTTATCATCATGTTGGTAGTGGTCTTGTTAGAGGTCTTTAGACAATTCAACAGAACTACCACCTTGTTAGAGGATTTACAAATAGTTTTTTAGACAACTCTGTTAAGAGATTAAGATAAATGCTACAATGGTTAGAGAGTAACAATGAGATTAATAGATTTAGATGCAATTGAATCATAGATTATAGATCTCTATTTGGGCTTTTATATGAGGGTAAACATACAATGATGTGTCACCTTTTAGGATGACTTATCAGAATGATTGAATTTGAGTATTTCTATCTAATTTTTTCCAAACATATGATCTAGATAAATTTATTCTAGCTAAGTTATATATGGTCTCACACTTTTTCAATTGAAATAATGCATTTTTTGTACTAGTTTGTATCCAATTACTAAAGAAATACAATTACTTCAGAAAAGTAGCATTTCAATAACTTCTACAAATCTTATGATATATTTTTAATAAAATATAAACACTATTTTATAGAGCATAGACTCAAGAATATTCTCATATAGATTTTACAATGTTTTAATTAGACACATTATATTATACTTAAAAAATTCTACAAGTACATGTTTTAACACTCAAAAAGACGTAAATATTGAGAAAGAAAAAATATTAAATCATATTAAAAAAAATTAAAAATTATATGATGTTCTAGAGGAGAGAGTCCTCCTTTAGAATGTATAATTTTCCTCATGGCTAGAATATATTTGTTTTGAAAAATGTGGTGGGAGATGAAAACTATCGATTTCAGGTGACTTGAAATTTGAATCATTATAAAAGAGAAAATATAGGTCTAAAGCTGAGTTTTATTTTTGATTGTTCTAGCTACATATGTTATCTATAACATAGTTTGAGATCAAAGGAAAATAACTTTACTTTCATCTAGTTTTGTGCTGGGAATTAGACCCCTAATTTTTAGTATTTTTCAGCAATAAAAATTTATCTACAAAAATTAGGAAAATATATCATTTTTTATTTGAAATAATTATTAAAAATTATAATACCAAACTTTATCCATTTCTACACATTTCACCAGTTTACTTCATTTTCAAATTCAGAATGATAATACCAATTTTAGGTCATTGAAGGTGAACAGTTATACTTCTGTTAGCCTTTTCCTAATCAAATATATCTTTTCATCTCCTCAAACAAATCCTTCTTACCTCCAAATAATATAATTATCCTTTCTGGACATAATCTAATTATCTTACAACTTGATCTCATACTTATATCCTTCCTATTGTCAAGTTAGCTAGAATACAACTTAGAATAATTAACATTCATCATCTTAGCTAGCTAGAATCAATACATAAATTAATTAATCTTGATATTCCAAAATAGGAAATTCCTTTGTTAGCCAACCCATCTTGGTAAACACTAACTCAGAAACAATTTCTTTATGTTAACCAACAGATGCTTAGTTAACACTGTAAACTTGCAAATATCCTTTGGTAATCGAGTGAACTTGGGTAACGCTGATTCTATCCAATCTTTCCTTCATTAAAAGAGTGAGCTCAGCTAATAATCATCTTCTACAGACTTTCTTTCGATGCTCGAGTGAACTCGATATACACTATTTTCTAAATAGGAACTCTTGGTAGACAAAAAAACTATCTTCACTATCTAAGTGAGCTTGACATGAAGTGATTGATAATGATATAAAATTTGTGTAACATCAAAGACAACACATAGTTAATCAATTGTATTCAACAATCTCCCTCTTTGGCATTGATGGTAACACAATATGTCATAACACAATGACATTTTGAGAACAAGACCTCCTTTATTAGAAAACTTAATTCTACAACAATCTTGTACCAAGTTCATTCTCCCTCTTTGTAATAATAAAAAAATCTATGAGATATGATCTAGTAAACTTCTCCCTCTTTTACAACATATGCCAAAGAATACAATTCTAATAATATCAATGTATCTTAAGTAATGATTCATTTGCAATATGCCCTTGTCAAAATTGCATCAATTAGTTGATCTTCAACTTGCTCTAGTTGATGTATCACTAAACTTCATTTAGTGAGCTTCAGATAGGGAAATGACCTCTAGATTACCTCTTAGATACAAAAATGCATCCTTAGGTAATGGCTTGGTGAATATGTCTACAATTTTCTCTTTTGTATTTACATATTCCAATCTAAATTCTTTATCCTGTACCAATTCTCTTAAGAAGTGATATTTTATAGAAACATACTTTGTTTTGGTATGCATCATTGGGTTCTTTGATATATTGATTGCACTGGTGTTATCACAATATATGACTACTAGATCTTTAATCTCTATCTTTATTCCTTCCAACAATTGTTTGAACTAAACAATGTTAAAACAATTGGCTACTGTTTCCACATACTCTGCCTCTACTGTGGATTGAGAGATACATTTTTGTTTCTTAATTATCCAAGACACTAGTCTTTTACCAAGAAAGAATGCTCCACTAGGGTATGTATAGGATCATGGTCAACCAAACTATGCTCTTAAGTGGTAATAAAAATCAAAATATTAGGGTTATGTCAACATGATGTGTAATTTTCTACTTCTTTTTAAATTTATATCGAAAAGTTGAGAGAAAAAAATCTCTATAAAATTGAATTTAGCTTCTAAACTACTAGGACTTATCTCAAAAAAATAAAAATTGATTGGTCAAAATTTTGAATTTTAATGCAATATTACAAAAATTTCAGAACTAAAATGAGAAGTAAACTTATATCTGACCACCTTAATCAAAATCAAATGATAATATTTTTTAATAATATTCTAGATATAAGTAGTAGATTCATGCCTTGATGTCACACATCTTTTTGGGTATTTTTTATTTTAAATAAATAATAATTAATTAATTTTTTGACTTTAGTATTTTTGGAATAAAAAACTCTCATGTCTGACCACCTTAACTAATTCAAAATTATGCAAAATTCAATTTTTCATTTTTTCTCCCTATAGTAGAAGAAACATAGAATGTGATGCATCTTTTGGAATTAATAAATCTTGTACCATTTGAAGATTATAGTTGGTTTTCAAGTAGTGTTTCATTCAACACTTTATATGTAACTCCATTAGAAAATAAGTAATAATCACTTATTAAATTCATAATTTGGAAAACCTTACACTTATGGAAAGATAAAGAAATTCTTAACAAACTCTTTTCATTTCATCAAATTTTGGTGAAAAATATTGTTAGGTACATGTTTGAAGTAAAAATCACAAAATAATAGGCCAAAAGCACATTTTTAGGATGTTTTTAAAGTTGACCATATAGGTTTGGTATCAAAAGATATAGTAGTCCTTATAAAGATATTAATTGTTTTCATTTAATATCAAGGTGGGTGGGAAAAAAATTGGAATGGATTTTGAAATGGTTTGAGATATTTTAGAACTACAATTTTTTTAGATCGCCACTTTTTGGCACACCATGATCTTGCACATACCCACCACTAGTGTTTTTTTTGTAATCAAGACTTCCTAACCATTAGCATCAATAAAAATCTTTAAGTGCAAATTGCCTTTGAGTTTTTATCATACGCCATTGTCTTTAGTACGTTTCAAATATCTCATGATTCTCTTGATTGACATCATATGGTTTTCTCTAGGATTTGTTGAGAATCTTTCCACCATACCAACTACTAATGTAATGTCAGGCCTTGTATGTACTACATATTACAATTCAGCAATCATTGATTTGTATATGGTTTGATATACTTCTTTGGAATCATCATTTTTGGAAAGCTTATGTCTGGTAGACATAGGGGTTCCAACTAGTCTAGAATCTTCTATTCCAAATTTCTTTGGTGTCTCTTTGATGTATTTGGATTAAGTGATGTAGATACCATTTTTCTTTTACTCATGAATATGTAATCCAACAAAAATTTTTATCTCTCCAAACATAGACATTTCAAATTCCTTGCTCATTTTTTCTAAAAATCTTTTTCACAAGTCTTCATTTCCTATGAACAAAGTGTCATCAATGAATATTTTTTCCAACATACTCTTTATGTCTGGTCCTTCTTTGGTATACAGGCTACTATTATCATTTTTTCTTTGAAAACCAATTTTTATCAAATAGTTGTGTAGTTTTTCATACTAGGCTCTAGGAGCTTTGTTGAGACCATATAATGCTTTGTGTAATTTGCATATCATGTCCCTTTTGTCAGGATCTATAAAACCTTCTGGTTGTTCAGTGTAGACTTCCTCATCAATAATTCCATTTAACAATGTAGATTTAACATCCATTTGATATACTTTGAATCCTATGTGAGCTACATATGCAAGTAGAGTTCTAACACCTTCTAATCTTGCATCAAGGGGAAAAAAATTTCCATAATCAATACCTTCTTCGTAAGAATAACCTTTACATACTAGTCATTCTTTCTTTCTAGAAAATTTTCCATCTTCATTCAGCTTGTTTCTAAATATCCACTTTGTACCAATTACATTTTTATCCTTGGGTATGGGAAGAAGAGTCCAAGTTTTATTCTTCTCTATCTATTCTATCACTTCATTCATTTCTTCAACCCAACTTTCATTATCCAATGCATCTTTAATATTTCTTGGTTCAAATTCAATAAGTAAACATGTACCTTCCAATTTCCTTCTTGTCATTGTTCCATCTAACTTGTCTCCAATGAATTGATCAGGTGTGTGATTCCTTCTAACATATTTTCCTAAAATAGAGTCCTTGGATTTGGTATGAGTTCCACTATTTTCATCATGAACTTTAGTATCAAGCTCAGGTTCCATTGTCTATAACTTGAGTCCTTCAAAATTGGTTTGAACTAGCTTGATAGCTTTTCACTATGCCTCAAGTCCTTCAGGCAATGACCTAGTTTGCACTTCCTGCAACTCGGTAACTATTGGAGATTTTGGAGATGCGGGAGTTGAAGTCTCCTTTCTTTTAGATATATTTGGCAGAGTATCGAGTTCATAGTAAACAATGTAATCCTTTGGCTCTTTGTTGCTTTCTTCTTCACTCTTTTCTACAAACTCATCAATTCTCACATGTGCACTTTTTCTGATTGTATGAGTGGACAAATTCAAACATTTGTATCCTTTACTTCTATAGGAGTATCCTCAAAATATTTTTTCATCACCTTTAATATCAAATTTTTCTTTTCTAGACTCTTTCAAGATATAAGATTTTCTTCCAAATACTTTCAAATAACCTACATTAGTTTTGTAGCCATACCATAGTTCATAGGGAGTTTGGTTTGAGCATTTCTTCAACCAAACTTAGTTTAAAGTATGAATTATAGTATTGATAGCTTCCTTCTAGTATTTGATTGCAAAATTTTTTTCTATCGTCAATCTCCTTGCACAATCCATGATGGATCTATTTCTTCTTTTAGCTATACCATTCTATTGAGGTGTACTAGGGGTTGATACTTGTCTTTTGATTCCTCTTTCAATGGAGAAATTATTGAATTCACCACCTCTGTCTGATATTAAACATTTCAATATCTTTCTAGTTTCTTTTTCTATGCTTGCCTGATACCTTTTAAATTTTTGAAAGGCTTCTAATTTTTCTTTTAGATACATCATAGTCATCATTCTAGAGTAATCATCAACAAAAAGAATGAAGAACTTTTGTCCACTGTAACTCTCCATTCCAATGGGTCCACATAAGTTAGTATGTACAATTTCTAAGATTTATTTTGACTGATAGTTTTTGCTCTTAAAAATAGTAATTCCCATCTTACTAATTTGGCAATTCTTGCATAAGCCCACATCAGGATTCTTCAAACTAGGAATACCTCTAACTCTTTTATGTTTTCTTATCTTAACTAGATTTTCAAAGTTTACATGACATAATCTCTTGTTCCATAATCATATTTCTTCAACTTGAGAAATAAAACATGAACATTCACTGAGATCAAGATAATATAAATTACCTTTTGTTTGCTTGCCTGATCCAAGCATATTTCCTTTGTTATCTAGCAGTTTTGCCTTGCCATTCATGAATTATACCTTGAATCCAATGTTGTTCAACTATTTTACACTTAGTTGATTATGTTTTAGTCTTTCAACCCAATATAAATTATCACATATAAGTTCATTGGTTAATGGGATACAACCTTTTCCTTTTATGCAACAAGGTTCATTGTTACCAAATCTTACACTTCCTCCATCATAATGTTCAAACTTTGTTTTATCTCTAGTCATATGGTGTGAACATCCTTTCTCTATAATCCATGTATCATTTTTTCTAACAAGAGAGATAAGTGACATCTTATCTCCTTCATCATTAGAATCATCTTTTATGACAATATACACCATTTCATCTTCACTGTTGTCAAAACCTTTAGCCATTAAACAATTTTTGTTACCTTTTTCCTTGTAGTTCATGTGACTTTTGAATTCTTTCATTCCTTTATGCTTGTGGCTTTACTTCTCATCCTTGCTTTCTCTACTTGGAGACCTAGTAGTAGTGTGACCAATTTCTTCACAAGAAAAGTAGATTAGAGGAATTTCACCTTTGTACTTTCCTTTTCCTTTGGATTATTTTTTTGCAAATAGGGCTTCAACAATCTCAAGATCACTGTCAGAACTTTCTTTAGTTTCTTCATCACTTTCTAATTGATTGTCTTTTGATTTCTTGTTCATTTACTTAGGTGAGAGTTTTGCTTCAAATGCAAACTAAATATTTTTGGAAATAGGAGCATATTTATCATAGTTTTCTAGTTTGAAAACTGCTAGTCTTCCAACTAGAGCATCAAGTGTTAATTTTTTATTTGTATCACATCTCATTTCTTGAATAGTAAACACTCTAATTGTATAGATAGGAAGAAGAGTTTTGAGTACCTTGCTTACAATAGTTGTCTCTTGAATGTCTCATCTAGATGCTTTGATTGCACTTAGACTACCCTTGATTCTTTCTACATGTTTTGCAATATTCTCATCTTCTCTCATCTTCATTTGATTAAATTGTCCTCTGAGACTTTTTTCTTTGGCTCTTCTTACATTTTCATCACCTCCATAGATATCTTTTAGTTTGGTTCACATTTAATGAGCAGTTCTATAGTCCTTTACCTTATCAAATTCAACATAACTGAGAGCATATGCAATATCAATCATCGTGATGTTATGATTCTTTTTTTTAGCAATATCTTCAACTAGTAATGTTGCATTGGGAGTTTTGTATTTAGTATCAAGATATTTGAAACTAGAATCATTGATAGTAGCTAGATGTAACCTCATCAGTCCTTTCCATATTGCAAAATTATCTCTATTCAACTTTGGAATCTCTCTTTTGTAAGACATCCCAATCTTTAGCTTAGGTCCTTGAAACATTCTCTACAAGCACCAAAAGAGCTCTAATACCAATTGTTGAAAATATAAGAGGATTAACTGAGAGGGGAGGGTTGAATTAGTTACTACAAAAATAAATCCAAGATCCCTTAGATGTTAGTACAAAACAAACTCTGATAGCTAAAATGTTGATGCTCAACATACACACAATCAATGTTGTGACTAGGTAAATACTTAATGTACTCAATAATGAATTAGCTTTACATATCTTAAGATGTTATTAGTGATTATAATTTAACTTAATTGTAAGAATGAAAGAAATAGCATGAACACATATGACACCAAGATTTAATATGGAAACCCAATTTGAAAAAAACCACCAATTGTAACTAGTTACTATTTTTCACTTTTCTAAAGTGAGCCCTGTTAGGAGCCAACCATGTTAAAGGTTACAAAAGACACTTTTAGGTGTGTTCCTATCAAAGGATTTAATCATCTTGTTAGGCGTTTCCTTATTAGAGGTATTTAGTTAATTTAATAGAACTACCTCCTTATTAGAGGATTTACAAATAACTATTAAGCCAACTCTATTAAGAGATTTAGATGACTACTACAATGGTTAGATAGTAACATTGAGATGACCTTATTTAGATGCAACTAAATTGTAGATTATAGATCCCTATTCTATCTTGTATCTGACCCTTCTTGATTGAATGTATCCTTTCAGCTCCTCAAAAACATCCTTTTTACTTCCAAATTTTCTTCCTTAGAGCAATCCTCAAATATTCAATATTGATCTTTTTCGCACATACTCTAATTATCTTACAACTTCACCTCATACTTATATCCTTCCTATTGTCAAGTTGGCTAGAATACAACTTAGAATAATTAACATTCATCATCTTAGTCAGCTAGAATCAATAGATAAATTAATTAAACTTGTTATGCCAAAATAAGAAATTTGTTTGTTAACCGACCTAGCTTGGTAAAAACTAACTAAAAAATGATTTCCCAGTGGTAACCAACAGAAGCTTAGTTAACAATTAAAAGCACAAATTTGTGTCACCCCTTTGTAAAGGAAAATGCTAACAAAAGTATAATTGTTCAAATTCAATGACATAAAATTGGTATTATTATTTTGAATTTTGAAATGAAGTAAACTAGTGAAATGTGTAGAACTAGATGACGTTTAGGATTATAATTTTTAATAATTATTTGGAATAATAATTTATATACTTTCCTAATTTTTGTAGATAGATTTTTAGGTGCTGAATTTTTTTTAAAATTAGGGGTCTAGTTCCCACCACAAAACTATATGGAAATAAATCAATTTCCCTTTGATCTTAGACTATGTTATAGATAACATATACATCTAGAAGAATCAAAAATCAAAGTCAGCTTTAGACCTTTTCTTTTTTGTAAGGATTGAAATCTCAACTCACTTGAAAGTGATAGTTTTCATCTCCCACCACATTTTTCAAAAAATATATATTCTAACTAGGAGAAAAATTATACATTCTAGAAGAGGACTCTCTACTTTAGAATGTCATATAATTTTTTGATTTTTTTTGATATGATCTAATATTTTTTTCTTTCTCAAAACCAACATCTTTTTGAGTGTTAAAATATGTGGTTATAGAAATTTTTAATTACAGTATACTATATCTAATTAGAATAGTATAAACTCTATATGAGAATACTATTGACTCTAAGATCCATAAAATGGTGTTTACATATTATTAAAAAAATATCTTAAAAAATAGTAAGAGTTATTGAAACTTCACTTTTCTGAAATAAATTTATTCCTTTAGTAATTACATACAAACTAATATAAAACATGCATTTAATGGACATTTCCAATTGGAAAAGTATGAGACCATTTATAACTTAGCTATAATGAATTTATCTTGATCATATGTTAAAAAAAAAAGATTTTTATATGGAAATACTCAAATTTAGTCATTTTGATAAGTCATCATTAAAGGTGACACATCTTTGTACTTTTACCCTAACACTATAAACTCACAAAGATCCTTTGGTAACTAAGTGAACTTGGTTAACACGAATTCCATCCAATCTTTTATTCATTAATTGAGTGAGCTTGGTTAACACTCATTTTCTACATACTTTCCTTCAATGCCCGAGTGAACTTGGTATACACTATCTTATGAACAAAAATTCTCAGGAGACACAAAATCTTGTCTTCACTATCAAAGTGAGCTCGACATGCACTAATTGGTAACAAAATGACATTTGTGTAACATCAAAGACAACACACAATTAATCAATTATATCCAAATATAATTTCTCTAATTTTCTATTGACAATGCATACATACATTTAAATTATGTAAGTATATATATATATATATATAAAGAGCACAATAAAGAAAAAACTTACATGTGTGTATTTTGTTGTCATCCTAGTGTACCATCTGCATTCTCTCTCTTTTGTAATGCATCTATGATTGCCTCATGGTCTTCCATTGAAATTTTCCATAATACCTTATTGGTAGGTATCCCTTTATATCTTTCTAATTTGATATTCATTGCCGTAATCAAATGAAAATAGTGTAAAATCTTATTTTCTTATTAGTAATCTTCAAATGCTAGTAAACCATGACTTCTTGTTAGGTGTGTACTTAGCTAGGTAACATCTACAATAATAGAGACATCTGGATAGTCAAACCATCATCATCTACTTGATGACATTACTTTTTTCTTAGATTCCACACATCTAGCTAGCCAATAGTTAGTTTGTGCATTCTTATCATTAGGTACAATAATAGCATAAACATGTACTACAAGATAAGATAAAGTACATAAATAATAATGACATGTGTAAATTAATAAATAATATATTAATGAGATGTACATAAATAAATAATATTAATTGAAGCATGGTCACAAAAAAAATTAATTAAATTGTGCATACCAAGTTGTATAAGGTTTGAAATATGACCATAGTCTACTAACGCAAATGTAACATTTGGGCCTTAATTTACTATATCATCTTCAATATGTGTGTCAGTAGGTACTCATGATTTCTATTGCCAAACTTCAACCCATTCTATATCCTCAGATTCTTCACATTTACTTGCAAGACAAAATTGACAAAAATAAGCAAACTCCTTAGTCCATATAGTCCAAGTGTTAGAATTTAAACTCAAAAAAGAATGCAATTTAGATGAACACTAATTGTCTCACAAGAATATCTTGAAAGGATATTCTTCTCTTCAACTAGGAAAAAGAAATATTTGATTGTAGAATTTTGACTTGATCCTACTTATAAATATGTGTTATAGCATTCCGCATTGTCATGTGCATTTTTGAATTTGGTTTTTTCCTCAAATTTTAATTACTCTCTATAAAGGGATCTCTTCACACATGCACCAGAACCATCATGTTGTCCTTTAACATGTCCATTCTAAAAAAAATCCTCAATGTTGGATATTAGTTTGCCCATGTGTTCTACTCAACCAATAGAACATTCTAGCATTCTTGAATTATCATGTACAATTATCTGACCATATCCAATGTTGTGTCATTTGAAATTATCTCTCTCTTAAGGGTAAAAGAACAAATCTATGTCACCTTTTATAAATAAATGTGATATCAGAATGTGACAGTTCAACATTAGTGACAAAAAAAATGGTATTTGTGTTTAAAATATGAAGATGATGTAAACTGATGAAATGTGTAGAATTGGATGAATTTTATGCCTATAATTTTTATAATTTCTTTGAGTAAGAATTTAATCATTTTATTATATTTTGAAGTCCCTTTTTTAACTATAAAAAATATAGGGTGTAGTTCCCATCAAACAAGTATATGCAAATCATCTTTTTTTATTCTGATTTCAAAATATCTTATAGATGACATGTATAGCTAGTGCACAAAAAAAGAAATAATTATTTTTGACTTAGATTTTCTTTGTTATAAGTACTCAAGTTTGACCTTATCAGAATCCAACAAATTTTTCCTTCTATCAAAACTTTCCTATCAAATCTATACCTTCTTAAAGAAAAATTACATATTCGTAAAGAGGATTCTCTCGTCTAGAGATAAAAAATTTTTTTTGATTTTTTTGATATGATTTACTATTTTTGTTCCTTTTTTGAGGGAGCATCTTTTGAAATGTTGAAATATTGACTTATAATACTTTGAGATTATAACATATTATAACTAATCAAAACACTCAAAAATTTATATAATGATTATATTGAACCAGAGATCTATAAAAGGGTATTTTTAGTTTTTGAAAAATATTGACTTTTGATAGAGAAATGAGATTTGACAAAAATAGGTTTTGGTATCACAAACGATGACACAGATCTGTGCTTTTACCCTTAAATTATCATAAGAGACCTTGAAAAAAAATTGGAAATCCTCAAATGGATGAAGTTTATTATCACTCATATAGAAATGGTGCCCTCTCAATATTTTTTTATACTCTTCTATACTACTAGGTGCATGTCTATAAACTATATGATCAACAATTGCTACTTTCACTAAATTGTAATATTGTGCTTGTACCTCATCTTATAGTGAAAGTGTGTAGTTTTGTGGAAAGTTGACAACTAAAAGTATAGTACCAATTGGAAACTTATTCTTACATATGCAAAATTGTCCATCAATTCATCTAACATATTGATAGTGTTTAACATATTTTGGTGTGACCACACTCTTAAACTCATTCATAAATGCATGACAACTGACTTTATCTATATTTAGATCACACCTTCTTTCAATCTTCCCATCCTTCAAAAGATATTCAATCGTTTTGAATCTTTTTACATCAACTAATTGTTGTGCAAAATTAGTGGGTAGAAGCAAGAAGTTGGGTCTCAATTCCGCAGGAGTCCACAAATTGAGATTGTGCTCTATTAGATATGGGTACCCATTTTAGGCTAATGTACTTGGTCTGAAATTTAAAAAATGGGCACCCATTTTATTAAAAATTGGGTGCCCATTTTTAATTTTCAAATTTTGTATTTTTTAGAAACGAGTACCCATTTTTGAAAAGTAAAAAATGGGTACCCATTTCTAAAAGTTCAATTTTTTTCCGAGGGGGGATTTTAAATGTCGATTTTACTTTTTCAAAATGGGTATCCATTTTTTGAATTTCAAATAACAGGTGCTCATTTCTTACAACACGGGTACCAAGCTTATACCTTGACCTCTTACGATGTGGCTAAGGCATTGAACTGACAAATTTACATGTTGCCATAATTTTTATAGGGTCTTTCCAACAATTTTTTTCTAAAACAAAACCCTATTAGAGCTCTCACTATCTTGATTTTAGAAATATGAATTTTATAGTGCTATGATTTCATTTACTATTTTAGCATTATTTTTTAGTCAAAGGTGGTACCTAAATGTAAAATAGTGAGGTTCAGTAAAACTTTAATAAATTTTTTATTTTATAATATTTCTTAAATTAATTTAGATGTCACCAATCTACATACAATTCTTTTTAGGTTAAAATAAAGAGAAAAAGGTGAAATTTTGATCAAATTATGGTGTCCATACACAAGAGGTTTTAAACATTACCTTTATAGCCAGTCAATAATTAATAACAATAAAATTATTCAAAAAAAATTAAGAAAAAATATTATCATAAATCTTAGATGTATTAGGTAACTCCGTTTAAAAATATTTATAAAAAATTATTTATTCGTGTCAAATTATGGTGTTCATACATGAGTGTGGTATGGTCCTGAAATAGGTATTTTGAAAAAGTGGTTTTTAAAGATCCATACCAAAAAAAATATCTATCATATAGGTACATAATTAAATTACATATTCAAAAAGTAGATTCCAAATGCTACAATTTTTATTTCTAAAGTTTTATTATATTCAATATATAAATGCCTCAAATTTTGACATCAATTGACAAAAAAAATTAAAAATAGAAAAAACACTTCCGCTTTTTCTCCAAAAGTGAGACCCAACTTCTTGCACTCACCCTAGTCAAATAATTTTCATGCAAACATTCATCTAATAAAGCAAGATTTTCACACATATCACATATACTAGAAAGACATGCATTGAAAAGAAAATATTGGGCATTAGGTGGCTTACAAAATAAACCTGATATGAAATCCTTTATAGTTTGAAGTGGTAATTTATAGACCACATTCTAACAACATTTCTTCACTATGCATGGTACTATATATATATATATATATATATATCAAAATACATTATAATAGTAACAAAATTGAACATGATTTTTAGAACAACAAGGGATTATTTCCATCAATCCTTAGGTAACATGGCTTACATTTTTCAAAAGATCTTTAACTAATGGTAATGGTTAACGTCTTATCATCTAAAAAAAAATTGAACAATGTCCAAAAGGTGTTTAGGATGTGGATCATGTATTCTTGAGCCAACTCTCAATTTAAGAACATCTCTTGAATGTGATACTCTTGTATTATAATTTAAAAAAACTCAACCAAACTTTTGACGTCACTAGTAAGTTTCATATCAGATCTTGGGAGTCTACAACTAGAAGTCCACAATCTATTTGCTAGATCATATTCAAAGCTAACCTTTCTCTTCGTATCTCTTTCTAAAGTTTTATCGCTAACATTAAAACATCCACTTATGTTACTAATAAATCTTTTGTCAGTATTTGATTTGTTAACTAAAGCTGTTATTATTGCTTATCTTGTTGCATTTTTATCTTTACAGTGACTTCTTTCCCGTAACATTAAAAGAACTTGTAACAATGGATACAAATTTCTTTAAAAACTTATTTTCAATCTTGGGTTTTGCATACATTCCTAACCTCTTTGTTATTTTTTGCATTGTAGACATTTTAAAATTAGTTGCGACATCAAAGAAAATTGGAATCTAAATTTCTTATTATAGAAAAATTGTCTATATAATCTATTAGCATGTGTCCGAGAATCTGCATGTGTCCTAGAATCTGTGTCTATGAAACCAATCCATGAAGATTATCCAGGAGATCATTAGAAAAATGAAAATTATGTTCATGGACTTTAGTATCATTCAAACATATTTATTTAGTACTTGGTGTTTCCATAACTACATTCATATAATTGTTGTTTTCAATTGGTATTTCATTTTCAATGTTATTTGGAATTTGAATTCTATTTTCATTTCTTCTTTGTATTTCTTTTGGAGATTTCATTTCCATTGGAGTTTGTTGTGCATGATAATTTGGCAATCTATTCTCATCAAGAAAACCTAAATCATTTAAATTGTAACCTACTTCTCCAAAACTACCAATTCTATAAAAAGAATAAATTTGAGGGTTTGGAGACACACCTATATTGTATGTTTGATTAGAATGTACACCTAAATCTTCTTGTATTGGGTTCTCTTCTTTAGCTTCTTCATCCATCATGGTATCCTCAATGTCATTCTCTTTTGAAACAATATTTGAAATTGAAGACCCAACATTGCTCAACTCTCTAATTCTATGTCTTCTCTCTCATTGACATTGTGCTTCCATCTCTTTGTTTGTAGCAATCTCCTCATTTGTTAGAACTCTCATTTTCTTCTTTCTTCATTTTTTTTATCCCATGTTTGCACCAACTTTAAATTCAAATCAACCAAAGCTTGCAAAATATAGAAGATAACAAGAAAGTAGAAAAATATGATAGAATTTGTTTTTGTAGCTTGAAACTATCAAACAGTCATTCCAATTATTCTTAAGTGCTTTGAGGATCATATTTTGTGGCCCAAAGAGTATTTAAGAAATAGCTGCCTAATTTTTAAATAATCAGGTAAAAGATTTTTAGAATCAGGTACTCAACTATTTAAAAATCAAGTGCCCCATTCTTAAATAGCTAAATTAGAATCAAGCACCTGATTCTAGATCCATGGCAAATAATTTCCCTTTAGTATCAGGGGTTTCTTTGGGGAAAGACATGGTACAAGCTTGATGGGACCAAGTATGTGCCTTTATGTATCAAATTTTGACTAAGGCAATTATTCGACAATTTTAGGCATTGTCATAATTATTATAGGGTCTTCCTCATTGAGTTTTTTGACAAAATGAAAACCCATTATAGGTATTACTATTATAATTTTAAAAATATAAATTTTATAGTGTTAGGAGTTCATGTTATACTTTTGCATTATTTATTAATCAAAAGTGTCACTTAAGCATAAAATAGTAAGTTTCACTAAAACCTTAATATTTTTTTAAATTTTTCATATTTCTTAAATTAATTTACATGCCATCAATCTACACAATTTTTTTTAATTTCAAGAAAATAATTTAAAAAGTAAAATTTTTATTAAATTATTGTGTTTGTACATGAGAGTTTTTAGAAATTAGCTCAATCATTAATTTAAAAAATTATTAAAAAGTTCAAGAAATTATTGTCATCAATCTTTGGTGTGTCAAGTAACTTCTTTTAAAATGATTCTTAAAAAAACATTTAGTTTTGTCAAATTATGAGGTATGTACACGAGTGTGGCATGCTCTTGAAACATGCATTTTAAAAAGGAGGCTTTTAAAGATCCATACCAAAAAAATGAATCTATCATATGGGTATACAAATAAATTACATATTCAAAGAGGAAATTCCAAGCACTACAATTTATTTTTTAGAAGTTTTTTATATTTAATCTCTAAATGCCTCAAATTTTGGCATCAATTGACAAGATATTTCAAAAAAGGGAAAAATACTTCCACTCTTTGGCCACAAGTGAGACCCAAATTCTTCCACCGACCCTATAAGATTGTAGTTTTAAATTTATTCTTGAATAACTTGATTCATTTATATTGTTCAATTTTACAACTAAAAGGATAATACAAACTTGACTTCAATTAAAATTTATAAATAATATATTTCATATAAAGAATAATAATAAAATTATAACAAGAGTAACTAAGGCACAATTTAGATGTATTTAATACATTAATTAGAGATAGGGTTTAGATGAGATAAGATTTGATATACATATTATATTTTAATTATTTTTAAATATTAATAAAATTTTGGTTAAATGAATTTTTGTAGTTCAGTTAAGTGCCAAAATAATTAGGATTTAAATTTATGTCATTGTTCTTCAATAAAGCCAAACTAAATTGAAATTATATCCTTGAAATTTAGTTCTCTAAATTCTTAGGATTTAAAGTTTGGCTAGGAGTTAAGTTAAGTCATCATCTAAATCCTCACCTTGAACAATCACTCTAACCAGAAAGAGAGAGAGAGAGAGAGAGAGAGAGAGAGAGAGAGAGAGAGAGGGAGAGGGAGAGGGAGAGGGAGAGGGAGAATTTGAGAGCTATAGAGATAGGGGTTAGACATAGAGCAAGAGAACTATGATGTTGCAAGTAATTTCATTAAAATATTACCAAACTAAAATAATTGTTAAACATGAAACTCATCCTTCACTTACATAAGAGCCAAAACTATGATGTTTTTTTATATTAATTATACAAAGTTCTAAAAAAGGAATTTATAATGAAAACTAGATGATAAGCCTCACACCGAAAGAGTATTATTAAATAGTTATATTAAAAGTAACAAAATAAAACAGCCAAAAAAGATACTATGAACAGTTAATGCAAGAGGTCAGTGTATGATTGAGCCCAAGTTTTCCAATCTTTGAGGGTCCCCTATCCAAACAATGCTTGTCTTGTTCTGGATCTAATCAAGCATGAAAATTTTCTCATTAGAAGCATTCATCTTCTTCTTTTTGATTTCTTTGTTAAGCTTTTTGATGGTGTCTTCAAAAACAACATAGTTATCCATAGTCATCCACCAGTCATAGCCAATCCTCATCTCAAAAATTAACATGTTATCATGCCCCACTTTTAGGAATCTCTTCAACTTCTCACAATCTATCATCATGTTAATCTTAACTTGCAATTTTATTTTTTTATAATGTTGCATGTAATTTCAATCAAATATTACTAAACCAAACTAATAGCTAAATGTGAACTCATCCTCCATTTCTTTTGACGATTGTGAAGATTTTAAGCAATTAAAACTTATCTTAATAGTTATAATAGTTTAATGTCATAGAGGAATCAAAATTTTATATCTATAAATATAGGCAGATAACATTTTATTTTATTTTAAATTTTAAATTTTAAATCAAAATTCTCTACAGTTTCCATTCCAAAAGAAAAACTAAAGTAGTAATTTTATTTGAATATTTATATTAATTCTATATTTTTATATTTTATAGCTAGAAGAATACTCGATGTATTAAAAATTACTCAATATAAACTTAACTTTATGTAAAATTTATTAATAAATATTTATATGATTAATTGAAAACTATTTTTTTTTTTTTTTAAAATCGAAATGATTAACATGCAAACTAAAAAGAAAAGAAATTTTATTATACATCTAATATATATATATATATATATATATATATATATATATATATATATATATATATATAGGATCATGGTCAACCAAACTATGCTCTTAAGTGGCAATAAAAAATCAAAAAATAAGGGTTATGTAAACTTGATGTGTAATTTTCTACTTATTATTAACTTTATATCAAAAAATTGAGAGAAAAGAATCTCTAGCCAATTGAATCTACTTTCTAAACTACTAGGACTTATCTCAAAAAAAATAAAGATTGATTGGTCAAAATTTTGAATTTTAATGCAATATTACAAAAATAAGAAGTAGATGTATTTCTAACCACATTAATCAAAATCTAATGATAATATATTTAATAATATTCTATATATAAGTAGTAGACTCATGCCTGGATGTGACACATATTTTTCTAAATAAATAATTGATTTTTGACTTTAATATTTTTGGAATTAAAAACTCTCATGTTTTGACCAACTTAACTAATTCAAAACTCTACAAAATTCAATTTTTTATTTTTTTTCTTATATTAGAAGAAACATAGAATGTGATGCATCTTTTGGATTTAAAAAATGTTGTACAATTTGAAAGTTATAGTTGTTTTTCAAGTAGTGTGTTAGTCAGTACTTTATACGTAACTCCATTAGAAAATAAGTAATAATTACTTACTAAACTCGTAATTTGACAAACCTTACATTTATAGAAAGATAAGAATACTCTTAAGAAACCCTTTTCATTTCATCAAATTTTGGTGGAAAAAAAGTTGTCAGCTACATGTTTGAAGAAAATATCACATAAAAACAAGCCAAATGCACATTTTAAGGATGTTTTAAAAGTTGACCATATAGGTTTGGTATCAAAAAATATAGTAGACCTTATAAATATATTAATTTTTTTCATTTAGTATCAGGGTGGGTGCAAAAAAAGCTGGAATATATTTTGAAATGGTTTGAGATATTTCAAAACTACAGATTTTTCAAATCACCACTTTTTAGCACACCATGATCCTGCACATATGCATATATATATGTGTGTGTGTGTGTGTGTGTGTGTAGGAACTATTAGAAATATTTGGTTATTTTTCCAAGGTTATCATTAGTTAAAAAAGATTTTTGTTGTTTTATCACTAACCATTTTGATTGCTATGTCAAGAAAGTAGGTTTGAGTGCTTTGATTAGTAATGGTAGGAGTGTAAATTACAATGGCAGGATTGGCTCAAGTAAAATTAGTCATAGCTGCTTTCAAGTACCCTTGATGATTGTATCAATTTATATCATAATCTTCTTTGTTGAAATTAAAAATATGAAGTAATTTGACTGGGTATGCCCCTTTTATAATGTAATAATAAAGGATGTTAGTCCCATGCTAGATTGGAGGTTTTCTTCTCTGTTCTTTCCTATTGGTGCCTATTTGAATAGAGAAACTCTACTGTAAATTATCAATTTTTATTAATAAATATAATCAAGGTTTTGGTCATTTACCGATCAAAAAACTTTATATACACACATACATACATACACACACACATACATACATACATACATACATTCATATATATAGAAGAACACAAATCTAATACAATGCAAAAATAGTTTCAAGATACTAGTGGAGCTCCAAGTCAATCAGTAAAGTGAAAATGAATTTTTTTTAATAGACTCTCGATGAAAGCAAGCTAGAATAATCAAAGAAACAAAAAGAAAAATTATAACAAGCATTTGTACTACAACTTCTTCTTCGTCACTGAACAGAACAATCTACATGCATCCAGATGCAATTAAAAAGATTCAAAATTCACCATTGGCACTGCAAATAGGTTCTTCATTTTGGAGATTCCTGAAGATAAGCAACAATGACATTAGGGGAGTCAAGGGCCATATATTTTCTCAAACCCTAACTGATATTAATGTAGTTTTCTAAAGCCTCAATTGATTTCCAGCATTGAAAGCATAAACAATCAACTTTGGGTTTTTAATCTCACAAAATATGTTCAACCTAATTTTGGGATTTACCCTGGAAAACTAGCAGAAGGAGAAACATCTTTGCCAGTAGTTGCAAACCATTCTAAGCCACTACCTTCTTTAGGTAAGAAATTTCCATTGTATATACCACCGCACAAGCATCCCTTAGTAATTCCCCCACCTCCCCCCAAGCCTAGGGTATCCCAAAAACTAAAAGAGTCTATTGAAGACATCCTAATATTTGTTACTAACAAAGAGGCAGAAGAAACCTGGAGTGAATGCCTCAAGGGTGGACTATTTTCAATATGGAATGGCCCTCTAAAAGACTTCTCGCTCCTCTTCGAGTTGCTTGAAGCAAACTACGGCAATCAGGTAAGGATTTCTCACCATTCAGATAGGACTTTTTTTTACAATGCATAGAAGGATCTATTAAGAAAGATTTCATTTCAGTTTTAGAATGTTTCTTTAAGGTTCATGCAATCAAATTCATAATCGAATTCATAGAATGGTCACATAATTTGAAGATCGATAAGCTAGATTTCATGATCCCAACATGGTTAAAAACCCTATCCCTACCATCGAAACTTCTTCATATTGAAACTCTTAGCTGTATAAGTTCTGTTGTGGGAGATCTTATGGGCATTGACTCTTCATTCTCATGTTGTAACAATGTGGAACTGCTTATCACCACAAACTTCAAACAAGCTTCATGGTTCCACAAGAAATTCATCACTAACAAAGCCACATATGATCTAGCAATGCATATATATAAAGGTAGAATATTAGAAATTTTAAGATTAGATGATAATAGAAGGATCAGATTTAGGACTCTTCCACTCACATTAGATTTTGATAGCAAATTCCCATGGTTAAGAATTTTGAAGAAAAGAAGTAAACAAAAATTATTAGAAGAACATGAGGAGGAACTCACTCAAAAGGAGCTAGAATTTTAGATAGAGCCGTTTTGCAAAAGAAAAACAATAAATAGTGGGCCGGAGGTTAACTTAGCAAACAAAAGAAAGCTGAAATCAGTTATTGTGGTTAATCAAAAAGAGCTCCCAAACTCTACAAAGGATAGACACCTCGACAAGGAGACAAAATCAAAAAGTAGAAGAAAATATTTGAAAAATAATAAGGGCTCAAGAACTGATGGTAAAAAAAAGGAGCAATGCAAAAAGGATCAGCATATAGATAAGGATTATGGAAAGGAACCACTCAGTTGCAATAGAATCAATCTCAAGAAAATAGAGGTCACCCCCATTGACAAAGACATAGAGGTTTCTCTAAACCTCATATGCGAAGAAGACAAAGAGATTTTAGATATTCAAAAAATAGAAAATAGAAAGGATAACAAAGAGGGCCAATTTGAAGAAATGGAGAGCTTTATGTTATTCTATGCCCCTAAGATAATCAATGAGGCAACCTATACACAGGAAGGTATAGATCAGAAAGCACAGGGCTAGCCTCAAGAGTTAGAATCCATTATAGAATCTTTGGTCATTAAAAATAAATTTTGGCAAACCCTAGCTACCATAGCCAGTTCACCATTCAAACCAATCAACATGCATTAGAGCAGGGAGAAAGAGATAACATGAAAGATACTAGTCAAAGAATTTCAAGAATTCTTGAATAAGGATAGCCCTTGGGATCGAACATGGGAAGATGGAAACATATCAAAAATATAAGAAAGTATCATAAACCATTTAACAGATGATTTAATATAGGTATTTAGCTTTGGAAATATAGATAAGAGCTCTAACTCATAGAAGGAAGAACTAATTTAGAGAATCCTCAAGCTAGGAGGTAATAATTACACTTGTGACAACCTAAGAAGAGAGTTATTGAAGATTGAATATGAGGGCAATGATCTAAAAAATTATTA
This sequence comes from Cupressus sempervirens, assembly GCA_028749045.1. NCBI lineage: Eukaryota > Viridiplantae > Streptophyta > Pinopsida > Cupressales > Cupressaceae > Cupressus > Cupressus sempervirens. The sequence goes on along the minus strand of CM053790.1, from coordinate 89,593,363 downwards.
GATGAAAATGATAGGTTCAAACGTGATACTAAAAGGGAGTGAAATCTACAATGGCAACAAGAAGGAAGTAGATTGAGGTATAGAAAAATAGGCAGGCCTTTTCAATCAGTTCCTAAAATAATGTAAAAATAAAGGTATTGAAGAGAATATGTTTGACAAAAGTTCCACTATGCAGAAGGAAAAATCTAATATAGATCAATTGGGTATTCACATGAATCAAGAAGGTCTAAAATTACCTATCTATGGCAACGAAAAAGAAAAAAGGGGAAGAAAATCATTAAAAGAACTCAGGGAAGCAGATGGACATAGCAAAGAGCAGCAAAAGATAGACCAATTTTTTAACAATGGGAAGGGGAAGTGCCTTTCCAATTAGGTATGAAGATTACTACTTGGAATACTAGGGCCCTTAATGCCCCTAGAAAAAAGAGGTTATTAAAACATAACCTCAAATCTTTTGAGTCTGATATTGTTTTAAATTAATAATCTAAATCAGATACTCTTGAATTAGGAAAACTAGATAAGATGCTTAGGTTATGGAAATCTACGTTTCAAGAATCAATAGGGGTGTCAGGGGGCCTAGGGATTCTATGGGAGACTAGAAAGGTCTATATGACCACACTAAATATTAGTAATCACTAGATTAGCAATAGCATGCAAAGTTTAAAATCTAATCTTAAATTTATCCTTATTAATGTATATTGTCCAATTAGGTATTCCAACAAGAATTCAATATGGAAAGAAATTAGCTTACTTATGAATAAATGCAAGGAAAACCTAATTGTTCTAGGAGGAGATTTTAATACAATTTTAAACATTAATAAAAAGATAGGTGGTATTCAACAATTATCACAATCATCCAAAGATTTCAAAGATTGTGTCATTGGCATAATCTAATCAATATCCCAACAAGTAATGGAATTTACACTTGGAACAATAGATGCAAAGACTTTGCATATATTGTAGAAAAACTTGACAGGTTCTTGATCAAAGGAGATTTAGACATTACCAATTTAAATGTTGCATCCTTAATTTTACCTATTGCAGGATCAGATCACTTTTCAGTTAGATTTGAATTCATTGAGCCTCATAAGCCTAACAAGAACCCTTTTAAATGTGAAAAAATGTGGTTCGTAGACCCAAACTTCACTAATAACATTAAAGAATAGCGGGCTCAGAATAGTTTTGAAGGATCAAAGATGTTTGTATTTGTCGCCAAAATGAAAATGCTCAAAGAGCAAATACTTAGATGGAATAAAGAACAATTCAATAACATTTTCCAAGCTAAATTAGATATAGAAAAGTAGCTAAAAGACTTAAAGAAAAAAGTAATTAAAAATGTTATGAGCAATGATAGCTATCTTTTAGAAAAATATCTATTAGCAAAGCAAGAAGATATTTTAACCAAAGAAGAAATATTTTGGCATCAAAAGTCAAGAGAATGGTTGCTCGCAAAAGGGGATAGAAACACTAAATATTTTCACAACTCTACCTTATACAATAGAACAAAAAGTAGAATTACATTTGTCAAAAATCACTTGGGTGCTCTAACGGAAAATACAAGTGAAATCGCTAAAACTTTTTTTGATTACTTTCAGAACACCCTAAATAATTATGAAGGTTCAAATATAATAGCACAAGAAAATCTTCTCAAGGTTATACCTAATATTGTCACACCCAAAGACAATAAGGCTCTAAACAAACCAATTACCCTAGAAGAAGTTAAAAAATTAGTATTTGATATGAACCCAGATAAATCTGTAGGGCCTAATGGTTTTCAAGCTTTCTTCTTCCAAAAATGTTGGGATATCATTGGCATAGATCTATGGAAAGCTATTGAAGCCTCCAGGAATAGGGGTGCTCTACTATCAAAAATTAATCATTCTTTTCTCACTTTGATCCCTAAAAAGGAGGAACCTTTGTCCCTAGGGGATTATAGACCTATAGCACTTTGTAACACAATTTAAAAAGTATTTGCCAAGGTCCTAGCCAATAGGCTCAAATATATTCTTCCCAAAATTGTCTAAGAAGAACAAACTGATTTTATGCCAAGTAGATCTATTCTTGACGGAATTATGACTATTCAAGAGGCAATCCATTTAGCCTATTCAAACAAAGAAGCCTATATGTTTATGAAACTAGACATTTAGAAAGTGTATGATATGGTTGATTGGAATTTCCTATGTAAGGTATTAGAAGCATTTGGGTTTTCTCATCAATGGATTAACCTTATGTTTAAATTTATCTTGACACCCAAAATCTCAGTGCTTATTAATGGCATGTCGAAGGATTTCTTCAAAATATCAAGGGGTATTAGAAAAGGAGATATTTTATCTCCCTCTCTATTGATCATAATGGTGGAAGAATTTGGGAGAGTAGTGGTTGATGTACATAGGAAACAAAAGATTTCAAGGATTAGGGTAAAAAAAAATGTGCCCAACATTACTCGCTAGCAGTACGCAGATGATACCATTTTGCCAAGAAAAAGAATAGTCGAAGAAGCGCTTGGTCTTAAAGACATTATCAATTGATATATGGAAGCCTCTAGACAAAAAGTAAACAAAATAAAATCTAAAATTTTCTTTATTAATACAAAGCTGGATATAGAATGGAAAATTTGGAAAATCATGGGTTATAAAAAAGGAGCATTTCCTTGCAAATATCTTGGTATTTCCATGGAGAAACATAAGAAATCTAGCAAGGTTGGAATAACACGATAAAAAAATTGGATACTAAGCTTGGTTGTTGAAAAGATAAATGGGTAACTAAGACAGGTAAAACCACTAAGATCAAATCAGCTCTTTTAGCCATTTCGATTTTCTCGCTATCATGTCTTCCTTTATCTAAGCACAACCTTGTTAAATTTGAATCCAAAATGTGGAACTTTTTGTGGAATGAAAATGAAGAGGATAAGAAACTAGCGTTGGTCAAATGGGAGAACATTTGCAAACCCAAGGATTAGGGGGGGCTAGGAATCAAGAATTTACAATGGCAAAATATTGCCTTGGGGGAAAAACTTATTTGGCAGCTTTTTAAGGAAAGAAATCATAAATGGGAAAAGATTACGTACAAGAAGTACCTTAATATAGATGATCCCCTTTCAATTTTCAGAACTAGAAACCTACCTAAAGGATCAAAAAGTTGGAACTTTATGTTAAAATGCCATCCATTGATCTGTAAATATTTAACTTAGGACATTGGTAAAGGAGATGAGGCTCTATTTTGGGAAGACTCTTGGGATGGAAATCCCCCTCCAATCAGAACCTCATATCATCAAAGCTTAAACTTAAGCTTATTAACCTATGGGGTTGCAAAGTTAGTGACTACAAGACTATGACCTTCATTGATGGCACCCCTAAAGCAATTTGGAAATCTCTAGAGGGTTTGGATGTTGATCTCAATACCATCAAATATTATGAAAAGCTATTAGAAGATGGGAGGATTAAGTATTTGGAAAAGCAAGATGATCTTATCTAAGCTACCTTGAATGATGGAAAATATAGTGTAAAGAATGGTTATAAGGCTTTAGTAGAATCTAACTTTCTAGAAAAGGTGTATGTCCCACTAAATTTATGTTGGGACCCTACATGTGTCCCTAAAGTTAGGTTCTTCTTATGGTTGGCATCCCAAAAAAGGATGTTGACAATAGACAAGCTACACAAATTCAGTATTCAAGGACCATCCCATTGTGTTTTATGTAAGAAAAAGGAAGAAGAGGTGAATCATATTCTATTTAATTATTATTATTCCATAAAATGTTGGGAATGGATTAGGTAGAGGCTAGGCTGGTCAACCCCCTTCCCTAATACTTTGTCAGCTCTACTAAAAGGTTAGCCCACACATTTAATCAAAGTTGTATATCAAAAACTATGGAACATATCCCCTTCCATCATGGCTTGGGAGATTTGGAAAGAGAGGAATGGATGAATTTTTCATAATCTAGAATTGGAGCCGAAGGAGTTAATGTTAAAAATGGAAGCAAGTATTATTGAGTCTACAAACTCTCACCTCAGAAAGGTGTGAATAGAAGAAGGATCCTTCTCTAACTAGGACACACAAATGAAGAAGCTCTGGTCTAAGTTTTTGAACCCCCTAATGAGCTATATCAGATCTAATAAAAAGGCAAGGGAAAATTGCAAATGGGAACCACCACCAGTAGGGTGGGTCAAGTTAAATTTTGATGGTGTAGCTCAAGGTAACCCAGGAATAGCAAGGATTGGATGCATTATCGAAGATTAATCAGGGCAATGAATTGCTAAAAAATCATTGTCAATCAAACCTACCTCAAATAATCTAGCAAAACTAGAAGCTTTAAAGTAGGGCTTCATTTTGTGCCATAGGTTAAATTTCCCCAAGGTCATCACAGAAGGAGACTCACAAATTATATTAAATTCTATTTGAAAGTACTCTACTCCGAATTGGATTCTCAACTCTTTATTAGAAGAAGTCCTCATATTTATGGTTAAATTGATAGAGTATAGAATTTGTCATATTTTTAGGGAGGGGAACCAAGAAGTGGGTCTTTTAGAAAATATAGGGGTAGATGGTGCTAACACATTACTTTTTAACAATGACAGTTCATCATCAAGAGAGCCTTAGCCTTTCGACTTTGCTTTTGGCCCCTTGTCTTTTATTTTAACCCTTCTCCTTATTCTTGGTATAGTATGTCATGGTTAGAGTTAGTTTTGTTTTAGCCTCATTTTTTTAAAATTTATTCATAGGTTACTAAGCTAATTAATATATTTTTTTATCTCCTAATTGGGCTCAATAGTGGGTCCCTCTCTTTTTCATCGGCATCCTTCTCCTTATTTACTCATGGTGTACTAGAAGTAATTTAGTGGCTGGTTGATGTTTGAGGGAGCCTCAATGATTATTAGGGTTACATTATATTAGCCAGTAGGCAATTTTTGTATCTATTAACTATTGTACCCATTAGGGCTTCTACAGATAGCTAGTATTCTCTCTCATTTTTTCTAGCTGAGAGCTAATTAGCTTCTAATCATATCGGGATGTAATCTAGATTTTCTTGAAACATATTGTACAAATTTAGCTATTAATATATAATGAAATTGGCCTTTATATCTTGCTGGTTGTATCATGGTCATGAATTTTTGCAAGATTGTCTTTTATATTTGTCTCCTTTTTTTTATGATTATTATTTATATTTGAATGATTCTTAGATATATATTAGTTTTAGCTATAGATGTTTGCCCCAATATTTCCTAAATATAGGTAGGGCTTCCTATTTTGATGAAGTGATTGAGGCTCTATGTGTTATGTGCTAAGGTTTAGTTTAATATTTCATATGCTAGGTGATCATTTTTTTTTTGTATTTATTTAACTGAGGAACCCCTTTTCTGAAACTCATTTTTTCCATAAAGGTGAGCCCTAAAGGCTCTAACCCTAAAAATCACTACTATTGAATGCTCCTCTATTTTCTAAAGCATAAATTAAGCTTAATTGGGTATAATTTATGAAGGATTCAATAGTAAGTGAGTTCATTGAGGGTATTAGGAGGATTGACCTGGTTTGAAATGGTTTAGTTGAATTAGCACTGTGTATTCTCTTTGCAGTGGGTTGGGACCCCTATTTCAAATGCCCTATTTTATGGGCTTTGTCGTGGTTTTTGATTGTAAGCTAGTTAAAGAGAGTGATTTTACCATGGTATTTAGGAGTGACTAATTCTATGATAGACTTATTATCTATGAATAGGGATTTAGAGTTGATTTGGCTATTTTAAGCATACAAATTCATCTCGAAAACATGTCTATGGAGGTATAAGTTTTAATTAATCTCCCTGGGCTTTGTTGGATGGGTTTGTGTATAGTTCTATTGATTGGGATATTACTTTTAGGCTCCTTTTGATTTAAGATATACTATATTGCCGATGTTTTAGGTTTCTTATCTTTGGACATTAGCCTACTAACATGTTGGGTTATAGGATTGGTAAGAGATAGAATTGTCTCTCTACTTTTAGGATATTGTAATCTTGTCATGTTTTATGGTTGTTTCTTAATATTAGGATTAATAGTTGGGAGCATTAGCTAATTCCATCTTCGTATCTCTCATTCTTGTGAGGCTTTTGGTTAGCCTTAGTTAGTTCTTTTGAGTTATATTAGTATAAAGCTTATATTGGTGCATAGGCAATTTTGAACATTCTCTAATCTAGTCAAGATTCATGCTCCTTTATTATATTATGGTTAGGCATGTGTTTTTTGCTTTAGGAGCTCTAACCATGTTTTATGTTAATATAAGATAGTAGAAATCTATATTGGTACAGGCACTTTGGCATCACAGTGGCTAAGAGTTTATGTAAAACCCAAGAAGGATGATATAATATGGACTATACATGTTTTGTAAGCTATCGTAATCTGATAGGGTTATGCTCTATATTCATCTATATTCATCATCTGTATTTTAACTGGGGTATGCCTCTTTTACGATGTAATAATAAAGGACATTATGTCCCAGGCAAACTGGAGGTTTTCTTCTCCATTCTTTCCCATCAATGCCTGTTTGAACGGAGCAAAAACTGATCTAATCTTTATTTTATTAATAAAAATATTGATGGCCTTAGCCATTTACTAATCATTCATATATATGTATATGTATGTGTGTGTGTGTATATATATATAAGTATAATATTTTAGTTTTAATTTTATTCTTGAATATCTCAATTCATTTAGATATTCATTAATTTTACAACTAAATGGATAATATAATCTTGACTTCAATTAAAATTTATAAATGATATATTTCATATAAAGAATTATAATAAAAATAAAAAATGAAATTATAGTAAGAGTAAGTAAGGCTCAATTTAGATCTACTTGAAACATCAATTAGAGATAGGGTTAAGATGAGATAAGAGTTGATGTAAATATTATAGTTTATTTATTTTTCAACTTTAATGAAATCTTGATTAAACAATTTGTTATAGTTAAATTAAGTTCTAAAATAATTAGGATTCAAATTTAGGCCAAGATTCTTTGATAAAGAAAAGTAAATTAAAATTATATGTTTGACATTTAGTTCTCTATATCCTTAGGATTTAAATTCAAGTTAGGAGTTAAATTTAACTCGATTCATCATGTAAATCCTAACCCTAAATGATCACTCTAACGATATAGGGATAATTTGAGAGATACGAAGATAGGGATAGGACATAGGGCAAAATAACTATGATGTTGTGTAAGTAACTTTATTAAAATATTACCAAACAAAATAATTGTTCAATGTAAAAATCATCTTCACATACATAAGGGAAAAATGCATGATTTTTCATGTAATTTAATTCAAATATTATTAAACCAAAATAGTTGTTAAATGTGAAGATTTTAAGCAATTAAAACTTATCTTAATATATATAATAGTTTATTGTAATAGAAGAGCACAAATTTTAAGTTATAAATATAGGTGGATAACATTTTTTTTTTTTTTTAATATAATATTTTAAATCAAAATTCTCTTTATTTGAACATTTAGATTAATTTTTTACTTTTAACTTTTATATCTAAAAGAAAACTCTATGTTTTAAAAATGCTTGCTCAATTTAAACTTAACTTCAACTAATTTGTTTTTAAGAATATATTTTCTATGACTAATTGAAAACTAAACAATTTTTTTTAAAAATTTTCAAATGACTAAAATGAAAACTTAAAATTATTGATAATTATATGAACGCCTCTAGCCAAAAGGTCAATGTTGCCAAGTCAAAATTGTATTTCCTTAACACTGAAGAGAAGTTGAAAAACCAAATATGTTTAATTATGGGTTACAAGAAAGGATCCTTTATCTGTAAATGTTTGGGCATCTATCTAGAAAAGAGCTCGAAATCTAGTAAGGTATGGCATAACACCATGAACAAATTGGAAGCTAAGATACACAATTGGAAAGACAAATGGTAAACAAAACCTGGAAAAAGTGTCAAAATTAGGTCAATCTTATCTACAGTTCCAACTTACCCACTCTCTTGCTTGCCTCTTCCTAAAACTCTCCTTCATAAATTTGAGGCTAAGCTGAGTGATTTTCTTTGGAATGATTATGAGGAATCTAAAAAATTACCTCTTGCTAAATTGATAAAGTTTGTAAACCAAAGGAGCTTGGTGGCTTAGGGATTAAAAACCTGGTGTGGCAAAGTGCAGCTTTGGGACCCAAGCTGGTATGGTGCCTATACACTAAGAGAGACTAAAAATGGGCTAAAATTATGTATAATAAATATCTTGATATTCAGGATCCTACCTCATTCTTTAGGATGAAGTCTCTTCCGAAAGGTTTAGAAAGTTGGAACTTTATGTCTAAGTGCCAACACTTAGTAAGAAAATTTCTAACCTCAGATGTTGGAAATGGAAATGAGGCTGTATTTTGGGATGATTCCTAGGATGGTTTCCACTCTATTGTCAATGGTCCTATTCCAACTGGTCTTAAACAAAAACTTTGTTCCCTTTGGGGCAAAAGAGTCATAGATTACAAGACAATGGCTATCACAAATAATAGGGCTATTTAGAGATGGAAATCTGTGGATGACATTAACCTACCCTAGGAGGAGCTCCTAGCATATAATGAAATTATTTCTTCAAGGATCATTAAACAATCAAAGAGGGAGGATAAATTAAATTTGGTAGCATCTAATGACAGTAATTATAGAGTCAAAGCCAAACATAAGGCTCTTCTTAACTCCAAAGAGTGGGAGCAAGTGGCGCTTCCGATAAGTCTATGCTAGGATCCGTCGTGTTTACCTAAAGCTGGATTCTTTTTGTGGCTCACTGCCCAAAATACAATACTTACGACATACAAACTCAACACTATTAGCATTAGTGGTCCCTCTAGATGTTTCTTGTGTAAAAGAAATTTTGAGGATGCAAAACATCTTCTTTACAATTGTCCATATTCTTGGAAATCCTAGGAAGGGCTCATTTACAATCTTGGTTGGAGTGCTCCATTTCCAAAAAAGTTTAAGGATTTAATTCTTGGCTAGCCCACTAATATCTGTAAAGGCATTTATAGTAAGATATGGAATATTAGTCTACCAGTCCTTCTATGAGAAATATGGAAAGAGAGAAACAAAAGGATCTACTACAACAAAGAGATAGATAGTGGATAATTTCTTTCAAAGATTGAAGCATCTATCATCAAAAATGTTAATTCCTACCTCAGGAAATCTTGGAAGGTAGAAGTTTCATTCTCATATTGGGATAGTTGTATTAAGAAGCTCTAGCCTAAATTAATTAATCCCCCACTATTATATCCTAAAACTAGCCAGGAGGCTCGTAGAAACTATAAATGGTTGCCACCTCCAAAAGGGTAGGCAAAGCTTAATTTTGATGGTGTTGCCAGAGGTAATCCTGGAAAGGCCAGTATTGGTTGAATAGTCAATAATGACTCTGGTGTATGGATTGCTAAGAAGGAAAACCAATTGGTCCATCTTCTAACAACATGGCAAAATTTTTAGCTCTGGAGGAAGGTTTGAATATTTGTCTTCAGCTGGATATTTCCAAACTCATCATTGAAGGAGATTCTCAAATCATCCTTAATTCCATTAGGAAGTGATCTACTCCCAATTGAATCCTTAGCTCTAGATTACAAGAAGCCATCCTTTTTCTAGACAAATTCAAAGAGCTAAGGATATGTCACATATTTAGAGGAGAAAATTTGAAGGCTGATGCCTTAGTAAATGTCTGTGCTGATGGTTGTTATTTATCCTTAGTTCATTCTTAGGTTTTAATTTTTAGTTCCTTTTACTTTATAATTTTGGTAGGGGTTAAGTTTTTCTAGATTATCATTTCAACCATCTCAGGAAGTATAATTCAATGGAGCCTTTTACAATCTCCATTGTATGATTATTTAACGATGATGATGAGTGGGCTTTCATTAGCTAGGATTCATTTTTTTCTCTTTCCTTTGTCATCATCTTATAATCTTAGTCTGTGATGGTGGCTGAGGTACGCATTAATTGGAATGCGCTTGTATTCAGCCTCTTCTTGTCTAGCACTTCGTTATGAGGAGAGAATGATTTGTTTTCTATTTAATAGTTTCGAGTACCTTCGAGAGAACTTCATTCGGCATTTGCTTTCAATTTTCATATTGTATGGTTTGGTAGGGTTTGTATTTGCAACCATGGATACCTATGTTTGTGTCTTTCACACCTCTGAGGTCAGAACCATGGCATTTTGGGGGATGTGAAACTGGAGTGTTGGAACAATATTTTGTGGAAGGTTGATGGAATGACTAGAATTGTAGTTAGTCGCACTATTGGAGTAGGTATTTTTAAATATGATCAGACTTGGTGCACCAACAACAATTTGATTGGGATTTTCATTAGATGTGTGGCTCAGATTGGTTTCAGGCGATGGGCAATGGTCAGACTATGCCTCAATATCTTTTAATCGACTTGGTGTAAGGACATAGAGGAGGCCATCATGGGTTTGGACAAAAACCATTGTCTGCCTCTCCCTAAAATGTATATGAAATATGCCCTAGGGAGTTTGATTACAGCCAACATATCAAAGAGACTAGCACTGGTTATATGAGATACTTGCGCTTTCAATATGTCATAGTTAAAAATGGAACCATGCTTCCACTTTCTGATGGGATGGAGGAAAATAGTTTTGACTGTTGGGCTTGGGTGGCTGACTAGTTATCTGAGTGCTCACAAAGTCTACATGCACCTTGGTGTCACCTTCGAGGATCTGGACAAGGTCAACTTTTCTACACCAAATATAGAGAAAACGAGTTGGGAGAAGTCATCGTTTGTGTTTCCACCTTCCTTCAAATTGAACAATCCCAGTGATAAAGCAGAGGTGATTATGATATTTTGGAAAAAATGAAGTTTGGATTGTTGTTTCTTTTTTGGGGATAATTTTAGTATAGTTTAAGCCTTAGGTTTATAACTAGCTACTACATAGGTCATAGGGTAGGTAGGGTTTGAATATTGTATATACTCCATTCTAGAGTTATGTGTATTATCAGTGACATATCGACACACAAGAAGTCACACAAGAAGTCTTGTAGAAGTATTGTATATCTATTGTTCTATAAACAGGTTTCAATATTCTCTGTTTCAATATAAGCGATACTTACATCTATAATATTAGTTTTTGGTTTGTTTAAGAAATTCCCGCTGTTATTTCCATGTTTGATTTTATGTAAGGACTAATCGAATGATATAGCATGTGGTTAAGAATATCTTCTACTGCCACGATTCATTCTCAATGTTGTATTTATGTTCTGGTTGTATGGCTCTATTTTTTATGCTTCTCAAGGATTCAAGTTATTCTGGGATCATGTTGGATATAAGTAAATTGGTAATTGTTCTTTTTTGGGTCAGTATAGCCGACCTCATATCTTAGCTCTAATTCATTTGTTTTACCCACAGATTTAGATTTGTCTGTATATCACATTTTTTATGATTAGCATCTAAATTTTCTCATTCTTATCTGGTAAAGGATTGGCATTTTGTTTCATTGCATCTGTATTAGGTAATGACTAGTGCATTTCAGTATTTGCGTATTTGGTGAGGATTAACTGGATTCATTGTTTTCCTCTCATACCTCCTCAGTATTGTAGGTATGGTCTTGATAGGTCGGGATGCCCTCATATGTAATTATCAACTAAGCTGGTTACATTTTAGTTTTATTTCTTACTGTAGTAGATCTAGTTCAATTTATATATCATGTTTTATCTAAATCCTCCTTCTTTGCTCGGTGGCATGCATATGAGCAGATAAGTGTCTTTTATTTCGTATAAATTTTACATGCTACTAGTTACATATGTATGGATTTTAGTAGTTTAGTTGGTTAAAATTAGCTGTTTCCTAATTCTCATTACTCTTGTTTTATGTCATGCCCAAAATTTACTCTTAAAAAAACAACAATTTTTTTTTTTTTTTGAATTTATTTATTTATTTTCTTCTTGTGGTTTTAAACAAATAAATTATTAATTAAGATAAACCAATAATTATATATATTTATACTCTAAATAAATTTAACCTCATATATAAATCAATTCTCCTAGCCTCCCTCTAATCCCTTAGTACATGATTAGATATAGTTCAATAACCTGATGTAAGTTCCAACAATTACAAATGTGAACTAATTATAAATTTTTTGTTGATTGTTCCACTCATCAAACTCATATTATGTCTTATTGAAAGTCGTGTTGATTTGTTAGATAAGGTGATCATAGAGTTTTTCATAGAGAATTACACTACTAGCGTCAACTATGACCAAGTACTCTCTTTTGGGAATTCAAGGTTCATACCTTCTAATAAGAGGATAAAACATTATCTCTTCACTGATTCCTCATACAATCAAATGTTGGTTTGACGTAAAATAGTTAATCATAACAATGGGATTATATATATATTAGTAATTCCGATATTTCTTAAGCATTTGCCAATGTCTCCCTTTAATAGTGCTAGTTGTCAGTTTACCAATCTCCCAAGCGAATCCTTTCATTAGTTTTGGCTATTTTCACTTGTTCTAATATTGGTTACAATTGTGGTATTTATCAACATTCGATTCTTATAGGTATAATTGATCCCTTAATGATCTATAATTATTATAATTATCATTTTATTGAAATTTATATCTTTTATTTATTTATTTATTATTATTTTATTAAATTTATGGATTTACCTATAAACAATGATGTATATTAATTTAACTTATGTCCTTAAATCTAGGCTACCCATAATACTAAGAGAAATTTAAATTCTAACATCTTTACCCTTTAATACTAATACTCTAAATTATATCTATAATTTACCCTTAACCACTTGCTATCTACTCTAGCCTAAGATTCACACGATGGTCTAATCTAACCATAATAGTTAGGATACAACTTTACCCTTCTTAACTAAGTTTTCAATCAATTTATGGTATTCTACCCCAGCTATATTTACCACTAGGAAACGCCATCATGGCTCAAGGGCCTAAGGTGGGTACCCACTATCCCATTCTCCAAGGCATGATGGTGATGTGAGGGAAAGGGGATGCATTTACTAGCTATTTCCAAAGCAATTTAAAATAGATCTTATCATTTCCCAAGGGATGGCGTCTAAGAGGATAGTGGGGCCATGTTTTTGGCAAACGTGTTTGACTTCCTTACCTTCAAAGGATAATAGGCGCCAAACTTAGCCCTTGCAGCATGGTATAAATGTTATGTTTCTACTATCAAGTTCTCATAACATTGCTAGCCAAGGACACATCACCTATACATCTTGTTTTGGGCGCCAAGTAGCCTTAATCTCCTGTCTTAATGTTTCCCCTTCTTACATTGGCGGCAAGAGTGTTAAAGGTTGCCTAGGGATTAGTCCCTGACATGGGGCAGTAACATGTCCCTTTCAAATTGAAGCATGATTTCCCTCATTTATTTTAAATTTTATTAGCCTTCCCTTTACTCATCGTCCAAGGCTCTAGGAGAACACTTTTGTGTTGGCCCAAGGTGAGGCACTTGGGATTTGGGGCTTTCTTTTATGTCAGTGATGTATATTTTTATTTTATTTTTTTTGGTATTTTATATTTGTGTGAGATTTTTTTCTTACATAGGTCACCTCTTTGTTTAGTTATTAGCTATGTCTCTAGACTTCTTATTGTAGCCTCTAAATTATTATGTGTATTTTCTTTTTGTCACATTTTCTTAAAGAAAGACACAAGGGTCATGGGTATAATGATGAGAAGCTCTCTTAAAAGATTAAGAGCTAGCTAGTGTGGGAATTTCCCTTAAGTCAAGCTATTGATTTGTGCATATGATTCTAGGAATATTCTTTTTATTATAATATTGCTCTATATTTTTGAGAATGAATTTGTTTCCTTTCCATACATTTTCCAGAGAACTAAAGTGCATCTACAGAAAACCTTTCTTATAGAATTTTAAGCTAAGTCCATAAAGGAGGTATTTCCTTCTATGTCATCAAGGTGATGACTCAATGAGTTTTCTATTATCTATGTAGACTAGGGTTTCATTGCTTTAGATTACTTAAATGCACCCAAAAGTTTATATTCCAATTACTAATCTTCCAATGGATAAACACATTCTCAAGAGAGGTTAACTTTCTATTAAGCAAGATACATCTCCATCTAAGCATATATATAAACTATTCATAACTTGATACTTCCATTGCATCACAATTCATAATAGAGAACCATAAATTGAATGCATTTTAAAAACTAATATTCAAAACATAATAATGATTGTTTCTAAACAAGAAACTCTCTCATATATGACTGAGAAGATAATCAAGTATTCTAATTGAAACTAAGAACATAAAGATAGAGACTTATAATGTAAAATAGTTATGAGAACCTTCAAATTACTTCCTTTTCTCCCATTAACTCATACCCCACAGTAGTATATACAAAATGAAGATTTGTCTTTTTTAGCCCAAAACAAAACAAAAGAATAGAAACTATACTTTCACAAATAAAACATTTGATGCCATGAAAGACAATATCTCCTTTCATAAAAATGACATATCCCTTCTTCTCTACTATGCAATCATTCATTGCAACTATATGAACAATATGAAGAGTTCTCCATTACAGCAAAATGATAAGTTTTTTCTTCAAGCAATGTCCATAAGATGGTTATTCCAAGCTTGTTTCCATTGCTCCCTTGAGCACAAAATCTGCAAATACATCACAAATCAACAAGGACCATGGGTGCTTTCCACCCAACCATAGGTCTCAAAGAGACCACCCCCGCGCTAGGGGAACAAGGCTCAAACCGGGTTACATACATCACAAAATTTTGCATGAAGACAAAAAACACAATCAACACCCTTCCATGGCTTGCACAATGATTCACCATTGGAATCATAAAATGTTGGGTGAAGGTGGGCTCTTCAAGGAGGAGAAATTTTAACATCATAAGTACCATATTGCCAATGCATTTTGCCTCTCAAGGCCACCACAACATAAACGACATATTGTCACTGCATTGCCTCTCAAGGCCTCCAAAACAACCATCTTTTCCTCATCCACCAAACCTCGTTGTACCTACCAAACAACAAGATTCATGGCCATGAAGGAGCCCATGCTCCATAATAACAGCCTCATCATGAGGTAAAAACAAAATTGTCTTTCTCACCTGCAATGTCAAGCCCAACTTATGCCCTTCACCCAAGGCTTCTCTGCCCTCCTAAGGGTGAGTGAATTCTTCACACCCATAATCACAATCAACACTCACATTCAAACAAGAACAACAACAAAACAAATGAAGAACAACAAAACAAAACCAAGAAAGGATCTCCAAAAGCACAAAACACATTCTCTTTCCATTCCAACAAAAAAAAAACAAAGAAGGTGAACCAAGAAATTTACAAGAACATCACACATTCTCACATTCTCACAATACATAATCAATGCTCATAATGCAACAAGAACACCACACTTTCACACAATACCCAAAAATCAATATCACAAGATTTACAATGCAAATGCATACTCTATTAATGAACTCTCACACTTGCAAATTTGTTTAACCATGCTAAAAGCAAGAAATGAGAAAGAAACAAGTTTTAGGACACCAACCTTGGTCCAAGATATGGTAAGGATACTTGTAGTAGAGTTCCCTTAATCTCCCTCCAAAACCTAATAGTCTCTAAAATTAGAGAGTGGGTAGACACCCCCACTAGTTTGGCCAAGACCCTCTAATAAAGCCTTCTCACTAACTTATTTTAGCAAAAACACTAAGCCACTACTTCTTACAAACTTGTCTCCTGCAACTTTTCTATTTTTGACTAAGTGGAAACATGGATATGACAACTCCAAATTCGAATTGATGGAAGAATGCATGGGTAAAGGGGCTCCCTAGGCTATCTAGGCACTCACATGATCAAAAATAGGTCCCTGACATGATGTACTATCATATGGGTAACTTATTTTCACCTAAAAGACACTTAGGGACCACCTAATGACCCCTAAAAACCCTAGCCAAGTCCAAATTCGAATTTCCTTTGATTGAGACTCCTCATGGCATTTTTTCTATGTGAGGTTAACTTGGGTACAACATTGGGGTTAGGTTTAGGTTAGGTTACTTCTTGCCAAATCTTGAATGACATGGCATCTCTACATGGACAACACAAGTGTCAAGTGACACACACAAAACAACACATTACATTAAAAGTGAATTAACTCCAATAATGCATGAACTAAGCTATTACACACATATAAATTCACATATACAAAATAAAACACATTACAATAAGGTTTGAATCTTTTCCACTGATTCAACCTTGGCTTTGTCATATTTGTAGTAGTTTGAGCCTTAATTCCCCTTCAAACCCATGGTCAAATTCCTACACACTAAACTCAAGCATCAGTAGTCCAAGAAAATCATGTAAATAATAAGTACATAAGTGAAATAAACATTATCTCATTCAACATTAGACTTGCATATATTTCATCATCTCAATATAACTTTCCCTTTCTCAATTATTTCAAATATAACCTTCAAAATATTAAAATATCAAGACTTACATATCACATTTCGACATTTGAGTTCCATACCTCATTCTTTTAATTAAATTACTTTTTCTTATAATTTACATGTAAAATTCTCAAAATACTATAACATCAAACTCTACTTATCAACATAACATGGTCACTTTAATATTCTGAATAACTTCATAGTCTCTTTTTATTTTATTATTATTTTATCATTGCAACAAGATACTAAATTTCACGACTGTTGAATCCCTAGGTATGTGGGTTAGGTTTCAATGCATAACAAAATTTATTTATTTTTTAACTCTAATTTCCACTTAAACATTACATTCTTACATTACAAGCATTTCTACCATTCAATTTCTATTAAAGAAATGTCATTAGCTTAAAACATGAATAGAATCATTAAATGCATCAATTAGGTCATAATATGTAGAAGTAATTGTGGATCATCAAAATGCAAATAACATAACCCTACAGTCTTAGAAGTGTATCAATACATGGGATTAAAAATCACCGTAATACAATTATCTCATTGGTACTATGACAGATTGGGTGAGGCCTCACATTTTATAGGATTATTTTAAGATTTAATATTTCTAATAATAATATTCATAGTTTTGTTAAGTATTGATTTATAATTTCATAGGATTGGAATTACATTTCTCAATCCTATTTTGATCCATTTCTATTTTTTAATTTTGCAACTAAAAGGATAATATAAGTTTGACTTCAATTAAAATATATAAATTATATAGTTCATATAGAATTTTATAATGATAATTATAATTATAGAAAGATGAATTAAGGCTCAATTTAGATCTACTTAATACATCAAATAGAGATAGGGTGTAGATGATAAAAGAGTTGGTATATATTTCAATTATTTTTAGACTTTAATAAAATTTTGATTAAATAGTTTGTTTTAGTTTCATAAAGTTCTTAGTTAATGATGGGGGTGCACGATGATTAAACACAAAATACAAAATACAAGCACTTATAGAAATTATAGAATCATTACATTGCCTGATCATAGAAAACATTACATTGTGTCTCTTTTATAGAGGTCTTTAATTGTTTCCAAAAACATAGATAAATTAGCCGACATAGGACAAATAGACTTTTCTAGAAATATGTAAATAGAAATGACTTCTAGAACTTTAGAAACTTAAATATTAATTTGACCTAACCCTATTTGGTAATCCACCTAGAATTTCTAGAACCCTCTAGAATTTCATTTGATGGTGAAATTACACATTCCAACACTCCCCCCTAATTTCAACCTTAAATGTTGTTGCATACAAATTCCGTTGTGCCATGATTATTATTTTCTTCTATCTATTTGTCATCTCCACATCGAAGCTTGTAACTATGAAACCTTTTGCCTCTTCGATGCCTTTCTCTAGTCTATGTCTCAACATTGTTGCATTCCTTCTTACACTTGAACATTTGTACCTGTTGATCATTCCTACAATTTTCTGCCAATTTGATCCATAGCTTCATCCACAATCCATTTTTGTATAGATTTTCATTGATTCCCTCTTCGATTCTCTATTCAAACAATATTTTGCATAGTGCCTCTTCAAACAATATTTTGCATAGTGCCTCTTCAAACCATAAATGTTATAGGGATTTAAATCCTAGTATCTATCCTTTGTATGCCCTTTCCTATTATAGTGAACATTACACAATCTTTATGCCTTCAATTAATTCTCTTGAATTTTTATTTATCTTTTTATTGCCTCCATCATATCCAAGACCTACATATTTTGGCCTAACTATAGTCTCAATCGAATTCCTTAATCCTTGTTCATACTTTCCTAGACCTTTACCTTTGAAACCCCTTTGTTTCAAAATCTTCAAACCAACACCATTATCATCATAACAAATGAAATCTAAAAACTTATTGTCATTTTTGTTCTTACAATTTTCATCACAAACACTTTCAACTTTAGCAAAATCATATTTCTCAATTGTATAATCAGTCAAATGATTTTTGTCACATGATACATCACACAAAAATGGTTTCACTTTCAAACATTATGTCTCTTCTTTCAAAGTAGGCAATTCCTTCTTTAACATATTATTTTCCTCTTCCAATTTCTTCTAAAAATTTGTTCTTTTTCCTAGCATCATCAAACAAATTTAACTTTTCTTCTAATTCTTTGTTTTTCTCTCTAAGTTTGCATGTGTTCATTTACCTGTCAATTATGTATTTCTTCCACAAATTTTAACCTATTTTCCAGCTCTTCAATTTCCTCTATATAGACACTAAACTCATTTAATAATTTAGACTTTTCTTCTCCCATTTAATTTCTTACTTTTGCCAATTCCTTTTGCAAAATATCTTTTTTCACACAATAATCTTGCATTTTCTTTCTTCACCATCACTAATTCTTCTTCTAACTTATTTTTCTTCTATTTCTAAATCTACTAGCCTTTCCCAATTAAATCAACAATTTAACACACCTTACTCTTTCGTTTAGATAATTCTAAATGCCTTTTTACTTCTAGATTTTTAATTAAATCTTCAAACAACTTGAAACAAACCATACATAAATATCAAACTTGACTCCATGTCATATCATTTTTTTTCATTTAATAGCAATAGGAGAATTTCTCAAATGGCCATATCTTTTGTTCTTTCCTCTATCCCTTCTTCCATGCTTTACAAACACTTTGGTCCCTTGATTATCTTCATGAAAAGTCTTCTTTCTAGTGATTTTGTTGTTCTCAATAATGTACTTTCTTTCCAACTTTCCCTCTTTCCCTTTTCTCACAGCTGTTCAACACTTTCTATGTGACTTCTTCAAAAAAATTGTCTTTTCTATAACACAAATCAATCCTCCAAAATTTAGCAGTACCAAAACATCGCTTCCTTTTTAATCAACAATTTTGTCCTTCCACTTTTGATAACAATCTAATGAGGCTGGATGGATTGGATCGACAATGATAATAAAACACAAAATACACAATACAAGCACTTATAGAAATTATAGAATCATTTCATTGCCTGATCATAAAAAAATTACATTGTGCCTCTTTTATAGAGGTCTTTGATTGTTTTCAGAATCATATAAATTAGCTAACATAAGACAAATAGACTTTTGTAGAAATATCTAAATAGAAATAACTTCTAGAACTTGGAAAACTTAAATATTAATTTGACCTAGCCTTATTAGGTAATTCGACTGGAGTTTCTAGAATCCTCTAGTATTTCATTTGAGGGGGAAATTACACATTCCAACAATTAAGGTCCAAAATAATTAGGATTTAAATTTAGGCCAAGATTCTTCAATAAAGCCAAACAAAATTGAAATTATATCTTTGACATTTAGTTCTCTAAATTCTTAGGATTAAAATTTAGGCTAGGATTTAGGTTTAACTCAAGTCATGTTATAAGTCCTAACTATAATCAATCACTCTCACAAATGAGAGTGGATTTGAGAGAAAAAAGAGATAGGGATCAAACATAGGGAAAGAAATGCAAGGTTGGCATAGAGAGATATTGTGAGAGCTAAAAAGACATGAGAGAGAGAGAGAGAGAGAGAGAGAGGTTAAATAGGTGAAAGAGATTGCCAGAGGAGGGATGGAAGATGGATCAAAGAGGTGTGTGTGTTTGAGAGAGAGAGTGTGGGGGGTTGGGGGGTGGGCGACGGACATATGTAATAGATTAATATATGGACAAGATTGCGAGAGGAGGGATGGGAAAAAGTAATACAAAATATAATGGGATGAAGAGAAATGTGAGAGAGATAGAGAAAGATAGACAGAGAAAAGATGCAAAGGGTGAGAGACATGGTATAGAGATAAATGATAATTAGGTGGAGGAAATGGTGAGAGCATCCAATTAGGTAGAGATGCAAGGTGTAAAGATAAATAATAATTAGATGGACAAGATGGTGAGAGCGGGTGGCAGATATGAGAACAGGAGAAAAGAGGGAAGATTTGAGGTAGAAAGATACACCTTAGTGATAAAACCTCAACCACAAAACATGTACTGATGATAATGGAAACTAGAACTTTAACATCAACCCTAAATTTAGTTCCGATTCCACATATACAATACATAATAATTCTAAAATTTTAATTCATTCCTTGTCATAATTTCTTGAGACACCTATTTTCATATTTTCATAATTTGATCCAATTGAATAGATATCTTTAAAATATAGATCTCTCAACTTATATCTATGCCATGAAGATAAAATTGGTAAAACTAAACTATAATGATCCCTGAAAAACACCATCTTTCAGCCTACAATGTAGACTTGTGCCCCAGATCACTCTACCATCTACCAACTGGTCACCTTTAGTAGTTGCTAACATACTAAAAGGTCACCAAATGTGTAGATTCATAAGTGGGTACAATCTGCGTAGGAAAGTGCCTGGAAAACACATAGAAATTTGGGTAAAGATGCAGAGCACTACAATACTTTTTGGTCGACATTTTGAATCATCTTTCCTAATGCTTTCTCAAAAAAAGAGGTCCATAGACTCTGACAAAGTTCTACATTTCTTCCACCAATTTTGGACATAAAGCTGATCGAGTCAAACAATGTCCACATTTTCTTCCAACACCAGAATCACTTTTTGTTGTATTCTTCTACACATATCGAAGCTGCTCATCATTCAATCCAAGTCTTTCACCATTTCTTCTTCGATTGATGATGTGCTTTTGATCAATTCTTATCTTCATTCTTAAGTCTCTCTTGTTTCTATATTATGCCCTCAAAAAGAAAAAATAATACTCAAAAGGAGATAAAGGTAGGATCATCTTTCACATGGCCCTGTTGTCTTCCACTTCTAACATGATTCTACTCCTTTCCACAAGATTAGCCATTATCTAGTCTCCTTAGCTGATTCCCTTGTCCGTTACACATTATCTAGTTTCCCTCTGTGGCTCACCTATTGCAACCCCAAACCTAGTTTTGTTTCATGACAGACTTAATTTTAACAATAACTCTGCCCTCTCTTCATCTCCTTTCACTGCTAACTATAACCTCCATGGCCTCTACTTGTGCCAGCAAGAGCAAAGGAAAGGGTGAGGATATGGAGTTGAACACTTTTGATTAACTTGCATCACCTGCATCTCCTCCCACCTCAAAATGTAAATGAGAGGACATAATTCCTACCATGTTTTCATCAATCATCATGGAGAAGATGTCAAATCCACCATAGCTACCATTCTCTATAAAATGCTCACTTGATGTCATGTCTCATGTTTTTGGATCAACCAGAGTTGGATAATAGAAATTTCTTCCCCCAAACATTACAAGTAGTAATGAGCAGTTCTCTAGTACATATTTCTATTTTCTCTGAGAGTTATGTAGAATTACCCTAGTATCTAGTAGAACTATCATTTATGCTCAAGTATGGCAACTCAATTATTCCCATTTTCTATGATGTAGATCCTACTGATCTCATGTGAAAAAATGAAATTACAACACAAAAAATTTCTCAGCAATAACTGTTGTCTAGTGTCAGTTTTTTCTTGACATGTTAATGAGCCAAGTGGTAGGAGGGTGCCGAGTGAGCTTGGTCACCATTGCGGGGTGGAGCTCAGTAGAAGTGGATGCCAAGCTAGCTTGGAAATAACTACAAAAAATTTCTATCAAAGATAATACTGAGAGATAGATTTACAACTTGGATATTATCACTATTAAAACCAAAGAGCTAAACCTTGGAGCTTTCAAAAATAAACTTCTCAAATGCAACAAATAGAGGAAGAGAAATGGATTCAAGTATGCCTACTTGTTTGCTATTCAACTTTGATTAAAACTATTAAAAAATTTGGGAGCATTTAGCTTCAACAAAAAAAACCTTAAAATAACCCTAAAACCTTAAATTGGTAAAACTTCACACTTTAAGCTTTAAACTTGCAGCTCTAATGGTTGCATACAATAATGCTTGGAGCAATTACTACTTCACAGGACAAAAACCAATCAACTATGTAAACTTTACAGAATGACAAGAAGAAATGCATGCAACTATAGGCATGAAACACTTCCTTTTTTCTCTACAACTTGATCTGCTAATCACTTCCTTTACTTCCTCTTTCTCTACTATGCTCTTTAGCTTCTAATCTTCTTCAACTTCTAACTAGTCGAATGAAAGTGAGACCTTCCTTTTGTCTTCTACCAAAAATATTTTTCCCCCTCATTTCCAAATATGAAAACTTACCTACCTTTATTAAATTTTCTAGTTGTTGTTGCAAGTTGTCAGGGGTGGTAGGTGGGCATTTGGCTCCAGGAGAAAATGACTGTAGCATTAAATATTTCAACACCCACCCTTTGTCTCGAGCCAAAAAAACAAGGATCACTTCTGATCCAAATCAACTACACCAAGACACTCTCTTAGGTGTACAAAACTTCCAATGCCAAATGGCTTGGTAAACATGTCTACTAGCTATTGCTCAGACTTAGAAAATTCTATTTTGATATCCCCATTCTCCACCAACTCTCTAATGTAGTGATATTTGATCTCTATGTGTTTTCCTCTTTCATTAAAGACTAGATTCTTGGACAATGCAATTGATGAGGTGTTGTCACAATAAATTATGGTTCCATCCTCTTGCCTTTCACTCAAATCTATCAAGATCCTCCTTAACAAAATTGCTTGGCATGCTACTACATTTGCTACTATGTATTCAACCTCTATTGTAGATTGAGCAACAATAGGTTGCTTCTTCGATTCCCATGAAATTGCACCTGATCCAATATGAAACATGTATTCAAAAGTGCTCTTCCTATCATCTAAGTTTCTAGCTCAATCATTATCTATATAACTCACCAATTGTAAATCACTATTTGTAGTATACAAAATTCCAAGTCCCTTGATACCATTCATATACCTTAGGATCCTTTTTTTTTTCTTACCAATGGGAATCCTTTGGTGTTTCCACAAATCTAGAAATCAAACTTACTACATGTATTATGTATAGCCGAGTTGCAGTCAAATACTCAAACTTCCAACCATGCTCTTGTATGGTGTTGGATTCACACTTTTGCTACAATCTTCCTTTCTCAACCTCAGACCTACCACTCTTGGTGTTGGGGCTACCTTACTATTCTACATTTTAAATATCTCCAAAATCTTCTTTGCATTATTTTCTTAAGAGATGAAGATGCCATCATGCATTTGTTTTACCTCTATGCCTAGAAAGTACTTCAAGAGACCTAGGTCTATCATTTTAAATTCATTTTTCATCGCCTATTTGAACTCGCCAATTAGGAAATTATCATTTCTAGTAAAAATTAGATTATCAACATACAAGACAAGAATTAGCACATTACCATTTGTTTCCTTGATATAAAGTGTAGGCTCACCATCATTTTTTCTAAATCCATTGCTCATCAAATCTGAGTCAATCCTACTATACCATGCCTGTGGAGCTTGGTTGAGCCCATAAAGAGCTTTCTTCATTCTATAAACCTTGTTCTCCTCACCTACAATTTTATAACCAAGTGGCTACTCTATATACACTTCTTCCTTCAATACACCATTTAGGAAGGCAAACTTCACATCCATTTGATATACCTTCCATTTGTGCTGGGCCACAATTGCTATGACAACATGCACAGTTTCCATTCTCACAATTGGGGCATATGTCTCATCATAATCTTTGCCATACTACTGTTTGTACCTCTTGATCACTAAATGTGCCTTATGCCTATCTATTTTTCCTTTAGCATTGCACTTGATCTTATAAACCCATTTCACTCCAATTACTTGTTTCTTGGGAGGAAATGTAGTTAACTCCCATGTCTCATTTCTTTCAATAACATATATTTCTTCATCCATGGCATTACACCATTTCTCCTCTTTCACAGCTTCCTCAAAATAAATTGGATCACTATAAGAAAATAATGCAAAATTTACACTCCCATCATAATCTTCTTTATAAATTTCATCTTGGTATATCTCCCTTAGACTCTTGGTCTTTCTTGGTAATAGGGAGGCAAGAGTGGGATCTAAATTTTTAGTATTTTTGCTACTACTCTTTGGTACACTAGCTTGGGGCTATCTTGAAGTGCTTGGAGCTATTGCTCGACATGTTAAAGGTTGCTTGCCTTTTTGCCTTTGTCTGTAAACTATGTTTGTTGCTCCATCTTCTTGCAGGTCACCAATGTCATCTTCTTCCTCTTCAATATTAGTCACTTTACTTGGAGTGCTTGAGGATTCATCTACCAAGCCATCCCATGATTGATTTTAAAGAAACTCCACATCTCTTGAAATGATGATCTTCTTGTCAATTGGATCATATAGTCTATAGGCCTTTGATTCTGAGCTATAACCTATGAAGATGCACTTCACACCTTTTTCATATAGCTTTTTCCTTTGTTCCTTATGCACATGTGCATATGCTACAAATTAGAACACTCTCAACTACTCAACTATCCATCTACCCTTTGACCAAGCCTCAAAAGGAATCTTATCACAAACTGATTTTGTAGGACACTTGTTGATCAAGTATATTGGTGTTGTTACAACTTTTCCCCAATATTTAGTTGGGAGTCCCTTTTCTTTTGTCATGCTTCTTGCCATTTCAATAATGGTCCTATTATTTCTCTCAGCCACTCCATTTTGTTGTGGAGTATAACTGGCTATAAGCTCTTTTTTGATGCCATTCTACTTCCAAAAATTTACAAACATATTGGAGGTATACTCCCCTCCTCTATCTGATCTAAGGACTTTTACATAGTGTCCACATTCCTTTTAAGAAAAGGCTCTAAATTCTAAAAATTTATCAAATGCTTCAGATTTATTCTTTAAGAAGTACCCCCATGTCCTATGACAGAAATCATCCATGAATGTCATAAAATAAGTACTCCCCCCAATAGGAGTAGTTTGCATACGGCCTACCAAATATGAATGCACTAACTATAATGGTACTCTAGCCCTTCTAGAATTTCTAGACTTAAAGGGAAGCCTATGTTGCTTACCCAATATGCAAGCCTCACACTTGTCATATGAAATTACAATGCCTGGCAAACCATCTACCATTCTTTTCTTGGACAACAAATTTAAACCAGCAAAGCCAAGATGTCCATACTTGAGATGTCAAAGCTTAGAGGGGTCCTCAATCATGCTCCTAAGAGCTAACTATTGGTGTATTGGTGTACGTGCATGCTTGGGAGGTGTAGCATTGACTTGAGAAGAGAAACATGTTTCAATTCTCAATGGGAACATCTGGTTCTTTTTCATTTGGACTGCTGCAAGTAATGTATTACTCCCATCCTTCACATGATTGACACACTTGTCATTTTCCATCAGCACTTTATATCCATTTTGAATGAGTTGTCCAATAGTCATCAAGTTGTGCTTCATACTGGGGCCAAAATACACATTTTGTATTTCCTTCTCACTTTTCTTGGTGTAGACAATAATAGATCCATTGCCCACTATGGGAATGGTTCCATTATTTTCTATTTTAATTTTAGACTTATAGATCTTATCAATGAAAGAAAATAAACTTTCATTACCACTCATGTGGTTGCTATATCTGTTGTCTAGGTACCATACGTTAGGGCTTCCTTCTTCACCAATGTTACACATGATGAAGGCTGTGGAATTGTTTGCATTTCCCATGTTCACATCAACCACATTAGCATTTTTCTTTCACTAATCACCCTATTTCTTCCAGCATTCACTTGCATAATGCCCATATTTATGATAGTGGTAGCATTCAACATTACTCTTATTGGATTTTTAATTCTATTTAGCTCCTCTAGAGCTATTTTGAGAGGTGTTTGCTCCCTCTTGGTTGCTTACTCTTGCTAGGCTTTCTACACCAACATTCCTTTGACCATTCCTTCCATGACCTCTATTTCTTGAGCCTCTACCAGAGTCATTTCTACCTCTCCCCCTGCCTCTTGAATTCTCTTGAGCTTTGAAGGACTACTCTTAGGAAGTAGTAGCTAACCTATTTCTCTAATGCTCATGGGTTTGAATAGTTCCCATCAACTCATCCATGGTCAATGTGGTGAGGTCCTTAGCCTTCTCTATCGTCATGACAAGATTGTCATATTTCTGAGGTAAAGTATCTTCTCCATTTGATTTCAGCCAGTTTATCAAAGTGGAGATTTGTGAGATGAACTCTACAATAGGTTCATTGTCCCTCATTTGAACTTTCTCATACTCTCTTCTGATCATCTGTAGCTTTACTACTCTAACCTTATCAATTCCCTTGAAGTTATTCTCAAGGATATCCCATGCTTCCTTTGCATAATTTGCTACTGCAATCTTGGGGAAAACTGTCTCTGTCATTGCCAACTCAATCAAACTTAATGCCTTAGCATCCTTTCTTTGTGACTCTTTCAACTAATTCTTTTGTGGATTTCTGATGGAAGCTTACTAAGTTGGGTCTCTCACATCATTAAACCCATTAATCACAAACTCTCATAAATTATTTGCAACCATTATGGTTTTCATCTTCTTTGCCCATGCACCATAATTATGTCGATTAAAGGATGGTGTCTGCTACCATATCTTTCTTGCATCTCCTGCCATGTCAAATATACCAGAAAAAATTCCCTAACTCACTATGGATGTGGGGCCTCATAGCTTTGATACTATGTGAAAAAATAGAGTTACAACACAAAAATTTGTTTGGCAATAACTATTGCTAAGTTTGAATTTTTGCTCGGCATGTTAATGAACCAAGTGGCAAAAGGGTACCATTTGAGCTTGGTCACCACTATAGGGTGGAGTTTGACAAAAGTGGATGCCGAGGGAGCTAGGCAATAACTGCAAAAAAAATCTATCAAAGACAATACCAAGTGATAGATTTACAACTTTGATATTATCACCATTAAAACCAAAGAACCAAACCTTGAAGCTTTTAACAATAAACTTCTCAAATACAACAAATAGAGGAAGAGCAATGGATTCAAGTATGCCTACTTGCTTGCTATTAAACTTTGATTAAAACTATTACAAAATCTTGAAGCATTTAGCTTCAACTAGAAAACCCTAAAATAACCTTAAAACCTCAAACTAGTAAAACTTCAAACTTTAAGCTTTAAACTTTCATCTCTAATGGCTGCATACAATAATTTCTAGAGCAATCATTGCTTCATAGGACAAAAAAAATAATCTAAAAACTTGCAAAATGACAAGAAGAAACACCTGCAACTACAGGCATGAAATACTTTCTTCTATCTTTGCAACTTGATCTGTTGATCACTTCCTTTACTTCCTCCTTCTTTTCTCTGCACTACAACTTTTGATCTTCTTAAACTTCTAACCAGTTGAATGAAAGTGAGACCTTTCTTTTTTCTTCTGCCAAAAATATTTTTCCCCCTCATTTCCAAATTTGAAAACTCACCTACCCATATTAAATTTTTTGGCTATTGTTGCAAGTCAGTAGGGGTGGTATGTGGGAATTTTTCTCCAGGGGAAAAAGACTACAGCATTAAATATTTCAACATCTTAGATGTATACACCAAGGAAAAGGAAAGTATGTTAATGCCTTTGACGGGTACATAAGGAAGCATAGGTATCTGGGAAAATTAAATGAGTGGAAGAAGGCACTCTACAAGGCCTCATTTTACAAGGCAAAGTCATAAGAAATAAAGAGTAATTACTATCCCACATAGTCAGCCTCTCTATTGTAACAAATATATATTCCTTTTAGCATATGTGCATTTTCAACTTTGGCATGGCATGATAAGTTGTTTGCAGTGTTTTGATATTTTAATGTTTTGATTTGTTTAGTGATGAGGATAGGTAGCTGAAGGATATTGTGAGTATTGTCTTGAAGTTAGTAGAAAGAGGATCATTATGGGTTGGAGATTGTCTAGGGGGCATTAACAACATAGGGAACAACTCTAGGATCATCAACAATGACGACGACAATGTGCAAGCCATAGGTAAAACCAACTATGGGTCTAGTAGTTGGAGCATAGGTGGAAAGAAGTGAAGTGAAAGGCTGGTGTAGCTTTAATATGAAGAGTAAGAGTATAAAGTAGCCATAAACATCTAATTATTTGTTGTGTCATGTCATGTTTTCATGTTGAGTTGTCCACTTAATACGTGTTTTGTATGGAAAAAGTGTTTGCTTAACTTTCTGTCTAATTCTTCCTGCATTCTCACGTTTAACTCTCTGTCTAATTCTTCCTACATTCTCATGAAAGCAAGAGAAGGAAAATAGAGCCTTCTTTTGTTTGTATGTCTGACTATAAATATTCTTACTGTAAGAGCCAATTTTATTGAATTACTTTTTCTAAAACTATTAAGTTAATTGTTGCTAAAAAAATATGATTTGAGAGATGAGAAGGCTTAGTACTAGAACATGATTGTGAATTGAATGTAGTAAATAATAGTAATTGTTTTAACCATTTAAATTAGAAGGCATAAATAATAAAGTAAAAAAGTAAAAAAGAGAAAGAAAACAAGGAGAAGTGACAATTATCAAATATTAAAGAAGAAATAAAAATTTGAGACCAATTAAGAATGTTTTTACACACTATTAAGATCAAAAATCTGTTAAAAGAAGAAAAGTAAAAAAGAGAAAAAAAAAACAAGGAGAAGTGACAATTATCAAATATTAAAGAAGAAATAAAGATGTGTGACCAATTAAGAATGTTTTGATAGACTATTAAAATCACAAATATATTAATCCATCCTTTCAATGGTCTTTAAACATTTAAGTTGGGACATCAAAGGCCTTGAGATCTTAGATGGACTTTTTCCTTAAGAAATCTTTGTATTAATTAAAAAAAGGTTTATTTCCTCTTAATTCCAAAGCTTATATTAGTACATTTCCAACTTGAAGAAACTCTAAGGTTTTGTTAGAGATCTTTAATTTCCTTTCACACCAACTATTCTAAAGCAAAGGATGATAATTCTATTATTTATAGTAAAAAGTGAATAAAATAAATTGTAATTTCAAGCATCTTCCCTTGTAATAGATACATATTAATTTCCAAAGAAAGTTAAACTTAGACCATATCCTATTTACACTAATAGTGCATCTCTGAAGAAAATTAAAATTTGCAAATCACTTGCATACAATCAGCAAAAATCCCCCTAGATTACTAGGGAAACTTAGTGTTCTAGACAAAAAGATGACTAAGGTTGAGGTTTCTCCTTGGGACTAGAAAGGAAATGACCATTTTTATTGGTATATGATCAATCTATTGTTGAATTTCCATTATCACTTTGAAGTAAAAGGGGAGTGTATGGTATATTTGGTGAAACCACTAGCTTGATAATACATGTAACACCCTACTAGAGAACCCTCAATGATAACCACTAACCACTTTTAAAAAAACAATAATTTATTTTCATTTTTATTATACTCAAACATGACGTAATTTTTTAATACAATGTACAAGAAAAAGATAAATATTCTTTGAGAACAATACATTTAACGGGTTCCCATCATAGACATACACTAGAATATATAAATAATATGAACAATTGTAGAAATGACAACACTAATCTTCTCCCATCAAGCTTATTTTTAGAACCAAATAAAATATTCCTATCATAAACTATACTTAATAAATAAGATAGAACAAGCATTCATCTAATAAAAGGAACATTTATTGTTGAGCATAAGTAAATAATTAATTTATCACTGAATACATCAGTTTTATTCTACTTATTTTTGATATTATATGATGTACACATATAATTTATCAATTGCCTACATAGATAGATGCATAACATAAGATTCATTAGAAGCTATATACATTGATATATCCTTCATAAATATCCTATTTAGATGAATTATGAATATCATCCAAGAGTGTCCTTTAAAAATAAATCCTAAGGGGACAAACCTATGCCTTTCCTGAGCTCATCATTATGGCCTTCCCTACATTCACACTTAGATATTTTGTACTTCTACTATTTAATATTGAACTATAAAGTATTAATTCTATCTTTTTAAAGGTACCAAATTCATCATACTTTTATTTTTAATGTTTAATAAAATACATAAACAGGTACGCAACCTTTAGTAGGGAAAAGTCCCAAGATTATCTCATCATCAACTAATATCCACTTGGTGAAACAAAGATAGAATCATAATTAATGAGATAAATCAACATATCCCAAGAAAGTTACATTTTGAATAGAAAACTAAGCCAATGTATATTTATTTTAATTTCACCCATCACTAATAATTCTAGTACATCTCCAAATTGCATGAATGCGCAAAATAACAAGAAGAAAAGCCTATTCTCAAGTACAACAATCACATAAAGAAAATATATATCCAAAATTAGTATAGTACAAAGAAGAAGAAGTATGAAGAATGAGAAAAAACCACCAAACACTTCTACTCAAAACTCAATGGCGTGAGATAATAGAATATGAGTGTGAAAGAGTGTCATCACATATCCTCAACTTGAGTTATCTTAGTAGTCTATCTCTAGGTCTAAACCTATATTTGAAATCTTTTGTAGAGCCAAACAATCCTTCCATGAAGACAATGAAGTTTGAATATGCTAGCTCTATATATCCCATGGATAAAAAAATATCATCCCACTTCCTTCTTGAGAATGAACATGCATTCAAGGCATGACTTAGGGATTATAATCATGACCTATAAAAAAACTCAAGGCATGGACAAGGTGTCATAATCAGTGTCTTTGATGTGTTCACTCTATTTCACTTATTAAGTTACTATTTGATCAATAAATCCATGAATGTGTCACCTTAGCACAAGAAACCACTTTAGGGCCTCATCTCCCTTGGAAAGTCAGTGTCCCTAGTTTCATCTACATACCCACACCCTAGGTTTTAACCAAGGGTTCATAAGTATTTAAGCATATAACTTTTGTATCCATTAATCATGACTCCATTATAAAAGAATGAAATGCATAGTCAAAATTTATTCTTCATAATGGCCTTATATAAGGAGATTCAACTATGAAGCCACCTCAATAATAGGGTTGAATAAAATACCTCAATTATGGGATAAGTATTGACAATATAATACATATAAGAATCATATAAGTATTGACAAGTGTATATAAAACCAATTCATAAATTATTTGGAGACCTATCAACCAATGACGAGCGATTATGTTGATAATATAGAAATTTTTGAGTATCTTAATTAGGATTTAGGGAGGGATGGTGGGGAGTTTATTGCTACAGATGAATTTTTTATTTAATATTCTGAATTTATAATGTTGATTTATAATATGAAAGAAAGAGAGTTAATTAAGAAGGTTGAGATAATGAATAAGGATAAAAGGTTTGAAGTTGTCATTTTTTTCTCACAAGAGGTTAGAAAAGAGATTTAAAAAAAATGCTAGAAAAGTGTATGAAAATATTCAGTGATGTTGGTTAGTTGTTGTTTCTAGGTATGGGTGCATCCACAAATATTTTATTTGAAAATTTAACGAGATATTGAGATATTAATTGCAAAATTAGTAATGAAGGAATATATAAGTTACGTTATGGATACAATTTTATAACAAATATTAACACATTAGAACTTTGATTATTGTACCACTAAATAAATGACAAATTTTACAACAGAGAACCGTCCAAAAATTCACGATCAATTCATGATATACTCGTTAAAGGATGCCACTTCAAAGAAAGTAGAGATTTAACATTACATATGTTGGATTATCTTATTGGAAAGAATGCTTTTGAGAGTGGGGGGTGAATTAGAAGAACTAGACTTTTAAATGTTTCAAAA
The DNA here is from genome assembly GCA_028749045.1 of Cupressus sempervirens. Lineage (NCBI taxonomy): Eukaryota > Viridiplantae > Streptophyta > Pinopsida > Cupressales > Cupressaceae > Cupressus > Cupressus sempervirens. The sequence continues at coordinate 89,561,254 of CM053790.1, read as the reverse complement.
CCTTAATAAAATATTTTTGAAATGAACATGTATGCATATAAATATTAAGCAATCATAAGAAATCAATATGCATCACCACATAACACTTAAGATTTGGTAACCCAAAAACCCTCCACAAAAAAGAAGGTAAAACTGGGGTGGGGATGATACCCACAAAATCACTGCAGTAATAATGTTTAACCACTTCTGATGGTATGCCCTGTTAAAGGCCTGCCCTATCAAAGGCTTTTACACTGTATCAATACTTACTTGGTTAAAGGATTTACAAACACTTTACATGAAGTGTCACCTTGTAAAAGGATTTATTCACCTAGTTAAAGGATCAATAAAATACCTGCTAAGATAACCTATCATCATAGGATTTCCTCTCTAATACAATGGTTAAAGAGTATTAGGTATGATAAACCTAATGGCTTTCAATCCTTCGATTGCTGAATACAGGCACTTGATCTACTCTCTCTAATCTTGATCCTCTATGATCCGATTCTCTTCTCTCTAATATTAGACTTCCTTATACACTTTTTCCATGCTCTCTATATTCAATCTAATTTTGTCTTCCTTATGAAGACACTTAAAAACTTAGGGTTAGGTATGGATCTATGATCCATATTTAATCTCTAATTTTTTGTTTATTTCTTGCACATCTCTTATTGGTTGCATGCCTTCTCCATTTTTCTTATTGGCTGCATGAATATTGCATAGGAAATATAAATGATTTGATCTTATCACTTAGATCCTTCAAGATTTTTCTTATGTTAGCTAGAAATATGGTTTAGATCTGAGTTTGTCAAGTCTCAAACTCATATGTTGATTCTGAGTTACTCGACACTTACTGCTTCTTGATGCTCAACACCTATTGTAACTCGACTTCTGTATATGTTCCTATCTTTCTCGGCATCCTTTAAGACTCGACACCTGAATAATGTTGGGTACTTAGATCATGCTTGGTACATGTACTTACTCAGCACCTTATCTTCACTCAGCACCTGAAGAATGCTTGGCACCTAAAGATCACTCCACACCTAATGAATTTCCTAACTTGGTACATGTTGTGGCTCAGCATACATAGTGTACTCGACTTCAATGTGAAAGGTGGTTAAGTGTGTTGGCACTCAAATGTCAAAAATATTTTTAGACTAACAATCTCCCCATTTGACATGAGTGTCAAAAAAACTTAACTAAGCAATATTTATCTAATGTTATGAGTATGCTTTTTGATTTTCTTTATATGTATACAGAGTTATATCAATAATGTGCAACTTAATAAAAAATGTGACTCCCCCTGAGTTGATCATGCTAATGTCTTGTACCATTATGCTTAATGTTCTCTTTAATATATCTTCAACATATTATCTCCCCCTTTTTGATACTTATGTCAAAGGGTCCTAAATAGTAATGCCATGTTTGGCCAAAAATGTCTTGTTTACCTCAAGGAGTATTTGGTGAGCTGCATCCCAATTATTTAAAGCAATATCCAATGACTTTTGTTGGATTGCAAGCTCTTCTGTGAGATCAACTAGTCCTTCATGTGTAGAAATATTAGGATCCTTCTTCATGACTATTTCTGCATACATTTGTTCCTTGTGCAAGACTTCTAAGTGAGGAGTAATGGAGGCTTAAATTTGCATTAGCTTTTCTTTGATAGTGGCCTCTTCTGCTAATAATGCAACTAATTCCCTCTGAGTGTGTAATGTATGAGCAAGTTTCTTTTCACTCTGTGCAAGATCTAAGGGTAGTTGCATGCTAGAGATTTTTAATTTACTCTCAAGGTTCAAAATTTTCTGATTTATTTCATGTGTGAACTTGGAAAAATCACACAATTTGTTGTAAAGGGAAAATATGTTCCCTAATATACTTTTTACATTTTCCAATTTCTTGGCTAGGTCAACCTGTCCCAAAATTATGTTGTTAGCTGTTTTCTAGTTGAATTTTCCTATAAACTTCTTTTCTAACCATTCCATTAGTTTTACATTAGTATCATGGTCTTCATTATTTACTTGGTCAACTATATCATATAATTGCTCAAGTATTGGCTTGTTTTCATCTAGAGGTTGAAGAATAAAAGCATCCATGATTATATCTTTTATTTCATTCATTACCTACTTGTATTTGTAGTCTTTTCTCATTGCCTCTTGTCTCCTCCTCTTATCCAAGGCACTCTGTATTTCATTCATCTTTTCCTCATTGAGAGTGCTTGAATCATAATAAGGTATTTTGATTTCTTCATCAAGATCAAGAATACCATAATGGATGGTCCTAGCTACCCTTGTAGAACTTGAACTTGGAGTACTAACATGTAAAGTTATCTTTTTAGTACTCTTCTCATGATTGGGTTTGGTGGGAGTTGCTATTTTGGTAATTCAACCAAAGTTTGTATTGCAGACTCCTCTTTATTTTGGGTTTCTTCCTTCTCCTCTTCTTCTTGCTTGTCTCCTTCTTGTTGTGTTAATACTATTGGAGGTGTACTCACTATTTGAGCTATTGTCCTTGTGATTACCTCTCTTGTTGCACTCAGCTCCTTATGAGTTTGAGTGACTAATCTTGGTGGTGATGAAGGTGGTAGAAATGTAAGCCCAATAGTTTGAATGATTTGAGGTGGTTGTTGTGATGGCACCTTGACCTTTTTGATTTTATCTACTGACTTGTGAAGATTATCCACACTGACTAATATGGGATTTGTACATAATTGTGCTTGTAGATTTCTTTGGTCAAGGATCTTAGTAAGATCCGCTACAATTTATGGATTGATGTTTTGACATTTAGTATCAACAACATCCTTAATCTTTATGATTTCTTCAGGTGTAGTAGGTGAGTGAGGTGAGCTAGGAGGTGAAAGATGTGTGCTTTGCACATTCTGCTATTCATCAGTTCCTTTGTCTTCATCTTTTCTTTCCTCCTCTCTTTCTTTCTTATTTTCCTCTTCTTCAACCTTTTTCTCTTCTTCACTTTTCTCTTCTCTCCTCTTTCTTCTTTCTTTAGGTTTAGCAATAGCTTCTTCTTTGTATATTTCTTCAAGAACATCTTCAAATGTTTTGTACAAGTTTTATCATGCTCTTGTTGTTCTTTGCACAACTTCTTCAATTTTATTTTGCAGGATGGAGAATGCCCTATATATAGGTGTAAACTTTTTTTGTGCCTTTTGATTGCTTGAGTTACCTATTCTTTTGTCAAATCAAGCAGAAGGTTTTCTAGGGTTGATTCCCTCATCTCTTTCTCCATCATTAGGTAGAAATTCCATTTGTCTTCTATAATTTTAGACAATTCTTTTGGCAATTGTCCATCTAGTTCAAGAGGTGCATACTTGAACTATGCTATAAATGCATAGACTGATTCTTCTATGCTATTTTTTTCCTCTTTACTGAACTTATTGAAATCAATCTTTTTCATTTCATTTATGTCTCCATTCCTAATATTCTTACATAATATACCAATTGAAGATTTAGGAGGACTTACCTCTTCAATCTGATCTTCTTCATCAGTATCAAGTTGGGCCACATATCTTTTCCTTTTCTTTGGCTCTTTCTATGCCTTTGTTTTTTTCTTCTTTGTGGCTTCCTCTTTAGCCTTCTGGGTAGAGGCCCTTGTTGTAGCTATGGTTGTTGGCTTCTTTGGCATTTGCATGGCATCTTTCTTTGGTGGGTGTTGAGAAGCAAGAGAGGTCTTTGTTTTCCTTTTAATGACTCTACCTCTGATGGGTGCTTCCTTGGTTTTTGTTTTCTCGGCACTCTCATCTTTTTCTTCTCCTTGTCTTTGAGGCAGCTGAAGTGGCTCTTGTTCTGGCTCACCTTCTTCTTATCCTTCACTAATCTCTTCTTCTTCACCTGCTGCACTTGATTCTTCAACACCAAATTTCTTCTTTATCTATTTTACCAACTAGTCCTTTTTCTTTACTACTGAGGCAGTCTTGAGTTCTGTAACAACTCTTGATTTTATAGTGTCATATGTCCCAAATGCCTTGGTAGATTTGTCCATTTCCTCTACAAGTAAAGCTATGATGGCTGCAGAAGCTTGGTCAATATCAAGCTCGTATCCTAATGGTCTAAGCCATCTTGTCCGTCGAAGGACTTCTTGAATGTAGGTGTAATCAATATCAACAAAAAAACATATGACATTCATATGCTTTTCTACCAGTGAGACTAGTATCCTCATTCTGTTCTTCATTGCATTTTTGAAATACTCAAAATAGATAGACATTTGATCATCAAAGCTATCTCCCATTTGTGAAATGAAATCATTAATTTGATCAACAATGGTTTTATTTTTACTCCAATTGACTTTGCCAAATAAAGGGAATTCCTTCATTACATAGAAGAAAATACAAACCAACATTGAACAAAATTTGCACTATGCTCCCTTGGATTTTCTAATAACTCCAAGATTTTCATTAATTTGTTGCAACAAGAGCTCTACAAGATCATAGGTGTGATCTTTATTTACAAGTTTATGTGCCACGTCTACTGCTATGTAGGGTACACTGTTTAACCTATTGGATTGGTAAAACTTATGTGATATGATCCTTACAGAAAAATCTAAATGGGGATTAGTTATGGTGTCTATAGTCATGCCTCTATTGTTCCACTTTTCTCCTATGTTCTTCTCAATTGTTTCCTTCTTTTCACTTCTCAAGGTTTTTGGCCGATCTAGGGTTGGAAAGCTAGTAACCCTATGAACAATCTTCTTTGTAATTTTGACTTGCCCTTGTTCTAACCAGAATGATCCATCATGGATTCTACTGAGTATAATATTTATCCACTCATTTTTTATTACTATTGGAAAAAATAGGGCTTTGGTTAAACCCTTCTTTTCTATGACAGAAAACTCATCTTTCAGAATACCATTATCACAGAGTTTGTCATAGGCATTAAAGATTTCCAAATCTCCTATGGACCCTATTTTACAATTATAACATTTTTGCACATCTTGAACCATGAAAACTTTTTCAGGGATGGCGGATAGGGCACCAACAGGATCATTTTTGTATGCAACCTCTAGTATTTGTCTAAACTTAGGTTGCTTTACTTCGTTGCTGACAAGTTGAATTTCATGACTCATTTTTTCTTGGGTCATTTTTGAGCTTGTCACCATTTTTATCTGAACTAGGGTTTCAACAATTTAAAGAAAAACTTTTCAAACTATAAAACTCGACACTTGAAGGAAATACCTGGATAGATACTTTGATCGCTTGGGTAGATGCTGAATTGCTGCAAATCACTGGTTAAAATCTTTAAAATCGATCAGACGTGCTCAAAATAATCGTTCTTCATTTGAATGGCTCAAGAATGAATCAAATTTTACTTTTAAATGACAGAAGAAACCTTTTCATTTAATGCATTTTGGTACCTACACCTGTCACTTGGCTTCCAAATGTTTTTCAACTCGGCATCTATTCAGCAGCTATGCTTACTTGGCATCTACTAACTTTTCTGGTTAGCTCGACATCCAAAGTAATTTTACTCAGTATTCAAAGATGACTCGGCATCATTGTTTGAATTTTAGTCTTAGCATCTTATCTTATGCTTAATTCTTCTTTTCAGTGCTTCTTTGTCTTGGGACTGATGTATGATATATCTTTGTATGTTAGTCCCATATATCTCCCTTATGCTTAGTTTGATGAAGTGTGATCACTTGACCTGTTAGGTGAAGTGATCTCTTTGCTTGATGTACTGCACTCATCTTTCTTCTTCTAGGTCTTATTCATTTGTCCTCTTATGACATCAATCTTTTCTTTTCCTTTGTCGGCTTCAGTATTTGGTACTTTGGACCTTGAAGGATAGTTCTTGTTGGTATGACTAGTTTTCAAACAACTAAAACATATAGTTTGGCTCAACCATCTTTTATAGTTTCCCTTGTAATGTATTCTTATGCAATTTTGGGGTGTATTTCCATATTCCTGACAATAGTGACAACTATACCTAGTGTTATAATCCCAATGGTAGTGGCTTTCATTCCTTTTTCCTGGTTGATTTGATGTCTTCATGGGCTTTGATCTACATTCAAATGCCCTATGTCCATATTTCTTGTAGTTGTGACAATATCCATCAAATCTTTATGTTCTTGGGGTTTTGGATTTATAGCCTTGTGTCATATGTCCTTGCATTTTGCACTTGTGACAGTAACTCTTGTTTTTATGTGTGTTTGGCTGATTGATTCTTCTACTCCTGCAAATATTAGCAGCATGTCCCTTTTTATTATATTAATGACAAGTGGATTTAGAATCCTTATCTTTGTCACTTCTTTTCTCAACACTCTTTGATGATTCACCAACTTCAGTGTTGTTGTATCCAACTCCTGGCATATCATGTGTTGATCTTGGGCATTTTAGCAACCGTTCAAAGTACTTTATGGCTTCACTTGACTTGTTGAGATTTTATGCTATCTCATTTTCTCTATTCAATTCATTTTGTAATTGTTCATTTTGTATCCTTAGAGTAGAGATCTCAATATCTTTCATATTAAGTTCATGATGAAGGTTCATCATTTGAGCAAGTGTATCCATCTACATGTTTGAGATCCTTGTTAATTCTGTACTCTTTTCTTCTAGTTTGTTTGCAAGAATTCTTTTGTCATCTTCCATCATGACTCTATCCTCAACTGCTCTTTTCTTTTGTTCAATGATTTCACATAACATTATGGCCTATGATTCATGTTCCATCTTGAGAGATCTTATCTCATTTTCTTGAGCTTCTTTTTTCTTCATCAGTTATGTTATTGCTACATCAAATTCTTTAGTGTCTCCATTGGCAAACACTTATGTGGTATCAATTTCCTTGTAGTGTATGTCATTTTCAGCTATGGCTATCTCCTTTCTTCTCTTTTAAGATTTTATTAATTCCACTCTTGTTTCCTCTACCTTTTGTAGAGCGAGATGCACATCTAGCACCTGGTTTTCAATGATCTTTCCAAGTTTGAAAACTTCCATCCTTCGATTTTTTCCTCCAAACTGTTAGGCTTCTCTTTGAGAGAAACTATGCTCTAATACCAATTGTTGGATTATCTTATTGGAAAGAATGTTTCTGAGAGGGGGGGTGGGGGGGGGGGGGGGGGGGGTTGTGAATTAGAAGAACTAGATTTTTAACTATTTCAAAATCTTAATAACATATTTTTGAAATGAACATGTATGCATATAAATATTAAGTAATCATAAGAAATCAATATGCATCACCACATAACACTTAAAAGTTGGTAACCTAGAAACCCTCCAAAAAAAAGAAGGTAAAATTGGGGTGGGGATGATACCCACAAAATCACTACAGTAATAATGTTTAACAACTTCTGATAATCTACCCTCTTAAAGGCTTGCCTTGTCAAAGGCTTTTACACTGTATCAATAGTGACCCAGTTAAAGGATGTACAAACACTTTACATGAAGTGTCACCCTGTAAAAGAATTTAGTCACCTAGTTAAAGGATCAATAAAATAGATGCTAAGCTAACCTATCATCATAGGATTTCCTCTCTAATACAATGGTTAAAGAGTATTAGGTATGACAAACCTAATGGCTTACAATCCTTTGATTACTGAATACAGGCGCTTGATCTACTCTCTCTAATCTTGATCCTCAATGATCTTATTCTCTTCTCTTTGATATTAGACTTCCTTATACACTTTTTCCATGCTCTCTATATTCAATTTGATTTCATCTTCCTTATAAAGGCACTCAAAAACTTAAGGTTAGGTATGGATCTACGATCCATATTTAATCTCTGATTTTTTGCTTATTTCTTTCACATCTCTTATTGGTTGCATGCCTTCTCCATTTTTCTTATTGGCTACATGAATATTGCATAGGAAATATAAGTGATTTGATCTTATCACTTAGATCCTTTGAGATTTTTCTTATGTCAGCTAGAAAAATGGTTTACATCTAAGTTTGTGAAGTCTCAAACTCATATACTAATTCTTAGTTACTCAGCACTTACTGCTTCCTGATGCTTGACACCTACTGTAACTCAGCTTCTATATATGTTCCTATCCTGTTCGACATCCTTTAAGACTTGCAACTTGAATAATGCTCAGTGCTTAGATCATGCTCAGTACATGTACTTACTCGGCACCTGATCTTCACTCGGCCCCTGAAGACTGCTTGGCACTTGAAGATCACTCGACACCTGATAAATTTCCTAACTCGGCACATGTTGTGGCTTGGCATACATAGTGTACTTGGATTCAATGTGAAAGATGGTTAAGTGTGTTCACACTCAAATGTCAAAACAATTTTTAGAATAACAACATAGTGTAAAGTTAAATAATTTTGATAAAGAGAAATCCTCTTAGTTAAAGAGTTCAAATAAGAAAATAAGTAAATTGGAAAGTCAATTGGATATATCTCATAGACTCTAATTATTACTTGATGCTATTTTTTTTTGGAAAGTAAGAGGAGGAACGTAAAGTAGAAAGAACTCATGATTAGCAAGGAAGGAAATGTAGCCATGAAGAAGAAGTTGAATTTTCCAATATGTAAAAAGTTAGGAAATTAGATGAATTTAATAGTGGTAACCAATAATGTTATGTATAACCTTCATAGTAAACCAATAGTTAGTGAATTCCCAATAACAAGATAAAAAAGTTTAAACCATAAAATTGAAACACGTAATACACTAATTTTGGTATCATAGATAACCCTTGGTCATCGGGAAAAACTATAGTGGGGAAAAATCTTTTTGATTAACTATTTAGGATAAAAAAATAAGAGATTGACATATAATTTCCTTTCCTTTTCTTGATTGGTCTATTGCTTCAACTATTCATATTTTAATAGCTTGCTACTCTAACTCATCACTGATAGCCTTTCTTTTGTCCCTTCATGTATAACTGTTCATACCAATACTATTTTTGATAGCTTGTTCTCTCACCTCTTTTCTTACTATAATCAAAATATTCTATTTTCTTACCTCAATCATATCCTTTATCATTTTCACTTGCCGATCTAATTAGGGTTACTAAAATCTTCCATTTCCTTTTCATGCCAATATGCCAAGTTTAGTTATGTAGTTATATCCCTAATAGCATATTATACTTTGATAACACTTTCTTGTCTTAAACATATCACAAAATGTAATATAAAGTTTTGAGCAACAATGAAAACTTACAAAATTCATACCAACAAGATTGTAGGATATTGTCCAAAGTAACAATCTCCTCCTTTGGCATTGATGGAAATACTATAAATGATGGAAAGTACTATTGATTACTCCATATTTTCTATCTTCACCTCTTTCCAATTACCATACTTCTCCCACTTATCTATTCTTCTTCTCTTCATTTGATAATGATGGAAAAGGCATTGAAAAATTGATTCAACCTTTATTTTGTTGAGTCTATTTACTTCATTGTGCTTTCTAACATCAACATTGTATTATTCTAACTATCTGTAAACTTAATATCCTTACAATATGATCTTTTACATTTATGATTTGAGATTTGCTTTTTGGATTTGATTGTGTAGAGTTTTTTTAACATCAACATTTTGGATCATACTGCATGATCCATCATCAGGATGTACTAGAACATGAAGAACATAAAATGATTTTATGATTTTATGGAGAACATTATGATTTTATGTTCTTCATGTTCTCTTGCATCCTAATGATGGATCATGTAGTATGATCCACAACGTTGATGGTAAAAAAACTCTACACAATCAAATCCAAAAACTAAAACTCATTTTCATTGATTGTGGAAATCTAATAGATCTTATTTATGATTTGTTCAAGAGTATTTTCACTATTTTTAATTGATAGTTCATCTTGTTGGAATGTCTTAATGGGAAGAGTGCTTCTGAGAGGGGGGTGAATCAAAAGTACTAACTTTAAAAAAAAAAATTTAAATCCTTAATAATATATAACTGAAATTAACATGCATGCATATAAACATCAAACAATCATGAGAAGAAAACATGCATCACCACATAACACTTGAGATTTTGATGACCTAGAAACCCTCCAAGAATAAGAAGGTAAAATTGGGGTGGCGATGACACCCACAAAATTACTGCAGCAATTGATTTCAACCACTTCTGATGGTTTTCCTTCTTAAAGACCTACCTCGTTAAAGGCTACAACACACTATTAAATGTGACCCCATTAAAGGATTTCTACACCCTGTTAGGAGTGTGCCTTGTTAGAGGACTTAAGAACATTCAACTTAGAATGCCACCCTGTTAAAGGATTTATGTAAGGTTGTGAAACCTACCCAAATCCATGGGATTTCCAAGTTCCTAATACAATTGTGAGAGAGTATTAGAATAATACACATGATCTATTGCAATATCTAATGCTGATCTCAGGTACTTCATTTGATCTTCTATCGCTGCTCCCTGTTAGATCCGATCTGCTGATTGTGTTCCTTGTTCTGTTCTGATCAACAAGATGTGCAAATTTTGTTCTTTCCTCTAAATCTTTGACACCAATGTTTTGTAACGACCTTAATAGTCTTTTCTTTTCCTTCCTCTCATGATTCCTTTCTACACTATGTATGTTCAATGGCATCAAGACTCCCTTATAAAGAATAGTGGTTCGTCATGCATCCTTGATTCAAATGTTCCTGCTCAAACCCTTGAAATTAACCTATTGGCTGCATGCAATCTCCAATTTTTGATTGGCTGCATGAAGATTGCATACGTGATTGAGAGGATTTGATCTTATCCTCTTATCTTGTCATGAGTCATGCAAATCCGTTTTACATCTTGGCTTGCGAATGCACAAACTTTCATGTTGATCTTGCATTGCTCAGTACATGAAGTAATACCAATGCTCGAAACCATCTATTATGGATTTCTTGGCATCCTCTGTAGTTCACATGTTACTCAGAACCTATAGGATTACTATGTTGCTCAGCTTCTATTGATTCCTGAATGACTCAACTTGTATAGGATTACAGTGTCACTCGACACCTATTGAATTCCTGCTTTGTTCAACACCTATTAGACTTCTGCATCACTCGGCACATGATGAATTCTATATAGCTTGGCATATACTGTAATGCATTTTGCTTGATAGCAACTATAGTTTGCTCAGCACTATCTGTGACTCAGCACATAAAGAAATTCTAGCTCAGCTTCCATTGTGTACTCAACATGTATAATGAAGATGGTTAAGTGTGTTGACACTCATTTGTCAATCTTACTTATTGATCAACAATCTCCCCCTTTCACATGAGTTTCAAAAATACTTAACTAATCATTCATGCTCCAATCATTGTGTGTCCATTCTTCTCTCACAAAATTTAAGAAAAATATTGTGAACAAAAATATACCTTATAACTCTCACTACGTTGATTATGTCTTATCATGTCATGAATTCTGCTATCTTGTGCCATTGTGCCTGTTATTCTTTGTTTCTATCTTGTTATTGCCTTCTAATCCTATTTGTTCTTTGTTTGATGACCCTGTCTCCATGTAATTACCAAAATTTGCATGTCCCTTGACTCCTTTATTGCTATTTTTTACAGTCAATCAACTTCAAACTGAACAAAATTTCAAAATTTGGCAATTGAATTGTGTTCCCCCTTAATTTATTCTCCTTTAATATATCTCCCCCTTATAATATTATCTCCCCCTTTTTAATACTTATTTTAAAGGGTTCTAAATAGTAATGCCATGCTTGGCCAAAAATGTTGTGTTTACCTCAAGGAGTATTTTGAGAGTTGCATCCTAGTTATTTGATGCAATATCCAATGACTAGTGTTGGATTGCAAGCTCTACTACTAGATCAACAAGTACTTCATGTGTAGAAATGTTTGGAACCTTCTTCAAGATTGTTTCTGCATACATTTTATCCTTGTGTAAGACTTCTAAATGGGGAGTGATAGAGTCTTGCATTTGCATCAGCTTTTCTTTAATAATAACCTCTTCTATTGATAATGTAGCTAATTCCCTCTAAATGTGAAGTGTTTGAGTACAATGTTTCTCACTTTATGCAGGATTTGAGGGTAGTTGCATACCCGAGAGCTTAAGTTTGCTCTCAAGGTTCAAAATTTTCTGATTTATTTCTTGTGTGAACTTGGAAAAATCACACATTTTTTTATACAGAGAAAATATATTCTATAATAAAATCTTTACATTATCCAATTTCTTGGCCAGGTCAACCTATCCCAAAATAATATTATTAGCTATCTTTTGGTTGACCTTGCCTAGGAACTTATTTTCTAACCATTCCATGAGTTTTACATTTTTATCATGGTCTTCATTATTCACTTGGTCAACTATATTAGATAGTTGCTCAAGGATTGGCCTACTTGAATCTGGAGGTTGTAGGTTGAAGGCATCCATGAATATTTCTTTGATCTCATTCATTGCCTACTTGTATTTGAACTCTTTCCTCAATGCCTCTTGCCTCCTTCTCTTGTCCAATGCACTTTGTATTTCATTAATCTTTTCTTTAGTTAAAGTGCTTAAATCATAATAGGGTATTTGAATTTCTTCATCAAGCTCAGGAATACCATAATGAATAGTCCTGGCTACCCTAGTAGAACTTGAGTTTGGTGTACTAACTTATACATTCAACATGTTAGTACTTAGCTTTTGAACAAGTTTGGTAGGAGTACCTATTTTTGGAAATTCAACCAAATTTTGTATTGCTGACTCCTTGTTATCTTGTGTTTCTTCCTTATCCTCTTCTTCTTGCTTATCTTCTTCTTCTTGTGTCACCATGATTGGGGGTGTACTCACTGTCAATTCAGTTATACTTGTATCTAACCCTGTTGTTGCACTTGGCTCTTGATGAGATTGTATGGCTATTCTTGGTGGTGATGGAGGTGGTAGAAATGGAAGTCTAGTAGTTTGAGTGGTTTGAGGTGGTTCTTGTGGTGGCACCTCACCTTTCTTCATTTTATCTATTGACTTTTGGAGCTCCTTTACACTGACCAATATAGGACTTGCACATAATTATGGTTGAAGAGTTTTTTGGTCAAGGATCTTAGTGAGATCCTCTATAGTTAATGGATTGGAGTTTTGACTTGAGGTGTCAACAACATCCTTAATCTTTCTGATTTTTGTAGCTATAGTAGTAGAGTGAGGAGGACTAGGAGGTGGAAGTTGTGTGTCTTGCACACTTTGCTGCTCATTAGTATTCTTGTCTTTCTCCTCTTCATCCTTTTTCTTGAATTTTGTCTTCTCTTCTCTCCTCTTTCTTCTTTCTTTTGGCTGAGTAGTAGCCTCTTCTTTGAATTCTTCTTCAAATGCATCTTCAAACCTTTTATATAGATTCTTCCATGATCTTGTTGTCCTTTGTAAAACTTCTTCTATTTTCTTCTGTAAAATGGAGAATGCCCTATACTTAGGTGTAAACCTTTTATTATGCCTTTTGACTACTTTACTTATTTTTTCCTTTGTCAAATTAGGTAGTATACTTGCTAGGGTAGATTCCCTCATCTCCTTCTCCATCATTAGACAAAAATGCCATCCGTCCTCTACAATTTTAGACAATTCCTTTGGCAATTTCCCATCAAGTTCAAGAGGTGTATACTTGAACTGTGCCATTAATGCATAGACTAATTCTTCTATTCTATTTTGTTCCTCTTTGGTGAACTTATTGAAATCATCTTTTTCATTTCACTTAAGTCTCCATTCCTAATCTTTTCACATAATATATCAACTGAAGACTTAGGAGGATGACTCACTTTTTCAGACTGATCTTCTTCATCATTATCAAGTTGAGCCATATATATTCTTCTTTTCTTTCACTCCTCCTGTGCGTTCTTGGCTAGTTTCTTCTTTGTGGCTTCCTCTTTGGCTTTTTGTGTGGAGGCCCTTGTTGTAGCTCTAGTTGTTGGCTTCTTGGGTGTTGGCATGGAAACTTTCTTTGATTTGGGCTAAGGAGCAGGAGGTGTCTTTGGCTTCCTTTGGATGAATTTTCCTTTGATGGGTGCTTCCTTGAATTCTTCTTCCTTGGCACTCTCATCTTTGTCTTCTTGTTCTGGCTCGTCTTCATCTTTCTCTTCATCAACTTCCTCTTCATCTTTACTAATTTCTTCTTCTTTTCCTGCTACACTTGTTTCTCCAAAACCAAACTTCTTCTTTATTTTCTTTACTAACTTTTTCTTATTCTTTACTATTGTGGCTGTCTTGAGTTTGGTAACCACCCTTGATTTGATAGTGTTATATGTCCAAAATTCTTTTGCAATTTTTTCCATTTCCTCTGCAAGTAATGTTGTGATGGCTACAGAAGCTTGATCAACATCAAGCTCATATCCTAATGGTTTGAGCCATCTTATTTTTGGAATGACTACTTGGATGTAAGTATAAACAATGTAAAAAGAAAGCATATGTCATTTACATGCCTTTCTACTAGTGAGACTGGTATCCTCATTCTCCTTTTCATTGCATTCTTGAAGTCATCAAAATATGCAATCTTTTGGTCATCAAAACTATATCCCATTTGTGCAATGAAATCATTTATTTGATCAACAATTATTTTGTTCTGAACCCAATTGACTTTTCCAAATGAAGGGAATTCCTTCATCACATAAATGAACATGCATACTAACATTGAAACAAACCTACATTGTCCTCCCTTGGATTTTCTAATAGCTCCAAGATTTTCATTAATCTGTTGCAACATGAGCTCTGCAAGGTCAAAGGTGTGGTCTTTCTTTACAAGCTTGTATGCAACATCTATAGCTATACAAGGCACACTATTTAATCTACTAGACTGATAAAATTTGTGTGATATGATCTTCATAGAAAAGTCTAGAAGTGGATCAATAATGTTGTCTATGGTCATGCCTCTATTATTTCATTTTGTACCTATGTTCTTTTCTATTGTTTCCTTCTTGTCACTTCTCTGTGTCTTTGGTTGGTCTAGGGTTGGAAAACCTGTGACCCTATGAACCATTTTCTTAGTAATCTTAACTGGTCCTTGCTCTAGCCAGAATGATTTATCATGAGTTCAACTAACCACTATGTGTATCCACTCAATTTTGAATATGATAGGAAATAAATAGGGCTTTGGTTAAACCCTTCTTCTCTAAAATTGAAAATTCATCCTTTAATATTCTATCATCACGGAGTTTGTTGTAGGCATTGTAGATTTCCAAGTCTCCTATGGCTCCTATTTTGTAGTTATAAAACCTTTGCACATCCTGAACCATAACAAATTTTTCAAGGATGGTGGATAGGGCACTAGCGGGATTGTTTTTATATGCAACTTCTGGGATTGGCCTGAATTCGGGTTGCTTAACCTCATTTCTAACAAGTTGAATTTTATGGCTTTCCTTCCTTTGGGTCGACTTTGAACTAGATGCCATTTTGACTAAACTAGGGTTTGATGTTTAAAAAAACTTCACAAACTGTGCAACTTGGCACCTGAGGGAAATACTTGGTTAGATGCTTAAAATCACTTGGGTAGATGTTGAATCACTGTAAATCGCTAGTTCAATGCTTGAAAATTGATCAATCATGCTCCTAGTAATCACTTTGTGAGGATAAACCATGTACAGAAATAAAACTACATGCAAATATAACCAATAACAAAAAATAGTAGATCACATAGAAATGAACACAAGGCACCAAGATTTAATGTGGTTCACCTAATCCTTGGGCTACATCCACCAAATAGCAAAGTTTGATCTTATTAAAATCCAATGATTACAACCTGATTATAATTCGTAATCCCTTACAGCTCAATACTGCCACAAGAACTAATTTCACATCACAACATAATGAAAAAAAAAAACCTAACCCTAAACCCTTTTATACAAGTATTTTATGTCATTTTAGGGTTACAACATGTTGGCCATATGTTGGCCATAACTTTAGTGGTGAATCTACGAATGGAAAATAGTACCAAAAAAATTGCTATGAATGGTGAATCATACCAAAAATTAATTATGAACTATGTACAGTACTTTCCTGATCAGTCACCATAATCTAACATGCTCTTCATTTGAATGACTCAAAATAAATCAATTTTCACTTTTAAGTGGCTCAAAAACCTTGCATTTAATGCATTTTTGTACCTTCACCTGTCACTTAGCTTCCAAATGTTTTTCAACTTGGCATCCACTCGACAACTATTTTCACTTAGTATCTACTAACCTTTTTGATAACTCGGCAACCACTATAGTTTTTACTCAACTTCCAGTTAACTTCTCCACTTGGCTTCCAAAGTAGTTTTACCCTACAACCAAAGATAGCTTGGCATCATTATTCAAGTTTTGTCTTAGCATCTTATCTCATGCAAATTTATACTTTTTAGTGCTTCACCACAGTTTAGGGTTGATGTATGATACTTTTGTATATGTATCAGCCCCATAGGCTCATCTTATATTTAGTTGGATGAGATATGATCACTTGATCCCTTGGGTGAAGTGACCCTTTTATTGGATGTACTTGGTTCATCTTTTTTTCGCCATGTCTTCTTCATGTCTGTTCTGATGTGTTCCACATCAATCTTTTCTTTGCCCTTATTTACTTCAGTCTTGGGTGCCTTAGCCTTTGTTGGACAATTCCTATTGACATGTCCAGTCTTCAAGAAACTGAAGCAAGCAGTTTGGTTCAACCATCTTTTATAGTTCCCCTTGAATTGTGTTCTTATGTAGTTCTGGGGTATATGTCCATAATATTGACAATAGTGATAGCTTTGCCTTGTATTGTAATCCCAATTGTAATGGTGTACATAGTTATCCCTCCTTACATGCTAATTTGGTGTCCACATAGGCTTTGATCTGCATTCAAAGGCTCTGTGTCCATACTTCTTGCAATTGTAGCAATGTCCATCAAATCTTTGTGTCCTTGTGACATTAGACCTATAGTCTTGTGTCATGTGTCCTTGCATGTTGCACTTGTGATAGTAACCCTTGCTTTTGGGTATGTTTGGCTTATTGATCCTTCTACTCCTACAAACATTAGCACCATGCCCCTTTATATTGCAGTAATGACAAGTGGGTTTAGAATACTTACCTTTTTCACTTCTTTGTTTAGCACTCTTTGATGGTTCACCAACTTCAGTGCTGGTGTATCTAAGTCCTGATGTGTCATGGGCTAATCTTAGGGATTTCAACAACTATTCAAAGTACTTGATAGCTTCACTTGACTTTTTGAGATTCTCTACTATTTCTTTTTCTCTCCCCAATTCATTTTGCAGTTTTTCATTATGCATCTTCAAAGTAGAGATCTCAATATCTTTCATATTGAGTTCATGATGAAGGTTCATTAGTTGGGCAAGTGTATCCATCTACATGTTTGAGATCCTTGTTAGTTTAGTAGACTTTTCTTCAAGTTTTTTTGCAAGATTCCTTTTGTCATCTTCAAGCATGACTCTATCCTCAATTGCTCTTTCCTTTTGCTCAGTGATTTCACATAACATTATGGCCTATGATTCATGTTCCATCTTGAAAGATCTTATCTCTTCTGCTGGTACTCTATTTTTCTCCATCGGTTTTGCTATTGCTACATCAAATTCTTTGGAACCTCCTTTGGAAAATACTTGTGTGGTGTCAATCTCCTTATAGTGAATATCATTTTTGGCTATAGCTATTTCCTTCCTTATTTTTATCGATTTTCTTAATTCCTCTCTAGCTTCCTCTACCTTGTGTAGAGCGAGATGCACATCTATCACCTGGTTCTCAATGATCTTCCCAAGTTTGAAGACTTCCATATTTAGATCTTTTCTTCTAAGCTGTTAGGTTTCTTCTTGAGAGAACTTGGCTCTAATACCAATTGTTGGAATGTCTTAATGGGAAGAGTGTTTCTAAGAGGGGGGTGAATCAAAAGTACTGACCTTTTTATCAATTTTAAATCCTTAATAACATATAACTAAAATTAACATGCATGCATATAAACATTGAAAAATCATCAGAAGAAAACATACATCACCACATAACACTTGAGATTTTGGTGACCTAGAAACCCTCCAAGAATAAGAAGGTAAAACTAGGGTGGGGATGATACCCACAAAATTATTGTAGCAATTGGTTTCAACCACTTTTGATGGTTTTCCCTGTTAAAGGCCTACCCTATTAAAGGCTACAACACACTATTAAATGTGACCCTATTAAAGGATTTCTACGTCCTATTAGGAGTGTGCCTTGTTAGAGGAATTAAGAACATTCAACTTAGAATGCCACCCTATTAAAGGATTTATGTAAGGTTGTTAAACCTACCCAAATCCATGGGATTTCCAAGTTCCTTATACAATTGTGAGAGAGTATTAGAATAACACATCTGATCTAATGCAATCTCTAATGCTGATCTCAGGTACTTGATCTGCTCTTCTGTCACTGATCTCTGCTAGATTTGAACTATTGATTGTGTTCCTTGTTCTATTCTGATCAACAAGATGTGCAAATTTTGTCCTTTCCTCTAAATCTTTGACACCAATATTCTGCAATGACCTTAATAGGCTCTACTTTTATTTCTTCTCACGATTCCTTTCTACACTATGTATGTTCAATGGTGTCAAGACTCCCTTATAAAGATTAGTGGTTCATCGTGCATCCTTGATTCAAATGTTCCCTCTCAAACCCTTGAAATTCACCTATTGGTTGCATGCAGTCTCCAATTTTCTATTTGGCTACATGAAGATTGCATATGTGATTGAGCAGAT
Source organism: Cupressus sempervirens (assembly GCA_028749045.1). Lineage (NCBI taxonomy): Eukaryota > Viridiplantae > Streptophyta > Pinopsida > Cupressales > Cupressaceae > Cupressus > Cupressus sempervirens. Next base: position 89,542,712 of record CM053790.1, on the reverse strand, counting down.
TTGATCTTATCCTTTTATCCTATCATGAGTTATGAAAAACCATTTTACATCTTGGCTTGTGATTGCACAAACTTTCATGTTGATCCTGCATTGCTCGACAAATAAAGTAATACTGATGCTCGACACCATCTATTTTGGATTACTTGGCATCCTTTGTAGTTCTCGCATTATTCAACACCTATAGGATTTTTGTGTTGCTTGGCTTCTACTAATTCCTAAATTACTCATCTTGTATAGGATTATTATGTCACTCGACACCTATTGAATTCCTACTTTGCTCAGCACCTATTGGACTTCTGCATCACTCGATACATGATGAATTGTATATAGCTTAGCATATACTGTAATGCATTCTACTCAGTAGCAACTGTAGATTTCTCGACAATATCTGTAACTTGGTACATAAAGAAATTCTAGCTTGGCTTCCATTGTGTACTTGACATGTATAATGAAGATGGTTAATTGTGTTGACACTCATTTGTCAATCTTACTTATTGATCAACACATCTAGGAAATCATCTTTCAACTCCATTTATTGTTGAATAAGATTCATATGGAATAATGAATAATGCATTAACCTCTTGTGAGAAAAAATGTCAACTCCATTTTTTCTCATAAGTATCATTGTCTATATCATCAGTAATAAATATAATTTTCTACTTATTTTTTAATTCTTCTACTATTTTTTTTAAAAAAAAATTATTCTAGATTTCTTTGATAACAATTCAATAACCTTAGCCAATTTATCCTTATCGGTTCCTTGTTGAAACTTTGTGGTCAATTCCTCCTTGATAGTTTCATCATTTTCTATTGTCTTAAAAATATTTTCAACTATTTTTGACTTCCCAAATTCTTTTTGATTTTTATCTCTGGTAGAAAATTAGATAGTGCACTTAACATTCTCTCAACTTCCCATGTTCATTTCTTGGCTTCCATTTTACTCAATAAGTTTTCCCTTTCCTACATTATCTTTGTATAAAACTTTATGTCTTCACAATGCAACTCTGCATATGGTCTTTTTAGTATCTCAAAGTCATCTCTACTACTGATGACTTCCTCTTCTTCTTATTTTTCTCTTTTCCTTTTCTCTTTGACTTTTATGATTCGTGTCATGTCTTGTAATATCCTTGCAAAATGCATTCAAAAAGATTCATTCTTCTCTTGCTCATCTTTCACTTTGTTTCCATATTCCTACTCAATACTCATTTATTTGATAGTGGTAGTCTTATTGGTAACTATTATTTTTGCTTTAGTTATTTTTGCAATAATTTCATTCCTCTGTCCTTTACTCACTTCTTCAAATTTCTCACTTTCCTTTTCTTAATTTATTTTAGTTATATCTTCATATCCTCCCATCTCTTCTTTTTATTCTTATTCTAACTCTATACTTGATATGGTTTCATATTCACCTTCTAGTTCTACATGGCTCCCTTCACCAATAAGACCAATATGCTCACCAAGTCGCTTATTTAGATCATAAATTGTTCCAATCAATAAATGTTCCTCTATGACAAATTATATTCCATATTTTCTTTCTATCATTTCCAACATCTTCAATCATACCCATTAGGATTTTGGCCTTTAAATAATTAATAGAAAAGTTCTTCTCATGCTCTCTCAACAACTTGTCTATATCTTCAACTGATACATTTGGTTTACCATATGCAATGTTATTTCTCTTTTTTCTCTTTCCAACTAATTTACATTATGACACTTGAATAAAACTCTCTTGTACAACTTGGTAGGAAATTGTTTCTCTATTTTACTTGGGAAATGTGAAAACTTGTGCATAGTGTATAATGAAGCTTCCTTTATTAGCAAGTTTTATTCCTCAGTCTATTTACTAAATTTGTAGTCTAAAATGGTTCCAATGCTTTGAGACTTCTTCATTTCTTGTGCCTTTTCTTTAGTAGTTATTTTTGATCTTCTTGTTAGTTTCCCCAAAACTAGATGCCTATCCACCTTCTTCCTTTGTGTACTTGACTATAATATTCCTATAGTCTAAATCCTTGTTCTTCTTTTCAATTGTGTTTTAGTAGATCATGTTTGTCTCAGTTATATTCACCCTGTAGTCATATTTTTGTTTCTTTATCTTTGCATAAGTGGATGTGTAAGAATATTCCTTAGGAAAAAATTCACTTAGGAACTAGGAACTCAAACACAAGCACAACTCTAGACCAAAAAGGAGTATGATCAAAATAACAATGTATTCAATTCAATATGCCTTAAGACTACACTAGGAGTGCCTGTATATAAAGGCCTCTAAGATGCATCTACAATGACTCAGAATCAGCTACATGATAAGTCATAAAACCAATCACATGTCCACCAAATATGGGTTATCCTCCATTAAACACAAAAGTAAGTGTGATGATGAGAGGATAAGCCTACAAGGGTGTAACATGAAAATCAATGCTGTTGACAACATGTGCTAAAAAGGGAGTGCAAATAACTGTGTTGTCTACATGGCAACTCAGTGACTGATGCAAACTCTAGTGTTGTAGATTCCATGTGCTGAAATGGAGTTTCATACTTTTGTGTTGTCAACATGACAACTCAAAAAGGTGTGCAAACTCCTAAGTGTCTCCCAAAATAAAATAATAAAATAATGGAATATAATAAAATAATGCATTAACCTAAGTAAACTTAAGTAAGTGTAAATAGTAAATACTTATTTACACCAAAACCCCCCCTTAAGTGCAACTTAGGGGAATGCCCTTGAGCTTACAAAAAATAGGATGAAATGCATGATGGGTTCTGGTGACTAGGCCATGTTAGGTACCCATGTACATAATGTAATGCAATCTCTCATAAAGTAGAGAAAGATGGAAAACTTGATGGAAAAAACCCTCCCCAAAAAAGAGATATGTAAAGGATGCATGGATGGATGGAGTAATCAAGACCCCCCCATTATGTCATACATCCAGTATATACAAAAGTGAAGAATGAGAAGGACAAAACCTCACAAGAGGAAAAAGTCCCCCCATAAGAAAGAAGAGGAAGAGAGACACGCTAGTCCCCTCCACTCCCCAAAGGAAGAATGATGATAAGTAAAAGTTTCTCCAAGGTAGAACCTAGTCCAAGAGTGCTGGATGATGTTCCTCCCCTTTGGAAGAAATAAAGGCAAAAGCATAATCTTGAAGATGTATGGAGGCCCAAAAACCTATTCAAGCTACTGTAGAACCCATTCCATTGAACCACCTATCTCCACAACTAATAAAGAGACCTCCAACAACTATTGTTCATAAGGATCCATAATCATGCCAACCTATGAAGATTGATCATGTAAAGAATGGATATGAGGGTTAGAGTAAGCCCTCGCAGCAACTATAGAAGGCAAATCAACAAAAAGAAGATGCAAAAAAAAGATGAAAATCAAGGAGGTTGTCTCCCAAATCAACTACAACTAGAGCTGGAAGACAACATGTACCTTATTGTGTTGGACCTTTCAATGTGGCAATATATGCATGTGGATTAGACTGATGTTGTGCTCTATCACTGTAAATGTTTATACAACCCTATGTGTCTGAATCTATTGAAGCACTATTGCTGATGTTACTATTAGTTTCCACAATGTATGAAGTCTACAGAGGATTAGATGATAAGTTGGATGAACTTCCCTCAAAGTGAACATCCTTATCCATGAAAATCTTGTGTGTCTCTAGATCTATGAGTCTTTATGCCTTCATTATGTCTTCATATCCAGTGAAAGTACAAGGCCTAGGTGTTGGTGCCTTGCAACTCCTAGAAGATAGGTTTACCCATGCTAGACACCCAAAGACTCTGAAGTGACTCACAACTAGTTTTCAACCAAACCATGCCTCAAAAGGAGTCTTCCCATCTAAGGCACTATTTGGAGACCTGTTAAGTATGTGAGTGGCATTACTAATAGCTTTGAATTCTAATGTAGGATCAAGAGACCTGGCCTTTATCATGCAACTTTCCATGGTCTTGAGAGTTTGAATCCTCATAGTTGCAACATCTATCTTGTGTGGACTGAATGTTAGTGGGTTTAGAAGATATATACCCTCATGTCTACAAAATTCTCAAAGTCTTCTATCCACATATCTATTCTTATTGTCCATCCATAGAACCTTGATGTGTTTCCTTGATTTGTGTTCAACATGAGTCTTAAAGGCTTGAAGCTTGGAAACCACTTCATTCGTGTGATAAAGGAAGTAGACCCATGTGAATTGTGAAATGTCATCAATGAAAGTAAGGATGTAGTGGCCTTGACTGACAGAAGTCTATGAGGCATCACCCTGACCCATCGTAACATAGTGATACATTATTATTTTGATACTCGTGACTCAATGCATCAAGACACTATTGGATACACTAAACATATTATATTATTTCTTGTTGTGTGATGTTTTACTTTTAGATGTTTGATTTCATCATTTAATGCTTTATGAACATGTATACTGATGAAGTACATGAATGCAAAATTAATACTCTGATTATGCAATTTTAATGTTTGAGAATATGAGTAGAACAAGATAAACAACTAATTATTTGAAAGGTGGACATTTTAATTTATGTGATTTACCTGATACGTTATATACATATGTGCATGTAATTTTCTTGAGCTACAGATGTGTGTAATGAGTGTGTAAGATATTTTAGTCAAGAAACCTAATGGAGAAATGAAACTGAACCCTATGTACCATTTGTGGAAGTCCTTTTGTTCATATTTTATTTGTATCATGAGATGTATGAATGTATCATCTTGTAATCAGTAAATGTTAATATTTTGTAATAGTGTTTTTATAGTGTCACTTCACACTCATTAATTGTATATGCATTCTAGCATGATCATTAGGCTTAACCAAGTAACCTAAAGATCTAAGTCAAACTAAGTTAGTGACCTTTTTGCTAATCAGTTTATAATTGAGATTAATTATCCCTAATCCAAGATTAGTGTTTAATCTACATTTTGAAAGTTGTTTGATAGTCCTAAAATTTCCTAGCTTTTGTATGGTCCCTAATTTATACTAAAGGCCTAAGAAAATGAGATCTAAGTACCCAAGGGGTATGGGTATGGGTTGAGGGCATTTTCCAACCCCCTAGCCCCTTTTGTTGACTTTTATGGTCACTCAAAAACACATTTTTTTCTTTATTGCAAAAATTGATAGTTTTCTTCATGAGTTGAATGACTTTAACTCCACCTTGAGGTTAGCCTTAGTTATTTCTTTTAGAGGTTGTTGAGTTTAGAATCTTATTTAGAGGCAATTTTGAGAGGGTTTTGGGCATTCACCCAACCTCTAGTTTTAGAGTGGATTTTAGAATTGAAGGATAAGAAGAGGAAAGAACGCTCATCTATAACTTGTTCAATTGCCATTACCTAATTTTTGAAGGTAGGAATACTTCACTTCTTTTTGTCCATGTTGTGTTTCATGTTTTAGTTTTATTACAGATGTATGTATGTGTGTGTTGAGTATGTTTGGGAGGGATGGGAAACTAGTTTTCATAGATTTGTTTCCTTTGTGTTTTGTTTGAATTTTCAAAGGGATTGTATGGGTGTATTGGCATTACTCACCCTTGGATAGGGTAGAAGTGGCCATGTACGGGGGAATTTTTTTAGTTGGACTCCAACTGTGTATAGTCTCTTCTTAGGACAAGAAGAGGGGGAGAGAGTAGGGTGTTATGGGCCCTTACTTGTTAGCAAAAACCACATATGAGTTTTTCCATGTAAGAATGGAAGAACAAAAGTTCTTGAATTTTAACCCCAAAAGACCACCTATTTTTGTTTTGTCTCTAACATCTCTTGTTAGAAAAATCCACCTTTTCCCTAGTTTGGTTCAATGATGAACCTATTGTGTAAACCTGGGAAGGGAGTAAATGTTTAATTTTTTGTCTTCATGTCTTGATTGGTTGCCTGCTAGTCAGTTTTCATTATCTCCATGATCACCATGATGTATTTCTAAAATTGAAATGGATCCCTTGTAAAGGGCCAAAAAAGAAAATTCAAATTGTTCTTGAAACTCAGTTATATCAGGAGTTTTCTCCTCGGGATTGAAAATCCTATATAAATATAATTAAACTTATTTTTGAAGTGGCAACAATGTTGGATTTTCTTATTGGTTCTTTTCCAATGGAGCCTTTGAATCAGGTGGTTTAATATAAAAAGAGTTTGAGTAGTATCCTTGCTTATGTTTTTTCCCCTTGTAATTTGGTTATAATAATGTGTGTATCAAAAAAAAGAATGAATTGATGTTTACTCTTCCTATGGAAATCTTATGTTTTTGAAACTATTACTTATTTGATTAAGGTGTTTTAGGTAAAAATAATGATCTAAAATTTTACAATTAAAAGTTCAAAACATGTTAAACAAATTCAGTGATATGATTGTTTTTACTTCGTAGATCTCATGTGTATTAGGAAGCTTAATGCTCCATTTCAAATCTTCAAGCAATACATTTAATACCTACATTATAAATAATCTAAAATATACATAGGGTATGTGCAGGATCATGGTGTACCAAACTATGGCCTTAAGTGGCAGTGAAAAACTAGCAAATCAGGGTTATGTCAACTTGACACATAATTTTAAAGTGGTTCTGGACTTTATATCAAAAATTTGTAAGAAAATAATCTGTAGGAAATTGAATCTAGTTTCTAAACTACAAGGCTTTATCTGGAGAAAAAATTATTTGATTGGTCAAAAGTTTGGATTTTAATGCAGTGCTACAAAAATTTTAGGGCAAAAATTAAAAGTAGCTGTATGTCTGACCACCTTAATCATAATCAAATGATAATATTTTTAAATATAATTTTAGATATAAAAATTAGACTCATGCCTGGATGTGACACATATTTTTGGCAATTTTTATTCCAAATAAATAATTAATTATGAATTTTCTACTATACTATTTTCAGAATTAAAAAACTCCCATCTCTGACCACCTTAACTAGTTCAAAAAAAATCAAAATTAGGTTTTTTTTTTTTTTCTTATACTAGTCAAAGCATAAAATGTGACGCATCTTTTGGATTTCACAAATCTTATACGGTTTGAAAGTTATAGCTATTTTTCAACCAGTATGTCAATCAGCACTTTGTAGCTAACTCCATTAGAAAATAAGTAATAATTACTTACTGAACTCGTAATTTGAAAAAACTTACATTTAAGAAAAGCTAAGAACATTCTTAAGAAACCCTTTTCATTACATCAAATTTTGGTTAAAAAAAAGTTGTCAGCTACATGCTTGAAGTAAAAAACACATAAGAACATGCCAAAAACACATTTTTAGGATGTTTTAAAGATGACCATATAAGGTTGGTATTGAAAGATATAGTAGAAATTATAAAGGTATTAATTGTTTTCATTTAGTATCAGGATGGGTGGGAAAAAAGTGAGAATAGATTTTGAAATTCTTTGAGGCATTTTAGAACTACATATTTTTCAGATCGCCACTTTTTGGCACACCATGATCCTGCGCATACCCCATATCCTCCCTTGACTAATAGATAAATTTTGAAAATTCATAAATTGAAAAAAAATATGGCCTTAAAAAAAAAGGTATTCTTAGGGCAAAAATGTTCACTGGTTTTTGTATGAGAAACAAAAAAATTCAATTCCTTATGGTAACAGAGAATATTCTTTTTTTTTTTAAATTCTATTTCGACATCATTTGAATAACTCTATTAAATAAAAAATATATAAAAAAAATATAAAGAAATAAAAATATACGCAAATATCCTAAATATCTTATATGAAAGTAACTCCTACCAAATAAACTTTTTATACTAAATGCCCCTTACCCCTAAGTCCTTCTCCACCTCTGCAAACCCCTATCACATTTAATATTTTGTTCCCTAGCTGATGCATCTTTCCATACCCACTGACTGATGTCTCACTTTTAATTGCCTGAGGAAGTTCATTTAAAAAAAAAAATTGGGGTGGGGGGGTGTTTAATGTTTGAAGCTAACAAAATTTTGTTTTTTAAAAACAAAGCCCTTCCATCCCTTTTTCCTACATACTCTTCCTTGGTAAGTGCACCACCCTATCATGCACTTGGGTTTGGGGATGGGTGTGACATGGGGTGATGGGATAAGTAGATGGGTGGGTTAAGAGAGTGTAAAGTAGGTACAAAGTTCAAGATTTAGTTAGATAAAAAAGGTAAGTTAGTTTGTTAGAATAGTTTTAAATTTAGGTTTTTATTTAATTAGTATAGTTTAATGTTTTTGATTAGATAAAAAGGTTTTATAGGGATCCTGAAACCCAAGTTGAAACAAGACGAAAGACCAAAAATAAGCAATTAAAACCCAGCCAAAGGACAAAGGCCAAAAAAAAGGCCTGTACATCAGATCACCAAACAAAAGGTGACCAAAGTGACATTAGGACAACCACCAACACAAGTTTTTCCTAGGCTCCTAAAACCCAAAGAATAAAGGGATAGAAATCTCCAACCATGATGCACAACAAAGATCTACAGGCAAAAAGCCAAGGGGCAAAAAAGAACAACAGACCAGAAATAGTTGTGCATTGCCTTTAGATCCCTTCTTATGAGACCATAATGCCATATCAAAAGAGGCAGAGGATGGCTTCATATTTTTACCTTTTACTAAGGTCCATCAATCCTCCACCAAACCCACCGCCTTCTGCCATCATAAATCAACAACACCAGAAACACTAGAAATCCCTAAGACTAGGGAAGAGGCTACAATAGGAATAACTGCATCTAGAGAAGAAGACATAGGAAGGGCCACCCTAGATGAAAAAAAAGAGGAGGGCATGACCAAATTACCATTAACAAAGGTCCTTCCAACCCCCACCGAACTAGCAGCCAACTGGCACTGAGAAACAGCAAGGCCACAACTAGACCCTGGAATGCCTGAAGCCAGGGGAAGAACTACCGTAGAGGAATTTATAGCAGGAACAGGAGAAGGAACATCTACCTAAGAAGGAGCCAGAGAGTAGTGTTTAATGTTAGTTTAGGTTAGTTTATCTAATTTTATTAAGAATGTTAATATAGGTTAGTTTTAATTTTATATTAAGTTAAAAAAAAGAAATATTGGTTAGTTTAAGTTGTTAGTACTTTTAAATAGTATGTTTTATATTTTGAATTAGTTCCAAGTTTTATTAAATTAGTTTTAGTTAGTAATTGTAACGTTAGAAATTTGTATTAAATAAAGTTTAGTTTGTATTAGATTAAAATTTATTATTGGTGAGTTAGGATTAGATGACTATTACTTTATCGTTAATCATACTATTCATTAATATTAATTAATTAAATTAGGTTTAACATATTATTTTTTATATTATCGTTACTATCTTTATTTATTTATATGGCTAATACAAAGAAAATGAAGTTGTTTTAAATAAATGGAAAATTATTGTTTATGCTTTAAATAGCTAGATAGTTTATTTAATATTAGCCTTTTTTTTAAAAGATGTTGTTTAGATTTGATTTTTATGGATATTTGAATCAACTAATTATGTAAGTTAATTGATATTTTGCTTAAATGAAGTTTTAATGATGAATATTGATAGGATTTAAATTAAGGGTAAAATATGTTAAATAGTAAGCTTAGTACTATTGTTCTAAAAATGTGATATTTTAAGAGTAACTAAAAATAATTCAATGTTAGATCTTTTTATTAATTGAATTTAGTTTATTTAATTTAATTAATTGATTTAACAATGAACATTTAAGTTTAACAACATAATCCTACAAGATGTTTTAAACTGAGTTCTAGTCTTAAAGTATTGACAGGATATTTTGTTTCCATCTTGCAATGTACCTATGTCTTAACTAATTTAAACTTATCAAATTTAGTGAACATAATTATTATTACTTTAAAAAAAAAAAAAATGTACGTGTGTTTTTGCTCTCTATATTTTGGGCATGACATTTTGGTATTAGAGCCTGTGTTTCAACACTAAGAACCTAAACCATTATGCTTCTAAACTTAAACTAAACTTTAAATTGTGTAGGATGCCTCTTGTTACTCGAAGCAACTGACGAGGTAGAGGTCACAAGGTGAGAGGTGGTAGAGTAGAACAGGAGGATGGACCACCACCACCACCATGAAACCCAAACCAAGACATTTTGGATGCACTTCAAACATTGATTGGTGTAGTCTAGTAGAGGATACCACCTATACCACAGCCAAGGTAGCAGGTTCCCAAAGTGGAAGCAAAGGGACCTACAGGAGGTGGGGCCAGAGGTAGAGAGAGGAGTAGGAGACCCCCACCAAGGTAGGTAGAGGGACATGGTGAGCATGAGGGTGAGTCGATACATCAAATAGGACCACCACTCGATAGACCTCCTAGACATATAAGAGATTACATTAGAGAGTTGATACAATTTGGGCCACCATTCTTTACTAATTCCATAGAGGGAACTATAGTAGAGGCCTGGTTACAAAGTCTATAGTAGTGCTTTAGAGTATGTCCTTATTGTAGTAATCTAAAGGCATGTCTAGCTATCAATCAACTGAGAGGAGATGCCTCCAATTGGTGGAATCAAGAGGAGACTATAAGAAGAGTGAGAATGGATACCCTCACATAGGAGTCATTCTTGGAGAGATTGTGGGAGAGGTACCTATCCAACCACTTTAGACAAAAGTAGATAGAGGAATTTCATTCTCTATGTTAGAGGGGTCTATTAGTATGAGATCAAGTTTGAGCTCCTTGTATATGTTGAATACATGAAGGATGAGAAACTATGAGTACATCACTTCATCATGGGCCTAAATTCTCTCTCTAGGGTCTAGTCTATTTGGCCTTCCCTACCACCTTCAGATAGGTAGCTGATATAGCATTAGTTTCTGAGGATACTCAGGCTAGGCAGGAGTCATAGGATCGGTCTCAAAACTAAAATTCTACCCAACAAGAACTCCCTTGGAAAGGGAATCAGAACTAAACAACAGGGTCCTCTAAGGGCCAGCTATCTCAATAGCAGAAACCCTCATAGGGTTATTAGGGCTTCAAGCCCAAGTAGTGGCAGTCATAGGGTCCCAAATAGGATCAGAAGGTACAGGCCCCATAGTCACAATCAATGAAGACTCAACAGTCTTCTAGGGGTGGATATAGTGGATCTAGCAGGGCATGAGGCCCACAAGAGTCTAGATCATAGGGTGCATGATCTTATACCTGAGGACCATGCTACACTTTTGATGCCATGGGTCATATAGCTAGAGAGTGTCCATAGGGATATTCATTTGATGGTTAGAGAGGGGCTTTTTCAGAGTCGACAATTGGAGACATGGGCAGATCCCACAGAGTTTTTGCAGTGGTTGACAACCACTAGGCTGAGCATCATGCCATAGTTATTGAGACTATAGGTATTAGATAAGGTTGTATGGTTGCAATTTTATTTGATTTTGGAGCTACTAACTCTTTTATATCTCCATATATAGTAGAGCATTGCAGGTTAGTGGCAGTTAGATAGGATGTCAATTGGGAAGTAGAGTTAGCATCAAGGGCCAGAGTGTTAGTTAGTTCCATGGTGTGTAATTGCCAGATGTACATTGTAGACATGTCCATGATGTCTAATCTATGCATTACCCCTCTAGGTTCTTATGATGTAGTCCTTGGCATGGATTGGATTTATGCCCACAACACCAAGATGGATTGTCTACTAGAAAGAGGGTGGAATGTGTGGATGAAGATGGTATCTCTAGAGAGATCTTTGGGGTAAAGAGACCAGTTTCTCTTCGTATGATTTCCACTATGCAGCTTATATGGTGCATGCGTAAGGGATGTTAGTTGTTTTCTATCACCATTAGTGACAAAGAGGAAGATCTAGAGGGGGATCCATCCCTCAATGATTTTCCAATCTTGTAGGAGTTTGTAGATGTGTTTCCTTCAGAGCTCCCTGGTATGTTGTAATATTCCCTCTTTGGACATTAGATTTAAAACTCAGACTGTATATGTCTTTTTATTATTTTCTCTAATTTGTATCATTTCCATTATATTTTCATCTGATATCCTCAAGAAATTCCAATCCTTTTAAATAATTAATATAATTTTTGATACTTGGAGATAATTAGAACTCTCTCCTCATTGTATCTCCACTTAATTCCAATCCCTTTTGTATAAATAATATATAATTATAAATTATACTTATAATTATATTAATTTAATATTCTCCTCATATTGATAGTTGAGTGAACATTGATATTCTCCTTTATCAACTAGATTGAAACCATAATAGTGAATTTGATTATTGCATTGAGTGTGAGTATGAACCTCAAAGACTAATCAGGTTTATGGGATCTGACACTACTCCGTACTTCTAACGTGGCTAGTCTAGCATATAGTTGACTATGAGTTATTTTATGTTTATATAACTTGGATGCATGGTACATCCTATCACCTATACTAAGCCCATATCCTCCCATGCTTCTACCTTTCTACTTTGACTAGTACATGATGAATTTGATGCACATAAGATACTTTATTCTATTCTTTGGTAAACTTATGTTAGCTTGTATCTCTTCCAATTTCTTACTTCCTTCTTTCAGTGATGATTATTCTAATGTGGATGCTTAATTAAATTTTTCATACCATCTCGGCACTAGCCCTATCACACATACAATCATACCCTATTAGACTGAGGTCTTCTTGCATGTCGTTGTGCTTGACGGGTTTTAATGTGATCTCCCTAGTGCATATATTTGCTTCTTCTTTTTTATGTGATTCACTCCCTTCCTTATCGCTGGTATTTTCCTTATTCCACACATTGTATTGATGAATTTGACATCATTCCTTAATCTGCCTTCATTTACATTATTTTTTGTATGTGATTCCATGCCCCTCCCCCTAACCGAGGATGATGGCTCTATACAAATACTGATCCTCAAGTCTTTGATCAGTCGTGTCATTTTATTGTGTCCCCTCAAATATGTTATATTTGATTTTATGTAATGATATTTTGTTTATTAGATTTAGGGATTAATTGGCCATGTATTATAAGTAATATGAATAATATTCATATTTAATATTACCTATTATATTTATATTAATATTACTTATAAGTAATATTACTTTGTGATCCTAATAGATTTAAGGATAAATTTACAAATAATATGAATAATATAAAATATATATTATTATGAAAAATATAAATTTATAATTAGTAATAATAAATGGACTTTAAATATTTAATTATATAGTTTGTCAAAATAGTATATTTTAATCATATAATGAACTAATACTATATAATTTTATTTATTTATAATTGTAGGATTTTCTTTTAGGAGGGGTCATGACATATGCCTCCACCTAGAGCAGTGGATTTTTATATAGATCTTGTGCTAGGAGCCAAGCCAATATCGAGAGCACCGTACAGGATGACTAGTCATGAGCTCAGTGAACTAAAGAATTAGTTGGAGGAACTCTTGGAGAAGGGGCATATTCAACCTAGTCTATCACCTTGAGGTGCAGCAGTGATCTTCGTAAAGAAGAAAGAAAAATCACTTAGGTTGTGTATTGGTTATCGATAGTTGAACAAAGTGACCATCAGGAACTGATATCCTCTTCCCAAAATTGATGATCTCTTCGATTAGTTACAAGGTGCCTAAGTATTTTCAAAGATTGATCTAAAATTGGGTTATCATCAATTGAGGATTGTGGATAGTGATATCCCCAAGACTAAATTCTATACTAGGTATGGTCACTATGAGTTCACTGTGGTACCATTTGGCCTCATGAATGCTCCAGCTATATTCATGAGCCTCATGAATGGATTATTCCATACCTTTTTGGATAATTTTTTGGTCGTATTCCTTGATGAAATTTTGATTTATTCTGGTGATGAAAAAGAGCATGAGGAGCACTTGAGACAAGTATTGCAGAAGTTGAGAGAGAATGAGTTGTTTGGTAGTTTGTCAAAGTGTGTGTTCTATAGACCTGAGATACATTACTTGGGTCATGTCATTTCAAGTGATGCTATCTTAGTGGACCCATCAAAGACTAGGGTCATCATGGATTGGCCAGCACTCACTAGTGTCAATGAAGTGATTAGTTTTATGGGACTAGCAAGATATTACTGACACTTCATTGCAGGATTCTTTAGATTGGCACACCCAATCACATCTCTTTAGAAGAAAGGAAAGAAGTACAAGTGGATAGAGAAGTGTGATAGAGCTTTTCAAGAGCTCAAGAGAGCCCTCACGAGTGCACCAATCCTAGCAGTGCTAGATCCTTTTACGGATTTTATGGTGTGCATAGATGCATCTTTGGATGGTATATGGGTAGTCCCTATGTAGGATGGATGACCTATTTTCTTTGAGTCTAGGAAGTTGAAGACTCATGAACTCAATTATCCTACTCAAAACCTAGAGATTGCGACAGTGGTTCATGCTTTAGTGAGGTGGTGACACTTCCTTCTAGTTCATAGATTCAAGCTTCATTCTAACCATTAGAGCTTGTAGTACATATTTACTCAGCCAAACCTTAATGCTAGGAAAAGAAGGTGGATGGAGTTCCTTTGTGAGTACAATTTTGATGTTCATTACATCAAGGGAAAGGAGAATGTGGTTACAGATGCCTTAAGTAGAAGGCACCATGAGCTTTCATCTGTGACTACTTGCACTGACTTGAGAGAGTAGATCCTATAGCACTTTCTTGTAGATGAGCTTTATGTGGAAGTTAGTCAGATAGTGCATTCTCAAAGACCCTTAGAAGGGAAGTATTTAGAGTATTCCTTGGAGTCTGATGGACTTTTGCATCATAGAGGATGTATGTATGTACCTTCCATTGGGGGTTTGCATGAGCTCATTGTACTTGAGGCTCATAGAGCACATTATGTAGTGCAACTTGGTGTTAAGAAGTTACATGCAGATCTAAGATAGTTGTATCATTGGCTAGGCATGAGAGTGTAGATTGCTAACATAGTTGCAAGATGACTCAAGAGTCAGAGGGTAAAGGTAGAGCACCATCACCCTAGTGGGCATCTTCATCCTCACAAGATTGCAGAGTGGAAGTGGGATGCTATATCTATGGATTTTATTGTTGGTCTCCCCATGACATCTTGCTGCCATGATGCCATTTTGGTGATAGTTGACACATTGACCAAGGTTGCCTATTTCTCACCTATGTGTACTATGTACATGGCACAAGACATAGCTCAAGTGTTTTTGCAGGACATTGTTAGACTACATGGCATTCCCCATAGGATCATCTTTGATAGAGACTCATTGTTCACTTCATCCTTTTGGAGAGAGTTGCAAGAAGTGTTGGGTACCAGGCTTAATTTTAGTACAACATACCATCCTCAGAATGATGGTCAGACCAAGTGAGTGAATCAAGTTTTGGAGGACAAGTTACGTATGTACATGATGGACCATCAAGTCAAATGGGAGGAATACCTACATCTTTTTGAGTTTTCTTATAACAATGGGCATCATTCCTCCATTGGTATCCTACCTTATGAGGCCTTCTATGGAAGACCCTATAGGATGCCCTTGAGTTGGGATAGGATTGAGGATTGAGTATCTATTGGTCCCTAGTTTGTAGAGGAGATGGAACAGTAGCTGACCCTGATTAAATAACGCTTGAGAGAGGTACAAGATAGGTAGAAGAAGTATGCTGATGTGGAGAGGATAGATCGAGAGTATCAAGTTAGTGATAGAGTTTTCTTGATGGTTTGATTGCACAAGTGTCCAATTCTAAAAAGGCTCTAAGTTGGCATCCTGGTTTGTTGGCCTATTTGAGATCCTAAATAGGATAGGACCAATTGCATACCATTTAGCTTAGCCACCTAGCTTGTCATGCATCCATGATGTATTTCATATTTTAGTTCTTAGAGGATACATTTATGATGAGTCTCATATTATAGATTGGGAGGCTTTGCAGGTGGAGTCAGATGGGTAGCTAGCACTGGAGCCTATATGTATTATTGCCTAACAGACCCTAGCTCTTCAAGGCTGAGAGCTAGACCAGGCTAGGGTCTAGTGAGATTGTTATGATGAGGTCGCAACTTCATGGGAGGATGCAACATAGATGTGATCTTACTACCCTTATCTCTTTGATGAACTCTAGGAGGAAGTTCTTGCCTAGTGGGGGAGGATGTGAGGCCTCACCCTAGGCTTTGATACTCAAGACTCGATATGTCAAGACAATATTGGATACATTAAACATATTATATTATTTCATGTTGTGTGATGTTTTACTTTTAGATGTTTGATTTCATCATTTAATGCTTTATGAACATGTATACTAATGAAGTATGAGAATGTAGAGTCAACACTCTGATTATGTAATTTTAATGTTTGATAATATGAGTAGAATGAGATAAACAACTGATTATTTGAAAGGTGGATGTTTTAATTTATGTGATTTCCCTGATATGTTATATACATATGTGCATGTGATTTTCTTGAGCTACTGATGTGTGCAATGAGTGTGTAGGATATTTTAGTTAAGAAACCTAATGGAGAAACAAAACTGAACCCTATGTACCACTTGTTGAAGCCCCATTGTTCATATTTTATTTGTATCATGAGATGTATGAATGTATGATCTTGTAGTCAGTAAATGTTAATGTTTTGTAATAGTGTTTTTATAGTGTCACTTGACACTTGTGAATTGTATATTCATTCTAGCATGATAGCTAGGGTTAACGAAGTAACTTAAAGATCTAAGTTAGACTAAGTTAGTGAATTTTTCGCTACTTAGTTTATAATCAAGATTAATTACCCCTAATCCAGATTAGTGTTTAATCTACATTTTGAAGCTTTTTTGATAGTCCTAAAATTTCCTAGCTTTTGTTAGGTCCCTAATTTATCATAAAGGCCTAAAATAATGAGATCTAAGGACCCAAGGGGTATGGGTATGGGTTGGAGGAATTTTCCACCCCGCTAGCCCCTTTTTTTGACTTTTATGGTCACTCAAAAACCTAATTTTTGTTTTATGGAAAAAATCGATAGTTTTCTTCATGAGTTGAATGACTTTAACTCCACCTTGAGGTTAGCCTTTGGTCTAGTTGTGTTAGAAGCATCTAGAACTTTTGGGCAAGTGGGGAAGTTGTTTCTTTTAAAGGTGGTTGAGTTTAGAATCTTATTTAGAAGCAATTTTGAGAGGGTTTTGGTTGTTCACCCAACCTCTAGTTTTAGAGTGGATTTTAGAATTGAAGGGGAAGGAGATGAAAGCAACCTCATCTATAACTTTTTCAATTGCCATAACCTAATTTTTGAAGGTAGGAATATATCACCTCTTTTTGTTCATGTTGTGTTTCATGTTTTAGTTTTATTGCATATGTACATATGTGAGCATGTTGAGTATGTTTGGGAGGGATGAGAAACTAGTTTTCATAGATGTCTTTCTATTGTGTTTTGTTTGAATTTTCGAAGGGATTGTATGGGTGTATTGGCATTACTCACCCTCGAATAGGGCAGAAGTGGCCATGTACAAGAGGAGGTCTTCAATTGGACTCCAATAGTGTAGAGTCTCTTCTTAAACTGAGAAGAGAGGGAGGGTAGGGTGTTATGGGCCCTTACTCATCTACACAAACCACGTATGAGTTTTGGCACGTAAGAATGGAAGAATGGAAGTTCTTGTGTTTTTGCCCTGAAAGGGCACCTATTTTGGTGTTGTGTCTAACAGCTCCTATTGGAAAAATCCACCTTCTCCCTAGTTTGGTCGAATGATGAACCTATTGTGTAAACCTGAGAAGGGAGTGAGTGTTTGATTTATTTTTTCTTCATGTCTTGATTGATTTTCTCCTATTCAATTTTTGTTCTCTCCATGATCACTGTGATGTATTGCAAAAATTGAAATGGATCCCTTATAAAGGGCCAAAAAGAAAATTCAAATTATTCTTGAAACTCTGTTATGTCGTGAGTTTTCTCCTTGGGATTGAAAATCCTATGTAAAATGTAATTAAACTTATTATTGAATTGGCAATGATCTCAAGTTTTCTTACTGCTTCGTTCTTGGTAGAGCCTTTGAATCAAGTGGTTTAATATAAAAAGAGTTTGAGTAATATCCTTGCTTCTGTGTTTTCCCCTTATAATTCAGTTATAATAATGTGTATCAAAAAAAGAATGAATTGATGTCTACTCTTCCTATGGCAATCTTATGTTTTTTAAATTGTTACTTATTTGAATAAGGTGTTTTAACTAAAAATAATGATATAAAATTTTACAATTAAAATTTAAAAAACATGTTAAATAATTTTGATTATATGATTGTTTTTGCTTCGTAAATCTCATGTGTATTAGGAAGCTTAATGTTTCATTTCAAATGCTCAAGCAATACATTTAATACCTATGTTATAAATCAATTTAAAAAATATATACCCTCCCTTGACTAATAGATAAATTTTCAAAATTCATACTTAGAAAAAAAAACTGGCCTTCAAAGAAAAATGTATTCCTAGAGCAAAAATGCTCACTGGTTTTTGTATGAGAAATGAAAAAAATCAATTCCTTATGGTAACAGAGAATATTTTTAGTTTTTTATTCTCTTTGAACATCATTTCAATAACTCTATTAAATAAATAAATAAATAAAAGAAATAAAAATATATGCAAATATCCTAAATATCTTATATAAAATTAAATCCTACCAAATAAACCTTTTATACTAAATACCCCTTACGCCTAAGTCCTTTTGCACCCCTACAAACCCTTGGTGCATTTAATATTTTATTCCCTAGCTGACACATCTTTCTATACCTATTGACTGATGTCTCACTTTTAATTGGTGGAGGATTTTTTTGTTTTTTTTTTTTTTGGGGGGGGGGTGTGTGGTGGGTGGGCATGTTTTGAAATGGGGGTGTGTTTAATGTTTGAAGCTAACATGACTTTGTTTTTAAAAACCAAAGCCTTTCCACCCCTTTTTCCTGCATACTCTCCCTTGGTCAACATGCCACCCTATCATGCACTTGGATTTGGGGATGGGTGTGACATGGGGTGATGGGATAGGTAGATGGGTGGGTTAAGGGATTGTAAAGTAGTTAGAATGTTGGGGATTTAGTTAGATAAAAAAGATAAGTTAGTTTGTTAGAATAGTTTTAAATTTAGGTTTTTATTTTATTTTATTAGTTTGTTTTGTATTTTATTTTATTAGTATAGTTTAGTGTTAGTTTAGGTTAGTTTATCTAATTGTATTAAGAATGTTAATATAGGCTAGTTTTAATTTATATTAAGTTAACAAAAGAAATATTGGTTAGTTTAAGTTGTTAGTACTTTTAAATAGTATGTTTTATATTTTGAATTAGTTCCAAGTTTTATTAAATTAGTTTTAGTTAGCAATTGTAAAGTTAGAAATTTGTATTAAATAAAGTGTAGTTCATATTAGATTAAAATTTTATTATTGGTGAGTTAGGATTAGATGACTATTAGTTTATCATTAATTTATATTATTCATAAATTAATTAAATTAGGTTTAACATATGATTGTTTATATTATCATTATTATCTTTATTTATTTATATGACTAATATAAAGAAAATGAAGTTGTTTTAAATAAATGGAGAATTATTATTGATGCTTTAATTAACTAGATGGTTTATTTAATATTAGCCTTGTTTAGATTTGAACTTTATGTATATTTGAATCAACTAATTATATAAGTTAATTGATATTTTTCTTAAATGAAGTTTTAATGATTAATGTTGATTAATGTTAATGATATAAGAATTTCCTATATCATACTTTTCCTTGAGATGCATATCCACTGAACATGATGAACACTCACCCTTGGAAAAGTTGATGATAGGTAGACCTTTGACCATATATGTTGAGAAAAGTTGCTAAAGATGGATGAAGGCAAGATGACCAAACTACTCATGTCATAATGTAGTTTGTGAAGTAGAGTGAGTCAACAAGGCTTGAGAAGGTGACTTAGGCACAAAGTGGGAGAAGGAATAAAGCCTCTTGTCATGATTAACTTTGCCTATTGCAACTAATGAATCATCTCAAAGAATATGTACCATTACTAAATTGGGAAGGAACTCAACTTTGTGACCATCTCCAAGGTGGGTGATTTGATAAACTAAGAGGAGATTGTAGCTAAGGTTAGGAATGTAGAGAACATCTCTAAATTCCCCATTTTCCATTTTCACGTGTCCTTTTCCTTCAATTCCATTTTAGTATCATCTCCTAAAAAGATGTGAAGTACCTATGACTACTTCAATGAAGAAAAGTCTCCCTTTAAAGAACCCATATGATAGGAGGCACCAGAGTCAAGTGTCCATTTCGAAGAACTTGAGTTGGCCATAAGTGCTTGCCCTTTTCCCTTTGAAGTGGGTGGAGTTGACTCCTTGGAAGTACCTAGCACTTGAATTTTGTTCTTCCTGAGTAGATTTTCTAACTCATCAATTCTATTAATCATGCGATGATGCTCATCATGATTTTTCTCATTGTAGTATGCACAAAAAGGTTTTTCCTTCTTTTCATTACTTCCCTTTTTGTTAGAAGAAGAATGGCCTTGTTGTGAGGAGGATTTTTGTGTCTCCGACTATGATTTCTACTTCCACTTCTTCTTGTTTTTGCTAGAATTTCCCCCCATTGACTTGATTGGTGCTCATCACTAGCCACCAAGGCTTTGGTCTTTGATGTTGTGAGAAGTCCCAAATCCATCAAGTGAGATTGTTCAACAATCAACATGTCTACAAAAGCATCAAAAGTAGGCTTCTAGTAAGCACTTCCCATGGTCAACCTGTGACTATTGAAACTTGAAACAAAAAGGGCATATTATAAAGGTAGCCTCTTTAAGATGTGATGAATCAACTTTTCAACCTTCATGGGATTTTTGTAGTCTTTAAGTAGTGCCCTATACTCATTTACTTTGGTGATGTAATCCTAGATTTTGTCAAAATTATTTGGATCCAAGAGAAGTAGATCATCCTCAATCTAAAATCCCTTTTACTCATCCACCTTACCATAAAATGCTACAAGTTTATCCCAAGCTGGTTTGGATTCAGTATAACTAGCAATGTGGAATAAGAGATCTCTATGTACAGAATTCTTGATAAGTCCTAAAGCCTGTCAGTCTTTCTCTTGCCAATTAATGAGTGTTGTAGCATCAACGGGTTTAGGAATTGTACCATCAACATACATACTATAACCTTTTTCTATTAATCTACTCCAAGAAATATCTTTCCATGTAGAATAATTGAGTGAAGTTAGAGGTGGAAATTTAGGTGAACCCATAATGTAGAAAATAAAAGAGCATGCAAGAGAGACACAAAAACATGATACACACCCCCTCTTTTTCACTCAATCAAAAGAACCCCCAAAAAAAGTTGCTTTTGGCACTTTATAAGTAGTGCATGTACAATGGGACAATTGTCAAAATGAAAAAAGTGGACTTTCTAATTTTTCTTTTACAACTACCTTTTGAGGCCCAAATCTGTCACTAAACACTGTAGCTTAGATGTACAAGAATTTTGAAGAGTAATCAAAGCATTACAATTCTTAAAAAGACCTAATTCTGAAAGTTAGAATTTTGTTAACACAACCCTAGAATATGACTATAGATCTGGAAAGTAGATGAAAAAATATGCACTTTCGAAAAAAATGCAACCTACTTTCAAGTCCAGTTGAGCCCATATGGAGCGCTTCAAGTTGTAAAATGTAGGCTTGGATAGGTACAATCACCAAAAAATGCAATTTCTAAAAAGTCCTTGCACAAAAACTAGAAATGAACACCAACACTAAAAAGTTAGGAAATTCTACACAATTTCAAAAAAATCACACCTGAATTGGAGTCTAGATGACCAAGTTAGGGGCTCACAAAATTAGCAGCATGGTGACATGTTATGGTGACTAGACTATCTGTATGGTATAGATGGTACAACTATGTGACGTAGCAGCATATAGAATTCCACATGGCTAGGGACATGTCTGACTATGTCACCACTTATATGGCTTTGGTGTCTACGTAGGCTAATGTGGTGTGATGCAGGTTATCTACCACATGGTCTAGGAGTATTTGTCCATAGGTTGTCTATGTGTCATGGCTAGGTCTCCTAAGCTGGAGGGCATGGAGTTGACCACTCCCATGGGTCCACATGTCACCAGGACATACTTTGCATAGGCAATTGGAACTGGTAGCCAGATTACAAATAACTATGGGCCGAAGAATCTTCACTACGGTCGGAGTTTCAAAAATTAACGTTGAAAATGGAAAATTAAAATGCGGTTGCCAAATTTGGGAAATCTACTACTAGAATTCATTATTTTGTCACTAGAGTTATATGTAATTGTCCCACATTTAGTCAGAAAACACCTTCGTACATGTTTAAAACTAGGAGGTTGTAGACTTTGAAACAAAGAACTACTAATGGATGTGGATGGACACTGATTAAGTTTGGCAGTCGCCAAAATATGTGGAATATTCTCTATGATGTAAATACAAAATTTTCCTACCAATTAACAAGTCCAATTCTAATTAAAATATTCCCATAGATTTAAAGAATATTCCTCTGCATAGGGCTAGGATTTGACAGCCAGGTACCTGCAAAAAAATTTCTTTGCTACTTGCACGAAGGGAAATTTTTTTTCAAAATAATACAATATTAAAGTACAGACCCAAAAAATTAATCAAATCTACAAAATGACCACACCAAAATTGTAAATTGTAGCCTCTGGGTTTTGATTTGCAAAAAAAAATTTCCTTGCGCTTGAGTTTGGGCTAAGATAGCCAAATTTATAGTGAATTTGAACTAAATTAGTGTTTTGGATGCAAAAGTGAGGTCGGATTTGGCTCTAAATGATCCTTATTTTTGTAGTACTCTAGATTTTGGCTGAGGTGCTAAAGCAATAATGGTCTCAAATGACTATGTGAAGAGAAAATCTCCTAGCTCTAATACCATGTAAGAATTTTCCTTAGGGCAAAATTCACTCAGAACTAAGAACTCAAACACAAGCACAATTATAGACTAGAAAAGATTATCATCAGAATAGCAATGTATTCAATTCAATATGGCTTAAGAGTACACTATGAGTTCCTATATATAAATGCCTCTGAGATGCATCTAGAATTCCTTAGAATCAACTACATGATAAGTCATACAACTAGGCACATGTCCACCAAATATGGGTTATCCTCCATTAAGCACAGAAGTAAGTGCAATGATGAGAGGATAAGCCTACAAGGGTGTAACATGCAAATCAATGTTGTAGAAACATGTGCTAATTTAATGAAGTGCAAATAACTATTTTGTCTACATGATAACTCAGTGAATGATGCAAACTCAGTGTTGTAGAAACCATGTGCTGAAATAGAGTTCTGTACTTCTGTGTTATCAACATGACAACTCAAAAAAGTTCACAAACTCCTAAGTGTCTCACAAAATAAAATAATAAAATAATGCATTAACTTAAGTAAACTTAAGCAAGTGTAAATAATAAATACTTATTTACACCAACAAGATGGTATATTGTCGATAACCTTCTTCCTATTACTTCCTTCCTATTTAGACTTCTTTTCTTCCATGATTATTTCTATGTAATTTTCTTCATATCTTCCAAGTCTCTCATCTCCTCCATCCATTTCTCCAGCCAATAGTTTCTCAATTATCAATTTAACCTCATTATTTGATACTTCATAGCTGAATAGTGTTACCCATAGTAATATAGGCTCTATAGATTTTATAATGCACAAATGTGTCTTTAAAAAAAAAAATTGTCCTTTGTATTTTTTTTAGTAATTGAAATGGAATTTGGTTCCTTTCTTTCATTTTCTCTTGTATCTCCTTAAAATGAAACCACATTAAGTTGCTATAATTTCTCCCTAGTGTTTCACTAAATCTATTCATTTGGTGCACAACTAGTTCACACTTCCTATACTAGGAAAATAATTTCTTACGTACAAATATATACTGACCAATATACATCCATAACTTAATCCTTATTTTATGATCTTATGTAGATTCATCATCAATTGATCTCTCCACATCTGACTATAGATGCTCAAAAATGGTTTCCATCTATGGTTTCATCACTTCTTCATACTAGTTTGTCACATTTTCTCATTCTACTAACTTTGATCTTTTGGTCAAATTGATCATAATTTATCATTTGTATCCTCTTTCACATCAATTTCATGTCATTTCAAAACAATTTTATATCACCTCAAAATCACACCAAATCAACTCAAAATCACTCAGAATTAGTCCTAATCAACCTGGAACATATCAAATATCCCAAATCAATCATCACTTATCAATTCCTTGGTATTGTTGTAGCTTTTAGTGCCTTGGAAACCTATCAACCTATTAAATCTTATCAATTTGGTCTTAGTACTATCGTGGCTCTTAGTGCTAGGTCAAACTATCATTCATGTCATTCAATCTTTGACATTATTGAGGCTTTCAATGTCAAATCATGGCATCATCAACCATTTTAATAATATTGATAGTGTCCATCAATGTTATTATGATCGAACCTTTTCAATCAATTTTGATCTTGTAGCATTTACAATGTTGGTTAAATGTTACGTATCAATCAATTCATGTCATGTGTCCTTGGCATGTTATCAATTTTAATCAATCAATTTGACCATGGCTTTGGTCTACTTATCATCATCTTATTCAATCTATATAATAATCACATTTTCATCAAAGGATACTGTCACATTTATTTAATCAAATTTTGGCCAATTATCTACTAATTTTCCCTATATGATTAAATAACCCATAATTTAATCCTATTATTCCTTCTAATTATTCTTCCTAATTATCATCCTCAATTAAATAGTTTTATTAATTAATTGATTCATTATCCGTAAACCATGGAAATTCTTAATTTCCTAAGTTCCATTTTTCATCCATTAATCCAATTTTTACTAATTCTTATTTTGTGGAATAAAAGGGATTTTTAATTCAAATATTCCATAAAATATTTGCATCATAGTGACACTTGGATATGACACCTCATGGATTCTCCTTTGACACTTGGATAAAATATGTCATAGTCAAATATTCTTATTCTCTTATGCATGTCTATATTTGACTTGTTTGTCATAGATTCTTTGCTTTAAGTGGGTTGAGGTGTCTTATGACACATCATAGATTCTCTTCCACATTTAGTCAAGTTTGACTTCCATGCATCATAGAATCCTACATTTGGCATCTTTTTTCATATGTGTCATGGATTCTCAAAGGAATCTCTTGCAAAATTGCATATCTAAGGGTGACAAATCCAATGCTCTCATCCTCGATGCCATTTATAAAATGAGCATTCTTACTCTCATTTTTAGTCCTTAGGTCCTAACTCTTGAGTCCTTACATCCTACTTCTTGAATGTTTGAGTCCGTAGCTTCTTTGCATTTTGTATTCTTGTTCTCACACTAAAATCACACTTTTATTATTCTCATGGCATTATCCCTATCATAGAATTTTCTTCAATATTGTGTGCACTATAGGCAAGTTTGAACGACAATTATTTGGAGAAGAAAGAAGGACATGGGAGCTACAAATGAAAGAGGGGGTTTCTAACCTTGTGTTTGCTTCTATTCATTAGTTTGGCTTTCATGGTAGACTAGTGGGTGCTAATGTATGTTTATTGAGTTTGTGATCTCTCATAGTATGTTATGCATTTAGCCCATTTTCTAGGTAGTACACTTGGTGAACCCGACACAAACATGCATATCTAACTTACGTTTTCTTGTTTTATACTTGTAGGTGCAAAGAAGGAGCTCACTTGGAAGGGTGTAACAACTATCTACTCTTCCTTTTCATACCTAAATTAATTCGAGGTATAGTAACATGCTTTTGTGCTCTTGTTTCATGCATTTTTTAGCTTGTTGTCCTAGGGTGCACTCTACTCTATCAGGGCACACTTGGGACCCCTAAGGGCAATTTTAGGAGTCTAGAAGCCACCAAAACCTCTTTATGTTTTTTTTGACTTACCAACTACATCCAAAATTTACCAACTACCTCATTGAAATAGTCTACACTATTTGGGTGCACTTGGAAGTGTAGCTTTGAAAATTTGCAGGTTTTAGGTCTTATTCAGACACCATTTTCCCCACAATTTGCACCTAACCTCCCAACTACATTCTAAAACTACCAATTGCACCCAACTAGGCCCCAACTATGTCATTGACATAGTATAGACTATTTGGGTGCACTTGGGAGTGGTCTAAGCCATTTTGGCCTTCTAGGGTGCCACCTGCTCTATCAGAGCACACCTGGTTCATAGTAAGCACATACATCAATCAGAATCTACATATAAGGTTTCAATTTCCTTCTCGAACATAGATTAAATTATTTTGTGTTACTAATGGTCTACTTGTAGCATGTGGCAATTGTGGGATGAAGACATGATCATAACAAACTACTAATGCTTGCTTTGCAGGATGTTGTTGAAGACCATTTTGTGTTTGTCAAAACCATGTGTGTGGATTTTCTAGCTTAGATAACACTTTTTTTGGTGCTTACAATGAAATTTTATTTTCTTCCTGGCATGTCTAGAATGTTTATATCCCTAGGGGTTACATTGGACATATCCTATCCTCTTGCCATTCATGGATCTTGGGTGTAAGAGAAATTTGTGTAACTTCTATGGGAGGCCTACCTTGGACCAAGATACTCGATATTGGGTATGCCAGGGGATGATCTTAGAGTGGTAACAAGCCAAAGCCAGGTCAAAATTCCAGTCTTTATATAAAATTTTATTATGATGAAAGCCATGTTGGTAGTATTGCTACATGATAGCTCTCCTCCAATACCCTTGTGGTGCATCAAACCCTACTTCTCGGGGCTAGGAGACCTTCTATAGAAGTTTATCATTCACTTATTGAACATAATGCCCTTACTAAAAACATTGTTTTAGTTTCAAAAATCCTTTCTATCCACTGGCTCAAGGGGTCACCCATTCCCATGAAGACATCCTACATTCTCGCAGTCCTCAGTAGAGGCAACAATCACTTGGGAAGTCATGCCCCTTGGGAAGTGGATCTTGGTAGCCCTGAGAAGTGAGTGCACTATAAGGGGGAGCCTATGGTGCCAAGATCCTAGGTTGTCTACTTTGGATAAGTGTGGCTAAACTTTGGTTCAAGTAGGAATTCAGTGGATATAGTCCTAAAAGCCTAGGTTGTGGTGTGTATGTTCAGTCTTAACATTAGCTATTCTTGTCTTAATGTGTATTTCCTATGTGTAAAACATTAATCAA
This sequence comes from Cupressus sempervirens, assembly GCA_028749045.1. Classification (NCBI taxonomy): domain Eukaryota; kingdom Viridiplantae; phylum Streptophyta; class Pinopsida; order Cupressales; family Cupressaceae; genus Cupressus; species Cupressus sempervirens. The sequence goes on along the minus strand of CM053790.1, from coordinate 89,515,637 downwards.
GATAATAGCCAACATTAAAATTTACACCTTGAACTTTTCAAAACATTACATATTGTCAAAAAATTTCAACTTTTGTCCAAACTTTGCAAACTTTGGCTCAATACATTCAAACCTTAGAAAACATGGCAATTGGTGATCCTAAATATGCTTAGCAAAACGTAGATTTCATTCTTGCATAAAATCCACTTGCATTCACCCTAGTCTAGGCCTCATTCTTGCATCGTATAGATTTCATATTTCACCTTTTATTTCTCATTTAGTATCCATTACCTTTCATATTGTACCCATTTGGGTTTAGTTTACGTCGCTTAGTTTTTGCATTCCAATCTCAAAATCTACACTTTGCATCCACCACCTTGCATCTTAGCATACCTAACCATCATCTTGGACACTTTAATGCTCATTCTAAGTATATTAAGCATAATTTTGAGCATTCATACTGGTCTTAACACTATCCCCTATCGTTTACCTCTCTATAGCATCAATCTAGAAAACATACCTTGCAAAATTGCCTTAGTTTTAGCCCAATTTACCAACTACATCCTGAAACTACCAACTATGTCTTGAAAGTACCAGATGAATCATTTATTTAGTCTAAATTATCTAGGGAAACTTGGTGGTTCTCAAACCTAGTTTGGGATTCCAAATAACATTTTGGGGCTTCAACTATGTCTTTAGGTACCTAGTTAGCTCCCCTTGCATTAGCTTGCCTAGATCTACATTCTACATCACCTAGTCTTCACTATCTTCACTTAGGACATCAATACTTAGGTCATAACCTCTATTTTTCATCTCAAAACCCATCATAATGTCAAACCCAACATCTTATCTTCATGGGATACCATTTTGGCAACCGTACCACTCAGAATCAACAAACCTTAATCTTGACTTACCAACTGCACCCAAAAACTACCAACTACGCCCAAACTGTCTCCAAGTGTTTCAATGAAATATTTGGTACTATTTTAGTTCACTTGGAACTTTTAGGGTGCACTTTGGTAACTACATGACCATTTTGGGCCTCCAAACTGCACTTCAGGACCCCAAAACTGCATCTAGGAGCCTCTGTACCTCCCCATTCTGCACTTGACCCAAAACTGCATCTTGCACCCAAAATCCCATTTTTCATCATAGTAATTTTCCATATTTCATATCCTCTCATAACCACCACCATTTCAAGTCCCTAAAACATCATTTTGAATCCCCAAAACCTTTGAACTTAGTCAAAAATCTAAACAAAAGTATGAACTCTAGAGTATTACATTCTATCAACGGATGATGGATCTTGACCATGGTCATTTTATGATTTTCTCTTATCATTTTATTTGTTCAAATGCTACCAATTTCAAGGTAGATTTGTTTTTTTCATTTTGATCTTATCACTTTTTGTCTTTTTTTGGTCAAGATCGAAAGTCTATTGTCATAACGTTAAACTCTTAGGTTAATACCTTGTAAAGATTTCACCCAAGTTCAAAAACTTGAATGTGCCTCTATCATCAGAATAAACATATTCCTAAATTTCATTTTGGCTTACCCTAGTGTTATATCCCCTTCATCTTGGATGGTTTGAATCCTAGCATCATTTTCATTACCAAACCCTGTCAAATTGTTCATCAACCAACTTGCCTTCTTGAGCATTTACCTTCATTTTGCATATCCCAAACATCATTATCAACCCTTGGAAACCATACCTTTAATATTCTAACTTGCATACATCAACCTTTATTATCATTATCATCTCCAAAACATAACCCTAATTTTCATTTTACATTCATTTTCATCCCCTCTATTCAAGCTTCAAAATGGAACCTTGTATTTGAATTTGCATAATATCCCTAGCACATTTGCACTTTGAATGTCAAAAACCTAATTCATTTAGCATTTCCTCACATTTCACGACATCCCTAAACACTTTAAAATTCTAAAAACACTCATATCTTGGATACACACATCTTAGTTATCAAGTTTTGACCTTTTTTACCAACTGCAACCTTGTTTTACCAATCACAGCCCTATTTTACCAACTACACACTTCACAGTGCACAATTGGTATTTTTAGGATGCACTTGGTAGTTTTAGGATACACTTGGTAATTAGGTGTTTCATTCTACACTCTAGAACCCTAATCTTCACTTTTGCACCTTGCATTGTACCCCAAGACCTTAGGAAACACTCTAAATCACTAAAAACACTCAAAATTTGCATTGCGTTTGCATTCTTAGGTGTCATGCCAGAACTTACTAGGACACAATCAGCCTAGAGACGTGATGAACTTTATCAACCTTTGTTTTTTGAGGCATAAACACAACCAAAACCTCATCCAAGATAGAAGAAGAGCAAGAAAACCCAACAAACCAATGACGAAGAACAAATTGAGGCATCACAACCTTTACTTGCAAACCCCCTTAAACATGTATCCACAAGAGCACCATAATCAAGCTCTAATGTACAAAAAACCTTAAAAAATGCACCTACCATGAGATTTCCTCCTAACACTTACCCCACACATGGGATGGTTCAATGGAGTCCTAACTTTGAACCTATATTTGTGCCGACACCACCTAGAGGTCGAAGTGTACCAACCACGCTAGAGGATGAACAAACACATTCCTTTGAATAAAAAAAACCCAATGCAATTACCTTCAACTATAACACATAAAACATACAACAAGGTATAGTACACCTTAGTGATGACTTTGACACTAATTGTGGCATCACCGATAAAGAAATGGCTAGGGCATGTTAGGACAATTTTTTTTGCAAAAACTTCAAACTTTTAGTAGCCCAAGAAATTGTCAAATTCAACCCAAATGTGGAAGGTCCTAAGTGCAAACATCAAATGAGATCAACAATTGAAAACATACAACCCATGATCAATTTGGATTTAGATAAGGGAAAAAAACCTTTGGAGTTTTCAAATAGGATAATGGCACCTATAAGGTCCCATCAAGAATCAACTATCGAAATCCTCCAAAGTACATTTGAACACATCAATGTTAACCCCTTGTTTGAAAAAATACCACCAATTCCTAAACACCCCAAAATGACATTAAGACTTGATTTTAGTCACATGATGCAACAACAAGATGCACCTAAAGGGACTTATGCTCTAGGGATGCTAGGCATACCTTTTTTGTAGGCAAATTAACAAAGTGCACCTTTGCTCCTAACCCTACCAAGTGGTATGACATCAAGTGTTATGGAAACTCCCTCGAGTACACTATGTGCACCATCAACTAAAAAAATCCCCATTGATGTGCAAAGGAAAAGCCTTATTTAAAATACACCTATTCCCAAAAGAAATGCACCTCATTGTCAAGTCAATATGATGTCCCACGGAGAACCCTCCAAAACATAAAAGAGCCAAAAAAAAAATACTAACATGATGATCACTTCTCAAGGACATAACCAACTACCCCAACAACATCAACCTATGGTGATACAAGGACTTAAAACTTCCAACCCTCAACCAATTCTACATCCACTTAATGCACATCCCACATATCAACAAAAACATCAACCACAATGACAACAACCTCAAGTGGGGCAAACATCCAACATTCCTAATGTGTAGTCCCATGTGAACCAACTTGACTTACACACAATTTATCAACAACAATTTCAGCAGAAATTCCAACAACAACAAACCATGTTTTCTAAACAACAAGAACAACTCAAAAAAATGGAATATCAAAGATACCTTGAGCAACAAATTGCATAGTAGCAACATATATTACAACAAGAACATGTGCCACAACAACCTCAACCGATACCTTTACAAAAACAATCACATACATGGTCTCATATCCAACCAATGGAGGTATCCCAACAACAACTGCCATGCATGACCGAAAAAAAATACATGGCACTATACACTCAAACGTGTCACACTCTAAACCATTCTATCCAAACAATTCCATGAGTTGGAATGTTCGGATGCCAGCTTAGAGCTCCCTATCCATGGAGTGCAAGAGAGTGTAATTTAAGTTCAAGGGCTCTTAGATGAGCCTTAGAGATACTCTTGTTGCTAGTAAACCATGCAATGGGAGGTTCCAAAGACAAGATGCAAGAATGCAAATGTCTCAAGGAGTTCCTCAAGAATGCAATGCAAGTATGAAAACTAAGCTAAGATGAGAATGCAAAATGTAGCTATGCTAAAACATGTATGAGAGTGTTACAATACAAATATTAATCTATGTGAGATAGATTATTGCAAAATATAAGCTAAACTAACATGCAACATGAATCTAAGCTAAAATTCTATGGTATGAGAGAATGTAGACAAGAAAGAGAAGTTCTCCACAAAGCTCCAAAGAAACCTGTTAGAAAACCTCCAGCATAACAATATTCAAAATGAGGATGGATTGAGGGGGAAAGATCTCTCCCTTTTAAAGATGTGTGGATGGTAGAGATCAAGATGAAGATGGTGGATGATCAATGGTGGAATTTGAAAAGAGGAGTGATCATGTGCACACACAAGTCAACCAATAGAATATAAATTGACTTGTCATATAAGACAAAAGTCACAAAGCCTTTTCTTTTAATTGAAAAATAGAAAAAGGACTTTACATGTGCACTTTAAGTGGGTTAGCAGAATGGGGTCTTTTATTTAATTAAAAGGGGACATGTTCTTTTAATCAAATAGTGAACTTAGGATAGCATAGTCAAACTATAGGTTATAATCAAATAAATTGATTATTAGCAATTTGGTCTAGGTAAATGATTAAATTAATTTAGCCAAAATGCTGAGAAGGGGGCTAATAGTCTAGATGACCATTTTTAGGTGATTACATTTTCCCCTCTTTGACTAATGTTTGATCAATCTGGGAACACATTATGTCAAAAAAAAAAGAAAGCCAAGTAGGTGGTGATAGATATAGATATCTGATTTTGAAGAACGAAATGTAGAAAAAGATAGCAAGTCCTAAATGTACAGCCTAATAGTGGTATTAATGAACATTAGGAAAAGATGATGTCAGAATTCAAGAAGAATGCTAACACTTAGCAAAGTAGATAGATCGAGAACAAGTGAGAAGATCAAACAAATGCTCCTAGGAAATAGATAGTTGTAGCAATCAGTGATAGAGTATTTCTACCACCTCAGGATCGAAATTGAAATGAGGTAAGGGGATACAAAAACTAGCTAGACATGAGAAAATTAGAATATAGCAATGTCCAAGATGACAGATGGATGATTAGAACCCAAGAATGACTATAAATTTTTTTGATAAAATGCCCTAGTTTGACTATAGTTGACCTTGAAGGATATAGCATAAAAATTAGGTCAAAATGAGTAGAAAGGTGATTTTAGACATGAAACCATGAATTGAAGTAGATATGAAGTATGGAAATGATGAAGACATGAAGAAATGAAGATGCCCCAGTGATGATTCAGAGATTAGACCTCAAAAGGTCAGCTAATTGCTCAGAAGAAAGTAGAAATTTAAAAGACAATTTTTACCATCAAGATGAACTTGAATTTGGATTTTGATCTCGAAAATGAATCTAGGATGTTGAAATTATTTAAGAGGTCAAAACTTTATATAATGTGATGATAATATAGAAAAGAGATGAAGTGAAAGATTAAGAAGGTAATGGATGTGAACAAGAAGAAAGTAAAGAAATATATGAAAGGTGTTAGCCGATATGTCTATGAAAAGATGAAGAGAGAGCTCTCCCCATATGCAAGACTAAGCTAGAAAATGAACCTAAAATGCAAGCTAATATGAAAAGTGGTTTACCAGCAAGAAGTGCATAACATTTAGACTCTTAATTTCATCATTGAGCATTTATTAGGGACATCATGAGATCATACAACCATCACTAGTATAACTATGAGGATATGAATATGATTGAGATCAGATAGGTATGTGAAAATCCAATCTAAGCATCAAATACATGTAAGTCAAGATAACTACGGGATTAGATTCCCTAAGTTTAATTTAGCAAGATTACACCTGTATCAAGGCATAAGTGCCAAGATTAACCCTGAGTGTGGTCTTGCAAAATAGTAAAGGATGATACATTTGTAAGTCAGCGTGTTGAATAGGACCAGCATAAATGCTTACAACACTATAGAGAAACAAAAGTATACCCACAAGTAGAAATCAAGAAAATATGTCCCATGCCCCCAGTCTTCTAGTCAATGACATCCTTGAAAGACTATTAAGGAGGAACACATGGCAAATAAATCATCATAGATAGCACACAAAGTAGATAAAGATCAGCATAGCTCAGTCATTTAAGTGTTAAAGTGCATGTGTGCAAATCACTTGGCCATTTCTTCAAGACTTGATTCTAATAGTGAGAAATATCGCGACATCGGAGACCATAGGTAAACTATCTGTAAAGTGTTAAAAAAACACTTGATGTCAAAGTGGGGGAAGTGTTGAGAAACAGTGTTTTGTGAGTTGTCCAAGAAACCCTAATGCACAAGAATACCTCAATAGGCTAAGCAGTTGTGCCCCCAAGACGAGGACAAGAAACAATTCCAAGCTAGGAAATGTGTAACAAAATAGGTGATTGAGACTGATAAACATAGGTGCAAGGGTCTCAAGTAGCACCTGTTTCTAAATTTTCACCACTTGACAGATTTTTTCAGGACTTTTTTCAATTTTTTGTATTTTTGTATTTTTGATTTTTTTGGTGATACATCAAAGTTCCTATTGCTAGGTTTTCACTAAGAAGATCTTTTTTTCAGGACGTTTTCTAATTTTTAGGATTTTTTCAGCATCATATATGATTTTTTAAAGAATTTTTTAGAAGGTTTTAGATATCACTAGTTCTCAAGCAAGATGACATCATTTTCTCCCAATGTCTAGAAAGGTATAGGATATGATGGAGCAATGAGCTAGTGGATAAGCAAAGATGGATGAAAAAAGAGTATGAAGCAAGTGAAAGTGACGCTCAAGGACTGACTCCTCAAGAGTTACCAAGCTAGGGAAAGAGGTGAAATAGTCATATGAAGCATATTTTGGATAAGAAATGGAAGTAATGAGAAAGATAGCATGTAGGATAAGCAATGAAGCCAACAAGTAAGATAGCATGAAGTGTGTAGTCCAAAAGAATAGCCATGTCAAGAGACCTATGAGAACCATGTTTCATTTATTATGATCAAGACCAAGGGGTCAACTAGATAGGATAGCGATGGGATAGAGCAATAAAAATAAAGCTCAAGATGGAGGCTATGAGGGAATGAGAAAGCACAAATAGAGAATCTCATGGATAAGATAGCCAATATGCAAAGATAGCTCAACATTGTCAAGATCAAAGAGAGAAGAGGGGATAGATGGATGATGGAAGAATTACGCATGATGCATGTTTGCCAGGTTTTCATAATGGTACTTATCTAAGGTGCCACAAGAAGTAGTTTTCACCATAGGATGGATTTATTTCTCTTTACTTTTGCTACCAAGGTGCCACAAGAAGTGGTTTTCACCAAGGCACATTTTCATTTTTTTTTCATGTTTAAAAAAAAAAAAAATCTTTTGAATTTTTAGAAAGAGCTCAAGCTGTTTGAATGTAGATAGTGCTCCTATAGAAAAGATAAGTCATGATAAGCCAAGACCATAGAAAGGTATGCTCAAAGATGTTGAGACGGTGATGAAAGAGAAATGGTAGTAGGAAGAGTATATGGAGGATAATAGTTCATGTATAGAAAGTAAGTGTAAGCTTTAGAGGATTTCATGAAGGTAGTTGAAATATTGGACAAGATCAACATTGACACACACCTTGAAGGGTATTAGAATAATGGAGGAATATGGATGAAGTAGCTTGAGGTTTAGATGTATGAGGTGGTAGAAGAGATTTGGAAAAAAGTGGAGTGGAAGGCTTTGGAATATTTTTAGAAAGATTTTTGAAAGAAGATAGAATGGAAGCCTTTGGAAGCTTGAATGTCAACTTTGAAGTATTTTCAATATTCAAGTCTTTTAAAAGAGACTTGGGAATCCATATAGCTTTAGATTTTCCTTCGGATACTTCAAAACATATTTCTTCTATTTGATTTAGCTTTTTTAATAGTGGACCTTTGTGGTCTCTTTTGTGCATTCTCCTTCTTAGCATTCACATGTCGATTAGATGGGACATAGTGATCGTTATTTTTCAATGGATTCTTATGTTTATTATCACTTCCAAAGGACTTGGGATTTTTGGATGAATAAGGCTGATATGGTTGGTTTAGGTGGATAGATAGGTGATAATTCATCAAGGATGAGCGTCTTTGTTGATCTTGAGGTATGACGAGAGAGCTAGGAGTGGAAAATGTAGGAGATGACAGAACATAAGGTCCCAATATAGATGGAAGGTTTGAAGGCTTTAGCATTTATGGATAAGGACCAAGGATACACTTAGGAGATGCAAATGGATAGTGAAAAGGGACATCAACATCTTTAGAGTGAGCAACGTGGTCAAAGACATCTATAGACTCATGAGTAGCTTTGACAAGAGCAACATTTTTAAGAGTAGCACTTGAATCTTGAGTAAAATTTTGAAGTGGATATGGAGAAGTAGAACACAAGGGGACACTTTGATCTTGACAAGTAGCTTTGGATAGCATAGGAAGAGAACTTTTCTCATAATTTTCAGTAAGCTCAAGGGAGATAGTGGAAGTGATATCATCATCATACTTAGGAGGTGGACAAGATATAGGATATGGAATGGAAAAATCTTGAAAGAGATGAATGGGTGCTTGATCTTGATCTTTCTTGAAATTTATAGCTTTTTCTTTTAAAGAGCCCTCTTGACATGGAGCCACTTCTAAGGACAAGGGAGAATGAAGAGTGAATGGAGTAGTACTTGGATTAGGCATAGTAGTGCATGAAGGTTGAGGATGTTTAGGATTAGTAGCATGGAAAAGGTTTGTAGCCAAGTGAAGGTTAGCTTGAGTTTCTTTTAGAGGTAGCACTTGAGGATACATGTAGTCAATGTGGAAAACATTAGGTTCTTTATTTGATAGAGGCATGTTGGAAATATTTGAAGTGTTGGGAGATGCATGAGTGTTGGAAGAAGTGGAATATGTAATGGAGCCACTACTAGACATAGGTTCACCAACATAATCTTGCTCAAGAGAAGTATCCTCAACACATGAGTCACTAGAGGTTCCAATAATTCGATATGAATAAGATCTTGGATTTTATGTTTTAGCTCAATGAAATATGAAGTACTATGCTCATTATGTTGATGATAAGCACAATAGATATCCAAGAATGGGTTTCCATATGAGCTAGACTTAGGTAACATGATGATCTTATTGCCAAGAAGTTTTTGCATAGTGTCATCATAAGAATCTTCCAGGGGAGCAAAAGTTCTATTAGAAGTATGTCTAGGATCTTCTTGTTGTTTCTCAAGTGAATAGAATGTATCCATGTATTCATCATTATCTTGGTCAAAGATAGGTCCATCATGAAATTTTAGCATAGGCTCAAAGTAGGTATCACTTGCTTGTCCTCTAAAGAGGTCTTTAGATCTAGAAGATGAAGACATTTCATGTCTTGAAGTAGAGCATGTAGACCTAGAAGAAGAGGATGACCTCAAAGAAGGTGACTTACATGCATGTAAAGACCTTAAGGAATATTCATGTAATGATGCAATCTTCTCCTCTGACCTTTTCTCAAGTTTAGACTTCATTTTTGTCATGTACTTAGAGAGATGAAGGTAAGAAAGATCATTTGTCCTTTCTAGTTCTTTGTATTGCACATATAGATCTTGAAAATCTTTAGTGACATGGAGGATATCATGATCATCTAGATTTGGTTGAGGTTTGGTAGCAGAAGCTTTGAATTCCATAGTGGTAGATAGATAATAAAGCATGAAGGAGACTAGAGGAAGCTAATAGGGTGACACAAGATAACTTGATGTCCAAACTAGATAGGTAGAGTGTTCACTTGCCAATATAGTAGAGAGAGATTAAAGTGACTTGTCAAAAAATATGTCCAAGAAACTTATGACATGAATGACTCAAGTCAATAGCTAGGCAAGATGCCAAAATAGCCAAATAGATAGAGCAAGTAGGGTGACAAGTGAACAACTTTCCCAACCCAAGAGTGTAGTCAAGAAATCAAGGTAACCATTTTAGCAAAAGGATAACTAGCAAGCATGCATAGACAATGAAGAAAAAAAGACCAAGAGAACTAAGACCAAAGAGCCACTTTAAGAATGTTTAAGCACTAGAGACATAGAAAAATAAAAATCAAATGATGAGACTCCCCTTAGCAAGCAACACAAGAAAATGTTTGCATTCGATGTTTTGACTTGGTTGACAAAGTTTGACAATAGTTGATAGCATAGCAAGTTTGATGTTCAAAAGAAATTTCTTTCCAAGCAAGATAGTGACACATGGAGTAGTCTTCAAACAATCAAGCAAGGGACAAAGCAACCTTGCATGATACAAGCATATGTGAGGTCTTAAAAAAAAGCCGTATAACTATCATCATGTGTATGTTCCAAAGATTTCCACAGGTCTAGCACATTCAAGAACACATCAAGCAATATCTACCTAAAGGACATGGTTCATTACTCAAAAACTTGGCCCATGCTTGATGCTCCTTTGCCTCACACCAAGTGGTTTCCCACAAGAGATATTGGCTTTGTCATGGAAGTTCCATAAGCACAACCAAGGGAACACATATGGTGAGCATAAATCTTGGGGTGATCCGGGTAGTCCACTAGGATCAATCCTTGCACCAAGAAGTTGAGTGACTAAAAAGGGTAGCTACTAACTTAGGATGTTTAGATAGGGCTTTCGTTCATAGTGTTCCTCTTGCTCCCAATTATAGGACACCTCACCTTGCAATGAATAACCGATCTCGCAACCACAAGAGTACCTTAAGCATTCTTGCCTAGTAATCTCCCTATGGTCAAAATTCCATAAGTGATCACACTAGGAAAAGACAAACACTATGTCTGCCAAAGTCTTGTGTCCTTGATAGCCTTGAGTTTATAGTGGGTTGGAAGAGCCGGGTAATTTGCTTGTCCCTACTTGGATCGTTCCTCTCAAGTTGTCCAAGAGCAAGCCCTCTAAAGGATTCTAACTACACAAAGAGTGGATCGACTTTCGGAAGTCAAGATTTTTGATTCACCACAAGGGTGAAGAGCATACTCTTCTATCACCAAAAGATCGCAATTGTAAGTTTTAATGTGCCTAAAAATAAACAACTAGTATATGAAACACATGTAAAAGTAAAGAACAAGAAAAATTGGATTTTTATGCTTTAGGCAACCCTACAAACAATCAGTGGTAGCCCTTGTGCATTTGAAGCTTTGACATGCATTCTTTTTATGCAATGTTTCAATTTTTTCACAAGGATGGCAACCTACAATCACAACTTGTTAGCACTACAATTTAGTGTGAAATAACATAAAATAATACAATAAAAAATGGTTAGTTGACTCAAAATTCTAATTTATCTTCCAACCAAGTGCATGCAAAGAAAGTGCAAGTTAATCACAAATGCTCTCATTTTTACTCTTTGATTTTGATCTAGTCAACAAGATTTGACTTGTTTGCTATGATTTCGTATCCAAAAATAAAAATGAAAAGAAGAGACCCCTATTAAAAATCAGATTAATTTCCAAAAGTGCAAGAAATTTAAAAAAATCTCTTCATTTGCGCTCTAGAGATCAATTTTGTCAAAATAGGCCAAATTTATCAAATCGAGTTTTTGATCCTTAATATGACCTCAAAATTCAAAACACAAAGAAAGAACCCCCATTAGAATTGAATACCCTTTCTGGAAATGTAAGTTTTTCTTAAAAAGATGGTGATGTGTGACCAAAAATGACTTTTTATGAAAAAAAAGAAAATATCATAACTTTCGCAAATCACGTCAAAATGCTCTAAAAGTTGGACTGAAACATTTTGGATATGTACCCAACGTACAAAAAAAATTTCAAAATCAAAATCCAAGTGGTTTAAAAGATATTATCAAATCTTTAAACCAACTAGATTTTTGGCCTTCAAACCAATCTACTTATGGGTTGGCCTTAAAATCAAAGTGATAATCCTACTAAAGCACTTAATTAGATCCAATATGCTGCTGTAAGAAAATTAGAGATGAAAAATAAAAGCAAATGGAGCTAGAAACTTGATTCAAGCCCCACAGTGGGCACCAAAAATGTACACTCGAAAGTGTCACACTCTAAACCATTCTATCCAAACGATTCCATGAGTTGGAATGTTTGGATGCTAGCTTAGAGCTCCCTATCCACGGAGTGCAAGAGAGTGTATTTCAAGTTCAAGGGCTCTTAGATGAGCCTTAGAGATACTCTTGTTGCTAGTAAACCATGCAATGGGAGGTTCCAAAGACAAGATGCAATAATGCAAATGTCTCAAGGAGTTCCTCAAGAATGCAATGCAAGTATGAAAACTAAGCTAAGATGAGAATGCAAAATGCAACTATGCTAAAACATGCATGAGAGTGTTATAATCCAAATATTAATCTATGTGAGATATATTATTGCAAAATATAATCTAAACTAACGTGCAACATGAATCTAAGCTAAAATGCTATGGTATGAGAGAATGTAGACAAGAAATAGAAGTTCTCCATAAAGCTCCAAAGAAATCTATTAGAAAATCTGCAGCATAACAATATTCAAAATGAGGATGGATTGAGGGGGAAAGCTCTCTCCCTTTTAAAGATGTATGGATGGTAGAGATCAAGATGAAGATGGTGGATGATCAACGGTGGAATTTGAAAAGAGGAATGATCCATGTGCACACACAAGTCAACCAATAGAATATAAGTTGACTTGTCATATAAGAAAAAAGTTTCAAAGCCTTTTCTTTTAATTACAAAATAGAAAAAGGACTTTATGTGTGCACTTTAAGTGGGTTAGAAGAATGGGGTCTTTTATTTAATTAAAAGGGGACATGTTCTTTTAGTCAAATAGTGAACTTAGGATAGCATAGTCAAACTATAGGTTATAATCAAATAAATTGATTATTAGCAATTTGGTCTAGGTAAATGATTAAATTAATTTAGCCAAAATGCTGAGAAAGGGGCTAATAGTCTAGATGACCATTTTTAGGTGATTATAGGTACAACAATCACAGTCAATCCTAAAAAAAGTGTCATATCAAATACCACAAAAAGTACCCCAATAGGTATCACAATAGCAACCCTTTTGTCTTTGAGGTACCGACATGTCTCCACCACCAAGTGACACATCACTAGACTCATCAGACATATAAATGTTAGAATCAAGTAGACATAGTTCATGCCACAGCAAATGATCTAGTCACAAACACAAAAGACTTGAAGGAAAGACCATCATGCAAACCCCCAATGAAGAACTATTACAACAATTCAAACAACTTTCCAAACAAGCCAAGGCATTGGAAGTCCAAAAGAAATAGGCTCTATATATAGAAAGGGACCTACTTTCTAATCCATTTGATAAAAGTTTGTATATGCCTCCATTCCAAAAACACTTTGAGGCTCCAACATTTAAAAATACTAAGGAAAAGGGAACCCTATTGACCATATCAGAGAATTTTTTGCTTCATGTACTAAACTGAGTGATGAGCCCACTTACCTAATGAGATTGTTCCCTTGTTCTCTAGGTTTACCTACACTTGAGTTGTACTCCAAACTTCCTAGTAATATCAAATCTTGGTTGGAACTCATAGACAAGTTCATCTCCCACTTTTCCTTTAACATTGCAAATGAGGTGACACTTTCTAACTTGTGCTCAACTAAACAGAAGACAGGAGAACCATTTATCACATTCTTATTGTGCGACAAAAGCTTAGTCAATCAATGGTCACTAGATATTCTTGAAGAACAACAAGTAAACTTGTGTGTTGAAAACTTAGTCCCAAACTTATTGTATGAACTCAAGATCAAGAGTCCAAGCACCATTTCTAAATTGATGAAAAAAGGGGCTAGTATTGAAGATGCTCTTATCCATAACAAAATCCTCAAGATAAACAAAGAAAACAAAAGCACCAACTCTTCTAATGACAAACCAAATTTTTTTGCAAAAATAGGAATGTGACTAATGATGGCATTGTGGGTGCCCACACGATTAGCACATCACAACCTCAATTGACTTTGAAAGATGCAAACCCCACAAATTCACAAACTCCTAATCAAACAACACCTCAACAAAAAAAAATTGAGACTTCCACACAAGATAAACCCCAAAAGCATCATAGAACTAAGGAAAGAAAATTCACACCATTGGGGATACCTCTTGAGACTACATTAAAATAGTTACTGAGTAATAACTTCCGGTAGTTACCCGTAATCAAAGATGAACTGTTGACTAAAGCCGATTGGTGGGATGACAAAAAATATTGTGATTGGACATAAGACTTCATCGTGGTTCCAGTTGAAAAATGTAATACAAGACCTTATTGATGATGTTGTAATCACAATTCATCCATCACTGTTAGCATCCAACTCTAATCACACTATCTTCAAAGATCCTTTGGGTAATCATGACAAAGAGAAACCCTCAAGTTCAAACTAAACGCACAAGGTAATGTAAATTACACACGCACCGAATATGACTACACCATCAATTTCTTTAATGAGTTTGATTCTCACATATCCACACTCACATGAAAGGCTAAGGAGCCTCATTGTACTATCACTACACATCGTACCAAGATCACCTTACCTGGAGCTCCATCTAGACCTACTGTTTCTACTAGACCTATATCGCCTAGTAGACCTACTGCTCCTACTTCATCTTATTATAGCCTTGTTGAATATCTTGGTAAGACCCCTATGCAAATATCCATCTTGGACCTACTACGTGCATATTCCCAACATTAGAAGATCTTGGATCAAGCACTTAAAGAGTCAGTAGTCCCAGATAACATTGATGTTGCCCAATTCCAAGTCATGATTGGGAACCTATTTGCACCACAACATATCACTTTTTCCCCTTAGGATATTCCTAAATAAAAACCCAACCATAATGATCCCCTTCACCTTGAAGTCTTTATCCACAATGTAAAATTTAGATATGTCTTGATAGATAGAGGAGCAGGGCTAAATATCTATACACTCAAAGTAGTCAAAAGTTTGGGTTATTCTGAAGATGATGTGGATCCCTCTCAAAGAATCACAATAAAAGCTTATCATGATGGTGAACACTTCTCCAAGGACATCATCATATTACATGTCAGAGTTGGTCTAGCTACTAAAGCTACATTATTCAATGTCCTAGATATAGAAATGAATTGCAACATGATACTAGGATGCCCTTGGCTTCATGCTATGAAAGTAGTTCCCTCTACATATCATTAGTGTCTAAAGTTCTCCTATAAAAATGTAGAGGTAACCATCCCAGGTGATCCAGATCCCTTCCAATTCTATGCCAATCTTAGAGGAACCACTGCATACTAGGTCCCTACAAACCATGTAGCAAATCCCCTATAGTCCTCCAAGTATGTTGATCCTTCCACACTCACACCTACATCCAAAGGAAAGCTCACAATCCAAGACCAAGGTTATAGTGAGTACTCCATGTCTCATGCCTTTCACATTGGGGAACATCCTTTTTTCCCCAAGTCATATGGTAAACCACAGCTTATATAGAACAAGCCTAAGTTCTCATTTCAAAATAAACCTTCTATGGCTTTCACTAGTGGAGGCGGACTACATGAAGAACATGTCTATGAAAATACCTCCACACGGATTAAAAAGGATAAAGCAGAACAAGAAATTACTCCTATATCCCTTGATAGGTATGGAACTTAATTCACCATCATTCAGAAGAAGGGATATGATAGATGTAGTGGCCTAGGACTCCCAAAAGCAAGGCATTGTTCAACCCATCACTGCATTAGGATGACCTCATAGCTTGGGACTAGGATTCAAACCATTTGTTTTAGGTCTTACTAATACTAAGTCATCCTCATCTAAGCAGGTGAATGCTTCAAACAATGACAAGGCATCTAAGAACAACCAACCTAAACCAACCCAATCTATATATAACATTGATGATCCTAATACCTCCCTTGCTCTTGATCATATGTTTGCAGACCCAGATAGCCTACCTTTAGAAGATAAACATGTCAATCCAGTTGTCACTCAAACCAGTTCTTCACCTTGGATCAAAACATTCTGGGATCCAAGCCCTCCTTCTTTTGAACATGATCCCAATGACATCACTAAAGTAGATATCCATATATATGCCTTTGACCAAAGCTTATTCAACATTGATGATTGCATTTGCTTAGTTTTCCCTAAACTTATTGATTGGGACCAATAAGGACCACCAATGTTTGACTAGTTTGAAAATGATGATGCCATCATAGAATTCTTCAAGCTCCATGAAGATGTACCACAAGGTGATCACAATTCTTGATTTTCCATTGATCTCAACATCATGGCATATTTTAGGGAGTCAACTCCATTTTCTAGTTACAAAATTGAGAAACTAACAAAAAAGACACAAGTAGGTCTCTTGGTGAAAACTAAAAGGTGCCATTACACCATAAAAAGGTAAGAATAAAGGACATATCTGAGGGTGAAAACCTCTTTGCAGCACCCAAGAATGGAAGATTGGACACACCCCCATTAAAGGAAAGATCAACATTACTTGTGGAGATGACAGAAGAGATTAATCTAGGAACTCCTAACAACCCCAAAGTCATACACTTTGCAGCCTCATTATCACCAGAAGAAAAGGATGAATTTATTAGATTCTTTCTAGAGAGGTAGATCAAGTTTGCCTAGTCATATGTAGATATGCTTAGATTAGATCTTGAACTAGTCCTTCATCACTTGCCACTAAAACCAGGAATGAAACTAGTAAAGAAAAGTTGAGAAAAATGCATCCTCAAGTTGCTCTCCTTGTCAAAGCTGAATTGAAGAAACTATTGGATGTCGGCTTCATAAGACCCATTGATTATGTAGAGTGGATATCTAATCTAGTACTAGTAAGCAAGCACTTTGGGGGCATCTGGATATGCACTGACTTCTGTGATCTTAACAAGGCATTTCCCAAGGATGATTTTCCTTTACCAAATATAAATCTCATTGTAGACATGACAGCTGGGTATGAGATGTTATCACTAATGGATGGCTTTTCTAGCTATAATCAGATAAGAATAGCCCCTAAAGATCAACACAAGATAGCTTTTACATACCCTTGGGGAACATACAATTATAATTTCATGCCATTTGGTGTTAAAAATGCCAAGACAAAATACCAAAGAGCAATGACCACTATCTTCAATGATTTCATGCACATCATCATGGAAGACTATGTTGATGACTCACTTTGCAAATCCTATAAAAAAAAAAGATCATTTGGGCATCCTAGATCAGATATTCACTAGAATGGAAAGCTATAAGCTTCATTTAAATCCAAAAAACTATGTATTTGGAGTTGTTTGTGGAAAGCTCCTAGGATACATTGTTTCTTAATGAGGCATTGAAGTGGATCTTGAGAAAGTCAAAGCAATACTTGAGATGCCTCCTCCAACAAATCTAAAAGCCTTAAGAGGACTACAAGGAAAATTACAATCTATCTGTAGATTCATTGCACAATTGGTAGATAAGTGTAACTCCTTTCAACACCTCTTACATAAGGGAGTATCCTTTCAATGGAATAAGTAGTGCCAAAAATATTTCCAATAGCTCAAGGATTATCTTCTACATCCACCAAATTTAATGGCTCCTATTCCAAGCAAACCATTCATTTTATACATATCTGGTACAAATATAGCATTAGGAGCTCTCTTAGCACAAAATGATGAACAAGGAAGAGAGTGAGCCATATATTACATTAGTATAACACTTGTGGGCTATGAGCTAAATTATTCATTAATTGAACGAGCATGCCTTGCTATGTAGTGCAGACATTATATGCTCCATCAGAAAATAATGCTCATCTCTAAGATAGACCCACTGAAATATCTCCTAAGTAGGGTTTCTCTCATAGGACAACTAGCCAAATGGGTCATGATCCTTAGTGAATTTGACATACAATATGTAGATAGAAAGGCAATCAAAGCGCAAGTGATAGCAGATCAATTAGTAGAAGCACCTATGTTAGATGATCATTCCATGCTAATAGACTTTCTAGATGAAGCCATATTTCACATGGATGTAGCTAATGAATGGAAGATTTATTTTGATGGATCACATAAATGAAATGGTTTAGGAGCTGACATTATGTTTATCACCCCTCACGAAGACATAATCCCCAAGTCATACAGGATAACATTTCATTGTACAAACAACATAGAAGAATATGAGGCATTGATCACATGATTGAAGATATCTATCCAATGGAACATTCAAAATTTACAAGTCTTTGGGGATTCCCAGTTGAGCATCCACCAAGTTAATGATGACTATGAAACCAAAGAAGATAAACTCATGCCCTACAAGCAGATGGCAGACTTCCTTAAGTCTAAATTTGTTTCTATCTCTTTTCGTCAGCCACCAAGAATACACAAAAAGCAAGCTAAAACTATGGCGACCATTGCTTCTATGATTGATAAGCCTCAAAATGTGGGATGTTGTGAATTCCTTATTGAGCAAATTTTGATTTGAGCATTCAAACTTCCTCAATCTGAGTTTGTGTGTGAACTTGTTGGTCCCAATTCTCCCTGGTATCAAGACATTTAAAATTACCTACATACCCAAATCCTACCACCCAACTTATCCAAAAATGACCCTCAAGCCTTTATCCATCAAGCCACTAGGTACATCATCATCGGTGACACCCTTTACAAGAGATCCTTTGACCAAACTCTTCCTTGATGCCTTGACTTGCAAGAAGCTAAAACTACCTTGCATGAGGTTCTTGAAGGTATATGTGGAGGCCATTTCAATGGTCTAATTCTAGCCAAGAAAGTTGTCAGAGCTGGGTATTATTGGCCTACTATGGAATAGGATGCCCATCACTTTGCCAAAACATGTCATAAGTATCAGATACATAGCAATCTGATCCATGCACTAGCATGAGAATTACAACTAGTCATATCACCATGGCCCTTTTCAAAATGGGCATTTGATCTTATTGGAGCTATTTTTCCTCCATCCTCTGACATTCATAAGTTTATTATCATAGCAACATAATATTTTACCAAGTGGGTTGACGTTGTCATGTTGACCTTCACCACTAGCAAGCCGATTTCAAGGTTTATTCTAAACTACATCATATGTTAGTATGGAGTCCCCTTGGCTATTATTACTAACCATGGTAGTTCATTTCAAAACAAAGATGTAGACAATCTCTCTTAGAAGTAAGGCATATACCATGGATATTCTAGTATTTACCATCGATAGGGCAGTGGCCAAGCAGAAGCATCTAACAAGACCATTGTTAAGATTCTTCAAAAGACTGTCAATGATTCAGGTCAAGATAGGAACCTCCAACTAAATCTAGCTCTTTGGGCATATCGAACAAGTGTGCATGCTCCTAGTGGTGCAACACCATACTCTCTCATCTATGGCATTAAGGCCATACTTCTCATTGAAGTTGAAATTCCATCATTAAGGGTGTCTCTACAAGATGATGTTGATGATGAATCCTACCGAATATCTAGACTCCATGAGTTGGAAATGCTTGATGAATGAAGATAAGTTGCCTTGACACATTTGCAAGCTTACCAAAACTGACTCAAATGGAGCTATAACAACAAAGTTCGAGGTCATCATTTTGAGGTCAGTGATCTAGTCCTAAAGATGAACTACAAGACTCAGCAACATAGAGAAAAACAAGGCAAATTTGAAACAAATAGGGAAGGACCTTATGTAGTTACTACATCATTTGGGTCTAGAGTATATCAACTTGTGATTCCAAAAGGTGAATCACTACCCATGTGCATCAATAGCATGCATCTTCACAAGTATTGCAGTTGATTTTTGTCTAATAGTACTAAAACAAATATTAAAAAAATAGCAAAATGTCCTAAAAAAAGAAAAGAAAAAAAAGTGAAAAAAGACATGAAAAAATGGATGCCTTGACAAAAACTTAGCAAATAGGCATCTTGGCATGAAAATTTGAGTCAAGAGAAAATTTCATCCACAAGTGAAAGCCTGGCAAACAGGTGCTTTAGGCAAGTACCATGGTGAAAACCTAGCAAATAGGTGCCATGTGTAATTAGTTTTTGCTCCTTCATCTATTGAGATTTCATCTAGTTTGTTCCTTTTTTGTCATTCCTTGATCATATCCATCATCCTAAAAGACATCCAAGACTCCTTGACCATGGCTCACAAACTGGTTAATGTTCTTTGTTACCTTGCCTACGCATCACCAATCTGCACACACTCTATCATCGGTCTTTGTACATTGCTTCCATCTTGTGTGGGGGCATATTACCTACATGGTGCATGAGTTTGAACTATAATTGGGGGGCATATCCCTAAGGACCTTTTGTCCATTGGACCTATTGCATAACAGATTGGAGATAACATTTGTATATGCTTTTATGATCCTGAAAAAATCACATAATGTCTTGAAAAAAACCTAAAAAAATCAAATATGATCTTCAAAAAATCCTAAATATTCATAAAATGTCTTGAAGTAAACCCTAAAAATCGTTAAATGTCCTGAAGAAACTAGTCATGCAAAAAAAATCAAATAACCCCAAAAAACCCTAAAAATCATAAAACCCATAAAAAATTTGCAATAAACCTTGTACATATTCACCATACATAACCATCCCTTTTGCATACACACTTGCACTTTGCAGACTAAAACTCAAAGCACAACACTTTCAGGACAATCACACATTCTGAGCAATGTGAACCAACAATCAATCCAACATATCACTATGAACTTATCAAGTGAATCCACAACCAAAATTATAACACCGTCAACATGTCAAATACTATTTGAACACCTCAAAAACTAAAAAGAACATAATAATGGACAAGAATAGCTATTGGCTCATGCTATTTAGTGAGTGATTTGTTTTTAGCTTTTTTTTTCTTTGATCGTGTTCCTATGCTACTTGATGACATAAACTGATCTATGAGAGTGGCTCAGATGGTTCATGTTCATGTTTTTCTATTTCTATCTATTACAATGTACCTTTGAGAGTCTGGGGCATGTACATATGCCTTAAGAAGGACAAGGTCATTCTCTATCTACATTGTGCTTGTTTATGCAAAAGGCTTGCATTTGTGCTCTCGCCCTTTATGATATGATGTGTTGCATTCCATTTTCCATATCAAAATAAAGCTCCATTTGACATATAGTGCACTATACAAAATAAAATGTCTTCTCATTGTACTAACAATTCTTCATCTCATTTCCTCGATCTTCTGCATCTTCTTCATCCAATACCTTGGTCTCATACTCTGATACACCAAAAGCATTGTCATCCTACATTCCTGCATATGTCCAAAGTCCAAAATGATCCAAAGCAATAAACATGGCATTTATATTATATTCACATTTCATTTGCATCCATTTTGCATTTCATTTGCATTCATTCCATTTAATTTACATTCATAAAACATGTGGCAAAAATAAAAGATGGCATTTCCTATGCATAACATGTGATAAAGCAATGCATGCTGTCATAATACAAAATCCCATATAATTAAAAAAACATAAATACATCCATGTAAAACATATAAAGCATATGCATAACATAACATATAGGCATCATAACATAAATCATCATCTAGTCCATCTCATATAGTCATCATAACATAAGTCCATCTCATAAATGTCACAAAAAAGTATCAGAGTACATGACCATGGTTTACATCAATACTAACTACCCGTAGGCATGAACCATGAAAGAGCATAATAAAAACCAAAAAAGAAACATAGAGAAGCCCCTCTATACATGAGTATGCTAGTGTCATCCTATGCTATCCCTAGTCTCATAGCCTCTATCTAGCCTTGAGGAGTACCCCTCTACTCTTTGCAGTGACCTCATAGGTCCCATCACCAATGCACTACTCTGTGTCCTCTCTGTCCTATGGGAATGAGATCTCAATGCATGAAAACTCTCTACTCTCTACACCAATGGCACCACTCTCTCATACTAATCTTGCCAATACCATGCCTCCATGTGAGCCCTACTCATCATCGTTTCCAGATCTCATAAGTTCGCATCTCTAATGTTGCTGATAAAATCTTGAGACTCCTACACTGCCATCTCTACCTTGTGCATAGTTGCATCTCTCTCAACCTTAGCTTAGTCTCTCTTAGCCATCGCTTGATCTCTCTCTACCATAATTGCATCCCTCTCTCCTATCACAGAATCCCTCTCTACCACAACCTGATCTAACTGAATCTGTAGCCCTCTAACCACCTCTAAGAGATCTAATTGACTAGGCCCTACCTATACTGGTACTAGTGCCTTGTTAGCATAATCCATAGGATCCCCCTCCATGTCCATTGTAGCTACACTCCTATCCTCCTAGTAGTCATCCTCATCCTCTCCCTTTTCACAACCTCCAACACTATCTTAACCCTCCTCCTCATCATCACCCTCCTCCTCACCCTCATCATCACGTGCATCGTCCCCCACATCCTCCTCCTCACCCTCATCATCCCCCCTCTCATCATCCTTAGTATCATCTCCCTCCTCATCCTCCCACTCCTCATCATTGCCATCATCAAATCCCTCTTCATCATCTTCACCATCCTCCTCCTCATCTTGTGGCCTCTCTTAGGGTACTGGTACTACTAGATCTATCAAAGGTCTCGACCGATGTTGTGGAAACCACCTATCATACACTGCTATCATGCCTGCATCCACTATCTCTGTGGCTGCCCCCCATACTCTTGACTATAACTTTACTAACTATGCATATGCTACCTATGTCCTAATGGGTGGTCCCCACTCTCGCACCTCTACTCTAGATTGAGCAAACAATGCTAACCCTGTAGGTACATCCTATGTCTCGCTTAACTATCTTTGTACTTGCTCTGGTAGGTACATCTCTATAACTAGGTGACTAATCACTGTGTGCCCTATGAGGTAGCACTCCTACCTATAGTATGGTAAGTGGATGTCATCATCATCCCATTTGAGGCACTCTTTGTATGGTCTCCATATGAATTGTGTCATTGTGTCTATCTAATGGCGAAAGTACCTTGCATATCCCAATGGTCCTCAGGGTAGTACACCTCTATAGCTGTAAGCATATGGCATATCATCCATGAACACTTGATCTACAAGAGGCCTAAATATTACAATATGCTCATAGGCCCAAATCTTTAATAATCTGCCACCAATGCTAAATGATAGTCTCCCTCTATATGCTACCTGATGTAGATAATAATATAACATCCCCAAAATGCATGGGTCCCAAGCAAACATAGTGCCCTCCATAATCATCTACTCAAGTACTCGGCCTCATCCAACTAGGAAACCATGTCCCCATCTATAAAGTATTAGCAATCCACCAATCACCCAATAGATCATCACTATCAGTCACTCATGGCGTGCCACCAATAGGTCTCATTTGATCTCATAGTCTTGGATCCCTAGATCTACATCTCCACATCCAAATAACGGGTGTAGAGCTACTCGTCCTATAGCTAGGTCATATGTTGCTAACTCTCTATGCATAGGGATCATCAGGATGCACCATAAATCCTCTAGTTTCATAGTCACCTCCCCAGTCAGTAGGTAGAATGAACTAGTCTTTGAGTGTCACCTCTCCATCAAAGCTATTAACAAAGTCCTATTCCTCCTCACCTCTAGCATAAATGTTAGATGATATAATCCCAACCTAGCCAATATCCCCTAGTCAACAGGTGCCATGTGGTGATGTAGTGCAAGGCTCCATGGATTATGTCACTGTATCCATAACAACGGCAGCTCCTTCTGCATAATCACATAGCCTATGTCAACCTCCCATGGTTTTGCATCTAGTTTACACTACTTTTGACTCAAGTTTAACTTAGTTTGACTCTAGTTTGACTAAATTTAACTTTTCTCTAATTATTTTTGACTAAGTTGACTTATGTTTTTAACTCTTCCTAGGGTTTTGAACATGTTTGCCAAGTTTTGGGTCATTTTGAGCTCATTCACATCATTTTGACCCTATCCCTATCCATCGGTCAGCCTTTCTCCTCCATCATAGCTAAGTTTGACCAATTTTGACTTTTCCCCCACTATCCTAGCCTTATTTAACCTATGTTTTCAACTCTTAATAGGGTTTTGAACATGTCCTCCAAATTTTGAGTCATTTTCAATTTGTTTACACCCTTTCGAGCCCTTTGCACTATTCAGTGTCAGCATTTGCCAAAGTTTGACCTAAATCTACCCTTAGTTTGACCATATTCTCAGAATTTTGACCACTTTTGAGTTCATTTTATCATGTTTCTAAATCTCCCTATGATTATGCTAGCCTCTACCAAGTTTTAGCTTGATCTGGGACCATTCGAACCCCGATCGGAGCTTTAACACATCCTAGGGTGCAATTGGGGTTCCCAACTATGTCATTGATGCACTTGGTCATAACAACTACATCATTGACACACTTGGGAATTCCAACTATTTCATTGATGCACTTGGCTGAATTTTGGGCATAGTTGGGGTGTTTGGATGCCCTACCTAGCCCTGGGACCCTTGTTTGACCTCATTTAACCCCCGTTCACCCCTAACAAATTCCTAAGTGCCTTAAAAGTGTGGAAAAGCAATAAAAAGTAGTAAAAATCATGAAAATGCATTAAAATCACAAAGATAGCCTCAATGTACTCATCGGAGGTCCAACATCTACCCACCATCAGAAGGTCTACATCCGTTCACCACGACATTGCTCCCTAGGTAGTTGATCCATCCTCCTTTCTCTAGAGCTCTTTTCTTCCAAATGAGAGAGTGAAAAAGACTTTCAAACTCCTCTCAAAGCCCTTTTATAACTTGTTACTACCTAGATGGCTATGCCAAAGACTATTTCTATGTTGGTTGCGATGCCTATTTGCACTCGAGAGGCCATAACTTTCACGTTTTAACTCAAATTTTTGACTTGTTAGTTCCTATAACTTTGTTTTCTTATTGTCAATGAAATCACCCTATCATATTCCTAAGTTGGTCAATTTCTTAAGGGGTCATAAATATATACTACATTGTTAGGGCATGCTTTTGTGGCTTTCTCATCAGTCATTCTTTGACACAACACTCTAAATCACATTGTATCAAAGAGGGGCAAAATGTAGATGCTCAAAAATGGTTTGCATCTATGGTTTCATCACTTCTTCATACTAATTTTTCCCATTTTCTCATTCTACTAACATCAATTTCATGTCATTTCAAAACCATTTCATATCACCTCAAAATCACCCCAAATCAACTCAAAATCACTTAGAATCAATCCTAATCAACCCATAACATATCAAACATCCCAAATCAATCATCAATTATCAATTCCTAGGTATTGTTGTGGCTTTGAATACCTTGGAAACCTATCAACCTATCAAATCTTATCAATTTGGCCTTTGTACTATTGTGGGTCTTTGTGCTAGGTCAAACTATCATTCATGTCATTCAATCTTTGACATTATTGAGGCTTTCAATGTCAAATCATGGCATCATCAACCATTTTAATAATATTGATAATGTCCGTCAATGTTATTATGATGAAACCTTTTCAATCAATTTTGATCTTGTAGCATTTACAATGTCAGTTAAGTGTTACTTATCAATCAATTCATGTCATGTGTCC
Organism: Cupressus sempervirens; assembly: GCA_028749045.1. Lineage (NCBI taxonomy): Eukaryota > Viridiplantae > Streptophyta > Pinopsida > Cupressales > Cupressaceae > Cupressus > Cupressus sempervirens. Next base: position 89,490,030 of record CM053790.1, on the reverse strand, counting down.
TTGGCATGTTATAAATTTTAATCAATCAATTTGACCATGGCTTTGGTCTACTTGTCATCATCTTATTCAATCTATATTATCATCACATTTTCATCAAAGGATACTATCACATTTATTTAATCAAATTTTGGCCAATCATCTACTAATTTTCCCTATAGGATTAAATAACCCATAATTTAATCCTATTATTCCTTGTAATTATTCTTCCTAATTATCGTCCTCAATTAATTAATTGATTCATTATCCACAAACCATGGGAATTCTTAATTTCCTAAGTTCCATTTTTCATCCATTAATCCCATTTTTACTAATTCTGATTTTGTGGAATAAAAGGGATTTTTAATTCAAATATTCAATAAAATATTTTCATCATAGTGATACTTGGATATGACACCTCAGGGATTCTCCTTTGACACTTGGATAAAATATGTCATAATCAAATATTCTTATTCTCTTATGCATGTCCATATTTGGCTTATTTGTCATAAATTCTTTGCTTTAAGTGGTTTGAGGTGTCTTATGATGACTCATAGATTTTCTTCCACATTTAGTCAAGTTTGACATCCATGCATCATAGAATCCTACATTTGGCATCTTTTGTCATATGCGTCATGGATTCTCAAAGGAATGTCTCCCCACATCGCATATCTACGGATGAAAAATACAATGCTCTCATCCTCCATGCCAATTATAAATTGAACATTCTTGCTCCCATTTCTGATCCTTATGTCCTAACTCTTGAGTCCTTAGGTCCTAATTCTTGAGTCCTTATGTCCTACTTCTTGAATCTTTGAGTCCATAGCTTCTTTGCATTTTGTATTCTTGTTCTCACACTAAAATCACACGTCTAGTATCCTCATGGCATTATCCCTATCATAGACTTTGGTTCAATATTTTGTGCACTATACGCAAGTTGGAGCTACAATCATTTGTAGAAGAAAGAAGGACATGTGAGCTACAAACAAAAGAGGGGGCTTCTAACCTTATTTTTGCTTCTTTTGATTAGTTTGGCTTTCATGGTAGACTAGTGGGTGCTAATGTATGCTGATTGAGTTTGTGATCTCTCATAGTATGTTATGCATTTAGCCCATTTTCTAGGTACTACAATCACAAAAATTATTTTTTTTTCCTTCAACAATGGTTTCATAAGCCACATGTATGGCTCCTCCAAATATCTTGTCAATTTTCTTAGCCTAACAGAGATTGTAACCAATCACCAAAGAAATTAACCTTGCACCTCTGTCCACAATCATTCTTGCATTAAATTTATTTTGATCTTGTCTATACTTGACCAATTGATCAATCTAAATTTTAGGATCCAAATCTTTCACATATTTACAACCATTTCCTATTAATCATATGACTGATTACTTAAGTAATTTCCATTTTCCCATTCTCTAGCCGTAGGTATTCTCCATTCTTCATCAAGATTCTTTGGTAGATGGGTGATATTCATAGTTTGAATTTTTCATTCTGCAACTCTTTGGTCTTGAATATGTATTCATATGCTAGTTTAATTTCCTCATTTCCAAATTCAATTTTCTTACTTTGAAGATATTTGATTACATCTTCTATCCATAGTACTCCATCTGGTATTTTTGATAAGGCTCCTTCTTTAGCTAGCTCTTTGTATTTTAGCAAACAAATATTGTACTCTAGCTCTTCTTCATCAAATCTTCATATCAACATATTCCTTCGTTCCATATACCTCACTTTTAATTTTCTAACCATAATTTTATTTCTTTCAGTAATGTACTTTCTTCTTTTATTCTTTTGCACACCTTTTTTTATACAAAATTTTTGAGAGGCATTATCCTTACTTATAGAATACATGCTCGAATGATTATTGTACCAAAAGTGTAATATTTTCTCTAAAAATAACTAAGTGTCCTTTTACCGATAACAAAAATATTATTCTTTTCTTATTACTAACATATACCTATAAACATTCTTTTACTTTTTCTTTTTGGGACTTTATAAATAATCAATCATAGTTCCATGTCCCAACTAAAGCCTTATTAGATTAGTTCATTGATAAATTTTCCATGTCATCTTACAAGCGTTCCTCAATAGTAGTAGTTTCTTCACCTTTTCTCACCCATATTATTTGCATCTCATTCCTTAGTTGATCTATTCCTACAATTCCTTATTCTTTTCTAGTTCGACTACTTCACTCATTAGACCGATACCAATAGTTGTAGGTAGAGTATCCATATTGTGAAGAAAAGTAATATGACATCTTTAATGATCTCTAGGGGCATGATATTCATGATGTGTAGTCAAAATTTATATATAATTTTCCTCCACAAATTAATAACAATTCACAAGTTCAATTCCAAAGTCTATTGGAAAATATTCAGACCTTTCATTTGTTAGTGATCTTGGTTTCCATTTTTCCACCTTATGACCACACTGATTGCATTTGTAATAGTTGCCGTTGAAATTTATTAATATTTTCTTCTTATATGTTCTTTTCCCTCATTCATGAGCTTTGTGTCTATACATATTGCACTTGTAATAGTGACCATTGAATAATATATTTCTTGCACTTGTTTCTTGTTTATTCTTGCAGACATCCTCTGTATGATTATACTTTTTGCAATAGTGATAGAAAGTATGATGGTTTAATCTTCCCATATCTTCTTCCTTTTTTATTAATTTCTTTGAATTTCATGTCTCTCCTTTGTCTTTTGAAATATTTTTAATAGGGATCTTGTTAGAAAATAGTTTCTCCTTTTTATTTACCAATAGTTTATCCATTTCTAGAATGCTTTCTTCAAATTTTGTAACTATGAAATTCACTTCCTTTTCAACTATCAATTATTTACTCAAATCATTTTTTTTCTTCTTTTTTCCATCTTTTTTTTTTCGTTCTCAAGATTCTAACTTCTTTAAATGATTTTGTTGATTAGTTCATTTCAAGCTTGTAGACCACTTCATTATCTCTCAGTAACTAGGTCCTTTCTAATCATTATCTCTAGAGCATCCTAATACCTTGATTTGACATCACTTTTCTCATTTTAAAGAGTTTCCACTTTGTCTACTAGTTTAGTCAATCTAACAGCTTCAACTTCTTGGTCCCTTTTCATAAAATTAATTATTTTCTTTAGTTCTTTATTCTTCTCAAGTAGTTCATCATTCTTCTCTTGTATCTCTATTATTGCAACATCGACTTCCGTAGAATTAACACTTCCCTCAAATAGTTTATCTAAATTATTTAAACTCATGTAGCTTTTCAATAAGTTCCTTATGTTTCTCAAATGAGTTTCTCATTTTATAATTTAATTAAATAATTTGTTAATTTTCATCTTATAGAAATCACTCAAACTCTGGCTATTATTTGTAACTATCCATTGTCCCAAGGTCACTCAAGTTATTACACTTTCCTCTAAGAACCAAAAGATCTAATACTAATTGTTGGTAGCTACAAGTATGGTAAGGAACTTAGGGAGGGGGAGGGGGAGAGGGGGGAATATGAATCACTACCTTGAGCATTTCACGTTAAAACATTTTCTTTATTTATTTATTGGATAGTTAGCTTAAGCAATTTAATTGATAGTGTTATATATAACCTTCTCAGTATACTAATAGTTAGTATATTCCCAATAACAAGATAAAACATTTAAACCATAAACTTGAAATACATAACACACTAATTTTGGTATCACAAAAAGCCCTTGGTCATAGGGAAAAACTATAATGGGGATGATACCCATAACTCATCACTATAGTAACAAGTTGACTAGTTAAAAGTTTTACAATATTTCATCTCCACACTCTATTAAAAGTGTCTAATATCCTACTAAAAGTATGAAAAGTCCTATTCTAGACAACTCTATTAAGAGATATGATCCCAGTCTTAAAATGTTCATTTGATTAAAGGATTTGCATGATGACCTCAAAATAGAACTACAAAGTCCTATTAAAAACCACCTTGTAAAAGGATTTCATAATCTTGTTGATTAACTATTTAGGATAAAAACAAAATATTTACCTTTATTTTCGTTTCCTCTAATTTATAGGTTTGTTTCTTCAACTATTCATCTTATAGTAGCTTCCTGCTCTAACTCATCATTGATATCTTATCCTCTATCCCTTCACCGATAACTACTCATACCAATACTACTTATGATAGCTTCTTCTATTACCTCTTGTCTTACCATAACCAAAATCTCTCATTTTCTTACCTCAATAATATCATTTACCATTTTCACTTGCTTACCTAATTAGGGTTACTAGAATCTCCCATCCCCTTTTCACACCAATAGATTTTGACATCTCTGATACACTAAGTCTAGTTATGTAGTTATGTTGCCGATAGCATATTTTTCTATTATTGTTCTAATATTTCTAGATATAATAATTAGCATCAATGAATTCCTGTAAATAATTTTTCTTAAAAAATCATAGGAGGTTAGAGAGGGACCAAAATAATATTTAGTTTCATAGAAAACAAGAAATGTACTAAATTAGAATTAGGCTTGACTAATAGAAGAGAATTATATATGGATTGCAATATAAAATATTCTATTTGTTATTTTTATTTTTATTAGTTTACATGTTTAGTTTATCTTCTAGATGTTCACCACATACTGTAGTAGCACTTGGAGAGATACTCAAGCAGCGAATTAAAATAATGAGTCATAAAAATTGACGATGGATATGATAATTTAAAATAAATATGCATTTCTCAAGAAAACTATAAAGGTCCAAATCCAATTGGAATCCATTAGTTGATAATCTAGGGTTTAATCTTACATACAAGATCTCTAAAATGTTATGAAGGAGAGGTTTCTTAAAAATATATTAGAAGAAAATGCGAAAGTGGTTACAATAATTTGAAAGCATTCAAGGCTAGATTTTTTCTCACATCCTTGGTCAACAAAAATGGATAAAAGACTATGGGAAATAGATATTGGAGATTAATTTATTGGTCGCAATTATTATTTCGTATCTATTTTATTTAAAAGTGAAAAATAGTATGGATGTATTTAAGAATGTAACATGGAAAATTTACACAATGGAGTTTGACTTTGAAGTATTTCATAGAAGTCACAAACATTAATTATGTCAAATATAAACAGTAGTTGTAGAAAATGTATTAGATATTTACACTATAATGGATACAAGATATTTCATTCATATGATGGAAAGAAACAAAATGTATTCCAATTCCATTAATTTAATGACCTTCATAATGTATAGTGAAATTAGTATTTCTTTTCATAGAATCTTTTGTGTGGTTTGAACTATCAAGTGAAATTAATGAGAATTTTATATGCATTTCAATCAATCATTGTAAAGCACCTCCTATGTACATCACCACTATAAGAATTTAGTATAAAAAAATAGGACTTCATCAAAATGAATCATGCTTTTACTTCCAACACATCATATAAGAGAAAATAATATATTTTTAACTAAATTAAATGAGAACAAAATAAGTTAACTAATTAGTCAATAGAGAAAACATGCAAAAATATCAACATCACTAATAAGTATAAGAAAATAAATTCAAAACTTGAAAAAAATTTAAATGCATCCTAATATTTTAATACAACTCATGTACTTACACCTCTACAACCCAAAAAACACTATTTTTATTATTGAGCAATACTAATGGAGAAATATGAAACTTGTGTATCTCTTTCCTTTGCTCTAGTAGCATTATGTTTTAGTAATACAATATGCAAAGATTGTTGAGAAAGTAATATTAAAGAAAATAATTATTCCTAGGGAGATTTTGTAGTTCTTCTAAAACAAGTATATATTATAATATCGAGTTAGTGCTAATTTTTTCTTGGATTTTCATGTGACTAGGAATACTTAGTCATATAGAATTAAAGATTGTTGAGAAAATAATATTAAATAAAATAATTATTCCTAGGGAGATTTTGTAGTTCTTCTAAAACAAGTATATATTATAATATCAAGTTAGTGCTAATTTTTTCTTGGATTTTCATGTGACTAGGAATACTTAGTCATATAGAATTGAAACATTTATTTTCATTCAAAATAATTTTTGAATTTTTAAAATAATGTTGTAGTGGGTGGTAATGGATATTGTCATCCTTGTAATAAGGAGAATATATGTCAAGACTAACAAATCGGGATGAAGAAACAAGAAGTATTGTATTTGAAAGGAAACATTAGAAACAATAGAGTAATTAAATTTTTTTTAATATAATGTATATGAAGCTCATTTGTGGAATATTAAGTTAATTAGAGGATTGTAGAAAGATGTGTATAATTAGATTGCTATGATAAAAATTGATTTTAACTAGAGTAAAAAGTTTTTTAGATTTGTAAAGACTAAAGTTATTAATTTCTACTAATTTCATTATTTTTTAATTTTTTCAATTTTAGAAAATATTATTTATATACAATCTTAATGGTTGAAAATTAATTTTCTTGTAGGACTCCTTTTTATTAAGGCTTTGTATTTCATTTTCCAATTTATTTCACAAATAATTTACATTTTATCTAGTTTTTTTGAGTCCTTAATCTTGATTTTCTATTTCTAGGTTTAGTTGCATTTATTTGGGGAGATTAATATTTTTACCTTTAAATATCATTAAACTATAATTGAGACAAGTACTAGGCAAGTCTAACTTGTTTAAAATTCAGTCTACATGCTTGATAAAAAATAATGATTATTTTTTATATTTTAGTTTTCATAGAATATTTGTTCTCCAAAATTTTTGTGTGAAGAGGAATATATAGGTATTCTACAATTCTTTTCTTTTTAACTCAAAATGTGTCAATTTTGTTTAGTGTGGAGCTTGATCAATCCCCAAGTGGGAGATTGTTAGTTTGTGGTGACTGATTAGGAAAGTATTGTACATACTTCATAAATTCTTTAGGCCATGCCGACATTATAGCTAACATATGGACGACATGTTGTAACCCTAAAGCAGCATAATATTACTTGTATAAAAGGGCTTAGGGTTAGGTATTTTCATTAAGTTATGATGTGAAATTGGTTATTGTGGCGGTATTGAGTTTTAAGGGGATTATGAATTGTAATCAGGTTGTAATAACTAGATTGTAATAAGATTGGACTTGCTATTTTGTGGATATAGCCTAGGGATTTGGTGAACCATGTTAAATCTTGGTGTCTTGTGTTCTTTTCTGTATGATCTATTATTTTCTATTATTGGTTATATTTGCATGTAATTGTTATTTTATGTCTGTGGCTTAATCCTAATAGTCAAAACATGTAATTATTTGATTTTGATTAGGCAAGTTTAGTTATATTTTTATTTAATAGTAAGATTTTTTAAAATGAAGTAACCCAAAAATAAATATGAGTAGATAGATTAAAAAAATGACTAATCAAGTTAAAATTCTCCCTTCTTTTAAAACTTGATTAGTCATTTTTAGTATCTATCTACATAGGGAATTGTTTATTTTCTATATAAAGAATCAAAAGATCAATGAATGAGAAAAAAATAACATGTAGAAATGTATATTAGTTCAATGTTTCGAATAAATGTAAAGACTGCCCCTCCAAAATCAATCTAACATCAACATTGGTCAAGTCATTTCAATATTGACCAATCAGCATTAATTTTTAATTATGATTAAATTTAAAAGAAGTATACATATATGTACAAGTATGAACATAAGAGATAAAAATGAATGTTCTAGTGTTCAAATTGTATCTCCTAACATGGATATAATCATTATGAGAGAAGTTAAAGATAGTGACAATAGAAATCCTTACCATAACATCAACGGGTGCACAAGGTTTAAGATTACACATGTGAAGATTATGAGCCAACAATATTTTTTAATTATGAAAAGATATTATGAATTATATTATCTAATAAGGTCCTATTGTAATTAATTGGGAAAGCCTTGAGGATGACTCAATGAATTATTTTTGGGATATGGTATAAAGGAAATTTATTTTCCTTGTGATGATATGTGGAATGTGTGTAAGTACAAATAGTGAAATTAAAATGAAAAGTTGATAAATGTGAGTAAACAATCAAAGGGATCATTGTGATGTGAATTTGGAGATCTAATATTGAGTTCTATAAAATATTTAGTGTGGTATTGGTACCAGTAAGAAGATAGAGAAAGAGTTCAATTTTCTAAGATTAGTTGCATTTTTATTATTCTAAAAGGAATAATACAAAGGGCCCCTAGAGAGTGAGTTTCATGGTCTTGCCCTTGAAGCTATTTGGATAGTGGGTCCATATTCCTTCTACAACTCCTAATAGGGTTGGCAAAACTCCTAAAGTGGTTGGAATCTCCTAATAGGGATTCAAATTATGCTAACAAGAACTAATATGTATAGAATATATTTTATTATCTCCTAATAGAGTTCATCCTCTTACGAGGAACTTTTATATTAGTACATCATTTTGTGGGTACCATCCCCACTAGGGTTTTCCCTTTGATTAAGGGTTTCCCTAGTTGACATATCTAGTGTTCTTATGTATGTGTATCTGCTTATAGTTTTTGATTATATTGATCACATGTTTAAGGTTTAATAAGGTTGATAAAAGTTATATTTATCTGATAACTGATTCACCCCCTCTTCGTTATCTCAGTGGAATTTACTTTCTCACAATCGGTATAAGAGTTTCAGGTCCTTGAAGGAAAAACATAATAGCTTAAGGAGATCTATGGTGATCCATTTTAGGAAAGAAAGTCCTAAGTTCAATGGAGTTAACTATAACAACTCGAAAGAGAAGATGAAGACACATTTTCTATGTATGGGTCTAGGATATTGGCTGATGATGAAGAATGAAAATAAAATTGTGGAAGAAAGAAAGCTTGATGAGTGTGGTGAACCTGGAAGAGATCTATTCATGTGTAACATGATTTCCAAAGAAACAGTTTTATAGGGTCTTCCTAAAAAATGAATACAATAAGCAACATCTCATAAATTTTGGATAGCTTTGGAATCTACTTTTGAAGGTGATAAGCATGCTAAGAGAATCAGATTAAAAAAATTGGAAATGTTTGTTTCAAGAGGATAAAATGATGGAAGATGAATCTATAAGAAGTTATATTGGATAAATATCCAAAAAAATTGTAGGAATCAAATTATTGTAATGAAACTAAAGATGAAGATGAGATCATATGGAATATTTTGAACAATTTGACACTAGTACCATTCAAGTAGACAATATAGATGATTGAGCAACTGATACCTTGTACTGATACATTTTCTAGAGAGACTCTTCTTGGAATATTGGAAGCAACATATGTAAATTTGCAATAATCTATATATTTTCCATGAATGGAAAATTATTTTAGTGCATTAAGTGCTTACCATTATTTGTCAAGAAGTGCAAGAAACATCAAAGATTATGCTACTAGAAGAAAATCTAAATTTGAGAAAGATAAAAGGATTGACGATGTAATTTTATTTCTTAGAAGAAGACAAAAAGATGGTAAGAAAATATTTAAATGTTGAACTTGTAATGAATTTGGTCATTATACTTCTAAATTCCCCAAAAGAGTGAAAAAGTACAAAGAATAATTTCAAGTCTAGAAGGCCTAGAGAATGTTTGTATGCAAATGAAGATGATGAGTCTAATGAGAGAGTTAAGAGTGAAAGTGATGATGAGTTACAATATGTAGCTATAAAAGAAGAAAATCCTAAAGAATAAATTAGAGAAGAGAAAAACCCTAGTGTCATAGGTTGAAAAGAAAATTTATTGGATCATAGATAGTGGTTTCTCACATCATATAACAAGTGATATGCATAAATTTGTTAAGTTCAATAGTCATGAAGGATAAATTATCAGAGTTGATAACAATGTGGTTTATCATATAAAGGGAATTTGATCTATTATTCTTTAGGGGAAAACTAACACAAATGATGTTTACTTTGTTAATGGATTAAAACATAACCTATTGAGTGTTGGATAATTGGTTGATAAGGGATATTAGTTATGTTTCATAGAAAAGAAATGCATTATTAAGGAAAAACATGGTAAATTGATTGGCATGGGTATATGATCCAGAGGTAATATTTTTTAGCTAAACCCTACAAAGATGACATGTTTGGTTGCTAAAGTTGATAATAGTTAGTTATGGCATAGAAGGTTTTATTTTATAAATTTTGATAATATTGTGAAAGAAAGTAGTACATTTTTTGTTAGATATTTACCAAAAATTGTGAAGCCTACTATTATTGTATACAAGGAATGTGTTATGGCTAAGTAGAAGAAAAGCTCTTTTCATGGAAAGAAGTTCACTACAATAGAAAAAGTGGAGATTGTTCATATAGATCTGAGTGGTCACACTAGACAAGAGGATTTTATAGTGAAAGGGACTTCATGATTATTGCTGATGATTTTACTAGGCTAATGTGGGTAGCATTCCTTAATGAAATTTAGTCTGGAGTATTTGAGAAGTTTAAGTTGTTTAAGAATGGAGTTGTGAATGAATCTAGATTGAAGATTAAATCTTTGAGATCTAATAGAGGTGGATAATTTACCTCAAATAAGTTTAACATATCTTTTTAAAAGTGAATGACATTAAGAGGTGAAACACATGTGTTATTCTTCCAAAAAAATTTAATCAAAAATTTCAAAGCTTCAATAATTTATTTATCATTCTATGATACTCTACCACTAAATGTCCGTAACTCATATTTTGTTGGATCTTTTACTCTTTCTTGCATTCCAATGGCTCTCATTAGAGTACCTCTACATATTTTCATTGTCTTTCTTGTTCTTCAAATGAGTCAAGCTTTCATCATTTGGGTTCTTACTATTGTTCATGTAAGTATGTATGTCTTGTGATGTTACTATATTTGTTGCATGACTTAGAACCCACTTTTTCATATGTACTCATTAGATTCTTAAAATATTTTTTTGGTTTGACTCATCTATTGTTATTAGCCAAAGAATATTCATGATGGGCCTAAATTTCAAATTCCTCATGATTATAACAAATAATTTACATCTTCTTGTAACATTTAATTCTTCAAAGAATAGTATCCACATACGAGTAAATTTTCTTTGACAAGTAAACTTTGGAATCTTATCAGGAATTGATTGAAAAATATTAGTATCAATATCAATCAAATATCTTGGTTTTCTAAAATGAATTGTAGAAGGTATTCTAATATATTCAGTGGTCTCAACATTTAGAATATAAACATAATTATGCATGAGTTGCATACCTTCAACCAAAGATAATGTGCCTTGATAATAAGATGTGAAAGGTAGAATATCACCTAGGTGGTATGTTGATGTCATGCCTTCAACATGATACGATGGAGTGCACACACCCTCCAATGTAGAAGATGGTTTTTATTCAACATGAGATGATGATGTGACTCTAATATTGGAAGATGGCACACATTCACAATTCAATTATCTTGTTGACTATAAGAGTCTCATTCATTCTCATTGTCTTTTCAATTATATATCTTTGTTTCTTTTTCTCGATGGTTCTTGTTCCTCTTCCAAAGCCATATTTCAATTAATTGATTCCAATTTTCTTTGTTCATGCAATACTCTTCTTTTTTTCCTTTTGATGGCCAAATCCCTCTCCTTCACTTCTAGTGTTTGAATTTTTGGTTTTCTCCCTGGCATGATGATGATGTTTACATGACAAGTCATTCAAACATATGGATTACAATTTCTTCTAAACATAAAATGATGCAAACATACAAATTAGAATGATATCTATGAAAATAACATATTACAACTTGCCAAATAAGAATACAGTTTGCCTCTATAATCACAATATACATTGAAAAATTACTCCACTAGCCTCAAATATGCTACAATTGTGATCAATTGTTTAAATAACATAGAAAATTGTTTATTTTGGTACTTCCAAATCCAAAAATAGTCTTTTTTGAACTCCAATATCATGAAACTTGTAGTCCTATCATGAAAATATAATAGAATTGATTGCAAAATGGACAATGCAGGTCTGTCTCAATAGTCACATTGTTGTTTGACTAATTGTTTGTGTATTTATATAGCATGATCATGCTACAGTGGGATCACCCTATGTAAATACATATTTTACATCCCATCCTTTCCATCCTATCCCCTATGGGGCTTCCTACCCCTTTTTCTCTCCATCCTATATTGTTCTCTCTCATTCTCTTTCTCACACTCTATTTCCATCCTTCTCTCTCTTCTTATCCCATTCTCTCTCACTCTCTCTCTCTCTCCATCCTGTCTATCTCTCTCTCTCTCTCTCTTTCTATCTCATTCTCTCTCACTCTCTCTATCCTATCTAAGCATCTCTCTCTTTGTATCCCATTCTCTCTTTCTCTCCCTTGATCAAGCTTCCTATCCCATAATCTCTTTTTCTCCATCCTATACCTAGGAAAGCTTCCTACCCCTTTCTATGCATCTTATCCTCTACTCTCTCTCCAAAAATTATTCTCTCCTTCTCTCCATATATCACTCTCTCTTTCTCTCTATAAATCACTCTCATGGACTCTATCTACCTTTCCCCATACAGTATCCCATTCCTTCTTCTCATCCCCTACTCTCTCTCTCTCTCTCTCTCTCTCTCTCTCTCTCTCTCTCTCTCTCTACATGTCATATCCCCTACTCTCTCTCTATTTATCTCTCACTACATATTTCCCATCTACTCTCTCTATATTTTGATACCCTACTAGATCACTCTCCATTCCATCCTTTCTTCTCGGTGTCTTCCCATATCCATTATCTTATACTCTATCTCTTTGTTTATTAGTCAAATTCTCTCTACATCCTATCCACTCTCTATATTCTTATCTAGAAATCCTACCCAAAATCTCTCTCTTCCTATCTCCATTCTATCCCCCTACCTCTCTCTTTATCTCTCTATCCATCATATCCACTATCTCTTTCCATCTCTTTATCTCCCCATCCTATCCTTTCTCTCTAACTCTCTCTACATATTATTGTCAGAATTATAGATGTAGTAACTGAGATGGGAGGGGTGAATCAATTACTAATAAAAATTAATTCATAGATCCCTTAGATATCTTAAAGATCTAGTTACTACTAATACTCTGACAAACAAATGTTGTAACTCAGTAAATTAAACTATTACTTTCTTTTCAAGCATTCATGCATGTAACTAAAAATAAAGTGAACACAAGAGACACCAAATTTAACATGGAAACCCAATATGGGAAAAACCACCAAGTAACTAGTCACCAATTTTCACTCTTCTGAAGTGAGCCCTGTTAGGAGCCAACCCTATTAAAGGTTACAATACACACTGTTAGGTGTGACCCTATTAGAGGATTTATTCACCTTGTTAGGAGTGGCCTTGCTAGAGGTCTTTTGAAATAATTCAACTAAATTGTCATCTTGTGAGAGGATTTACAAAATGGATGTTAAAGAAACTCTGTTAAGAGATTTGAAATCACTGCTACAATGGTTAGAAAGCAAAAATGAATTGACTTGAACAAGATGTAACTAAATTTGTTGGCTACATGTCTCTGTTCAGTATCATTAGATCCTCCTTGATAGAATGTGGCTCTGTTGCTCCTCAATGATCTTTGATCATTCGCTTCCACAATAATCAGTCTTCATATCACATTCATTCCATTCACTTGCACACACATCCATACTTAGAATTCACAACTTGAAATTTTACTTATATCATTCAAATTGTCAAGTCAGCCCATTTACATGTTATATTTACCAATAATCTATACAACACTCAGCTACAGATATTACTCTAAACAATTAAGCATTATTTGATAAAATAGTGAAATCCTTCACTAGCCAACCCTTCTCGGTAAATACTGCTTACAAAAATTTCCTAAGTTAAGCTTCTTGACTCGATTAACATTGCAATATCCTTAAAATCCTTTGGATGTTGAGTTTTACTTGGTAAGAACTGTTCCTTCCATAATTCCTTTGATGACCGAGTGAGCTCAATAAGAATTGCTTCTTCCATATTTCCTTTGGTGACTGAGTGAGCTCGGTAAGAATTGCTTCTTCCATTTTTCCTTTGGTGATCGAGTGAGCTCGGTAAGAACTGCTTCTTCCATTTTTCCTTTGGTGACCGAGCGAGCTCGATAAGAACTGTTTCTTCCATTTTTCCTTTGGTGACCAAGTGAACTTGGTAAGAACTTCTTCTTCCATTTTTCCTTTGGTGACCGAGTGAACTTGGTAAGAACTGCTTCTTCCATTTTTCCTTTAGTGATTGAGTGAGCTCAATAAGAACTGCTTCTCTACTTCGTTGACCTTCTAAGCTTAGTAGACTCTGTCCTTTTCCTTGCTGACCTTCTGAGCTCAGTAGACATTATCTGATGACTAATATGACATTTGGGTGACATCAAAGACAACACACAATTTTAACAATTGTATCCAACACTTATTGAGTCACTCTTCCTCTTTATTTCCCATCCATGCTCTCTCTCTCTCTCTCTCTCTCTCTCTCTCTCTCTCTCTCTCTCTCTCTCTCTCTCTCTCTCCATGTCTCTTTATACTATTCATTTGTGAACTCTCTCTTCCAATCACCTTCTTTACCTCCCTCCCTCTCTTTTGGCTATGTAAAATATCCTCAATAGCATATATGCCCTATAGTACATATGCCCTTCATAATGCATTTAAATGGACCAAAATTAAAGCTTAGATTTGCATTGGAGACCCAACCCAAAGGTTTCATCATTTCATACTAGTCTCAAACTAAATTTCCAACAAGCATATCAAAAGTACATGTATTTTCTTGTGTGCTCTCCATTAGGTTTCACGATGGTTGAATATGGATAAAATCAAGTTACATGATATTGTAGATCTCTATGTTAGCTATGTAACCTTATAATTAATTTTGAATTTATACTATTTTAAGCCTTTCAACTTTAAGTTTTTTTTTAATGTATGTCCATTTTCTCTCTAAAACCAATGTGTAGCATTTGGGGGTTAGATTCTAGCTCCTTTGTTTGATTTGTAAAATGTTTTTTTTTTAGAAATTAGATTTCATTCTACACACTTTTAAAAAATTATTTTTGATTTTTTCTCAATGATTTGTATTGGGTACACATAGATATTTCACATTTTTTGAATGTGTTCACTTAAAAAATTCATTAAAAAATTACATTAAAAAGTTATGCAAAAATTAAGGGATGAAGTACATAATGTTAGCTAACTTCTAACTGGACTAATTAAAGAATTTCCAAAAAACAAATTAAGAATTTAGGGGAACCACACTTCACACTACATTATGTTTTTAATGAAAAATAGTACCACTTTTTGTGGCCACCTTTTTTGAGGGCCTTAAACACTACAATTTTAAAAAAAAATTAGTAGTTTAGAAACTAGAATCAGAGGACTATAACTTTTTTTTTACTCATATCTTGAAATTTTTAATGTAACTATTTTTTAAATTCCCATAAAAGTTCAAAAATTTCTGATTTCAACAAAAAAGTCCCTTTTCGTATCACAAATTTGCACACACTTACCAAATGGTTGAGGAATATTCCTCAATAATACAACATGATGCATGGGATGTAGCTCCTAGTCCAACATATAGGATAATAGTTGGATCACATTGTATGTATAACATAAAGGATTGTGTAAATGGTAGCATTGAGAAATACAAGAAAAGGTTTGTGGCAAAGGGATTCTGTCACAAGGAGAGAATAGACTATAAGGAGATATTTTTTGTAGTGGCCATGAATACTTCTATATGAACTATGATCCGATTTGTATTATTGATGAGATGGAAGATCTATCAAATATATATCAACACAACATTCCTTAATGGTGAACTAAAGGAGGAGGTATACATTCAACAAACATAAGGCTTTGTAGTACACAACATAGAAACTAACATGGATAGATTGAAGAGAGCCTTGTACAGACCCAAGCATGATCCTAGAGTGTGGTATGAGTGCATTGATACATAATTGAAAGAAATGGGCTTTTTGAATCTTCAAGGGAGGAAATATTTAAGCTTTACTGCTTAGTGGTTTGGAGTGAGGTTCTCATTCTTGTTCTTTATGTAGACAAAATGTTCCTTAAATATTTATTAGGGCTCATAGAGGATTGAAAGAGGTACCTTGTAGAAGAATTCAAGAGGAAGGATTGGTGACTCATGCACTATTTTTTAGGCATGGAAGTGTGACAAATAGATGGAGAGACTTTCCTTGGTCAGGGGAAATATTGCATTAAAATCTTGAAAAGATTTGGGATGGAGAGTTGCAAAGCCATGTCTACACCTATGATCATGAATTGGAGGAAGATACATACATCTAGGGAGAAGGATGTAGAACCCAACTTAGATAGAAAATTGATTGGTTTGCTCATGTATTTGATTGATACTAGGCTAGATATAGCATTTGCAATAAACTTTGTTAGTCAGTTCATGGTTGAGCCAAAGAGGGTGCATTGGATAGAAGCTAAGCATGTGTTGAATTATTTTCATGGTATAGTTGACTATGGGATTAGTTATACTTAAGGTAAAGGAATCAAGTTGATAGGCTATATTGATAAAAATTGGATGAGAAGTAAAACATACAAGAAGATCACTTTAGGGTGTTTTTTCAAGTTAAGACAAGGAATTATATCTTGGTTCAATAGGAAGTAGAAGTCTATAGCTTTGAGATCAATAGAGTCAGAATACATAGTAGCTAGCATGGAAACATGTACACCTATACAGTTTTGGAAGTTGCTAGCAGCATTTTTTTGTTAGGGGTTGAGACTACTATGATACATTGTATCAATCAAAGTTGAATCTAGTCATGGTTAGCTTTAAGAATTCCCCTCCCCCCCCCAAAAAAAAAAATTGTGGCCAATCTAGCACTACTTTCGAGCGGAAATTAATTTGTGATGGAAAAAATTTTTCGATGTCAGTAAAAGTTTAATGTTAGAAGTGATTTTTCTCCAACCATTACAAATTTCATAAAATCAAGGCAATTTTTTCCCTTTTGTTAAAAAAAGTATATATTGTACATGGTGAATTTTCTATTGATTGGAAACACATATATATTACATTAGGAGATTTCTCCCATTTGTTGGAAGAAAATATATTTAAGAAGGTGATTTTTCTCATTTATTGGAAAAATAGTATATTTGATTAGGTGATCTTTCCATCTATTGAAAAAAACATATATAATGCATTGGTGAATGTGCTAGAAAATTACATGGTTACTCAATGAATCAATCACTAGAAATTAATTATATGATTTTCCAATTAGTTGTTAGATTATCAAAAGGTTATTCTTAGACATAAATAAAATAGTGATACTTGAAAGTGAGGTTTCTATAGGATGACACATATGTGGAATGTCCTATTGCATTTGTGGGATAGTGGAGTTTGGTTGAAAAAACATTCTTCAAATTATACACATCCTACTCAATGGTTGCCATTAGTAGAAAAGTGTTTGGTTACCAAAAATGGGACTGCCTGTCGAAGAGGGATCGTCACATGAAAATACAAGCCCTATTATCAACCTTGATTTGCCTATGGAGTAGGATGAGGAACAAATTGATCTTACTACTAAGCTTATTGTAGCTTCACAGATTCTCTCTGCTAATCTTAGGGATGCAATCAAAGAGATCAAAAAGAAGTAGGAAAAGGAAGACCCCTAAGAAATATTTGTTGAAATGGGTCTCAACCCTACTAATTTAGAAGAAAAAATTACAAATGTAGTGGAATTTAAAAACTAGAACTTCAATTCTTTTGGGATGTTTTGAAGGATAAAAGAAGTGTTACACAAAGAATCATCAGTTTAGTAAGGGTTTAGTTTGTTAAACAGATTATCAAAAGTGTATGAAATTGAAATGTAATGGTTCAAAGCTTTATCACTTCCCTTTTTGAGGGAAACCACAAACATTACACACACACACACACAGATATATATATATATATATATATATGGAAATTAAATATAAAGAAAATAAAAAGAATATAATGCAAAGTAAAACCCTTTTTGTTGACATTTGATATTTCAATGGACATGGTGTTTTCTTTTGGGCTCTAGTTATTTTATAGTAATCAAATGATGCATTTTCTTAGTACTTTCTAATTTCAAGCGTGAATCTTATTTTCATCTTCTACTAAGTACTTAGTAGTAGTACACTATACATACATTACACATATCACATGTGACCAAGAATTGATGTATTCAATAATGGCTTTTTGTAAAATGTTTCTAATAAAATTTCATATCTCTAACATACATGTATAAAAAGTAACATCCATTTATAGACTATCTTCTGATGATAATATATCAATGGTTGAAGGTTTATTTTGAGCCAAACCTCGCAAATGAAGCCTCAACCTTGATCAAGTCTTTGGCATAGTGACACATTTCCTTCCAACATATACCAATTGCAGTGGATAGTAATTACATGTTTCTTGTCACTATTAGTGGCATTCCCTCTTCCATCAACTTCACACATATTACAACTTTTTTGGTACAAACATGAATTTATGTTGAAGATTTGCGAAGATTTAATAGTTTGAAACAATTGAACTAGAAGTCAGATGGAAAAATATGTAGGGATCATTTGTTAGCCACTAAACTTATTTATATGCAATTGAGTTTCTACTTTTGTCATTTCTCATCTCATTTTTGGTATTCAATAGTCTAGTAATAAGTATACATTTAGTGATTGTTCAATTGTGGTATGGTTTATGTGGTTTGGTAGAGTGGTAGGCCTTCCTTCATAGTCAAAATGGACCCTCCAATTCTCCTAACATGCAAATTTGAAGAGGAACATAAGAAATTTTTAGGTGACATACATAATGAAAACCTCTTGTCAATTTGCAATGAGGTTGTTCCTACTGTGAATTTCTTTTTTTTCTGGAAATTTTTAATATTTATATTAATAATCTTCTAGTTCAGAGGGCTCCTAGAGAAAGAACCCAGGAAGAAAACTCTATTCATAACCCATTACAAAAAGAATAAAATTTATCTGATCCATTCCTAAAACTACCCAATATTCCTAGCTAGAGAGAAGCTAAGGAACAAAATTACAAAATGGTAGAGAAAAACTTGCAAGTACAATGTGTTCCCAAAAAAAAATCCATAGATATCCTCACATGTCATAGAAAAAAATACCCAAACCCCAATTACATTGATAATACATAGCAAAAGTGCGAATGTACAAGTGCAAATACAAATAGAGAGATCATCATCAAGGGAGTGAAACATTCTATGTAGAAATACTAAAGGTGCAACTGACTTGTACGAAGAAGAGTAGTAGGTAGATTGTACCAATGAGTGGTAAGCCACAAAGGGTGATGATGTTATCAAATGAGGAAAAAAGGTGACCAAAAAACCTACATATTAGTCGATCCAAAAAAATAACATAGAAAAATATGGGTAGAGAAAAGAAAAGATTAACATCAATAAGAAATCAATAGTCAATATGAATATGATAGAAGATGGTATAAAATAAATGTACAACTTAGTTAGAACAATAATCAGCCACAAAGGAGATGTTAGAAGATTTAAATAGACTCAAATTGGATCAAGTTGAAAATAGCCAAGTGGGAGGCCAGAGAAACATCAGGAATAGATAAACAATATGACAATAATCCACCCCATAGTTAGCAAGCAAGTCCACTGAATAGTTACCTTCATGAAATGTGTGGGTAAGGAAAACATCTACAAATGAGTAAGGAATGAACGATATCTGTGCTAAGACATAGTGAATGTGTCTTGCAAAAGAAGTTCTCTTAATAAATGTATTAATAATTATTGAAGAATCCCATTCCGCATGAATATGATGAACACTGTCTTTTAGCATCAGAGAGAACTTGCAACATGGCATACACTTCAACAACATTGTTAGTACTAGGAGAAATAAGGTTAGATTCAAAATAGATAATAGTTCCATGATAATAATAAAGAAAAAAATTGATCCCTGACTTACCTGGATTACCCTTAGAGGAGCCATCAAAATTAAGTTTGATAAAACCAACTTGAGGAGGGGATCATTTAACAGATGCCCAACATTGTAATCTATCCTTAGGGAAAAGGGGAAAGGGGAATGAAGGGAACATCAAACCCTTCCAATTTTTAGATATAGTATTGTTCTAAGAAGAAAATCCTCACTCCCCCTTAAAGTTACATGTATAAGCATTAGTAACCTCAACAATGGATTGATGAAGTTTATGAAGAACAATATGAAGAGAAGAAGGAGAATTACGAAATATTCACTTATTTTTTTCCCACCAAATAGCCCATAAAACCAAAGATGGAGAGGAAATAAAGATACATTTAAACATGGATTTGGGTTCTAGATAGGCCAAGCTTGAAGGAGATCCCATACAGTCAATGGAAAGGCCATCGAGAAGTCAAGTTTTCCCAAAATAGAGAGCCAAAAATTTCAGGCAAAGGGACACTTAAGAAAAAAGGTGATTAATTGATTCTTGGGCCTGACTACATAATACACATGAAAAAACATTAGCAATGTTGACCCTAAATAATTTATCACTTGTGAGGACATGGTTTCTTAATATAAGCCAAGTAAAATGCCCTGCCTTGGGAAGGACTGACTTATGCCAACAAAAATTAAATTCCCTTTGCTTAACTTTAACATTTTAAGAGCCATTAATCAATTTATATCCTAGCTTAACATAATACTTATCATCTAGAGATGGAGACCAAAAGAGTTGATCAGAGGATTGAAAAAGGAAGATAGATTATTTAGAAAGAAATAGGTTAGTAGAAGAAGTAGTCTAGGGGTCAAGGGGAAGGAGGGAGAAATCTTGAGCCAAAGGACAAGACCAAAGTGCATAGAAACTAGAGAGACATAATTAACAAGCTTTGAACCCCAATGTGATTTGTGCCACATCCCAAATATCAAGGAAATGTTGAATGGTGTTAAGAGGGGCAAATCATTCCATGAATCCAACCAAAAGTTGACCGATTCACCATTATGAACTTCCCAAGAAACATAAGAGGCAATAAAATGATGAGATCTAATAATAAAATTCCAAAGGGCTGAACCTTTATGGGGATCAAGAATAGGTCAAGATTCTAGCTGAGTTAATATTATTTTAAGATATTTTTCCTACGTCAACCGACACCATTTAGTATTAGGTTGAGAAAAAAATTTCTAAACAAGCTTACCACCAAAAGCCAAGTTATGAGAAGAAAAATTGTGAGACCAACACCACCAATGGAAAGGGAGGAAGATATTTCTAATAAAGATATAAGAGGAATTTTCTTTTCACCTATCATGTTGGCAGTCCAAAGAAAATCTAGGATTAACTTATCAATTTGACCAAGAATAGATTTTGCAACTTGCAGGACAAAAAGTAGTAATTTGGTATGGCCAATAGTACAACTTTGATCAACAAAATTCTACTAGAAAGGGATAAACATTTAGCCTTCTAAGACAACACCCTAGATTTGATCCAACTAATAATCGACTGTTAATAAGTAGCCTTGTTTGACCCAATAAATAAAGGGACACTAAAATAAGTAGATGGGAGATCATCGAGAGAGAAACCAATGATCCCAATAATCTTATTAGCAAGATTAGGGTCAATATTAAAAATATATATTTTGGATTTATGTGGATTAACTTTTTGGTCAGATGCCAAGCAACAAATATCAAGAACTTTTTGGATTTGTTTCACCTCAAGAAGAGATACTATACCAAAGAGAAGTGTATCATTAAGGGTATGTGCAGGATCATGGTGTGCCAAAAAGTGGCAATCTAAAAAAATCTGTAGTTCTAAAATATCTCAAACCATTTCAAAATCTATTCCAATTTTTTTCCCACCCACCCTAATACTAAATGAAAACAACTAATATCTTTATAAGGTCTACTATATCTTTTGATACCAAACCTATATGGTCAACTTTAAAAACATCCTAAAAATGTGCTTTTGGTCTGTTTGTATGTGATTTTTACTTCAAACATGTAGCTAATGACTTTTATTTCACCAAAATTTGATGAAATGAAAAAGGTTTCTTCAGAATGTTCTTACCTTTCCATAAATGAAAGGTTTTTCAAATTATGAATTTAGCAAGTAATTATTACTTATTTTCTAATGGAGTCACATATAAAGTGCCAACTACCACACTACTTGAAAAACAACCATAACTTTCATATGGTGCAACATTTTTAAAATTCAAAAGATGCACCACATTCTATGTTTGTTCTACTATAAGGGAAAAAAAATGAAAAATTGAATTTTGTAGAGTTTTGAATTAGTTAAGGTGGTCAAACACAAGAGTTATTTTATTCCAAAAATACTAAAGTCAAAAATTAATTATTAATTATTTATTTAGAATAAAAATACCCAAAAAGATGTGTCACATCTAGGCATGAGTCTTCTACTTATATCTAGAATATTATTACAAAATATTATCATTTGATTTTGATTAAGGTTGTCAAACATACGTCTACTTCTTATTTTTTTCTGAATTTTTTGTAATATTGCATTAAAATTCAAAATTTTGACCAACAAATTTTTAGTTTTTTGAGATAATTCCTAGTAGCTTAGAAGCTACATTCAATTTGCTAGAGATTATTTTATCTCAATTTTTTTATATAAAGTTAATAACAAGTAGAAAATTGCACATCAAGTTGACATAACCCTGATTTTCTAATTTTTTATTTCCATTTAAGAGCATAGTTTGGTTGACCATGATCCTGCACATACCCTCAACAAATAAAGAGTGTGCGACTATAATAGATGTATTTGGAATGGAAACACCTAACCAAAGTCCAGCAAACTGAGAGGCAACAATAGCCTGACTCAAGGCCTCAACCATAATGATAAAAAGAAAAGTGGATAATGGATCACCTTGCCTAAACCCTTGAGTTGTAGAGAAATAATGTGCAGTACATCCATTGATTAAAATAGAAAAGTGGGCACTAGAAATGTAGGACATAATCCATTTACACAATTTCTTTGAAAAATCAAATTTTGTTAAGACTATTAATAAAAAGGACTAGTTCAACCTATGATAATCCTTAATCATATCTAGCTTGACAATAAGAGTGAAAATTGAATGATTTTGAATAGAGTGGATGGTTTCATGAGCAAGACTAGCCCCATTAGTAGTATCCCTACTAGGAGAAAAGCCCCCTTGTTCATGGGAGATAATTCTAGGAATAATATGTTGTAATCAAAGATAGATAGCTTTAGTGAGAATCTTGTAAATAGTATTACATAGAGATATTGGCCAAAAATTAGCAAAAGTTTGGGGGTCATATTTCTTAGAAATAAGAACAATGTTTGTAGAATTAAATGACTTTAGCATAGCTGAATTCTTTCTAGAATCTTCCAAAACAACTGAGAGGTCAAAATAGATAACATTCCAAAACTTTTGAAAAGAGAGCCTAGTGAAGCCATCTAGGCCAAGAGCTTTATCAAGGGCTAAAGAAAAGACAACATTTCTAACTTTAGAAAGAGTAAAAGGGGGCATGAGAATAATATTATTCTATGCTATGCTAGAAGAAGGAATAACATCTAGAAGAAAATCAATAGAATTATCATCAAGTTGGAGTGATGGAGGGGGAGATAATAAATCTAAAAAAAAATTCACTCCTTGCATCCTAATGTCTTCTAAATCAGAAAAAATATTCCCATTCTGATATTTAATTAGAAAAATTGACTCAACAGTAGTCTTGTGTTTGGTAGAAGCATGAAAGAACTTAGTATTCTGATCACCAAGTTGTAACCAAAACTCGTGAGACTTTTGGGACTAGTATTCTTCTTCTCTACCATAAATTTAAGCCCATTCAGTCTCTAAACATCCCTGACACTAATATGATTGAGGATCTAATCCATAAGTTATGATTTGATGGTTCCCATAAGAAAAATCCTTCTCTAACTAAGATTTTTGATCCAAAATATTTTTGAAAACATTAACATTCCCAGCTTTAATCAAAATTTTAATATATTGTATTTTTTTGAAGAATTGGAATATCTTGGTTCCATCCTCAATGGGAGCAGATAATAACCATTGCCTAAGCAGAGAATGAAAATAGGATGTCAAAACCAAATAGACTCAAATTTAAAGGAAGATCTACGAGGAGCTAAATTAGATGGATTAGGTGAATCAATTGATAGAAGGATAAGAAAGTGATCAGATTAAAAAAAGAGAAAAATATCCAAAGATAGGGAAAAAAAATTTGAGCTTCTAGTTTTATGAATTTGCAAAAATCTAGACATATGATTGGTCCAAGTGTAAGATCCATTTGAAGGAAGGATGTCAAATAGATCATTATCTAGGATGAAATTATTAAAATTAGAGATTACCTGAAAAGGAGGAGAAATACCCCCTTTCTTATCATTTGGACCCAACATAGCATTGAAATCCCTAGTTAAGAGAAATTCAAAGTTAGGGAATTGTTGGATGATGTTTGTTAATGCTTGCTAACATTCAAGTTTAGCTAGTGAGGGAGTGGGCCCATATAGATTAATAAGAAAAAAGGTTAAAGAAAACTAATTAACACTAATTAATTGCCAATTGGAACTTAATTATAGTGTAAATAGTGACACTTTCTTAGCATTCCATAGGACAGAAAGGCCACTAGAGGCACCAATAGTAGCAATGGAGGAATTCTATGAAAGGGTCCATTTACCCACTAAAAGACTAAAAGTTTTAGCCAATAATTTTTTTTCTTGAAGAAGGACAACATCACATTGGGAAGAATCAAGCCTATGCTTCATTCTAGATCTCTTGTCAGAGGCATTAATACCTCTAACATTCAACGAGAGGATATTCATTATGGATAAGGAGAGCCCTTAGTTCTCCTTATCAAAAATCTTTTTGAGGTAAGAAAGTTAGCATTTAACATTGATTGAACACCAACCTCAATTTCTTCCAAAGCCTTAACTTCTTTAGACGTTGTACCTCTAGTTTTAGCAATAGTTGTCTTGACTTTAGGAGATAAAGAAGTTTAAACAATAATATCTTTGTCAAGTTTCTTGATCAAGGAATCCATTAGATCCAAATAAAGTGAAGGCATAAAATTACTAATGGGGTCCATACAAATATCAAAGGGTTGGCATATTGTAGTACAAGTAGTATGAGAAGTAAGAAAATCATCATTGTTAAGGGAGATAGAAGAAACTTCCTCAATGTTGATAGAAGTATGTTGATCAGACTTAATAGGTAGACAATCAAGATCAAACAAATTATCGACAATACAATCAAATAGGCATTGAACTAAGGGAGAAGGTGGAACTAGATAAACCACACATGACATATCAGAGGAAAAGTCATTCTAGAAATGTGAGGTGATAGGCAAGGACACCTCAACAATCATAAGACCTCTTTGATGAGGAGTCATCCTATAGAACTTAAGAAGATTATCAAAAAGCATTAATTTATTAATAATAGAATCTCTTATTGGTGATTTCAATACCTCAAGGACAGACGAAGATGGTGAGGAAGAGGTTGGTTGAAACATAGTAGTAGAAAAATTGACACCCTTGAGTATCAAAATAATAATAGGTAAATGCACCCTTAGCATGCTAAAAAAAGATTTAATAGAGGGAGCAAAAGGAAAAAGGATCCAAAAAAGTCATTTACATACCATATGTAGGTGAGGGTTGAGTATTCAAAATAGGGCAACTTGCAGAAGTATCAGTATCTCCATGATTATTTGATGATACATCCCCATTTGGCTAATGATTGACATTAGGACCAAGTGATGTATTCGAAGGAGGTGTGAATGAAGTAGGTCAGCCCCTTTGGGTCACCATAGAGCATTTTGAAGGAAACATAGGGTAATCTTTTCAAACAACCAATTTTGAACAATTCAGGTATTTCTATTGATTTGTAAAATGACCTAGAAGATTAGCATAAAGAGAAATAATTCATGCATCTTGGATAATAATTTCATGTTGCTAGGAACCCCAATTAGACTAAAGAGTAATGTGTAGTGCCTCTCCCATTTGACTTCTGTAAGTCATCCTGATGGATGCAACCTTGTTGATCTTTTGTTGTGTTGGATCATGATTGTGACCCTGAGTGGTCTACACCATCGAGGTGTTTGGATTTATGTTTCTATATAAGTTACTTTGATTATGCTTTTTACTTATCTATGAGATTATGATGTGATTTTTGGTTCACTGAGGTTTGTGTCAGTGGTTACCAAGATCAATGTGGTATCATGAAGTGGTTCCATGATTACCTCAAGATGTGTGTAGAGATTGCACTGTGTACTTTTTACCATGCTACACTGGACTAGGTTCCTGTAGCAGTGATTAGTCATGTTTATGACTGTGCTTGGTTATGTGTTTTAAGTGCCTTTTTAATGTTGTTTAAAAAATTATTATTTAATGCTTAAGTAATTAGAAATGGATTGTTCATGTTGGATTCTTTGGTTCTGTGCTGCAGACACTTACCTTGTTATATTTTGATCTATGAGATATCTATTACTTATGTGATGTTTTACATTTGTGATGACCTGAGGATCAGATGTTATACTTTGATTTCAGTATCATAGATATTAGACTACTATGTTGTTCAGTTAATCATATTGCATGATGATGCCATTTTGAGATGACACTATATTTTATGATGATATCTGGTTATCTAGTATTTAGACATACCTCTAATTATGTTAGGTGATGGATTTAATGTTATGGTTATTTACCTCATTCCTGCATTGTTATGCTTTATGTGAATGCGAGTGATATAAATAGATTATTTTTAAAATAATTAAATAAATGGTTAAATTAGGTGATTTAATGCATTTATTGCTTCGGCTATGTTATTATATGCTATTTCACTTGATTGTGTTGTTTCGTGTGCAGGATTTATATCCCTGGCAGTGGTATATGGAGTTAGTGATTCAACCATTCATATTTTACCAATGTCATCCTTATATGGTCGATGTATCCTTAATTAAATGTTTAATTTAAACCTTTCGATGATTATTATATCCGAACTCATTTGCATTATGTGATTTGACCAGTGAGTGTGTCTATGAATTTAGAGTTTTGCATTGTTGCGAAAGTTGTTAAGGAGATTTTTGTGTTTTGGGATTTCAGGCTTTTTAATTTTTAATTTTAATTTTTGGCAAATTTTCTATAGATGAATTCCTATTTATAGGAATATCCTATTTTCTTTTGGGTCGATTCATGGTTTAACTAGGTTGGCTAGTTATTTTCCCTAATTGATTATTCACTCGAAAAGTGAATAAATATCCAAAAAGAATTTTAATTCCTCACTTCTCACTTTTCAATTAGAAAGGTGGAGAGTAAAACCCAAAATCCTCTTCATGAGGATTTACTGTTTCATTTGTTGTAAGAGCTACAAGCATGGGATCGTTGCAAGGTTGAGCTCGTTGGATCTAGCTCGAGGAAACCTTGGATTTCTGAAATTTTTAGCTACTTCTGTGGGATAATTATTTTATGGTTCAGATTCTCATTTTTCCTTTTTGGCTGTGAGGTAGGGCTAACCTGTTTTATTGATTATGCTCCATTTCTGCTTCTATTTTTGGTAGCTATTTTTTTGGAGGCTGAGAACTAGTGTTCCCCTCTATTTCTATATGCTAGTTCTACTTGGTTGGGTGGGTACAAACATTTACTTATTTTTTGAGATGAGGGTTTGGAGTTTTGCACCATTATGCTGGCCATTTTCGCATGCAGTGTTTGATTTCATTTATTTTTGGATTTTTGGGATTTTTGTACCCAAAGGCCAAATGGGTTTTAATCTTGGAATTTTTCTAAAAAAATTAGGTTTTAACCTCATTTTGCGTGCTGCCTTGTTTTCTCAGGTTTTCTTGGCACAATGTGGGTCGTGGACTTGGATGATCCATTTAGATATTAGTCAGACAAATATTGCACTTTTATGTTGCATTGGGATACATGTTGCATTCATACTCCTGACTTTGTGTTTGGATGAGTGATTTTCATACCTAGTGTTATTGTTTCTTTTAGACCTTTGCTTTTGTTTCACGAATGCTAGGATTCGTGTAGAATCCATACTCTCGGATTGAGGCCGATGGAGTGAGTTCATGACTTTTGGTCTTGTTGCATCATTGGAATTCGTGTAGAATCCATACTCTCAGATTAAGGCCGGTTGAGTGATTTTATG
This sequence comes from Cupressus sempervirens, assembly GCA_028749045.1. NCBI lineage: Eukaryota > Viridiplantae > Streptophyta > Pinopsida > Cupressales > Cupressaceae > Cupressus > Cupressus sempervirens. The sequence goes on along the minus strand of CM053790.1, from coordinate 89,462,063 downwards.
ATGTATGGTTTTATTGGCTTTGGGATTCATGTAGAATCTATCCTCTTGATTTGCTTTTGGTTGGATGTTTTGTTTTGCATTATGTTCTCATCTTGTCCTTGTGTTGTGATCTTCATGATGGTGGTGTGCCACACACGAGTACGTGCATGTACATTTGTCGGGTGACTTGCGAGGCCTGATCTTTCATGGTTCTTTTGGAAGTTATGATCATTGGGGTTAGGATGGGAGTATGCATGCCCAAAGGCACTTGTCATAGGATGAGCATGGGTAGGGTAGGGTAGCATATGTAGGGGCTTCTATCCTGCAACCTGGTGACCTCAGTCCCATAGAGTTGACAGAGGAAGTTTTAAATAAGTGATAATTAAAGAAAATGTTTGACTAGTACTATAACTTAAGATAATAAAATGTGTGGGTTGTGTACCTTCCTTCATGAAGAGTTGCTGCCCTAGGTTGTGTGCCTTCTATTGAGAAGAGTAGCTACCTATAGTAGCTTGGTTTTTTGGATGCCAAGTAACTCTCCATGATGTCAGCCCCTACTTAGTAGCCTTTGAGTGTCAGACTAGGACCTTTACTCTTTACATTGTCTTAGGTTCTTGGTTATAGCCATCATACTATCTAGCGTGAGTGTTAGCCATGGATGTTTTCTTGTGTGTTTTTGGCTAGATCATTATCTCCATCAGCATAGCGGGTGTGGACCTATTGATTCCACATGGTTGGGAGGCATCGCTACCTTCACCACTACTAGGGATCGATGTAGAGAGACAGTCTTTTGTCCTAGTGCAACCATTGCTGGATGTTTTCACTAGGTACTTCAGGTTCTAGAGTATGCTTTCTTGTGATTTATGCTTTCATTTGAATGCTTGGATATCATGTTTATATGATGTTAGTTTACTTGACGCATTCCAATATTATGATGTTTAGCATATGATTAGATGATGTGAATTGCTGTAGTAGCATATCTATTGCTTATTGATGTTTAGCATGTGATAGGTGATGTTACCTAATATAGGATTATCTTGTGTTTCTCTACTATCATGTTAGATTTCCTTATGCTTATATTATAGCATGTTTTAGTAGTGACATCCCTATCATGATAGTACTAACGATCTGGTCGGTGGCTTGGGATGTTATGCATGGGGATGACTAGGATCCATAATGGTCGTATGATGCTATTGATAGTTGGGATGAGCTGCGTACTTAATTTGGTTGTTTTGTAATTGTGATATTATCTCTATACATTGCAATGTTTCTTATGTTCACTATGATGTTGCTTTCAGTATGTTCTTTTCTGTTGTAGTTTTAGATGGATAGATGTATCTCCTTCTTGATCTTGGCTTCTTGTTGATTGCACTCAAGTGTTCACTCCTTGATCTATGTGGATCTGGAACTCCCCAGTGTGGAGGTTTTTATCTATGTTTTAGCTTGTTGTTTGTCCTTAGAGTTTTCTTACTTTTTCCCTGGGTGACCATGTGTCAGCATGGTGTGATACAATATAGTGTCACATGCCCATTTGAGGAATGTCGTATGATACTTTAAAGTATTACACACCCTCAGAAAAAATGTCGTATGATACACTTCTGGTATCATACGCCCTTTGGAGAAGTATCGCCCAACCCTTGATTGTGTCGCCCACCTTTTTGAGAAAGGTTGTACGACATTGGTAAAGTATTGCATAGTGCTGATATAGTGTTGCACAATTTTTATGAAAATTGCACATGTGGGTAGCAAGCACTTTTTAGTCGAATCTGAACTTTCCAGAGATGGTTCGAGGTACCCTCTTTGGTGTTCTTCAATCCCTTGGTGGTGAATTTTATATTTTTGTTGTGTCATTTCGTAGTTCATTCTTTGGGGTTTAAAATATATTGTTTAAGTATAAGGTCCTTATAATTAAGATATATTTTAATATATGTGACGAATCTTTTGTGATAGGTTTCAAACCTCTCGGAGATAAGATAAAGATTCTAGGAAATTTCAGGGCTTTAGAAATTTAGACTTAGCCAATTTTTAGGGCTTCAAGATTTTAGGCTTAGCCAAATTTTAGGTTTTTGGATTCTACCCCAATTTGGTGTTTTGTTGATGAGTCCATGTCATTTTGTAAGCCCTCATCATGTGCATTGTCGTTGTTGGCTTTGTCTGTGTGTGTCAGTTTGGTAGTTTTCATTTGGAGATTTGTTGGTTGCCAGGATTGTGGTGAAGTCTTCCATTGCAATCATTGTGATCCCTATACGACATTGTCACATGCATTCATACTTGTAAAAAGAAAATTCTTGTCTTGTATTTCATCCTTGCTTCCAAGGATCTCCAGGCAGGGCATTACATAATGGACTTAGGTAGTGTCCTAGAGGTATCCAACAAGAGACATACAATGATAGAACAATGAGGTTCTTTAAAAGGAAGAAGATCATGTTGAATAAAGGATCCACATTTATTAGCAATAGCTTAAACAAAATCCATATCCATATATTCAATAGGTAAAGTAGGCATCTCAATCCAAAATGGAACTAGCAAACACAAAAAGTTATTCAGTTTAAAATTAGGAGCCCATTTAACCATAGATATTCCAAACCCAAAGAAAAACCAAAATCTATTACAAAAAACCATGTTATGGTCCACAGAGGAATGGAAAATAGAAATATAGAAATTTGAATCATGATCCATATAAAAAACATCAAATAAACTAGTCCAATTTACAAAATCCTAAGAGAAGAAATTAGTAATATGAATAAATGTCCAAATCTAACCAATAAGGGCATAATCCTACATATGTGAAACCTGCAGGAGAAGAAGACCATCATCCAAAAACAACATAGGCTTTAGAGTTCTTACTGAGGGATATTCAAAAGAAGAACTAGAAGGCTACACTAATGGTATTGTGAAGGGGGCCTACCATTAGATCTGGTTTGGGAGAAGTGAGTATTGACGTGCTTGATCCAAGGGCCAAAATATCAAAATATAATTCAAAGGTTAGGTTTACAGCGAGAATAGGTACCATGTTAACAATGACATTATCTCCCATTCTCTAGTGTCCCTTCTTGACCTCAGAGAAGAAAGGGTCAACAATTTTCTACTCCCAAGGAAGACTTTTAAAGAAGAATACTTGGATGATGGCATTGATAATATTTCTCATATAGAATTAGGGTTGGGGATCCCTTGTGTAGGTGAAATCCATAAGCTTTTGGAACCTAACAAGGATGTAGCCTTGTAACCATTTCTATTGGGCTTGACTACTAGGTAGCTGAAGCACCAAAAGAAATGGGCACAAATTGGCTTGGATTTGCTCTAAAAATCGTATAACCTAGATGAAGTGGCACAAGACAACCTATGGCTAGAAGAATTCAAAACCTTAGTCTAGTCTCATGCTTTATAAAATGACTAGTACAATGGTACCAGTGTTTTCCCCTAAAGTCTAGTTTGACTTTCTATTTCTTTAATCAAATTACAATCACTCTATGTGCATCTACCTCAGATTGTAATTTTCAAGGAATATCAATAATTTTTTTGGAGTTCCATATAAAATTGTATATCCTTGTCATCCTTACTTATGTAATATTTTGGCATTTTTGAAATTTTCTATTAAATTTTTAAGAAAAAAAAAAACATTTAACATTGAATTAAAATTAACATATTGAGGTTTCACATTTAACAATCAATTTAATTAATAAATCACTTGACATTTACCTCAGTGTTTGGTTTCGGCTCTAGTAGTACAAAATAATAGAATATGTTGAACACAATCAATAATTACTTTTAGAATTAGATTTAACCCTGCATTGGATGAGCTTATTTTACAACCAAATTTAAAGTATCATTGAAAAAATATTTCATTTTAAAAATTAGAAATATTTTAATATATTTAAGAACTTTGTTAGTAATATTAAAAAGGTGTTCAAGTGTGAAATCCCCTAGAAAAAAGACACGTGGCAAACATGATCAAGTGTGAAATCACTATGCTCATAGTAGCATCATTTCATCGAGTTAGATCAATGACTAGAGATGATTTTTGGGTAAATGTGGGCAACGTTCAACCATTTTTATAAATGCAACCAAAAAAAAGATACATGTCATATCTAGTCTCTAATAACTAATAAATATGCTATATAAGAACACTCAACTATTGAATATTGTAATGACTTTTTAATTTTAATTAAAACTTTAAGTGTGCTATATATGAATTGGAATAATTTAACTATACTATATTAGGTCCTTGATTATTTTCTAATCACTATCAAAAGCATAAAATAAGATCAATATTTCATTAATGTAACTGGTTTAGTTTAAAATTCAATGCATAAGTACATAGATTCCTATTTCTATTTAATTTTTATGAATATCTTCTTATTATTCAATCACAAAATGATTTTAGAAAATATAACACAAATAATTGAAATTGTTTCTTAAATTAAAACATAAACATGTTTATTCATTTTATTTTTAATTAGTATTTTGTATCTTTAACAAGTCTTAATGGAAGCTTTTAATTATTATAATTTAATAATAATTAATATTAATATAATAATTTATTATGATGGTGCAAGTGTTAATATAATAAAGGGGATGCCACCACTACTGGGTATGTGCAGGATAATGGTCAACCAAACTATGCTCTTGAGTGGTAATAAAAAAATCATCAAATCAGGGTTATGTCAACTTGACATGTAATTTTCTACTTGTTATAAACTTTATATCAAAAAGTTGAGAGAAAATAATCTCTAGGAAACTAAATTTAGTTTCTAAACTACTAGACCTTATCTAAAACAAAATAAAATAAAATTGATTGGTCAATTGTTTAAATTTTAATGCAATAGCACAACATTTTTAGGAAAAAAATAAGAAGTAGATGTATGCCTAACCACCTTAATCAAAATGAAATCCTAATATTTTTAAATAATACTCTAGATAGAAGAAATACACTCATGCCTAGATGTGACATATATTTTTGGGTATTTTTCTTCTAAATCAATAAATAATTATTAATTTTCTACTTTAGTATTTTTGAAATAAAAAAAATCTCGTGTTTGACCACCTTAACTAATTCAAAACTATATAAAATTTAACTTTTCCTTTTTTTATTCCCTTATAGTAGAAGAAGCATATAATGTAATGCATCTTTTAGATTTCAAAAATGTTGTAGCACTTCAAAGTTATAGTTATTTTTCAAGCAATGTGTCAATCAACACTTTATATGTAACTCCATTCGAAAATAAATAATAATTAATTACTGAACTCATAATTTGACAAACCTTACATTTATGAAAGTTAAGAACATTCTTAAGAAACCCTTTTTATTTCATCAAATTTTGGTGAGAAAAAGGTCATTGGCTACATGTTTGAAGTAAAAGACATACAAGAACATGTCAAAGACACATTTTTGGGATGTTTTGAAAGTTGACCATATAGGGTTGGTATCAAAAGATATAGTATGACTTATAAAGGTGTTAATTTTTTCAATTTAGTATCAGGATAGGTCAGAAATAAGTTGGAATAGATTTTGAAATGTTTTGAGGCATTTTAGAACTAAATATTTTTTAGATCACCACTTTTTGGTACACAACAATCCTACACATACCTTACCATTAGATGAGCAAGGATTAATGACTCAAAATGTATTTTAGGCTGATTTGTACAGTACTCAACTCATTTTCCCAAATCACTCAAAAGAAAAGACACATGGCATACATGTAATACTAGTGACTACTCACTAATCATTTTGACATAGGTGGTGGGTATCACAGTGACACTAAAGATAGGACATTAGGGTGAACACTATTCAATTAACTTAGATAAACAACTCCAAATGAATTTTGGGCAAATTTTGGCAACATTTGTGTGAGGCCTTGCCCCGACATTTCACAGCCTTAGTTGTTACAGTACTGTTATTTTGATACTCATGACTCGAGATGTCAAGACATTATCTGATGCCTAGAACATATTATATTATTTCATGCTGTGTGATGTTACTTCTAGATATTTGATGTTCGTCATTTAAGGTTTTATGTATATGTATGTTGATGAATTAAGTTGAATGTAGGATTAACACTTGGATTAAGAGATTTTAATGGTTAAGAATTGCGAGAAAACCTGACTAATTTAGAGATGTATGTTTTAATTTATGTGATCTCCTAATACATATATACATATGTGCATGTGATTTTATGGGACTACTAATGTGTGCAATGAGTGTGCAGATATTTTAGCCGAGATAATCAAAAGAGGAACAGAACTAATCCCTATGTGCTCATTGTGGAAACCTTGTTGTTCGTAATTCAAGTATTTTATTGTGAGATGTGTGAATGTGTCTTTCTATGTTCAGTAAATGTTAATGTTCGTAACTATGTTCTTTAAGTGGCGATTGACACTCACAAATTGTTTATGTTCTTCAGTGTGCTTATTAGGGTTAGTTGTGTAACCTTTGGACCTAAGTCAGATTAAGTTAGTGTCTTTTTGCTAATTTGGTTCTTAATCAATTTTAGTCACCCTTAATCCAAATTAGTGCTTAATCTGCATTTTTAGAGTGGTTAGATGGTCTTAATTATTTTCCTAGCTTTTGTTTGGTTCCAAACCTTTTCTTAAAGTTTTATATAATGAAATATTTATGCCCAAAGCGTTATGGGTATGGGTTGGGGGTCTTTTCCAACCCCTAAGCCCATTTTATTGACTTTTGAGATCACTCAAAAAGTCTCTTTTTTCCTTTGTGCGAAAATTGACTATGGCTACCATGAGTTACATCACCTCAACTCCACTTTGTGGTTAACCATAGTATGGGTTGAGTTAGGAACTTCTAGATTTGTAGGTGGGTGGGAGAACTTATTATTTTTTTTCATGGTTGAGTTTGAGGCTTATTTAGAGGCCCTTCTTGGAGAAGTTTAGGTTGTTACCCAATCTCTACTTTTAGAGAGGAGACTTAGAAGATTGAAGGAAGGAAAGAAAAAGCTTTACTCAAAATTGTTCATTTGCCATTACCTCTTTGTAAAGGTAGGAGTTCTTCATCTCCCTTGTTCAGATTCTCATGCTTGTTTTATGCTTATGCTACTTTATTGTTGTTTGAATGCTTGTATGTATGTTGGCTTTGTTGGGAAGGTTTGAAAACCATGTTCTTGAATGATTTTCTTCCATGTTTATATTTGAATTTTGATGTTTTTTTGTATGGATGTTTTGGTATTACTCACCCTTGGATAGGGCAGAAGTGACGAATTTTGGGAAAGGTCTTTTTTAGTTGGACTCCAACTAGTGTAGAGTCTCTTCTCAAGCTGAGAAGAGGGAGAGAGGATAGGGTGTTATGGGCCCGTACCTATCAACACAAACCTTGAATGAGTATGGCATGTTAAAATGGAAGAATGAAAGTTCTTGGTTTATAGCCCCAATTGAGCATCTATTTTGGTGTTGTGCCTGACTTCTCCTATTGGAAGAATCCACCTTTCCTTAGTTTTGATTCATTGTGAATCCTATTGGGAAAAATTTGTATGAATATGCATGTTTGATTTGTTTCTTGGTCATGCTTGTTGTCACCTAATCAGATTCTGTTCCCTCCATGGTCCTTTTAAATGTGTTGCAGAAATTGTTATGGAACCCTCGATGAGGGTCATGAAGGAAACTCAATTAAATTGTTGTAATTCAGGATTTACATCCTATGTAATTTGTATTTCAAACTTTTTTGTAATGGCAATGATGTCGGGTTTTCTTCCTTGTTCTTTCCCAGCCAAGCCTTTGAATCATGTTTGCCAAATAAAAATGGTGATTGAGTAATATTGCTTATCATGTGATTTAATCGTAATTTTTAGTTAGATGGATGCACATCAAAAAAAAAGATGATATAATGATGGTTTAATTAAACAAAATTTTCAAGTTTCCTTATATGTTCAAAAATGAAAATTATGTTAAGGAAAGAAAAATGGATATGGTTGATATATTTCAATTCAAGTTTGTTTAGGAGATCAAATAAATCTAGCGTTAATGTGACACAAACTATTGTATCAATTTTTTAAATCTATTCAAAAATATATACCTTAAAAAAAAATGCATGGCTTTGTAAATCTATACTTAGAAAAATTTTGACAAAAAAAAAGTTTGTTACCAAGAGCAAAAGCCCTCTAGTTTTTGTATGGGCTTGGGATTTAAATGCCTGTTGGTAATAGAGAATATTCCTAAGAATATCCTTATATTTAAAATTAGATATTTAAAAGGAAACATATATGTATTTTATAAATTGGAGATATATAAGATAAATTTTATATCTGACTTAAATATCTACCTTACCTAATTAACTTTTTGGCTTTCAATCCTTGTTTGGAGGTCAGCCTTAGGTTGCATTTAAAAAAAATTAAAAATTTTCAAACAAGTCAAGGTTGACTTGATGGGAGGGTGATGTCACCTATTACCACATCCCATCCCCATTACCATCACCCTAGGTTAGTGCGCTCATCTCCTGCTATGAGGAAAGGACTTTAACAATTTACATGATTTTTTTCTAACTGTGCTTGGACCTACGTGACTTGCCCCCACACAAGGTTAGAGGGGACTGCCCTGCCATGCGCAGGCCTAGCTCTAGTTGTAGGGTAGGTGTAGGGGAAGGTTAGTATTAGGCGTGTGTTAGTAAGTAGGTTAGTTTAGTATATTTTATGTTATGTTAGTTTTTATTTTATTTTATTCTTTTGTTAATAGTTTTTTTTTAGTTGTTATTTTTTTAATATTTAAATTTAGTAAGATTTAGATAGTTAATTTATGTTTTATATATTAGAATGTATTTTTAAGTAGTTGTTATTTCAGTTTTTTCGTTAATAGTAAGTGTAGTTAGATATTAATTTAATTAATTTAGATTTTGTATTAATTTAAGTAAGTAATTAAATTAGTACATTATGAAGTTGTATAGTTAGTGTTAGTAAGTTAGTTTAAAATTTATTAAGTTTAATAGATGTTACGTGATGTTAGTTTAGTCTAGTTTAGTAATAGTTTTTAAAATAGTTTTTAGTTAGTTGTTATTTATGTTGTTTAAATTGTTATTTGTTTAAAGTTATTTGTTTTTAAATGCTAATTTATATTTATTAATAGTAGTTTTTAATTTAAGTTTTAGTATGTTTTATTTCTTTTTAAATTTTCATAGAGTTACATTAAAGTTAGTTTATCATGTAATTAAGTCTAGATTTATGGCTAGATTTTAGTGTAGTTAGTTGTTTTGTAATAGTATTAGTTTTATTATGTTAGGATAGTCAAAATGTTTAAAGTTAATAAATTTTAGATATATATATATGTATATATATATATATACATATGTATACATATATATATATATATATATATGTATACATATATATATATATATATATATATTCAGTTTTAATTTTAGTTAATTGTGTTTTTTCTTAAAGTGACTTTTCATTATCAGTCAGATTGAAAATCGATAAATGTCGAAGAGTTTTATAGTTGATCTTGATTAGATATTTTCAATTAATTTTTAACCCGAATTCATTTACATTTTTGTTTAAATAATTTTATATATTGTTAAGAAATTAATGTAATAATGTATTTAATGATCGATATCTTCTAATAACGAAAGTTTCAAAATCTTAACAATGTATTCCTCCACAAGTTTATAAACTTAAGACATAACGTAAAGAACCTATACTTAAACTGTGATCATAACCTTATCATACTTAGAGCATTTTTAATTATAATTTAAAAAAAAAAAAGTGTGTGTGTGTATTTGCCTCGTAGATTGGGCATGACATTTTCGTATCAGAGCCCGTGTTTCAACACTAGGAACCTAAAACCATTACGCTTCTGAAAACTTAAAACTAAACATTAAAATGTGTAGGATGCCTCCTGTTACTCGAAGCAACTGACGAGGAAGAGGTCGTAGAGAAAGAGGTGGTAGAGCGGGACAGAAGGATGGACCACTTCCACCACCACTACCTACACCTCCACTACCACCTAACCTGAACTAGGACATTTTGGATGCACTTCAAACATTAATCGATTTAGTTCAGCAGAGGGTAGCACCTATAGTTTAGCGAGGTCAGCAAATTCAAATAGTGGAAGTAGAGGGACCTAGAGGAGGTGGGCCCAAAGGCAGAGAGAGGACTAGGAGTCCCCATCGAAACAGTTAGAGGGGTAGGATGAGCATGAAGGTGAGTCAATATACACCAGAGAGGACCCCCACTTAACAGACCTCCTAGACATATAGGAGATGATATCAGGGAATTGATTCGACTTGAGCCACCATTATTTACAAGTTCCACTAAGGGAACAATAGTAGAGGCATTGTTGTAGAGCATATAGTGGTGCTTTAGGTTATGCCCTTATGGGAGTAATCGAAAGGCACACCTAGCAGTTCATTAGTTGAGAGGGGATACCTCCAATTGGTGGCATCGGGAGGAGATTATAGGAGGAGTGAGGATGGATACCCTCACATGGGAACCATTCCTAGAAATATTTTGAGAGAGGTACTTGTCAGAGCATTTCCAACAAAAACACATAGAGGAGTTTCATTCTCTTTGTCAGAGAGATCTTACAATGGCTTAGTATGAGAGCAAGTTTCTCGAGCTCCTTCCTTATGTGGAATACATGAAGGATGAGAAACTACAGGTGCATCATTTTATCATGGGTCTAAATTTTTCTCTTCAGGGCCCAGTATGGATGGCCTTCCCTACCACCTTTAGATAGGTAGTGGAGATAGCACTAGTTGCAGAGGATACTTGAGGTAGACAAGAATCACAAGATCTGTCTCTGAATCGAAACTCTACCCAAAAAAAACCCACTTGGAAAGGGAATCAAAACTATACACCAAGGCCCTCTAAGTGCCAATAGTCACATCAGTAGTAGCCGAAACTCTCACAAGGTTACCAAAGCTCTAAGCCCAAGCAGTGGCAGTTACAGTAGGATCAACAAATACATACCCCACAGTCACAGTCAGTGCAGACTCAAAAGTCTTCTAGGGGTGGATACAGTTGGTCTAGCAAGTCAGGAGGCCCACAATAGTCTGAATCATAGGATGCATGATCTTACACCCAAGGACCATGCTACACTTGTGGTGGCATGGGTCACATAGCTAGAGAGTGTCCATAGGGATAGTCATCCAATGCTTAGAGAGGGGCTTTTTCAAAGCCGATAGTTGGAGACATGGGTAGGTCCCATAGAGATTTTATAGTGGTTGAAAACTACTAGACTAAGCATCAAGCTAAAAGTGGAGTTGGTCGACCAATTAGTGCTAGAGACTATCCATATTATTGCCTGACAGACCCTAGCATTTTGAGGTCGAGAGCAGGACTAGGTTAGGGTTCAGAGGATTGCTATGATGAGGTTACGACTTCATGGGAGGATGTGCCACGGATGCGATCTCAGTACCCTAATCTTTTGATGAACTCCAGGAGGAAGTCCATGCCTAGTGGGGGAGGATGTCAGGCCTCACCCTGACCCTTCATAGCCTTAAGTGTTACAATACTATTATTTTGATACTCACAACTCAAGATGTCGAGATATTATCTGATGCTTAGAACATACTATATTATTTCATGCTATGTGATGTTACTTCTAGATATTTGATGTTTGTCATTTAAGGTTTTATGTATATGTATGTTGATGAATAAAGTAGAACGTAGGATTAACACTTGGATTAAGATATTTTAATGGTTAAGATTTGAGAGAAAACCTGACCGATTTATAGATGTATATTTTAATTTATGTGATTTCCTGATACATATATAGATATATGCATGTGATTTTATGGGACTACTGATGTGTGTAATGAATGTGCAGATATTTTAGTAGAGATTACTGGTGAAGGAACATAACTAATCCCTATGTGCTCATTGTGGAAACCTTGTTGTTCATAATTCAAGTATTTTATTGTGAGATGTGTGAATGTGTCTTTCTATGTTCAGTAAATGTTAATGTTCATAACTATATTTTTTTAGTGTCGCTCGACACTCATGAATTATTTATGTTCTTCAGTGTGCTTATTAGGGTTAGCTATGTAACCTTTGGACCTAAGTTAGATTAAGTTAGTGTCCTTTTGCTAATTTGGTTCTTAATTGAGTTTAGTCACTCTTAATCTAAATTATTTCTTAATTTTTATTTTTAGAGTGGTTAGATGGTCTTAATTATTTTCCTATCTTTTTTTTGGTTCCAAACCTTTTCCTAAGGCTTTCTATCATGAAATATTTATGCCCAAAGGGTATGGGTATGGGTTGGGGGTCTTTTCCAACCACTAATCCCCTTTTATTGACTTTTGAGATCACTCAAAAAGTCTCTTTTTGCCTTTGTGCGAAAATTGACTATGGCTACCATGAGTTACATCACCTCAACCCCACTTTGCAGTTAACCATAGTATGGGTTGAGTTAGGAACTTCTAGATTTGTAGGTGGGTGGGAGAAGTTATTGTTTTTTTGGTGGTTGAGTTTGAGGCTTATTTAGTGGCCCTTCTTGAAGAAGTTTAGGTTGTTACCCAATCTCTACTTTTAGAGAGGAGACTTAGAAGATTGATGGAAGGAAGGGAAAAGATCTACTTAAAATTGTTCATTTTCCATTACCTCTTTGTGAAGGTAGGTGTTCTTCATATCCCTTGTTTAGATTCTCATGCTTGTTTTATGCTTATGCTACTTTGTTGTTGTTTGAATGCTTGTATATATGTTGGGTTTGTTGGGAAGGTTTGAAAACCATGTTCTTGAATGTTTTTCTTCCATGTTTATGTTTGAATTTTGAGGTTTTCTTGTATGAGTGTTTTGGTATTACTCACCCTTGGATAGGGCAGAAGTGACCAATTTTGGGAAAGGTTTTTTTAGTTGGACTCCAACTAGTGTAGAGTCTCTTCTCAGGATGAGAAGAGGGAGAGAGGGTCGGGTGTTATGGGCCCCTACCTATTAGCACAAACCTCGTATGAGTATGGCATGTTAAAATGGAAGAATGTAAGTTCTTGGTTTATAGCCCCAATTGGGCATCTATTTTGGTGTTGTGCCTAACTTCTCCTATTGGAAGAATCCACCTTTCCCTAGTTTTGATTCATTGTGAATCCTATTGTGAAAACCTTCTATGAATATGCATGTTTAATTTTTTTCTTGGTCATGCTTGTTGTCACCTGATCAAATTCTATTCCCTCCACGGTCCTTTGAAATGTGTTGTAGAAATTGTTATGGAACCCTTGATGAGGGTCATGAAGGAAATTCAATTAAATGGTTGTAATTCGGGATTGACATCCTATGTAATTTGTATCTCAAACTTTGGTGTAATGGCAATGACACCGAGTTTTCTTCCTGTGAGGCCTCGCCCCGACCCATCGTAGCATAGTGATACATTACTACTATTTTTGTTATCCACAACTCGAGATGTTGAGACATTATCTGATGCTTAGAACATATTTTATTATTTCATGTTGTGTGATGTTATTTCCAGATATATTTGATGATTGTCATTTAATGATCTTGTATATGTATGTTGACAAAATCAGTAAAATTGAGATTTGATTCAAGATATTTCAATGGTTAAGAATTATGTAGGATGAAAAAACTCTTATTTGATGCATGTTTTAATTTATGAAAATTTTTGATACATATACGTTTATATACATGTGATTTTTAGGACTACTGATGTGTGCAATGAGTGTGCAGATATTTAGCTGAGAAACCCTACGGAGGAACAAAACTGATCTCTATGTGCTAAAATTTGGAAACCCTATTGTCCATAATTATGCTTTTTTAGTGTCGCTTGACACTCGTAAAATGTTTACGTGCTTAATTTGCTAGTTAGAGTTGTTAGATGGACCTATTTTATTCCTAGATTTTATTTTGACTCTTAACCTCTTTCCTAAGGCCTTTAACATGTTTTTACTCTAACATAAGGGTATGGGTATGGGTTAGGGGTCTTTTCCAACCCCTAACCCCCTAGCTTTGACTTTTGAGGGCACTCAAAAAGTCCCTTTTTGCCTTTGTGCGAAAATTGCAAGTGGTTGTCATGAGTTGTCTTACCCAACCTCCCTTTTAGGGTTTAACCATGGTGTAGGTTGTGTTAGGAGTTTCTAGAGTGGCTAAGTGGGTGGAGATAGTTATTGCTCTTTTTGGGTGGTTGAGTTGGAGGCTTATTAGAGGCCTTCCTTTGTTTAGTGGTTTGGTTACCCAATCTCTACTTTTAGAGAGGATTTATTGAAGCTTGGAGGAAGGAGGGATACTCTACTCAAATTGGTTCATTTCCATTACCTCTTTGTGAAGGTAGGAAACTCCCATTTTCCCTTATTCAGTGTTTATGATTGGTTTCATGTTCTTGTTACCTTGTTATTGTTTTACTGTTGTATGGTTGTGGGTATGTTGGGAAGTTTTGTAAACCTTGTTATTTTGGTTGTTTTCCTTTCTTGTTTATGTTTGAAATTTTGAGTTTCCTTGCATGGGTGTTTTGGTATTACTCACCCTAGGAGAGGGCAGAAGTGACCAATTTTGGGAGAGGTCTATTTAGTTGGACTCCAACCTGTGTAGAGTCTCTTCTTAGGATGAGAAGAGGGATAAAGGGTAGGGTGTTATGGGCCCCTACCCATCAGCACAAGCCTGGTATGAGTATGGCAAGTTTAAATGGAAGAACAAAAGTTCTTGGTTATTGGCCCCGATTGGGCATCTGAATTGGTGTTGTGCTTGACTTCTCCAGTTGGAAGAATCCACCTCTCCCTAGTCTTGATTCACTGTGAATCTTATTGTGTAAACCATGTATGATTATGCATGCTTGATGTTCTTTTGGGTTCTACTTGGTTGTCACCTGATCAGTTATTGGTTTCTTCCATGGTTCTTGATATGAGATTTAGAAGACATTACAAACTCCTTGATTTGGATCATGAAGAAAATTTGATGAAATTATTGAAAATTGGGATTGAGATCCTATTGTAAATTGTATTTTTTTTTTAACCTTGTTATATATGGCAACGAAGCCAGGTTTTCTTCCTGATTCTTTCTCGGCTGAGCCTTGAATCAGGTTGATAATAAAATAAGTGATTGAGTAAATTTACTTCTCTTAAAATTTTCGTATCCTATGTTGTCATATGAATGTGTATCAAAGATAAGATGCAACAATGATGTTCAATTATACATGATCCAATTTGTGATGTGTGGTGATGCCTCTATTCATATGGATTGTAGAGAGAGATGTTGCTAATCCATGTAAATGTATGGTGTCTTTATCAAGTTTGAAATGATTTAGTTCATGGTTGATTGTGTTGAAAATAAATTTGCAAGAACATGTAGGAAGATTTATGTCAAGAGATCCAAGCTAAAATTGAAACATGATAGAGAAATAACTTTGTGTATTTTGATACTCTTCTCAAAAGGAATGGAGCATTACCATTTTGATCTCTTATTTTCTCAATTGCCTTAAGACTAGTTTAGTCATTATGTTGTTCCAATGTTGATCCATCAGTTTTATTAGATAGTTAAATGAATACGTAGATGGTTATTTCATGTAATGTGATTTCATTGAAATGCATGGTCATTTGAGGTTCATGGAAATAATAAATCAAAAATTCATAAGAGAAAGCATACACCTATTGTTATAAAATAGTTGCAAAGAAATATACATTGAGTTTCAAGAGAGTGAGAGAAGACAAATTATCAAATACCCACCTACAGGATGATGGAAATTGCATGGAGAAATAATTTATTCCTTTAGTGGAACAAAGAATATTTTTTTTGGTTTCTTTAAGAAAATAAAAATATAAAAATATATTTCCAATTTGCATAATATCTAAATTAGTTATGAGCAATTTACTAGGATATCCTAGAGGGCTATCTTCTTAACTTATACTCTTACCTATAAAACTTTTCGCCATCAATATTTACCATCCTTCTTGGGCGTCATATCTCTTGCTAGGATTTCTTAGGGGTTTTTGTTTAATTTGACTCTTGAACAAGTCGTGGGGAATGATGTCAGTAGTCCCCATTATCTTTTGTGTTCTCCCATTTTCTTTGTTTGAGCGCTCACCTTACATTTTCATGGAGGAAAATGTTTTGGGAGGGGGACAAATCTTGTTGAGAAGACTTTGATCTGACGCCATGATCCTTTAAAGTCTTCCATGTGTACCTTGCACTGCGCTGTCACCTCTCTGACCTTGGGGAAGCGCCACTTTAACTTGCTCATAAATATTTATGAGTGCAAATTTGTTTGGCAAGTCTTTTTGTCTTGATGGGAGGGTGACATCACCCTGTCACCCTGTCCCATCCCCATTGCCCTCACCAAGTTGGGCGCTCAGCTTGGAGGGAAAGACATTTTCATTGGTTGCTTTCTCCCTTAGTTTGGTAAGCAATTTACTACTTTCTCCCCACTTTTTGTTATCCTTGGATCGCGTGTGTTTTCTTTTTACCCAAGTCTGGTCTGCACTTGGTTTGAAGCGTGGGACAAGGGTATGATCAGGTCTACGTGGGTAGGCCCTTGGGTAGCACGCAGACCTTTGGCAAGTGGGGTCTTGTCATGCCACTTGGCATAGGGGGTGTAGGGGGGTGTAGGGTAGGTTAAGATAGAGTAGGGGTTAGTGATAGTATAGGTTAGATTTATTAGTGGTTTAATAGAGTTATTTTCTTTAATTTTATGTTAGTTAGAATTAGTTTTAGGTTTAGATTTGCTAGTGTTTGAATTAATCTTTTAGTTGGTTAATTACGTTTATTAAAATTTCAAAAAATATATATGTATATTCTGTAGTTTAAGATAGTTAGATTTGTTTTATTTATTTATTATTGTATTAGTTTGTGTTTAGTAGTTAATTAGGTTATTTTTAAGTTAGTTTAGTAACAATTAATAGTAAATGAAATATAGTTTAAGATTTTAAATTATTTAGGATTTCTTTTATATATATATGTATAACTTGAGATATAGATTAGTTGGGTTGCTTTTAAAAAAAAAAGGTATTAAATTTAGAAAGTTCCTTTTTATAATTCTAAAATCAATAATAGAGATAATGTTAATTAAGTAGTGGTTATAATAAGAAATGAATTAGTCTTAAATTAAAATTTAGGTGTAAGCTAGGTTCGTTTTTATTTATTTATTTATTCAATTGTTAGATATTATGGATATAATCGTTAATTTAGACTTGATTCCTTGTAATTAAAAACTAAATGTAATCAGTTTTGGTATTAACATAAGTATGAAGTTGAGTACAATTTGGCTTTTGTCTTAAGGATATTGTCTATTTAAAATAAGTGTTAATGTCGATATTATTTGTTTAGTTGTTTCCTTAGACTAAATTTTGTAGTCATCTACATCATTATTTAAATATCTTTTACTAATGTTGTATAAGATACGTAAGAACATAAGTTTATCAATATCAATCTTATAACAATAGTTTTCAAAATCTTAACGATGTAATCGTCCTCATGTGTATAATCTTAAAACGTAATGTACAGATACTGTACTAAGACTTTTATCAAATCATTTCCAACTTGGGACATGGGTAATTATTGTTTCAAAAAATAAAATTTGTGTGTGTTTTTGCCTACATGTTTTTGGGCATGACGCTTCCTGGTTCTTTCCCGGCTGAGCCTTTGAATCATTTTCACCAAATAAAAATGGTGATTGAGTAATATTGCTTGTCATGTGATTTAATCCTAATTTTCAGCTAGATGGATGCACATCTAAAAAAAATAGATGACATGATGATGGTTTAATAAAGCAAAATTTTCAAGTTTCCTTATATGTTCAAAAATGAAAATTATGTTAAGGAAAGAAAAATGGATATAGTTGATATATTTCAATTCAAATCTATTTACGAGATCAAATAAATCTGGTGTTAATGTGACACAAACTATTGTATCAATGTTTTAAATCTATTCAAAAATATATACCTTAAAAAAAAATACATGACTTTGAAAATCTATACTTAGAAAAATTTTGATAAAAAAATAGTTTGTTGCCAAGAGCAAAAGCCGTCTAGTTTTTGTATGGGCTTGGGATTTAAATGCCTCTTGGTAACAAAGAATATTCCTAAGAATATCCTTATATTTAAAATTAGATATTTAAAAGAAAACATATATACGTATTTTATAAATTGGAGACTTATAAGATAAATTTTATATCTAATTCAAATATCTACCTTGCCTAATTAACTTTCTGGATTTCAATCCCTACTTGGACGTCAGCCTTGGGTTGCATTTTTATAAAAAAATATTTTTAAAACAAGTCAAGGTTGCCTTGATGGGAGGGTGACGTCACCTATCACCACATCCCATCCCCATCACCATCACCCTGGGTTAGCGCACTCATCTCTTGGTATGAGGAAAGGACTTTAACAATTTACATGCTTTTTTTTTTTTTAAACTATGCTTAGACCTGCGTGACCTACCCCCACGCAAGGTCAGAGGGGACCGCCCTGCCATGCGCAGGCCTAGGCTGAGGTGTAGGGTAGGTGTAGGGGAAGGTTAGTATTAGGTGTTAGTTAGTAAGTAGGTTAGTCTAGTATATTTTATGTTATGTTAGTGAGGTTTTATTATTTTATTTTATTTTGTTAATAGTTTTTTTTATATTTTATTTTTTTAATATTTAAATTTAGTAAGATATAGATAGTTAATTTATGTTTTATATATTAGAATGTATTTTTAAGTAGTTGTTATTTTAGTTTTTTTGTAAAAAGTAAGTGTAGTTAGATATTAATTTAATTAATTTAGGTTTTGTATTAATTTAAATAAGTAATTAAATTAGTATGTTATGAAGTTGTATAGTTAGTGTTAGTAAGTTAGTTTAAAATTTATTAAGTTTAATAGATGTTACTTGATGTTAGTTTAGTCTAGTTTAGTAATAGTTTTTAAAATAATTTTTAGTTAGTTATTATTTATGTTGTTTAAATTGTTATTTGTTTAAAGTTATTTGTTTTTAAATGCTAATCTATAATTATTAGTAGTATTTTTTAATTTAAGTTTTAGTATGTTTTATTTCTTTTTAAATTTTCATAGAGTTACATTAAAGTTAGTTTATCATGTAATTAAGTCTAGATTTATGGCTAGATTTTAGTGTAGTTAGTTGTTTTGTAATAGTATTAGTTTTATTATGTTAGGATAGTCGAAATTTTTAAAGTTAATAAATTTTACATATATATATTCAATTTTAATTTTAGTGAATTGTGTTTTTTCTTAAAGTCACTTTTAATTATTGGTTAGATTGAAAATCGATAAATGTCGAAGAGTTTTATAGTTGATCTTGATTAGATATTTTCAATTAATTTTTAAGTCGAATTCCTTTACATTGTTATTTAAATAATTTTATATATTGTTAAGAAATTAATGTAATAATGTATTTAATGATCGATATCTTCTAATAATGAAAGTTTCAAAATCTTAACGATGTATTCCTCCACAAGTTTATAAACTAAAGACATAACATAGAGAACCTATACTTAAACTGTGATCATAACCTTATCATACTTAGAGCATTTTTAATTATAATTTAAAAAAAAATGTTTGTGTGTTTTTTTACCTCGTAGTTTGGGCATGACAATTTGGCTTGTATTCACATTCCCCAGAAAGAGGACATATGGCATACTTCATGTAAAATATATTGTTGCATCAACATCCTTTACAACATTACACACCATTTGATCAACAAAGACCAAATGGCCCTAGTCGTATTTTAGGATGGTTTTGGCTAGAGTAGTCTTGCTTTCTCAAATGTTGTAGAAAGAAGACATGTGTCATACATGAATTAGGTGAGAAAGAAGACGTGGCATTGATGTAGATCATGGTACAATAATGGGACATCTAAAGATCAATGACTACCATTGTTGGAGCATCAAAGATCAATAGGTCAAGATTTATTTCAGGCCAATTTTGGCTACCTTCAATTTTTTTCAAATTTCCCTAGAAAATAAGTCATCAAAAAGAAGTGAAGTCATCAACTCTTCAGAAATTAAGGATAATTACCAGAGTTAATCCTAATAAATACTAGAGGAAATAAAGAATCAAAGTAAAAATTAGTTGTCACAAATGGTCCAAGAGGTACAAAAGGCTAATAAAACAACCAAATACTTTGAGAACAACTTGATTGACTAAAATGAAAAAACTAAAAAATCATTCAAGATAACTAAAGAAAAAATGTTGGGGCGAATTATGGAAAATACTGATAGGTTGTGTGATTGGTTTGAATTGTATCAAATTTTTTGAGCTATTTGTGGTAGTATCAAAGAGAATATTGAGAAGAAAATTTACCTTTTTAAGCTTGAGGTGATTGCAAGATAGATTATACACATAATCAACATAGATAGTGATAGGTATTTGGCTAGCTAAGGAGTTTTTGACCACATTAGTGCATTGGTAAAGTCACTAGCTATCATTCAAAAATGCAAGAGTATAAGGGAAGGAGAGGAATATTTGAACTCAATTGGGAAAAAAATCACCAAGGTGGATGAAAGAGAAAAAATAATCATAAGTCTTGGTTTTCCTACTCCTTGCACTAGTAATTCATCACTAACATTCATTGGAAGGGAAGCTTACCAAAAAAAGTTGGAAGCCAAAATGATGTTTGAAGTAGTCAAGTTTCCTTAGGATCCAACTCTTGAAGGCATTTTGAATTGCATCAAACCATTGGTGAATCTAAACGCACTCTTGGATGTAGCATTTCTTTCAAGAAAATCTTCCAAATATGGAAGTTTGGCCAAGTTAAAGGTCATCTACTATAACATAACAAATGTTAAAATACCAAATGAAGTAGACTTCAACATCCTAAAAAAGCTGATAGAAACTTTAATCATATCATAAGCTATCCATTAGGAATCAAAGTATGTGACAGTTGGAAAGTAGTTTTTATCATCTTTGTAGTATTTACTTTATTTCTATTTGTAATTGTTTTTATATGATTTTAATGTTTGAACTTTTTTTTTTGCATAGGATAAATGAAGCAGAATCAAAATGCTATTTTTCTCACTAGTCCTATCAAATGCAAAGGCAAAAAATGTTTCTAATATTGAATTTGCTGCTAGTCTAAGACTCTTCCCATGTGGAAAAATGACCTAAAGATGTTGTTACTCCCTTATTTCTATATTTATATAGAAGGGAATTAAGGGTCATTTGTTAAATGTTATAGTTGTAAATTTAGTAGTTTTAACTCATGATTATGAAATTGGGTAGTCAAATTTAACTTTTACAAATTCAATTCATTAAATTCTATCAATTATCATGTGTTAAAAAAGTAATGAGAATGGATATGAATTTTATCATTTGAATTGCTATATAAATTCATAAAAATAATCAAGGATTGTACCATAACAACATATCATATGAGCATAATAATGCAAATAAAAAATAATAGTAATGGTAACATTTGAATGAATATTGATTTGTGAATCATGGAATCATCTAACATTAAATGTAGTTTTTTTGACAGTAGAAATTTATTATGCGTGATAGATGAGTCATAATTAGATTCATAAAATACTATCTAGAATCTACAATTTAAACTGTGGTAATTACTAATATGTAATAAATTCATAATTCATACACACCATACCATAACTATTAAACTTTCCACATCATCTCATCATTTGAATTTTCAAATTCCAAGCCATCAAGTTCAAACAATACATCATGCTCCATGTTTTCTCTAGTAGGCATACCTTCGTCATCCTAATAGTAATCCCCAACTTCAACATCAACACTACCAATACTAGTACAAATACATGAGTTACTAATCTCATTGTTTCAAATGTTTCCCAAACCTCTTCTTTGGAATTTCTTCATCCACAATTTCAATGCCATTTTGTAACCAAAAGTATTGATTTCATATCTGGATGTATACTACCTTTAAAAAAATTCTAAATTCTTGCCCAATTTATTTCTTACCTTTGACTTTAGGAAACCCAAAAAACTAAAAAATATCTCATCCTCCACAAACCCCAGTTTCATGGTCAAACATAATTGAACAATCTTGAAAATTTTTGATATTGGATCTCACAATACTTTTCTCTGAGCTAGATTTGTCCAAAGTTTGGTTACTAATTCTTCTTCTCCATGGTTCTACATAAGATCATATTGTTCCATCATTATAATGGAAAAATGATGGGACTTCTCTCTCAAACAAGATTCAACCATCGCTCCATTTACAAACACCTCATTGATATCTTTTCTTTTTCAAAATTGATCTATCAAAACCAATAACATATCTCTAAAATTTTAAAGACTTCTTAAACTCCAATAATGGGGAAACACAATACACATTGATTCAAGAAATTTGTGTTGAAGAAATGTTTTTTTCTAATTTTTGAGTAAAGATTATAAGAAATATACTTCACAAAATTCATTATAGACTCAACAATCTGTTCAAACCCTTCCTTTGTTTAGACACTTAATTTTGGGTGCATGGGTTTCTTTCTTTTTCTCGTGGATACATGCATTCCATAGTAGTGCATTGGTATCTGAATACCCCATATATTGGAATATAATTCCCTCTTTGCATGACTCTTTAAAAATTTATTAGGATTATCCAAATCTATGATTCTCGTCCATCATGAAATTTTTTCATCCATAGAAAATAAATTTAGATTTCTATAGAGATTATCGAAGGTCATGCATGTCATTTTTTGCAACATATTATATTCTTCAATAAACATGTAAATCTTTGTTGGATCTTCTTCATTATATGTGTCATTTCCTCTAGCATGGGGAGAGTGGTTACTAACATAAGATTGTCTCTAACTTTCAAGTAGATCACCATATTTCCATTGACCACCCTAGTTTTCATGAGTTGATTCCATTCTACCAAGCAATGATGGATATTTAGAAAAAACTTGATGAGTTGCTCCATCCAAAAAAATCCATCTAGTATAATTATCCTTAACCAACTTTATCCTATTATTTAAGCCTTCAGAAAACTATTTAAATTCCATGAATCATTTAGGACATTGAAAAAAGTTCCTATAGATCTCTTTGATTAAAAATTAAACTTTGTATATTTGTGGAGAGTTGTTGACAATTCCAAAAGCTACATTCATTTTGTGGGCCATGCAGTAAATGCCAACAATGTAAGGTGCAATAAATTATTTAACTTTGTGACTAGACCGTTTTTCTAGCCTTGCATTACTGAAGCTCCATCTACTCCAACATACAACTTTTTGGAAATCAACATTTCATCTATAACTCCGTATTCAATTAGGGAACTCTTTACTATTTTAAACATATTTTTCATCATTGAATTATCCTTAATTTTAACAACAATTAGTAGATTGGGTTGGCACAAAAAATTGTGTACAATATATACATGCATGCATACCTAGGAAATATTGTCTATTACTGTGACCTCATTTAAAGATAATGCAATAAAATTTGACTCTTTAATTTTTCCTTTGTTATTTTCCTTTTCAACCTCAACAAGACAACTTGTCCATTCCAATCCATTGTTTATTGACAAGTGGCTCCTTAGATAATAATGAACTTTTGTAAAGTGTAATAAACTACTCAATGATGGGTAGTCTATCATGGTATGCCCTTTGCTTAAAATATAGAAGAAAACACTTAATTGAAGAACTTTATCCAGCTCTTGAACTTCCATTTCTTTTCCAAGAAGAGATTCAATGGATCCCTCTACTTTAGTAGGCTTCGTTTGTATTTTCTCTTGAAATTCTAAGATTTCTACATTCTTAAAATGTTGACATTCCTTCTTGGTTTTCCAGCTTGTGACTAATTTTTCCACTCCATCTATGATTTGCTTCTCATAAACTTTATCCATATGCTTTTCTATGGTGTCAATAATGGTGTCAATTTTTGGTTGCAACCTCTTTTCCTTTTTATTTATGCTTGTGCATATTATACATTTGAATTCTAATGGAAACTCACATTCATTTGGATTTCATATAGGTTCAATGAATGGATACTTTGAGGCCCATCCTATTTGAAAATTCATGATCAATAGATCCCAATGCAAATATTTTTTGGATTTCATGCTAGTTTTTGCTTTGTATTTCCTTTTCCCCTTCCCTGGACATGAACCGTCACCATCTTTGGAATTATCATCCAAGTCTATTAAATTATTCTAGATACTCTAGGTATTGACTTGTAGATCTTGGATACTCTGGGTATTTACTTAAATATCTTCATCAAGTTCATCATTATCAGATATATTAGGTTCACCAACTTCTTCAATATGTGCCAATGGAATTGGCAGTGGCAGTGGTTTGGAATCTTTTAAATTCACTTGTCATAATGTCACTTCTTAATTTTGGCCACCAAAATATGATGTCAAGGTGTGAGTGTGCTTGGCCGGCCTTTCTCGACTTCCACCACATGTAGGACTCTTACCCTTGTTTAGGTTCAAAATCTCCCAAGAAGTATAGGCTGCCATAAAATTCAATTTGTTCAAAAATTGACAGTCAACTATAGTCTATTACATATATTTATCTAAATAGTATTCATTATTTGGACACCCTACACTATAAAATATAGATGTCCTAGGTCTCCCTAGTTACTACATGACTTGGTGGTACTGGTCACTGGTCCTAGTTGATAACTAACCACTAGCAGTCTAACTTGTATCTACTAAATATAAGATTGAACAAAAATTATAGAAAGGAGACAAATAGGGGTTTGAGTTGGGTAAAAACACAAACCTGTGTCACCTTTTATAAAGTAACATGATATCAGAATGTGACAGGTCAACATTAGTGACAAAAGAAATGGTATTTGTGTTTAAAATATGAAGATGATGTAAACTGATGAAATGTGTAGAATTGGATGAATTTTATGTCTATAATTTTTATAATTTTTTTAATAATAATTTATTCATTTTATTTTATTTTGAAGTCCCTTTTCTAACTGTAAAAAATATAGGATGTAGTTCCCGTAAAACAATTATATGCAAATCATCTTTTTTTGTTCTGATTTGAAAAAATCCTATAGATGACATGTATAGCTAGTGCACAAAAAAAGAAATAATTATTTTTGATGTATAATTTCTTTGTTATAAGTACTCAAGTTTGACCTTATCAGAATGCAATAGTTTGTTCCTCCTGTCAAAACTTTCCTATCAAATCTATACCTTCTTTTAAAAAAAATTACATATTCATGAAGAGGATTCTCTCCTCTAGAGATAAATATAATTTTTTAATTTTTTTGATATGATTTACTATTTTTTTTTCTTTTTGAGGGAGCATCTTCTGAAATGTTGAAATATCGACTTATAATAATTTGAGATTATAACATATTATAACTAATCAAAACACTCAAAAATATATATAATGATGATATTGAATTTGAGATCTATAAAAAGGGTAATTTTAGTTTTTGAAAAAAATTGAGTTTTGATAGAGAAATGAGATTTGACCAAAATAGGTTTTGGTATCAAAAACAGTGACACAGATCTAAGCTTTTACCCAATTTCTCACCCTTGGCTAAAATTTAGTTGTCGCACTTGTGACTCAGTAGAAAATGATCTCAGCAGTATGAGAAACTGAGACCAGGGATTACTTTAGTGGCCAATCTTTGCCTTTTGGAAATCCTATCTAATGAGTCAATAGTCATTTGGAAAATAGCCCATGCAATGTAGGTCAACCACATCACCAAATATTTATTAGATTTGGGTCCAACACCCAAGGTAGTTGCCCATTAGTTATCACATGATTGGTCAAAAATATTGGTCCAATCGCCAATGCAATATACATTTTGGATACATTTATTTTAAATATATCACCAGCCTTTGCATGTTATTTCTTCTTGGCCCATGTTCTTTTGCCATTACTACAACCAAATAATTTTCCCTTGGGCTGGGTATCACCAACCATTTTATCGACATGTGTCAATCACCAACCCCATTTAGCCAACTATTTCCTACTGTGGGCTTGCATAGGAAGATGCATTTCACCTGCATTTGACATTCCCACTTGTTAGTCCTAGCTAATTTTCCAACCTAGATTGGACTATAAGATATTATTATTCTACACAATTCACTATTTTTTGGTTTGGAGACTAGCATTTCTTATTGCTGCCAAACTTTCAAAGTGCTAAGTGCATTGGCCATTGACTTGTGGACCTTAGTTTTTGTAAAAGGACAGTGATTTTTAATTTATTTTTTATGTCAACAATGGCACTAGACCACTAGTATAGTGGTATTGGTTTTTTTTTAGTTTTACTATCCAATGTCTATTGGTGACTGGACATCTCACATGCTAAGATAGCCTATAGGTTTGCGAATTATATTGGGTAGTATCGTAGACTCTAGTACCCTACCAGTAGTACCCTTATTTTGAGAATGAATCATATTATTGTTATTATATGTAGCCTAAGTAGTTGAGTCTTTTGTTCAAAAACTAATTTGAGAATTTTTTGTAGCCTTTATCAGTTTTCCATGTCAAACAAGAGGGGTAATAGGGGTTCTAGTAGGATCCCTAAAATCCAAGAGAGGCCGCCATTACAAAAACATAGAACCATAGAGGCATATTCTGGTAGTGAAAATGTTGGCAACCTACAATATTCACAAGTTAGATCTCTAGTGGTTATTTAAAAAGGAGATTCATCGCAAGTTGGACCCTTAGACCGTATTGAAGTTCAAGTTGGTGAACTTGATATCTCAGTCAAGGATGAACTTGAACAAGATTTGGCAGCACTTCCCCTAATTAGGGAGACACAAACTAAGATTATAGAGTTGGAGTCCGTCCCAAACTAGTTGGGTGAGAAAACCAAAATTGATTCCATAAATTGTGTTCATGCACAACAGGGGAAAAGAAAATTGGAATCGAGGAAAGATTGATCTCATTGGTATCTGTATGAAAGGAATTTTTAGTTAGAATGGGTGGAAAAGTATTAGTTCATTGAACCAATGCCCAATCCAATTGATAGTGAGCCTCCTGCAGAATGCAGATGTAAGATTTGCATAGAGATAACAAAGAAGGAGAAGAGGTTGCAACTTAAAATTGATACCATAGAAAATCATGTCAGTAAAGTTTACAAGAAGGAAACTATAGATGGAGTCAAAAAATCCATGCTAACTTGGAAAATAAAGGAGAACTCTCTGCATATCAGGAATGCCAAAATATATGAGTCACACTAGCAATTATAGGAGAAGTGTTTTGTAGTAAAAGGTTAAATTGAAGATTTCATTGGGAAAGCAATGGAAATGCAAAATATGGGAAAAGTAGTTCAATTAAGTGTAGTTTTTTATATATTGAAAAGAGGATGTCCTATGGTAGACTACCCTTCAATTCCTTTCTTATTGTACTTTTTGAAAACTCAAAACTATCCAAATAGTCACTGGTTAGTAAACAATGGGTGGGAATGTGCTAGATGTCTTGCATAGGTTAGAAAAGAAGATATGAAGGAGAAAATTAAAGACTAATTTCATTGCATAATCTCTAGATGAAGTTACAACAATTGATAATACTTCCTAGGTGTGCATGCATGTTTATACTATAAACAATCTTTGTTGTCAACCATTTCTACTATTTGTTGTTAAATTGAATCATAGTGTGACAGTTGAAAAATTATATGAATTATTAAAGACTACTCTAATTGAATCTAGAGATTTGGATAGCATGGAGATTGCCAAAAAGTTGGTCTGTGTTGGAGCAGATGGAGCTTCAATTATGCAAGGTCATAAAGGCAGCCTTTGCAAAAAGATCATGGATGATTTGGCACCCTACACTATTCCCATTTATTGCATGGCCCATCAAATGAATCTAGCTTTTGGAATTGTTAGCAATTTTGGTTGCGTAAGTAAAGTGGAATCTCTAATCAAAGACATTTACAAATACTTCTATCAAAGTCCAAAACAAGTCTGGGAATTTCAACACTTTGGTGAAGGACTTACTAATGGGAAGAAGCTTCTTAAAGACAATGATACTAGATGGATCTCTTTGGATGTACTGACACATCGAGTAATGTCTAAATACCCATCATTGCATGGACTAATACATTATGTGCAAGACAGATTCTCCAAACTATATTCAAGCCTAACTAATGTTAAGGTACTGTTAACTTTAGCAACTATTCTCCCCATGCTACAAGACATGAGAAATATTATAGAAAAGGTTCAACAAAGAGCTATGTACATTGTAGAATATAATAAGCTAGGTAAATTGACATGTAGTAGCCTAGATACTCTGTACTAATTAATACCATTAGATGAAACAAAGTTTGCAAAGTGGTTAGAAATCTTAGATTTGAACAATCTTGAGAACTTTTTACATATTGGTGCAAATGATGAGGTATATGCCAGGGTACATGGAGTTGACATACCAATGTAGTACTGTGCCCACGTCAACCTTGACTCTAACCCCAATGAAGTAGGAAGCAAAGTTTTCACATGTTACAAGTGAAGACTTCAAGAAGATCAAAGACTTTGTGCTTGACTCTATCACACAAGTTTGCTACAATATTTCATTAGAAATTAGATTCAGATTCCCTCCAGAGGAACTACTCGAAGCAATGTCAATTGTTTTTCCATAATATTGGTCTCTAAAGTGTCTAAATAATTTTTGAAGAAGGATGAAAACTTTGATTTAGCATTTTTGCAAACCTAAAGTAATCAATGGAGTCACTATAAATGGAGTTTTAGATGAATCTCGACTGAGAGATCAATAATATTATTTTGAAAACATAATGAGGGAACAATATGCTCTTATAAAGAACCCAAATGAAGAGAGAGTGGTATCAAAGTTTTGGAAAAATCTTGGTGAGAGCAATTAGTTGAGAGAGGTAATACCAAAATATCTCAAGCTTACCGATTTATGTTTGAAAATGATATTGGGTTTAGTGGAGGATGAGAGAGTTTTCAATACTTTGGACTTCCTGAAGTCAAAGGCTAGAAACAAATTAGACAAAAATTTGGATAATTGTCTCAAGCTCTATAATTCTATGTATGAGGTAGAAAATTTCCCTTATGATAGGGCTATCAGCATTTGGAGAAACCAATGTCAAAGAAGAGGGATTGCCAATCTTTCAAACCCAAGAGGTAGTGGTAGTAGGAGTGGTAGTGGTGGTGGTAGTGGTTCATATCCTAATATTGGAAGCAATGAAGAAGATGTTGACTTTGACATGCATAGTGAGTCTGACACTGACAATGAATCTGAAGAAAATAAAATAGATAATGAAATGTTGTATGCAATAAATTAGGACGATTCTAATGATAGTGATGTTGAGCTGGTCCAGGCAGAATGGCAACTATAGTAGCATCTCAACCTCAAGTTCTAACTTCTATGTGAGTCAAGTAGTAGGTTAGTAGTTCTGATCTAAGACTCTATCTACTAATTAATTATGTAACATGTTTGTAGAAGTTAATTTATAGCCTTCATTCTCTATCCCTTTATAGATGCTTAAATTATTATTTTTTGAACATGTTGATGTTACAAACTTACATGTTGAGATTTTCATTTATTCTAGTTTTTTAAAGAAATTGTAACATAATGCATTTAATTGAATAAGCACTATTTTACAAAAATTGTATTATAATTTATAATTATAAATCAGCCTACAACATAATACATTTAACAATTGTCAATTACAAACAATTACAACCCTTTGCAAATGACTCAATGTCAAATTGAAATGACCCTAAATTCACTTTTGCAGATACAAGTGAGCAATAATAGCTGTAGGTTGGTTTGTAATTATATATATAATTAGATTATTACTACATAATACATTGTGTATACAAGTACACCATAGTTCCAAGAATCACGACGATTCGACGATTCGATTCATGATTCGATTTGAGCTTGTTGATTCTGATCTAATTCCGATTCTTGTTACTTTGGTACTATATAATCACATTACCAATTTTTCACATTGCTAATTGTATAATTCCAACTATCCTGATATGTTGGCTCTTGATTCTTGTAACAATTAAAAGTAAAAAAAGTTTAAATTAAATCCGAAATATGAAATTAAAGAGAAACAAGTAAAAAAATGATTATAGTACTATCACTTACTAAGTTTTTAATTCTTAGTGCTATCAACTATGAGTCATGACTACTAATGACAACAACAATAATAGCTTCAGTTTGAGAAGATGAACCAACTTCAAATAATTTCTTTAGGGTGCTCCATTTTGCATCATTTGGAAGCTCCATTTATTTGAGGTTGTAGCTAAATAGTTGTAACCTCATCAACAATAAATACTTCTAAGAGATATTTTTGCATGAATCGAGAAATTTATCTACAACTTCAATCATTATAGATAGTGGTTTGATGCAACTTGCAATTCTTTCTGGAGTGGTTTCCTCAAGAAAATTGCCTAAATCATAATTCATGCTATCCTACAACCTTTTCATGTAATTTTCTTTTCTAATGAATCTTCCATCTAATTCAGTTGAATTTGATAATCCAACAGTCAGCAAGTTCAGTATGATGTTATTCATCTTTATCAATTCTTTGGAAGTAGATTTGAGAGCTTCACCTATATCCATTACTTGTTCACATTGGTGACTAACTTCAATGGTCATTACAGAGGCATCCAAGTGGTTTTTTATTCCATGGTTTCCAAATCCCTATGACTAAATTTCTTTACTTTATTCAAAATTTGGTTAGAAAGATCTTTTAAGGAATTGGTGAAAAATTGTCTTTTACCCAAAATATCACTTTTTACATTTTCAAAGACAAGTCTGATATTGCTATTTAAATCAAGCCATTCAAACAAACTATCACTTCTCTTCATTATTTTATCCCAATTTTCTTACTTGATAAGCTTAACCATGTTTATTATAGTATCTCTCACATGATGGCCTTTGGAACATGTCTTTCTATTTTCTGTCATTACATTCTCCATCTTTTTCTTGATTTTAGACATCCATCTTTCACTCTTTTTCTATATTTCCTCTAGTTGCCCTTGCAAATTAGTTTCTCTCTTCCTCTCATCCTCAAAATTCTTCTTCAAATCTTGAATAGTCATTGCAATAGTTACCTCTTTTTTCTTCTCACCTCAAGTTTCATTTTCAAATCATGGATTGTCTTTGCAGTGGACTCCTCTTTTTTCTTTGCATTGTCCAATTCCTTCTTCTAATCATGGAGTCTTTGAGTAGAGTCAGTAGACTCCTCTTTCATCACATTCTCCAATTCCTTTCTCAAATCAAATATTTTTTTTGCAACTGACTCATCTTTTTTCTTTATATCTTCCAATTCCCTCCTCTTGTGGTGGATTGTGTTAGTGCTTGCAGTATCACTAGACTCCATTTTCTTTGCATTCTCCAATTCCTTCTTCAAATTACTGATAGTTTTTGTAGTTGACTCCTCTTTTTGTTTCATATTCTCTAGTTTCTTATTCAAATTTTCAATTGTTTTTGCACTAGACTCCTCTTTTTTCTTCTCATTCCCCAATTCCTTTTGCAAATTAAAAACCATATTTTCTCTAGACACCAAATGTTTCTTTTCATTCTCCATTTAAGTCTTCAAAATATTATTTTCCTTGATAGCATAGTCTAGGTTAGTTTTTAATTTATTTTTGACCTAT
Source organism: Cupressus sempervirens (assembly GCA_028749045.1). Lineage (NCBI taxonomy): Eukaryota > Viridiplantae > Streptophyta > Pinopsida > Cupressales > Cupressaceae > Cupressus > Cupressus sempervirens. The sequence goes on along the minus strand of CM053790.1, from coordinate 89,430,701 downwards.
GCACTACTATCTACAGATTTGAACAACTGTGTAGTAGAGGCTTGTTCATGCTGAAGTCTTTTGAGCACTCATCCAATTCTTTAGTCAATTTCAGCACTTGTTCATTCATCTTTTCTTGCTAGACAACTGCCTTGGTAGGAGAAGATTTCTTTATCTTTTTTTGCAATTCTTTGAACCTATTGTCTATTACTTTCTTCTTTGCCTTCACATTATCAAGGTCTACCTATAACTTTCTATTTTCTTTGTAAACCTTTTGTTTTCCCTCTCTGCTTTTAGAAGTGTAGAGTAGACCATTTTGCTACTCTCTTTTGATATATTGATTTTGTCAATATTTTTCACTTTTGACAAATCCATTTGAAGATTGATAACTTGTATATCATTAGAATTTATTACATTTTGTGGTGGATTATTATCTCTACCCAGAGGCATAACTCCCATGAAGTTCATCATTTCATTTTTTGGATCATATGTTGGAAATATTTTGTTAGTAGATCCCTAAAACTTAGCAACTGCATCACTTTTCAAAGTCTTCATAATTTGTCTATTTCTTTCACTTTTCTGTTAAAACTTTGATGTAAACTCATTCAAACTAAAATCTAGGTTTGCTAACAAAATTGAGTGTTTAAAAGGTGAATTATCAGTTGTATCCTAGTGTGCTCCTCCAACTCTAGTTAAACTTACTCCACCTGCAATTGTATTTTGAGGATTGCCAACAGACTAGCCCATTCCAAATCCTAGCATTTTATGACTAATTTTTGGGTTTTGTACACAAGCTATTGGTGCATACATTGGTGAAGTAACTGCTAACATTGCTCACAGTGTAATTATCATAACTTTTTGCTTTTTTACACAAGGTTCATCCATGCTAGTGCTAGTGCCAGTGCTAGTGGGATCAACTACAACTAGATTCAAAGATTTAACAAATAATGTTTTTGGATGACCTTCAAAAGTAGAGGCATAATGTTTTTTGCCCTTTCTAGATGAATCATCTTCATTCTTAGAGAGTCCAATGATTGGTTTACATCCTATTTTGGGTGGGTCTGGTACTAGAACTTGATTCCAAATCCCTTCACCACTTGCACCAATGGGCCCTATACCTGCATAACCCATTTTTTGTATCATAGTTTCCCCTCTACTATACATTTCTTTAATAGAATCACTCATTTGAAGTGTAACAATATCTCTACCCTTGGTTGACCTAAAATCCTAAATACCTTGAATGTTAGCATTAGACTCAAGGTCCTTTTGCCTTTCATTATCATTGGCACTGCCAAAATCATATAGTATAGTTGGATGCTCTTTATTCCAATAATTGCTAAAAATTTCATCCTCCTTAATTTCATAATAACCAGATGATGTCTTTGGTTCACCAAAATTTTGCCTCATTTTCCAGAAATTAGTCATCTTGGTTTGACACCACATTTCAACTATGCATGCATCTTTAATTTCTTTTGGCATAGACCTCTTAGAAGGTTGAGATGCTTTCTTGTAGATATTTAAGTATGTTAGAGGCTCTAATTTGTGCAATGTCATAATTTGGGATGACAATTCTTGCATTAAAATATTATTCTCTATTGCATATTTCTCCATCTCTTTCTTAACCTCATTCCATGAATCTTTGTTTTTAAACTTTTCTATCAATGGGATCTCCTGATGTTGATATTTGTTTGCAGAGTTCCCATTGGCAATAAGTCTCATTTTTATTATGTTTAATGGATCATAATTCCAGTGACTAACAAAATCAAAGCAAAAAAAGTTACCAATTCATTTGTCAGTTTGAAAGCCTTTCTCTCAAATGTGAGGCCTCCAATTACAAAAGGCAAGGAAGAAAATATCATTTTTTTTGTTGTCCACTGAAAAGTTCATCTGTGCTCTCCATCTATCCTACATATTCTAGTGCAAAAACCCTTTTTGTAACATGCATTGGAAATTTGTAAGGTTCAATCATTGAACTGTAAAACCTTAAGACAGTGTACTCTCCCATGAAGAACTAGTCAGCCAATTGAATTTGCCTTCCTAGTTGAATGCAATCTTTACAAGATACAAGAAATCTAGGCATCGAAGTTTCTATAATTTTTTGGTAAATAGGTGAAAAAAAGAAGTCTACAAAATGGTTGTAGTTTTTATTTACAGTAGTCATCCTCATCGTATGTGTCCACTCATATACTCGACTTGGAGTCTCTAATTTCTTTTGGGTTCTCTCATCAAACTTATAGACCTCAATATCAAGCTTATTATTCTCTATCTCAAATATTGGCTGATGCTTTGCTAAAAGAAGGTAGCACAAATAACTTGTGAACCTAAATGTCTTCATCTTGCCTATAGTTATACTTTTTTTAATCATCAGTTTTTATTGTTGCATATATTCAACAATGTGTTGAACAAAATTATATCTTAAATCTACATGCTTAACTGACTGACCTCAACAATGGATATTATAAATTATTTGAAGAACACTGGCTCCCACTTCCTTGTTACTGTTTGATCCTAGACAAAATGATAATAAAGAAATAGTATTCTGAACCCATGGCACAAAAATATCATACTGATAAGGAGGCTTATGGTCTATGTCTAGTGTAATACTAGCAAAACTAGAGGACTCTGATTTTATTAAACCCTTAATAAATGAATCTTGAAAAACTCTTTCTAGTTTGTCATAGGCCTATGCTAGTTTATCCAAGTCAATGTGCTCATTAGAGCTTTCTAGTTTAAACCCTAGCCCTAGGTCTAATAGAGTGAAAAATTCACTCTCAATTATGGATAAAATTTCCTCCTGAGTGTTTTGGTTTACAATTTCCTTTCTATTTTCATCGTAATTTTGAGTGCACAACATTACAATTTCAGGGCAAGGGAATACTTTAGGTACAACAAGGTTTGCTAATCCAGTAACCAGAGTAGCTAGTTTATTTGTATATGCACCAATACTGTTGTTATATTTGTAATAATTTCTCCCCTTCTATGGATCTTTCCAGTTATTAAACAATGAATGTCTAATTTCCATGATTCCTAAATCTCCATGGATAACAAGATCAAAAATATCATGACATTCATTGGTGAAAACTGGAATTTGTAGCACTTTCTTGAGTTCTACAATGTGTTTCTTTTCCTTTATGCTTGCACTCATATGGGAGGTTTTTTACTTTGTTTTTCCCATGTCTGGCCTACTACTGGTTATTACAAAAAATTCTTCTTTGGGCCCTATTTAAAAAAATTGTAAAGTGTAAACCTAGGATAGTTAAAATACAGATTTCTGTTGCTGCAAATTGCAATGAAAAAAGTTTTAGAAAAATAAAATACCTAGAATCAAGTTTGGATAATTGGTGTTGTTGTCTGTTACTCAAGTTTCACACTTTCAGTCTTCAAAACACAAAATGGAATTTTGCTAGTCTGAAAAAATTTGAAATTTGAAAACCCTACTAACGTATTGGACTCTAAAAAATAATGAACATACATGGTAGGGTTAATAGTTAAAAAGAAAGTATTAAATAATTAATGGTTTTAGGTACTTTATTAATAGTATGTACAATGTACATGTAAACGACATAAAGAGTCAAGACTCAATAATTTAGTAATGTACATAACAATAATAATAATTTAAAAAAAGAAAAAATTTATTACATTGATATACATTTGAATAAATTTGTTCATTTTAAATAAATAAATTAATAAAAATAAAACTTAATTATCGATGATTCGATATGATTTTCGAGTGAATTTATGGAGTGATATCATCACATGTCTGTCAATCATGACATCATGACACTTGTCAAGGACACGTGTCACAATTCCAAATGAATCTAGGCACTTGCGAGAGCATTCCGCAAGTTGGCTCGAAATTCATCTCGGGTCGTCGATCTTTCTTTTAGTCAACGGTCATGATTTCAATTTTTGGATAGAATCTTGTAGCACACTTGTCTCGATTTCAGGTTAACTTTATAAAATAAAATTGGTGCAAGATATGAAACAAGTGCCTTTAGTTTTGTATAAATCTAATTTAAATTTAATAATTTTATTATAATATATAAAATATTTTAATTAATAAAAATATAATATAATTATAATTTTTTGTAAATTTGTAATGATGTTAATTTAAATTTAAATTTTATTCATAAATATATTATATAATAAAACATATGATATATAGCATGGTGGATAAAAGAACTTCGGGCATCTACCTTGCAAACCATGGAAAGGACATCATCAAGAATCCTGCCCAAAAAGGGCTTTTGTAGAGCTATTGTATGCATTTGAGGCAAATTGGCATATCCATGACTATGATTCAAGAAGCTCTACAAATTGCAACTACAAACCAAATTCAGATTGAAGTTTGAAGAATATGAGAAATAATAATGAAAGAGGAATTGAAGAGGCTATTTAATGGCACTTACAATTCTATTATGGAAGTTGCATTTAATTCTTTGGCATTCAAGATCTTCCATATCTTGATTTTTCGTATTCCTATTAATTTTAAGTGTGTGAAATGACAAAATGTATGGGCATTAATGTTAGATAGATGATAGTGCCTAACATTGAGTAATGATTTTCATGCAAACCTTTCCACGTGTCTCCATTCCAGAGAATTACGTGTGACTATAGGTCTTTTCAAGTGAGTGGCCCTGAGATACATCTTCTATCACTGATCTCTAAGTAATCAATTGTCAATAAAATTTAACTATTATATTTACTATTAACAATATGAAAGTGATCTAGTATCCAACTTGGTAATAGTGACACTGATGTAATGATGTTACGACATTATTAATAACACACCTAAGATAGTACACAAGTTGATACTTGAAGTGACTACTTAGTAGTTAGTACAGTCACTAGATAATACATGTGCAAATTTTTCTTTTAGATTAAACAGCTTTTTAGTTTACTACTAAAGATTAGCCAAGACCATTATTATTCATTTTCCTACAAAACAAGTAATTCACCTCTGACATTATTAATTCATTTTTGGAAGGGAAAAATTAGCCATCATTTATTTATCCATCAACCAAAAAAATTAATTAATTTGTCACATTTAAAATGATGTTTGCTAGGGAAAGACAAAAATTGAAAACATATAATATTTTATTTCCCTATATGGAATGAAAAAATTGCCCTCAACATTAAAATTTTCCTGCCCACAAAATGTTTGATTGACCAACATTTTAGGTTTTTTTTTCCAAGAGGGGTTTGTTAAAGTTATCCTTAACTAAGACAACCTACTCATCTATGAATTTATTTATACCAGTCTTTGTTGGCAAAATCCATGAGAATATTATAATGCATACAAAATATTTGGTGAAACCCTCATAAGAAAAACCTGTATTCTAGAATTTCCAAGGTGAATATGGTTCGTCCATTATATGAACATGCATAATATGGTTGGAAAATTTGAATTTTTGTGGATACATGTCTGTATATTTAGGGGATGAATGTCATCCTTTAACTAAAATACTTTTTAAAACCAAGGGTGAATTGAGGTTGTCCAAAAAGTTTTGCTTGGAAAATCATAGGTGAATTTGTAAATTTTTTTGTGTACCAAAAATATTTTTGATTTGCTTTTTTATTTCGAAAGGAGATCCGATGGAATAAATCCTCTAGTGATCAGCCTAGGGGTTTTACTTATATTTGGTAAATTTGGGGTGACGCACCAACACACATATGCTTAAAAAATTCACCAAACCAATGTTGGTCGATGGGTAACATTCACCAAATGGAAAATATTTGCCACTAAAGTGAGCCTTATATCAAGTTGTTTGAGAATCAAATGTTTCATGATAGGTCTACACATGTAAACATCGGATATCACTTCATCAAATATTGTGTACAATGGGGGATTGTTCAACTATAATACATACCTATAGAAGAGCAAGTACCAGACATTCTAACTAAGGCATTCGGAAATGAAAAATTTGTCTTCTTTATAGATAAGTTAAGTGTCATGCAGAATAACTTCCTTGCTAAGAAGGAGTGTTAATTATGGTATCTTGGATAGTTATTTGTCTACGTGCTAGAATCTAGTAAATAATTGTTTCCAAATTGTTTAGGGGAAAGATAATTATTTAGTAATTATGTAACTTCCATTAGAAACAACTAAGTAATGAGGTTGTTTTTAATCTCAGGCATTGATTGAGCATCAATCTCAGTCGTTGGTTTTCCAATAGGAGTAAGATAAAAGGGGGCTAGGGGGAATTTGGACAATATAATTTTTAGAAGTATTTGTATTGATAGAAAATAATCTTATAGTGTGAGAAAGGGCACAGTGATAGCATTGGGGATAGCAGTGAGGGAATATCGATGGGAGAAATTGAGAGATTGTCAAAGGTCTACCAATAAGAGGCAAACAATTTATGTATCTATTGATTTGTTGAAGTTAATATATTTTCTATCTACAAAATTGATTTTTCCTTAGGGGTATTTCTAGGGACAATTTGTCCAAAAAATATTGTGTTCATTGTGTTGCATATTTCTTTCTGTGTTTATTTTTTATAGGTGAATTTGTGTTATTTTTCAATATTAGTTGTGAATAAAGTTTCAATAGTTAAACAATCTTGTAAAGATAAGAGATTAATAATTAGTGTTTGAAATAGTAATTTTTACACATATTTATAAAAACCATACTTGGAGAGGCTTTAAAAAAAAGGAACAACCTTTGTCAAATATTTTGAAATGTTGGATTTCATTGGTGCTTCAAAATTGGAGTTTTCAATAGGGAATTCAATAACTTTTTTGAGGTTTTTTTTTCCTTACAAAAATTTAGAACTTATGATAATAATAATAAAAGTTTTTAAATTCAACTGTAATAACTTTTTATATTGTAATTTTATACCATTTTTTGATAGTCTATTATTAAACATAGCAAAAATGAATTAGATTGTGAATTTAGATTCAATGAAAATTAAATGTTTCTCAATGAACCTATTAATAATTTTAAATTAATTTTAGCTTTTAAAAAGAGGAAAAATGACAAGAAAGTGAAAAATTATAGAGATAATAAAAAATAAATTTTATATAATAAAATTATTATTTAAATATAGAAATTAATTTGAAAAGTCAAAATTTTATTCTTAGTTATTAGTTTTTAATTAATATTAATTGTTAGTGTAGAGTAGTTGTATTTTGTTGTAGGTATGCTTGGTATGACCTATTAGCCTTTAACACTTTTATACTTTGGCAAGGATTCAAAGTTTTCTTGCTAGTTCTTTCTCTGATGAGCCCTTGAACTAGTTTATTAATAAATATATTATATAAGTGGTATGTCACTTTTTTTTTTTTTCTTTTAAATTTAAATTATTAGTTTTTTATTAAACATTATAACTAGTCTATTTAATCATATCTCTAAAACATAATAACTAAAACACATAATATACAAATTGAGTAATTTAATCTTATAAACTAAACTATCATTCTAAGAAAATAGTTTAACAAGACCTCTATAAAGGAAGAGTCCAACCTTGTTATATTTTAAAAATAAAATTGGTAAAATTGAGTGAATATAAAGAAAGAGTCCAACCTTTTTATATTTTAAAAATAAAATTGGTAAAATTGAGTGAATATAAATGACCTTTTTAGTTGTATTAAAAAATTAAAGAAAACAAGTTGAAAATTTTAAGGAGGGACATGATTAACTGATCCAACATAGCAATCTTTAACCAAATCACTTCCTCCATCATATAATATAATGGATATGTAGAGTTCTATGAAAACTAATTTTTTTCATTCATATTCTACTATTTTGTGTATTTAATTATTAATATAAAGTCACTTTTAATATTTTATCATTATTTTTTTACTATTTAAATTTTACTTTATTGAAATTAAATAGTTCAAATGATACACATAAATGAGTTCAAAATTTGTCCATTGAATTCAAAATTTTATTTGTTTATATTTTTTGTTCTTTATTAAATAGATTATAAATTATTAAATTTTTTATAATAAACTTAGTTTTAAAATTAAAATTATTTTAAATTTGAAAAAAAGTTTTATGAAAAATGGTAATTCATATTTTTAGAATATTATTTTCTTTATCTATATATATATATATATATATATATATATATATATGAGATATCCTTCTAAGGCACCTATTGCACTAAGGCAATTGATGAAAATAGGTGCCTCAAGAAGGATATCTCTCAACTTATTTTCTATATATATATATAATATAAATATATATGCTAGTAGCACTTGCGACAAAAGAATGACAGACATTATTGTCATTAATGTAAAAGAATAAATAATAATAATTAAATATATTATATTTTATGATGCATTATAGATTTGATATGTTCACTTCAAAAATATACTTAATACAATAGATTCCCTTTGGATAGAAATTAGAGTTTTCATTTGCATTAGTGCTAGCATAAGTTTTATCCTTAAAGCTAGATTATTATTTGCAATAGAGAAAAGGTCATAGTGGGACTTCTTTAAAGAAATCAAGAGTTAGAGTTATTAAGACTTCATATTTTATAATACATGGTTTGTTTATTAATCATTAAATTAGAGTCTCAACAACTCTCTCATGTTTCTTTATCTCTCATCCTTCACACTATGTCTAGCTCTCTCTCTCTCTCTCTCTCTCTCTCTCTCTCTCTCTCTCTCTCTCCACCCCATCACCAAATCCATCTTTTTGATTCCCTACCTCATCTCTTCCCCCTCTTTTATCTTTTTCCTTTTTCCCACATGCTCCCTACCATTTCATCCCCCAATTAGTATTAATCTCTACATCATGTCTTTGACCCTCTCCCTCTTCTCTCCCTCTTTGTTCCTCCCTAACTACACTCTTTAACTCTCTCCCCTCACTCTTCTCACAATATCATCCCCCTAGCCTATTCACCCTCTATATCTATCATGCCGAAAAAAATACGAGGGCAAAACACTCAAATCTTTTTTTTTTTTAAAATAATAATAATAAAGTTCACTAAGGTTTAAGAGTTGAATATGCAAGTGCAAGAATAGATTCACTACATTTCTGCTAAGTGTGAAATCATGAGGATTGAATTTGATTGTTAAATTTGAAATTTTTTCATTAGAATGGTAATGGCATTAGTTACATTATTACATAATTATACTTAATTTTAATTGCCTTAATTAGAATCTAATTTTAACAATTACTAACCAACTCTCGATCAATGCTAACTTAAAAAAATACAAGGTCACAGTTAACACTAAACACATTGAAACTTTTATACATATCAATTAAATTTACTATTTAATTTAAAACTAATTCCTAAATTTCTTCACAATCTAACACTTATAAATGAATAGTATAGTATAAACAAAAATCTAACCCAACTGCATACTTAATACAAAAATTAACTCGAATTAGATATAAACTAATTATATTTAATACAATTAACTAAACCTAATATAATCTAACTACACATTTATCTAAATCCAAATAAAAATAAAGAGAAAAACTTAAAATAAATAAACAACTCAACACTTAAATACTAGCAACTTAACACTTAACACTAACTTAACTCTATGCTAAACTTAAAACTAACCCCAACAATAATACTAACCTAGCACTAAAACTAACTAAATCTTAAACTAAATTAAATTAGATAAAACAACATGATACTAAAACTAAATTAAATATTAACAAAAAGAACTTTACATAAATAAAATACTAACTAAAATTACTAACTAAATGTAACATAAACTAACTATAACATAAATCAACTTTTTAACAACAGAACTACTAACATATTAAAAAAAAGTAACTAACATTAACATATACTAATCTTTACTAAACTAAACTAAATTACATAACATAAAACTAAACTAACCTAACTTACATATAAATTGAATCCTAACACTAACCCCTCCCCTATCCTAAGCCCTACACCCCCCCTCCCCCTCATGCACTTTCGAAAGCATTTGACAACAAGGAGGCACGCTGCCCAAACAAAAACTTGCACAAACCCATAAGTAAGGTGACATCCAAGGACAAGGTGGGGAATTTTAAACATTTAATTCAGTTTCCAACACTATACAAAGAAACTCAACGCATTCCCCAAATGAAATTGCCCACTGTACAAGGCTAAGATGGAGGTACATGGTGATGTCACCCTAAGAAAGCCTTATTTGACTTTCATTTAAAAAAAAAAAAAATTCAAGTCTATACCAAAAGCTGGCGCCATGTTGGAGGTTAAATGCAATAAGGTTTATGCGTGAGAAATAGATATTTAGGATAGTTTAATAAGTTTAAAAGCTTGTTTTTGAATAATTGTATTTATTTATAGTTTGATTAATTTATTTATATTATTCAACCAAGATATATAAGCAAATCTTGTAAAGATTCTCTATTACTAAGAGGAGAATTAAATTGATTCCCCATACAAAGACCAGAGAGTTTTTACTCTCTTGGGACCTTTTTTTTTTGTCTTTATTTTTCTAAGTATACATTTTCAAGCAACTATTTTTTTTTTACAAAAGAGGTTTTTTTTTTTTATGGGTTTAACATAAAATTTAATAGTATTGTTAACAACGCAAGATCCATTTTAACAACAATGCAAAATTTCTTTAATTCCAATAATCACGAAAACTAAACCTTCATTCATAACATAATTTTTGCTTTCAACATATAAGAAAACTTGAAATTTTGCCTAATTGAATCATCATAATTTAATCTTATTTTTTATGTGCATTCATATAACCAAAAATTACAATTAAATCTCATGAGAAGCAATAATATTCAACCACTATTTTATTGGCAACCTAATTCAAAGGCTCAACCAAGAAAGAACCAGGAAGAAAACTTGACATCGTTGCCATTACAACAAAGTAAAAATTACAATTTTCATAGGATTTCAATCTCGAATTTTCAACAATCAAATAATTTTCTTCATGTCCCTCATCAAGGGATCCATATCATTTTCTGCAATACATTGCTAAGCTTGTGGAGATAACAGAATCTAATCAAGTGACAAACAAGCATAACAAAGAGACAAAATCAAACATTCATATTCATACCAGGTTTTCACAATAGGATTCACAATGAATCAAAACTAGGGAAAGGTGGATTTTTCCAATAGGAGATATCAGACACAACACCAAACTAGGTGCCCAATCAGGGCTATAACTCAAGAACTTTCGTTCTTCCATTCATGCCAAAACTCATACATGGTTTGTGATGATAGGTAGGGGCCTATAACACCCTACCCTCTCTCCCTCTTCTTATCTTGAGAAGAGACTCTACACTGTTGGAGTCCAACTAAAAAGACCTTTCCTGAAATTGGCCACTTCTGCCCTCTCCAAGGGTGAGTAATGCCAAAACACCCACACAAGAAAACTTTGAATTTCAAAAAAAACATGAAAGGAAAGGATTCAAGAAAACATGGTTTCAATCCTTCCCAAAACATACCCAACATACATATGAGCATACCAATAACAACACAAAAGCATAATCATGAAACAAGCATGAACAATCTGAAACAAGGAGATGAAGAACTCCTACCTTTACAAAAATGTAATGGTAAATGAACAATTTGAGAAGAGCTTTTTCTCCCTTGCCATCAATCTTCCAAGACTCCTCTCTAAAAGTAGAGATTGGGTAACAACCAAACTACACCAAAAAGGGCCTCAAAAAAAAATCCAAACTCAACCACCTAATAAGGGAAAATAACTTCCCCCACTCACCCACAAAACTTAGAAGTTTCTAACTCAACTAACCCTAAGGTTATCCATTAAGTGGAGCTGAGGTTATGCAACTCATGGTAACCACTTTTAATTTTTGCACAAAGGCAAAAATAGACTTTTTGAGTGACCCCAAAAGTCAAAAAAAGGGGCTTAGGGGATGGAAAATGCCCCAACCCATACCCATACCCCTTGGGTATAAAAATATCATGATTTAAGGCTTTAGGAATTAACTTGGGACCTAACAAATGCTAAGAAAATTTAGGACCATCTAACAACTCCAAAATGCATATTAAGCACTAATCAAGATTAAGGGTGACTAAACTCGATTAAGAAACAAATTAGCAAAAAAGGTTACTAACTTAGTCCAACTTAAGTCCAAAGGTTACACAGATAACCCTAACTAGCATGTTGGAATGTATATGCAAATTCACGAGTGTCAAGTGACACTATAAGAACACAATTACGAAACATTATCATTTACTGATGATGGAAAGATACATTCATACATCTTCACAATACAATTAAGATATGAACAACATGGTTTCCATGAATGGCACATAGGGATTAGTTCCAGTCCTCCATCGGGTTTCTCAGCTAAAATATCTTGCACACTCATTGCACACATCAATAGCTCAAGAAAATCACATACATATATTCAAAACATATCTAGATAGTTACGAGAATCAAAACATGAATGTATTTGGATTTTAGTTCTTATTAGGACATCTAAACCAAAAAAAATATTATTTCATATCCATTCTAATCTCCTACAATAGTTTTAATAGAGAGATACATCTTTAATAAGTACATTCAAGGAGGGACCTTACAATATCTACCGCATGTCTCTCACCCTCTCTCACTCACATGGCTCTTTACCTCTCTTTCTCTTTCTAACTAAATTATATAATTATATTTAATACATCAATCCAATATATTAGTATAATATATGGTATTTTCAAAGACAAGAATGAATGAACATATTATTATTTTAGCCTAGACATATTGAAACTCATTTCTCTTATAATTTAAAACAATACATATTTAAAAAGTTTAACATTTTTTCCTATCAAATGTCATAGTATAATATTTTCCATAGTTCTTCTAATATATTTTTTCATTTTATTTTTTCAATGCAAATTTTCAAAAATAAGCATAGAAATGCTCAACTATGAAATCAACCACATCTAATACAACAATTCTATATTTTTTATATCATTTTACATGAATGAAATTGTAAGAATAAAAAAGAATTATAATAGGATGGAAATAAATCTAAGATGACTTATAATATTATTTTTATTAAATAGGAACTAAACTATATTATAGAAAATATTCAAAAAATAAAGAAAATTTGAGATTGTGATAAGAAATAATTTATTACCTTTTTTTTAAATATAAAATATATAATTTTTAGTAAGTTTCTAAATTAAATTTGATCTTTTATAAGGTTTTTTGTTTCAATTTAGAACTTACTAAACTTTATCTATCATTATTATTTTTAATTATTTTTTATATGAATTATACAATATATTAAAAAATAGACCATTATCCTCTATGGAAATCTTGATTTGATGGAAATCAATAATATAAATGTATGTCAATTGATGCAAATTTAGATCTGATGTTTATTCAAATTAAAATTTAGAAAAATCATGGCATAAATTCAATCCAAAGTGTATAATTCTAAAAATTTCCAATAAAACATTGTGCAAAGATTTGAAAATTATGATTTGAGATGAATCATTTCTTGGAATCTAACATTTGTAGTTGCAGAGCCACCATTGATGCTTTGTGCCAAAAGAAGCCAAAGAAAGAGTCATCAAGTACAATTCGATCATGAGATACCATCAAATGCCTAAGGAAGAGGGCTTCATTATCTTGAATTTACTAGAATTTGATTTGATTCATGAACTTTCCAACAAGATTTGGCTAGAGGAGGGAAAATCAACAAATTTTAGGTATGGCAAATTTTGAGGGTTTCTATTTCTTTATACATTTGAAATTCAAACCCTAGCTCATAACTTTTTTTTTCTTGAATTAAATGTTGCTGAGACATTTGGAGAATACTCTTTACTTATGGTAGAGCTTGCACGAAGATCTATAAAGTTATTCTAGCCAGTCTGGGCCTAGATGTGGAGAAATTCTATCACTTCCATTTTGAAAAATGCACAGCTTACATGTGAATAAACCACTAATTTTCTATTGCCAAATCTATGGAGGAGGAGATGTTATTTTCTCATATAGACGTCAGTTTCTTCATGATTCTTTACCAAGATGATAATGACGGTCTCCAGATTCAATCTAGGGAAGGGGAGAGGCAGAATGTGAAGTTGATCTTAAATTCATTCATTGTCAATTTGGGGGATTCCTTCAACGTGAGAAATAAACCTAGTTAAATTTCATATTAGCAAATAAAAATTTTAAATCAACATTAATAATGAAAAAGAGGTGATTTTGTTTAGACATGGAGCAATGGCAAATACCGCAACATAGAGCATCAGGTGGTGTATAAAGGCTAGGTGGATCAATTTTCAGTGCCCTATTTTGTTTGATTTATAGGAGATTAATAAATTTGGACACTAGATGAGCTTGTAGATGATGAAAACCCTTGATGTTATAGATGTTTAATCTTCTTAGATTTTGAGAAGGATTACATGAATTGCATGAAGTTGAAATAGGAAAATCTTCTAGCATTCTTTGAGCGATATGTGCTCAACTGTTGGAAATATAGATGGAGTAACTAAGAGGGGGGGTGAATTAGTTATCACAAAAATATTCCACAGATCCCTTAGATGTCAAAAAATAATCTGTTAAAATTGATTACTATTGTCACTCAATAAGATATAGAAAATTGTTGTAACTCAATAAATGCAGAGTATGTATTACTTTAGTAGATCTAACATTAATAGTAATAACTTGCAAACATGAGAGAAAATAAATGAACACAAGAGACACCAGATTTAACGTGGAAACCCAATATGGGAAAACCACCAATGCAACTAGCTACTATTTTTTACTCTTTTGAAGTGAGCCCTGTTAGGAGCCAACCCTATTAAATGTTACAAAACACACTATTAGGTGTGACCTTGTTAGAGGATATAATCACCCTATTAGGAGTGCCCTTGTGGGAGTTCTTAAAACAATTTGATGGAACTATCACCCTATTAGAGGATTTATAATAGAATGTTAAACCAACACTATTAAGAGATTTTAGATCATTGCTACAATGGTTAGAGAGTAACAATGAAATGACATGATTGTGATGCAATTGAATTGTTGAATCTAGATGTCTATTCTACTCAAAAAAACTTGATACTTCCTGATCAAATATTATTTTTTAACTCCACAAGGATATCTACTTATCCTTGAATTTTGCTCACATGATTTTCTTCTCAATTCAATCAACACACTTGCACACACTTGAAATCACAACTTGACCTTGTATATATATCATCTAGATTGTCATATCAGCTCAATACAAAATAGAATGACCAATAATCATTACCATAGTTAGCTAGAACCATTACTTGAAATAATTAAGCTTCATATGCCAAAATAAAAAAAAATCCTTCATTAGCTAACCCTGCATGGTAAACACTGGTTCTGGAACAATTTCCTATGTTAACCAATAGAAGCTTAGTTAAAACTATAAACTTGCAAAAATTCTTTGGTAATCGAGTGAACTTTTTTAACACTAATTCTGACCATCTTTCCTTTGTTAACCATGGCAACTCAGTTAACACTAATTCTAACCAACTTTCCTTCATTAACCATGGGA
Organism: Cupressus sempervirens; assembly: GCA_028749045.1. Taxonomy (NCBI): domain Eukaryota; kingdom Viridiplantae; phylum Streptophyta; class Pinopsida; order Cupressales; family Cupressaceae; genus Cupressus; species Cupressus sempervirens. The sequence continues at coordinate 89,415,283 of CM053790.1, read as the reverse complement.
ACTTTGTTAACACTGCCTTTTGCCACAATTTCCTTCAATTCCTGAGTGAACTTTGGAGATACTATCTTCATAGAGTAAACTTCAAAAACACTTAGTATAAAAAGAAAACTATCTTGTTGACCAAGTGAGATCAGTAAGAATTAGCTGACAACTAATATGAAATTTGTGTAACATCAAAGACAACACACAATTAGACAATTATATCTAACAATCTCCCTCTCTGGCATTGATGTCAACACAACATGTCATAACACAATAAAATTTGAGAACAAGAATTTCTCTAATAGAAAATTTCTCCCTCTTAGATTTTACATTAAAAGCTTTTTCTTTCATAGAGTAATATCCCTTTGTAAAGGAATTACATAACTTCTACGACATTATACTTCTCCCTTTAAAAATAATTTTTAGAAAGATATGATAGTAAACTTCTCCCTCTTTGACAACACATGCCAAAGAAAACAAACACCAAATTAGCATCAATGTACCTTGAGTACAAATTCATGTGCAATATTTTCTTGATTTTTTTGCATTAACTGATAGATCTTCAACTTGATTGCTATTAATGCATCCCTAGACTTTATTTATGTTAGCTTAAGATGGGGGAATGACCCCTATCTTACCTCTTAGATTAAAAAAAAATGCATCCTTAGGTAATGGTTTGGTGAATATGTCTACAATCTATTCTTTTGTATAGACATATTCCAATATAATTTCTTTATCCTACACCCATTCTCTGACAAAATGATATTTTATAGCAATGTGCTTAGTTTTGGAATGCATCCTAGGGTTCTTTGATATTTTAATTGCACTAGTGTTATCACAAAACATGGAAAATGGTTCCTTGATTTCAACCTTCATACCTTTCAACAATTGTTTAAACCAAACAATGTTAGAACAATTTATTGTTACTGCAACATATTCTGCTTTTGTTGTGGATTGGGATGTGCAATTTTTCTTCTTGTTTGTCCAAGATACCAACCTTTTACCAAGAAAGAATGCTCCACCACTTGTTCTTTTTTTGTAATCAAGATTTCCTACCCAATCATCATTATTAAATACATGTAGCTCTAGATTTCATCCAAGTTTATACCATAAACCATAGTATTCAATGCCTTTCAAATATCTCAAGATTCTTTCTATTGCCATCATATGATTTTCTCTAGGTTTTGCCAAGAATCTTGCCACTATACCAATTGCTAGAGCAATATCAGGTCTAGTATGAACTACATAGTGTAATTTTCCAATCATTAATCTATATAAGGTCTGATCTACTTTGCAATCATCATCTTAGGTAAGCTTTAGTCTAGTACACATGGGGTTTCCAACTGGTTTTGAATATTCCATTCCAAACTTCTTGAGTATCTCCTTGATGTACTTGGATTGAGTAATGTAGATACCATTCTTTCTCTATTGTATCTATAATCCAACAAAGAATTTAATCTCACCAAACATGGACATTTCAAACTCTTTGTTCATTTGCTATAAAAATTCTTTGTATAGATCATCATTCCCTATAAATAGAGAGACATCGACAAATATCTCTACCAATACAATCTTGTTATCTGGTCTTTCCTTTATATACAAACTACTAATATCATTTCTTCTCTAGAAACAAATTTGTATAGCGTAGTTGTGTAACCTTTCATACCATGCTCTAGGAGCTTGTTTCAGACCATATAGTGCTTTGTGTAATTTGCAAACCATGTCTCTTTTGTCTAGATCAACAAAACCTTTTGGTTGTTCAATGTAGACTTTTTATTCAATAATTTCATTCAAGCATGTAGATTTAACATACATTTGATATACTTTGAATCCTTTGTGAGTTGCATCTACAAGTCAAGTCCTAAGACTTTCTAATATTGTAGTAGGAGAAAAAGTCTCACCATGATCTATACCTTCTTCTTGAGAATAGCCTTTGCATACTAATCTAGCTTTATTTCTTGATACTTGTTCATCTTCATTTAGCTTATTCTTGAATAGCCATTTTGTTCCAATCACATTTTTATCTTTAGGTCTAGATACAAGGGTCCAAGTTTTGTGCTTCTCTATTTGTTCTAATTCTTCATTCATATTCTAAATCCAACTTTCATTTTTCAATGCATCTTTAACATTTCTAGATTCAAAATCAGCATGTAAACAGGTACCTTTTAATTTTATTCTTGTCATTATACCTTGTAATTTATCTCCAATAATCCAATCAAGTGTATGATGCCTTATGACATACTTGGCTAATACATGTTGGCTAAAAAATGTTCTTTTCCTTTTGAAAGAATTGCACCATCTTCATTTTGAATTTCAATTTCAAGCTCAGGTCTTGCAGACTTGGTAGGCATTAACTCGGTAGCTTTAGACTATAACTTGGGTCCCTATGAATCGGTTTGAACTTCTTGCAACTTGGTGACTATGGAAGACTCTGGATGTGAAGTATCCATATTGTTAGATGTACCTATAGATACCTAAAAACCTTTAGAAAATAAAGTATTTCTATTTTCTAAAAAAATCTTGATGGCATCATCATTTATTAATTAATTAATTATTTAATTAATTTATTTATTTTTATGCCATTAAATCCCTTTATCTTAATTAAAAATATTTAATTAAGGAATCCCTCCCAAAAATGTTTAAATCTTATTTAAACATTATTTCCTTATTTACTAATTATTTAATTAATAAATTGACCAAAAAACCCAAATTAAATTAAAAATTTATTTTTTGCCCAAAATTTGGCCAATTTCCTTAAGACCACTAACCTCTTCCAAAATCTTCTAATCCTTCTTTAATTTTGATTAAAGGCTAATCCCATCATTTCCTACCCCTAATCCCAACTCAAAATATTTAATTAAGATTAAATATTAATCCTCATGTTTATTAAAAAAGTTTTAATAAATATCTCCTCAACCCAAACACTTGAAATAAATAAAACTTTATTTATTTCCTAAAAATCTAATTTATCCTCATCCTAAGAAGTTCTAGACTCTTCTAGAAAGTCTTCATCCTCATCCTAGGAAATTCTAGACTATTCTAGAAAGTCTTTATCCTCATCCAAAGTCTAGACTCTTCTAGAAGATCTTTCTTTAAACCTAATCCTAATCCCCTCCTAACCTTGTCACATTCCCTAAACATGGGTTAAGACTTACTAACCCAAGCCAAAGTTAACAAATATCTCCTCCTTCATCCACCCTCATTAAATGCCATCCACTTGCCTATCCCTAAGCTAATCCTAAACAATCCTAATCCATCCTCTAATCATTTGCACAATCCTAAGAAAGCTAAAACCCTCCTAATCAAGCCCAAGTCGAAATTTCTCTCATCTCTCTCAAAATATCTCAACCATAAAACTTTATGAAGTCCACTAGGCCATAAATGACTCTTCCAAGCCCTTTTATTCCTCTTACAAGCCATTATGAGGGTCTTTATGAAGATTTTATCCCTTGAGCCTCCTTTGTTGACTCATCCTTCCCCTTTCCTCCATCCTCTCACCATGTGACATGTGTCACTCCCTGATTGGCTGTAAGAAAGCACAATCCATGTGCTCTCTTCTCATGCAATCTAAGCCCTCCATGAGCTTTTTCCCATCCTTGCATCTTAGCCCTCAATCCCTCAAGCCTCTTGCCTATAAATTGGATCCTTCCCCTTAGCAAAATAACACAATCCATGAAGTGAATTCATAATGCCATTTTAAGAAGCCATTTTACATCAAAAAAATACACTCACACCCAAATTCCAACTCCATTTGAAGCCATTTTTGAAGCATAAGCTTGAGCATACATCCTATCTATTTAGACAAAGCCACTCAACAAGAGAGCTTCTCATTGATAGAGTCCATTAATGGCTCATATTCTCAATTGAGAGCTCATCTTAGTCTATCTAGAAGTTTATGAATTTTGTTTAGTTTGTAGAAGCTTTATTTAAATTTGGTTTCTATTAGCATACTAACATTGCTCATATACATTTTGGTACGCCTGGTGGGACCCCGCATGGGTCATCTTCATTAGCTTTTTTAGTCAAGTTTTGTATGTCATTTGCTGATTTTGGCTAATTTTGCTTATTTTTGTGATTAGTAGGATTGTATAAATTGGTTTTGCAGGTCCACATGAGCATGAAGAAGACAAAGGAACTCATAGTCTATCTCATAGTATTTGCAGATTTTTCAAGCTTATAGGTGGACAAAGCACTTGGAATTCTTCTTCCTCTTCTTGTCTATATTCTTCTTATTCCATCTACTTCTTCTTCTTATTCTTGTGGGAGATCTTGGCCATTTTTTTCTAAGGAAGCAAAATCATACACACTTCTTTTTAGTGCTTAAAATGAACCCCCAAATCATACTTAAATCCATTAAAAAATTAAAAATTTGCAAAAAAGAAAAAATCTTTTAACAAGTGAAACTAAACCAATCCAATCATTTGCATCCTTGCAACATCAAGGTTTTAGATGCATTCATGAAAAGTTAGGAACACTTCATTTTTGGAAATTTAAAAAGAACTTCAAGTTTCCATTTCAAAAGGTTCAAAATCAACACTAAGTGCACACTAAAATCTAAATCAAACTCAAAGCATCAATCAAGGATAAAATGAACCTCATTTGCAAATATTTTAAAGTTCTTTTAAAAATCTCATGAAAACTAAGAGTCCTAAATGGTTGCCAAAAATTGTCCTAAAAGCTTTGTTATTTGTTCCAAACAAATGTCTTGCTGCAAAATCTTGAATGTTTCTTTGGTTTTTCATGCATCAAAACAATCTAGGAATGTCATTTTTGGGCTTAAAATATGCAAACTAGAACAAAAAATCTTGAATGAAAATCAAAGTCCAAAGAGTCATTTTCACTTTTGAGTCCAAAACAATCTTGAATGATCTAAGGTTAAAACAAAGCACTTCAAAGTTCTTAAAACAACACACAAAATCTCAATCTTGAATGCTCAAAGGTAAAACCCTTGAATGTTTAATCACTTGTCTTTGAATGCATGTTGCTAAACACACACTTGAATACCATGGATTAAAATCAAATTTTCCTTGCATGCATGATTAAAACAACAAATCCAATCTTGAATGCCAAGGATCAATTAACCATTGCAATATCAAACACTTCATTTGGAGCTTCTAAAATTGAACAAAAAAAATCTCTTTTCCACATGAAATCTAGGTAAAGTTTGATTTTTGGACATTTAAGGAACTTTGTTAAGTTAAATACAAATTTGCAAAAATCAATTTGAGTAGTTCCTTGGACTCACCTCTTTTCTAATCACCCATCAATTCAACCATTGGTTGCAATCTCAGCGCCATTTATGGGGATGGGTCTACTTGAAAAAGGTGTTAAATGTTCCACAATATAACTCACTCACTTGGTCTTTGAACGTTTGCTTTAACTTTATCAAAATTCCTAAATAATCAAAACTCTAGATTAAATCGATCACACTTCAAGTTTGGGCAATAAAATTGAACAACTATTGATGTGGAGGGCCTCCAGGCGCGCGCTTGACAAATCGAGTCTCACACATCTTTGCTTTGGGCTTTAAAACAAAATCATACCAACTCTTGAATGCTTTAAAAGGAAATTAATCGATAATTGACGTGGAGGGCCTCCGGGCGTGCAAGTTTACTTTTTTGTTGACCCTAACTCTTCTTCTTGTATTCATTTTTCACTCGATTTTTTTTTGTTGGCACTTCAAGTTGGAATTGAACATTGTCTCTTAAACATGAGTGCTTGCAAAGTCTAGATCAGCACACATAAGAGCCTGTTGGTAAAAGAAAAAGCATATTTTTTAGCCCAAGGTCATCCAAGTCTTCTCTCCCCTTGTCATCTTTCGAGGCCATCTTGGGTGCATAAGATTAGGATCCAAAACCTTGTTTCTTTTTAGGAGGCCTGCTTGGGGATTTTATCAACCCTTGGGATGACCTCAACTCCAGTGTTCCGACGGAGTATAAAGATCGGGAGGTAAATCCAAAGACACCTCTCTTGAAATCAAGATTTTTGTCACTCGGGCTAAGCCTCAAGGAACTTTATACCCTTGAGAAGTGAAAGAGGAGAAGTTGGTTACCGCTCCTCTCGGCTGTGTGACATATTTTTGGTTTCATCTATGGATTTGGGCCTCACGTACCTTTGGGTATATCAAGGACTCCCTAGCTAAACCAACTGTCAGCCTTGTAGACAACCATCCAGGATGTTAATGTGTTTGAAGTGACTGATCGAAACATTTTTAGAACACACACACTCCTTGGCACCAGTATCACATTCTAGGAATCAAAACTTCTATCTGGTTGTTTCTATCTATTACTTGGTCTTTTACTTATTGAATGCATGTTTCCCAAACTTGGTCAATCCTAGCTTAGGGCACACTTAGCATAGTCACTTCCTATCCCAGAAGTTGAACAAGTTTAAGAAAAATAACCGAGGTCTCTCAAAGCCAAGCAGATTCAATAATTGATGTCAGAGCAACCCAAACCCAAACAGAAGTTCCACAAAGTTAAACTCAAACCATCTCAGGCATACCAAGAACTTTCAGCCAAGAGAGGGGAACTAACACCAAGTCCTCGAATTGCCAAACTCCACAAAGTAGAGGACAAAGCTATCGACAAAGCACTTTAGGAGGCCTGGTTAGAGTGCACCATCAAATTTAGCCAAAATCTAGGAGTTAATCCTGCTTATGCCTTACCAACTAGGCATGATTTCTATGATTAGACCCCCTTGTTTCTCCACATCTTCTTGGATAAGCTTCAATTTAGAGTCATCTATGTAGAAAAGCCAGCCATTTTAGGTTATCCCCTTAAGCATTATTAGCTCATTCATCTCATTCAGAACCAAACCATCTAGCCAGCAATCAAAACCTCACATCCAAGCCTTCAAAATTGTTGTCACTTTTGCCAAAAGTTTGCCACTCCTAAAATCTTCCAAATCCATCAATCTCACCAAGGTTATCCCTTTGATAGAGCTTTGTCTAGGGTAATCTAGCTTTGTCACTTTTTATCCCTCATCACCTTGAGCTAAAGGTTGGGATCTACAAGTGGTCAATCTCGTGTTCTTCCTAAAGGATCATCAGTCTATCCTTAAGTTGACACAATCACCACCAAGATTGACCATAGGAAAGAAGACCTTTCGTGCGTTGGCAACATATCTTTGAAGTTAGAATCTCCAACCCAATCCTCCTTAGGTTTTGTCATATAGCTTTGCCTTAACCTAGGACATCATTTGCATAGAGAAGCCTTCCCCCTTTTGTATCCATCAGCATTATTGCATCTCATCCCTAGGAGCATTTTTCATGCCACCTGTCACTCGCTTAGCCAAGAAGAAAGAAACAATGGAGCCCTATCATTTGGATCGAACAGCCTCACCCCCCTTTAGCACTTAGCCATCCTTCAACCCAGAGAAAGCTATGCCATCATCTACTAACATTGAAGCTTTCATGAACCAACCAGGAAATGCAGTATTGGTAAATGCCATTATAGACAAGAACAAAGAGACAATCATGGCTAATTTTCGAAGGGACAATGTAGGAACCTTTGACTTTGGAAGACCCCCTCCATTATCAGATCCATCTCACCCATTTTTTGGGTAGCTACCACCACCCATAGGCTCTTATGATCCAAATTATCCTCAATATATGCCAAAAGAAGAGCCTCCAGCCAATCCATATGATCCAACAGACCTAAACATACCATCATCCACCCAAGTTGAAATCTCCATGCCGCAAGCCAACCCAGCCACCACCACTCCATCCTTGGTTCATACCTCTCTGCTCCAAACCCCCTTTACCAAAAACACCTCACTGTTCACCCCCTTCACTATTGTTGTTGCTGCTCCCCAACCTAGCCTTCCAAATCCACCCATCTCCCAAATCATTGCTAGCATCTTTGGCCAACCTCAACAATATACAACAAGGATGCCACCCGTGGGGCCAAGTAATCATCCTTTCATCACCCCTAGCTTGTTCACTATAGCCCAAAGCACAATCCCATCATTTTCATTAGGTCTTGGGAGCTCAGTGCCATCAGCCACAAATCCACAAGCTACTACCCTCACTCCACAAAGCTATCAAACCCCACAAGATACTACCATTTTTCTACTAAGCTCCCAAGTAACCCCAGCTCCCACCACCACTCTACCAAGCTTTCAAATCCAGCCACCAAGCTATCAAACCCCATCAGTTCCATTCCCAAGCTTTCAATTCCCACCACCTCCACCACCAACTAATCCATTACCTCCTATTACCAACTACTTTTCAATGCCACTTCTAGGAGGTAATCCACCAATCCAGCCAACCACCAATTATTTGCAGGTACCATCCCAAATGGGGGCACAGCCCACATACCTTGGTCAAACCCCACAAGCCCCACGATCCTTTCCCCAAGCTTCACAGCCATCTTATACCTTACCTCCACAAAGCCATTCATTTATCCCACAGCCAGCTTATGTTCCTCAATCCCAACCTCAAATCCCATATCAATAGCAAGCCTCGCAGCACATGTAGCAATATGCGCCACCTCCCCCTCAACAACCCGTCATCCACCATGTAGCTGCCCAAACAATGTACAATCCCTATCAGCAAATCCCTCACAGCCATCCATATTTAGTGGCCCCATCTAGCGCATACCTACCTCAAGGCACTCCTACATTGGGGGCACCCCAGCCATCACCTATCAATTCAGAATGGGAGCAAATGAAGATAGCTCTGAAAGCCATCCAAGAAGGGAATGATCCGAAGACATTCAAGTTGGAGAATGTGTGTCCTTACCCATTTGACAAAGCCATTACCATGACACCATTTCCTAAACACTTTGAGGTACCCAAATTTGACAAATTTAGAGGAAAAGGAGACCCTGTCACACATATCAAAGAATTTTACATGCACTACCAGGATGTAGCATAAAATGATGTCTTCCTCTTGCACCTTTTTCCCAAAAGCTTGGCTGGACCAGCTCTTGAATGGTTTTATAGAATCCATTATGGCACAATTAAAAACTTTTCTGAATTATCTGAGGCATTCGTAGCCCAATATGCCCATCTTGTTGAAACAGAGCTATCAATAGTTGACCTTGTCCACACTAAGCCAAAAGGTGGAGAAAGCCTTGCTGAATACCTGCAAAGATGGCAAACCCTTACCACCTGCATATCTTGCACCTTTCCAAAGCACCATGTGGTGAAAATGTTTATTGATAATGCCCATCCTAGCTTGGCTCACCACATGACCATGAACTGTTTGCAGACCTTAAAAGATATCAAAGAGAAAGGAATGATCCTTGAGCAAGGACTCATTAAAGATGGTGTGGTCAAGATTTACAAGGAAGCCAACCAAAATCAATCACATTCCAATGACAAGTCTAGGTATTGGAACAAAAACAAGCATGTTGCAACAGATGGCGTCACTGACACCAGACATGTGAATATTGTTGGTCCTTCTCAAAACCTATCCAACTCACCATATCAACCAAAAAATCAACAAGCTATCAATTACCAACAACATAATCACCAAAGCTATCAAAACCACAATCCAAGACCCAACTTTCAAGGGTGTAGCAATCAAGCTAATGCCATCAATGTAGCTACAGGACAAAAGCCTAGATTCCAACCTGCACCTTGAAATTATACACCCCTTGGTGAACCTTTGGATGTCATTTTTGAGAAATTAGTCAAGGAAAACCTTGTCAAATTTCCTCCTACCCAACAAATTGACCCAAGCCAATCTAAAGCTACATGGTACAAAGATAATGAGTACTGCAAATTTCATAGGGTAAAAGGTCACACTACTCTCAGATGCATGAAACTGAAAGACTATGTGCAGGACCTCATTGATCAGAAGGAAATCACTGTTGGTGCCCAAACCTCTCCCAATGCAGGCTTACAGATCTATCAAAATGCTTTTCCTCCACACAACAACCAAAATTTTGGAAAAGCACCTATCCAAACCAATAACAAAAACACCAACAACCATCAGCCAAACCAACAGCATGGGAAGAACAATGACCACACTTCATTCTATATAGACTATGGTAGCCTTATAGGTTGTATATCCGAGAAAGAGCCTTTTGTCAATGTTATCAATATCCAAGGACCAAACAATGAGTGTGCAGTCACCACTCGAAGAGCTCGATTTAACATCGCAGGCCCACCCGTTTCATCAGCACCATCAGCTCCATCAAAAAGCCAATACAATATCTTGGAACACCTTGGGAACATGCCAGCCCAAATCTCCATTTTAGACCTTCTTCGCACTAGTCTTGTGTAAAAGAACATCCTTGACAGTGCTCTCATAGAATCATGTGTCCCTTCTGATATCAATGCTACTAATTTTCATAATCTTGTTGGACACCTTTCATCCTTATGTGCCCTATCATTCAAACCCGCCGACATACCCGTGGTCGAGCAAGATCACACCCTTCCACTTTGCATAGCCATCATGGTATCCAATTTTACCATGAAAAGAGTAATGATAGATAATGGATCAGCCTTGAATATTTGCACCCTAAAATTCATAAAACAACCTGGGTATACTGAGGCAGATATCATCAGTGAGGTTATCACCATCAAAGCTTATGACAACTTGGAAAGAACCACAGAAGGAACTATTTTGCTGCCAATCAAGGTTGGGCCAGTCATCCAAGAAACACTTTGCCATGTTATTGATCTAAGCCTACCATTCAACATCCTCTTTAGTCGCCCATGGATTCATGCCATGAAAGCTGTTCCATCCACTTACCATCAGTGCGTCAAATTTCTACATCAAGGCACTAAGGTAACCATCCATGCCAATTTAGAACCCTTTGCTTACTGCAATGCGGTTGAAGCTTCATATAAAAACCATTGCCCTAGAATTGATATTGGCACATCCATCGCTAGCTCATCTCACACTTGTAATGACCCATAAACCATCTTCGCCTCTACCCTGTCTACCGTGAAGATCAATAACAAGGGTTGTGGAGAGTATAGTTTGTCGAATGCATTTGTTGTCGAGGCGCTCCCACTTGATCCACATGCCCATGGATGACCAACATATCACAAAGCTAAGGAGATTCCACCTCCTCGATACAAACAGTTTGGCGTAACAACCTTTGTATCCTCGAAAATCCCTCTTCATGAGGAGCTCACTCCAGATATCAACAATTGGTTACATAAGGATGCACCTCAAAGGAATCAGGCACACCTTGATCACTTCAGCCAGAACTATCCCCAAGAACATAAGCTCATCACTGAAAAATGGAACTATCAAGGTGGTGGTCTAGGACCAGAAGAAAGAGGCATGTAGTGCCCCGTTGATGCACACAAGTGGGAATCGAAGTCAGGTCTTGGCTTTGGCATACCCACAATTGAGGGCACTAATATGGATGGTCACACTTTTTTGAACATTCACCGTGACCTTGTCAAAATTGAAGACATTCCTAAGGAAGTTAAAAAGAGAGCCTACGATGATATCCTAGACCAAATCTCCCTCGGAGACTCTGTTCTTCAAGAACTATCCATCCACCTCATTGACCTACCACTCGCCCATCTACAACTCATAGATTGGGACCAACCAAGCATCATACACATTGATGAGTTCACATCAGAGGAAGCACTTCTAAGATTCATGGGAGCTGAAACACCTCACAAGAAAACAAAGCCAGATTCTGCCTATATCTACAAGCTAGATCCCAAGGGGTATTTTGGAGAAAATCCACAACCTAGTTCCAATACACCCAAAACTGGAACTAAGGTGAATCTGGGACTAGGTAAGGTAGTGAAGGGAACCCCTCAGCAAGAACATCTAGAGCAACAAGTAGAACATCAGAATTTAGCATTACCTCCTCAAGATAATCAACCAAAGATATCTTCTATTCTAATTGAGGATACTAGGGAAGTCAACATTGATTCTTTAGAGATCCCTAGGCTTGTTCACATTTCTGCATCCCTATCACAAGACCAAGATGATCTCCTCTTTGAGGTTTTAAGAGAGAACATTGGCTGATTTGCATGGTCATATCAGGACATGCCAGGACTTGATCCAAAGCTTGTAGTTCATCATCTTGCAGTCAATCCATAGATCAAGCCTATCAGACAAAAGCTTAGAAAAATCCACCCCAAGGTGGCATTACTGGCCAAAGCTAAGTTAGAAAGAATGTTAGCTGCTAAGGTTATCTGACCTATCGACTATTCAGAGTGGATCTCCAACATGGTCCCTGTCACTAAGCCTTCTAGTGACATCAGAATCTGCACTGATTTTAGAGATCTTAACAAAGCTTGTCCAAAAGATGATTTTCCCTTGCCCAACATAGATATGATTGTAGATCTTATAGTTGGACATGAAATTTTGTCCCTCATGGATGGATTTTTTGGGTATAATCAAATCAAGATTGCAGAAGAGGATCAACATAAGATAGCATTCACTACCCCTTGGGGAACCTTTTGCTACAACATGATGCCTTTTGGCCTAAAGAATGCTGGGGCTACCTATCAAAGAGCTATGACATCCATTTTTCATGATCTCATCCATAGCATTTTGGAGGATTATGTGGATGATATCTTGGTCAAGTCTCATACCTTCATGGATCATCTTGCTGACCTGGAGAAAGTCTTTGATAGGTTAGCCAAATATCATCTCATGCTGAATCTCAAGAAATGTGTCTTTGGGGTTACATCTGGCAAGCTTTTAGGCTTTATAGTTTCTAAATGAGGTATAGAGATCGACCCCAAGAAGGTGAAGGCTATCTTAGACATGCCTCCTCCCTAGACACTATGACAGCTTCGTTCTCTTCAGGGAAAGCTTCAATCTATTCGGCTCTTCATCTCCCAGCTTGCAGATAAGTGTACACCATTTTCACATTTACTGAAGAAGGATGAGAACTTCAAGTGGGATCCTTTATGTCAGCATAGCTTCGACCATCTCAAGCAGTATCTCATCAATCCCCTATCTTGGTTCCACCAGTTCTTGGTCATCCCATGATTTTGTACATATCAGCAACACCTACTCCTCTAGGGGCACTTCTAGCACAACTCGATGACTACAGCAAAGAAAGAGCCATCTACTACATCCGTAGAACCCTAGTTGGTTATGAACTCAATTACACTCCTATGGAAAAAGGTTGTTTAGTAGTTGTTTTCTCAACTCAAAAGCTTTGCCATTACATGCTAATTCATACAATCCAACTAGTCTCCAAGATTGACCCTCTCAAGTATATGCTCTCCAGAATAGCACTTACGGGCCATTTGGCCAAATGGGTTATGCTCCTTAGTGAATTTGACATACAGTATGTGGACAGAAAGGCAATCAAAGGGCAAGCTATAGTAGATCACCTAGCTGATGCACCTCTAATAGATGCTTATCCATTGATCATAGAATTTCCAGATGAGCATATATGTCTAATTGAAGAACAACCCCCATGGAAACTTTATTTTGATGGGTCATACACATCTCATGGATCAAGGGCCAGAATATTGTTGGTCACACCTCAAGGATATTACATTCCAAAATCCTTCAAGCTACAATTCCCTAGCACCAACAATACAGCTAAATATGAGGCCCTCATAGCAAGATTAAAGATAGCTACAGAATGGAACATTGCTAAGCTACAAATCTTTGGCGATTCTCATCTCATCATCAAGAAAGACCTAAATGAATATCAAACCAAAGATGAAAAGCTATTACCCTACAAAGAGCTAGTTGATAAGCTAACCCAGCATTTTACAAGGCTTCAGTTTACACAAGTGCCTCGAATACAGAACAAAGCAGCGAATGCTATGGCTACTATAGGCTTGCTCTTGGAAATTCCCCAAGTAGCTACATAGTATGAGTTTTTAGTGGAGCATCTCACACCTGCCTATGCGAATGAGGATTCAAACTATGTTTGTATCTTGGTTGGTCCCCAATCCCCTTGGTACCATGAGATTCACGCTTACCTTAACGATGGTATCATATCCCCTCACCTCACACGTACCCAATGCAAAAACCTCATTCAAAAATCATCCTGCTATGTTATCATAGCCAATACCCTATATTGTTGGGGTTATCACGATACTCTCTCTCAATGTTTAGACCAAAACGAGGCCGCGATGGTGTTAAAGGAAGTACACTCTGGACTTTGCGATGCCCACACACGTGGTATTGTCCTAGCGTGACAAATCCTTAGAGCAGGCTACTATTGGCGTACCATGAAGAAGACTCCTGTGACTTTGTCAAAAAGTGTCTCCCATGTCAGCAGCATGCAAATCTTGTGCACACTCTAGCACAGGATCTACAGCCTATTGCACCACCTTGGCCTTTCGCTTGTTGGGGCCTTGATCTAGTTGGAACTATCACACCCCTCTCATCTGATGGACATAAATGGATAATAACAACTACAGACTATTTCACTAAATGGGTGGAAGCAGTCCCCCTAGTCTCAGCTACAGGAGTTTAGGTCTCCAAGTTCATCTTGTACCACATTGTTTGCCGCTTCTGCATCCCATCCACCATCTTCATCGACTACGAAGGTAACTTTGAAAATCTCAACATGGAAGAATTATGCACTTCCCTCTGCATCCATCACCACTTTTCTAGCCCATATCTCCCACAAGGTAACGGCTAGGCAGAGGCAACTAACTAAAGCCTCCTCAAAATCTTAAAGAAAGTTGTCAATGATTCCGGCCGTGATTGGCACCTACAAATAAATCCAGCCCTATGGGCCTATCAAACTTCCTTCCGTACATCCACATGCACAACTCCATACTCCCTAGTCTATGGTGCCAAAGCGGTACTACCTATAGAGGTTGAACTTCCCTCCTTGCGCATATCTTTGCAAGGGCAAATATCAGATGAAGAATACAGAGTAGCTCGACTCACCCAACTAGATCTCTTAGATGAGAAGCGACAACAAGCCTATGATCATCTCATAGTCTATCAAACTTGTCTCAAAAGGAATTTCAACAAGAAGGTGCTTCCATGACACTTTCAGCCAAGTGACATGGTCCTCAAAGAAAACATGAAAGTCCAAGCAGATCGAGAAAAGAAAGCCAAGTTTGAACCTACATGGCTTGGTCCTTATGTTGTCACTACTTCCTTTGGCTTCGGAGCCTATCAACTATCTACACTAGAAGGAGAACTCTTAAATGATCCTACTAATGTCATTCATCTCAAGAAATTCTATGCTTGAAGATCCTTGGTATACCCAGCTTTTGAAAAATACAAAAAAAAATAGTAAAGAGAAATAAGCGTCCAATGGTAAAAACTTGGCAATTCAAGCACCTTGGATAGGTACCTTGGTGAAAACCTGGTAATTCAGGCACCTTGTGTACTAAGACTAATCCATTATCTATCACTATCCTATCCCTCATCCATTCACCCACCATCCCATAAAACACCTTCTTGTTCCCTTGGTGTTCCAACAAAATATCCAAAATCTAATGGAGCTCGTAAATACCTCCTGTACAGCTTGTAAAATCTTGTACCAAAGCTTGTATTATACCTTGTAAATCTTGTACCATACCTTGTATATCTGAATCTTGTCCAAAGTTTGTACCATATTCCAGCCTGTAAATAATCTTGTCTCCTAGCTTGTATCCTATCACATGCACACACAAAACCCCATTTTCACTTAAGCTTTTGCAAACCATCTACCTATCCACCTATCACCTATTATAGACATCCCATCCTTCACAAACATTTCCATATTACAAAAACCAAAACATGAATGAACTTGTACATTTGTAACATATCTTGGTCCATCAGCTTGTACATCCTCTTTAGCTTAGTACCATTGTATCTATCCAGCGTTCGTGTCAGTTCGTCCTTGTTTAGCATCTCGCACCCATTGCACATCCTGATTAGCTATTCCAATGCATCCTTTAGCTAGATTTCCTGTCACCAAAGTGTTATCTTTCTTAGTTCAGTTTGTCAGACGCATCACTCATCCAAATCCACCAGCTTAGGTGCTCTCCGATAGGTCCTTGCAGGATATAGCTTTCCTCATGTCTGATCTTGGTCCATTAGTACCTCGTCCTACCCATCTCGTTGGCAAATGGTTCTCTTTTGGATTTTTGCTTTCTTTTGATTTGGACTCTTCCTTGTTGGGTCTTGAAATATCTTTTCCAAAAAATCTCATTGTTCCCTCCTCAAGGTTGCCACGATCTTCCATATCATGGTATACTGCGAATGGGGCAATCAGAGTGTAAGGTCTTGATCATGTCTTTTCTTGTTTTCTTTTCTGCTCATGGGTTACCCAGTGTCATTTCCACACTGCTTCCTCTAGGATTCATGTGTGATACTGGGGCAATCCTTGCATGTTTGTTTTGAGTCAGTTCGTCAGTCCTCTGGACAGTTGGTGAAAAGGCCTTGATGTTCTTGGTAACCTTGGCAATTAACCAACAATCCTATAGCAAATCTAGTGCTCAACTACATGGTGGTACTTCTCTTTGAAGTATCCCCCCGCTCAAAAAGCTTCAATGGTTTGCCTTCATCTCCATTATCCCCCATCCATATCCAGCATCCAACTCTCCTACCCTAGCTTATGCATCAGTATCTCTTTGAATCACTCCTCACCTTTAGCTTTAGGGATCCACAATCCTAGTCTTAGGGATCCACCAATCCAAATCAATCCACCAAGCCTCATCTTTCGAGATCCACAATCCTAGTCTTAGGGATCTCTGAAACCCATCTTTCACCAATCTAACTCTTTGAAATCTTGTTGCATTAGCTTTTTTAATCCCCTCATCCATCTCCCCATCTTGGATTCCTTTTGTAGAGCTCCGCTCCTTCATCCTCTGCAATCCCTGAGATCTTAAGCTTGCTTCCTCTTGTGCCTCTGATTCTCCCTTTATCATTTCTCCCATAGTGAGATTTTGAGCTAACTAAACCTCTTCTCTTAAGCCAATCTGAGTCTTCTTGCTCATCTCGAATTCTTGTACTTTTCAACAAGCCGTCGAGCCTCGCTTTCTCTCCCCGCCGCCTTCTTGAGGGGGCACCTCACAGTCCATTCTCTCCTCTTCTGCTCTACCCTTGGGCATCTTATTTTCTTATCTTTGATGCAATGCCACTTGCGGCATCACATCAAAGAGGGGAAAAATCTAGACACCTAAAAACCTTTAGAAAATAAAGTATTTCTATTTTTTGAAAAAATCTTGATGACATCATCATTTATTACTTAATTAATTATTTAATTTATTTATTTATTTTTATGCCATTAAATCCCTTTATCTTAATTAAAAATATTTAATTAAGGAATCCCTCCCAAAAATGTTTAAATCTTATTTAAACATTATTTCCTTATTTATTAATTATTTAATTAATAAATTGGCCAAAAAACCCAAAATAAATTAAAAAATTATTTTTTGCCCAAAATTTGGCCAATTTCCTTAAGACCACTAACCTCTTCCAAAATCTTCTAATCCTTCTTTAATTTTGATTAAAGGCTAATCCCATCATTTCCTACCCCTAATCTCAACTCAAAATATTTAATTAAGATTAAATATTAATCCTCATGTTTATTAAAAAAAGTTTTAATAAATATCTCCTCAACCCAAAACCCTTGAAATAAATAAAACTTTATTTATTTCCTAAAAATCTAATTTATCCTCATCCTAAGAATTTCTAGACTCTTCTAGAAAGTCTTCATCCTCATCCTAAGAAATTCTAGACTATTCTAGAAAGTCTTTATCCTCATCCAAAGTCTAGACTCTTCTAGAAGATGTCTTTAAACCTATTCCTAATCCCCTCATAACCTTGTCACATTCCCTAAACATGGGTTAAGACTTACTAACCCAAGCCAAAGATAACAAATATCTCCTCCTTCACCCACCCTCATTAAATGCCATCCACTTGCCTATCCCTAAGCTAATCCTAAACCATCCTAATCCATCCTCTAATCATTTGCACAATCCTAAGCAAGCTTAAAACCCTCCTAATCAAGCCCAAGTCGAAATTGCTCTCATCTCTCTCAAAATATCTCAACCATAAAACTTTATGAAGTCCACTAGGCCATAAATGACTCTTCCAAGCCCTTTTATTGCTCTTACAAGCCATTATGAGGGTCTTTATGAAGATTTTATCCCTTGAGCCTCCTTTGTTGACTCATCCTTCCCCTTTCCTCCATCCTCTCACCATGCAACATGTGTTACTCCCTGATTGGCTGTAAGGAAGCACAATCCATGTGCTCTCTTCTCATGCAATTTGAGCCCTCCATGAGCTTTTTTCCATCCTTGCATCTTAGCCCTCAATCCCTCAAGCCTCTTGCCTATAAATTGGATCCTTCCCCTTTTCAAAATAACACAATCCATGAAGTAAAGTCATAATGCCATTTTAAGAAGCCATTTTACATCAAAATCATACGCTCACACCCAAATTCCAACTCCATTTGAAGCCATTTTTGAAGCATAAGCTTGAGCATACATCCTATCTATTTAGACAAAGCCACTCAACCAGAGAGCTTCTCATTGAGAGAGTCCATTAATGGCTCATATTCTCAATTGAGAGCTCATCTTAGTCTATCTTGAAGTTTATGAATTTTGTTTAGTTTGTAGAAGCTTTATTTAAATTTGGTTTCTATTAGCATACTAACATTGCTCATATACAATACCTGGCAATGTATCAGGTTCAAAGTAAATAAATCTTCTATAATCTTCTAATTCTTTTTTGTTTTCTTCTCCAGACTTTTCTACAAATTCATCAATTCTCACATGTGCACTTTCTATGATCTTATGAGTAGACAAATTCAAACATTTATATGCCTTGCTTTTGCTATAGTATCCTAGAAATATACCTTCATCACCTTTTGGATCAAATTTTCCTTTTCTAGATTCTTTCAAGATATAATAGTTACTACCAAATACTTTTAGGTAACTTGCATTAAGTTTGTAGCTATACCATAGTTCATAGGGAGTCTTGTCTAAATCCTTCTTCAACTAAACTCAGTTCATAGTATGAACTGTAGTGCTGATAACTTCTTTCCAATATTTGATAGAACCATTATTTTCAATCATTAGAGTCCTTGCACAATCCATGATGAATCTATTTCTTCTTTTAGCTATTCCTTTATGATCGGGAGTACCAAGGGCTGATACCTATCTTTTCATTCCTCTTTCAATGCAAAAGTTATTTAATTCATTGGAAATGAATTCATGACCTCTATCTTATTTTAAGCATTTCAATCTTTTTCTTGTTTCTTTCTCTACTCTTTCCAAATACCATTTGAATTTTTCAAATGCTTTTGATTTCTCTCTTAGATACATAACAATCATCATTCTAGAGTAGTAATCAACAAAAAGAATAAATAATTTTTCTCCACTATAGCTTTCTACTCCAATAGTTCCACATAAATCAGTATGCACAATTTTCAAGATATCTTCATATTGATAGTTTTTACTTTTAAAACTATTCTTTCCCATTTTACCAATTCGACAATTCTTGCATAAACCAAAATAATGTTTCTTCAAACTAGGGATACCTCTTACTTTTTTGAATTTTCTTATCTTGACCATGTTATCAAAATTTACATGACATAGTCTTTTGTGCCATAACCAACTTTCTTCTACTTGAATAGTAAGACATGAACAATTACCAAGATAAAGATAAAATAGATTACCTTTTGTTTGTTTGATTGATCCTATCAAATTTTCTTTGTCATCCAACAGTCTTGGCTTGCCATGCATTAAATCTACCTTGAATCCAATGTTTATTAGTTGTACCAAACTTAGTAGATTATGTTTTAGTCCTTTAACCCAATAGGCATTTTCACATACAAGCTCATTGGTTAATGAGATGTAGCCTTTTCCTTTTATGCAATAAGGTTCATTGTTTCCAAACCTTACACTACCTCCATCATAATCTTCAAATTTTGTTTTGTCTCCAGTCATATTATGTGAGCATCCGCTACTATGATCCATATATCATTCTTACTAACATGAGAGATAAGTTCCATCTTATCTTCTTCATCATCAGATTCATCTTTCATAGAAATGTACATTATTTCATCTTCACTGTTATTAGAATCTTTAGCCATAAAACAAGTTTTCTTACCTTTTTCCTTGTATTTCTTGAAGTCCTTCTTGCCTTTGTACTTGTTGATTTTATTTCAATCTTTGATTTTCTTATTTGGACACCTACTAGCAATGTGACCAACTTCTTCACAAGAAAAATAGATTAGATGGATTTTACCTTTGTACTTTTCTCTACCTTTAGAATATTTCCTTGCAAGTAAAGCTTCAACAACTTCAAGATCACTATCAGAACTTTCCTTTGATTCCTTTGCACTTTCTAACTAATTGTCCTTTATTTTCTTGCTTTTTTCTTTGAGTGAAAGTTTAGCTTCAAGTGCAAATTCAATACTCTTGGAAGTTGGAACATAATTGTCAAAGTTATCTAGCTCAAAAGCTATCAATCTTCCTACTAGAGCATCTAATCCTAACTTGCTATTTGAATCACGTCTCTTTTCTTGAATAGTAGATACTTTGATTGCATAGATTGGAGGTAAAGTTTTGAAATTTTACTTACAACTATTTCTTGCTTGATTTCCCCTCTAGAAGCTCTGATTGCACTAACACTAGCTCTGATTCTTTCTACATATTTAGCAACATTTTCATCTTCTCTCATTCTCATCTGATCAAATTGTCCTCTAAGGCTTTCTGCTTTCGTTCTCTTTACATTGTCATCACCACCATAGATATTCATTAGCTTGTTCCACATATCAAAAGTAGTTTTATAGTCTTTGATCTCATCAAATTCATCATAGTTGAGAGAAGATGCAATGTCAATCATCATGATGTTATGATTCTTTTTCTTAACAATATCTTCAATAGATAATGTACTAGTAGGAGTTGTATATTCCTCATCAAGATATTTGCAACCTAAATCACTAATGGTAGCTGCATGAAGTCTCATCAATACCTATCATGCTGAAAATTTATCTCTATTAAGCCTTGGAATCTCTCTCTTTTTTAAGACATCTTGATCTTTAACTTAGGTCCTTGAAACCTTCCTACAAGCACCAAAATCTCTAATACCAATTGTTGGAAATATAGATGGATTAACTGAGAGTGGGGTTGAATCAATTACCACAAAATATTCCACAGATCCCTTAGATGTCAAAAAATAAACTAATAAAACTGAATACTATTGTCACTCGGTAAACATAGAGAAAATTATGTATTAGTTTAGTAGATCTAATATTAACAGTAATAACTTGAAAACATGAGAGAAAATAAATGAACACAAGAGACACCATATTTAATGTGGAAACCCAATATGGGAAAAACTACCAATCCAACTAGTTACTATTTTTCACTCTTCTAAAGTGAGCTCTGTTAGGAGCCAACCCTGTTAAAGGTTACAAAACACACTATGACCTTGTTAGAGGATTTAATTACCCTATTAGGAGTGGGCTTGTGAGAGGTCTTAAAAAAATTCAATGGAACTATCACCCTATTAGAGGATTTACAACTAGCTCTTGAATCATCTCTGTTAAGAGATTTTAGATCACTGCTATAATGGTTAGAGAGTAACATTGAAATGACCTGATTGTGATGCAACTGAATTGTTGAATCCAGATCTCTATTATGCTCAAAAAAATTGATCCTTCTTGATTGAATATTACCTTTCTACTCCACAAGGATATCTGCTTATCCTTCAAGTTCATTCACACACTTTCCTTCTCAATTCAAACAAAACACTTGCACACACTTGAAATCACAACTTGACCTTGTATATATATCATCCTAATTGTTAAGTTGGCTCAATAAAAAATATAATAACCAATAATCATTACCATATTCAACTACAAGCATTACTAGAAATAATTAAGATTCATATGCCAAAATAAAAAAATCATTCATTAGCCAACCCTGCATGATAAACACTGGTTTTGAAACGATTTCCTGCATTAACCAACAGGAGCTCAGTTAACACTACAAACTTGCAAAAATCCTTTGGTAATTGAGTGAACTTGGTTAACACTAATTTTGACCATTTTTCCTTTGTTAGCAATGGGAACTTGGTTAACACTAATTCTGACCAACTTTCCTTCGTTAACCATGGGAACTCGGTTAACACTACCTTCTACCATAATTTCCTTTGACAGTTGAGTGAGCTCAGTAGATATTGTATTTGTAGAGTAAAATTAAAAAACACTTAGCAGACAAAGAAAACTATCATGCTGACCAAGTCAGCTCGATAAGTATTAGCTAATAATTGATATGACATTTGTGTAACATCAAAGACAACACACAATTGGATAGTTGTATCCAACACTCAACAACTCATGTTTTCTTCTTTGTTAGAAATGAATCAATTAGCTAACTATAAAGTATAAAAGATTAGTTACAACATTACTTCAGTTACCTCTGGCTACACAAAATGTAGGAATATCTCTACTTACATGAAACATACAATAGGTTATTAAAATTGAAATTTAATGACATATTAAAGTGGACTGAGCATAAACTTTTAAATAAACGTCAATTTTTTCTCAAATCCCGAATTGTTTACAACCAAAGCTGCTTTGATTGTAGAAGCCTCTTGGCTTAATTATTTTTACTTATTCTTGTACAAAAGTTTTTTAAAGTATTAAAAAGGAGAAATATTAAAAATAAACTTTAAAAAAAAATTTTAAAAAAAATTAAATAGTAGTGATGTTTAAGAAATTATCAAACAACTATTAAATTATCAATAAAAATAATTTAAATTAATATCTAAATTTAACCAATTTAATAGATAAATATAAATACAAATTTATTTAAAAAATCTTATAAGATTTTAACTTCTATACAAATCTTTTAGATAAATTATTTACGTAGATATGTTTCCTAAGGTTTTCTATATTATATTATTATTTTTATTTCAAAATATTCTAATTGGTTGTAGGTTGTTTTTATTTTTATCTTACAAGTTTTCATATTTACATAATTTTGTTTTAAATTTATTTATATTTAATTTTGATGAAATAATTTTAAACAAGGTTTTAAAAAATATTTAGAATTTTTAAATATCATTTTTTTAAAACATTAATTTGAGTTAAGATTATATATTAAAAATTAGTAAAAATTATTTTTACTTCACAAAGTCTCTCCATAAAATCATCATTTAATTTGTAAGATAATTAATGTATTAGAGACATTCAATGAATTTTAAAAACATTTAGACAATTCAACACTAGAAAAGGAATATATGATAATAAAAAATTATAATGAAAAAGGTTATTATAAACCACTAATAAGTATAAATCATTATGACCTCTTAATGGGTCTTTGAGGGTTCAACCTTAGTTTTTGGTGTTATTTAGCTCCTTGAGTCCATTAGAGGAAGGGGGGATCAAAATAAATTTTGATGGGGTATTGAAAGAATGCCTGAGCCAATCAGGGATGAGGCATGTGGCTTGTGACACACATGGTTCCATCATAGCAGTAGGTGCAAAGAGATTTCCATATAGACAAATAATGAAGTGAAATTTCTCACTATTGTAGGAGTTATTCTATTCACAAAATGACTTGGGGTAAAAAATTGCACCTAGAAGAAGATTCTTAATTGATTGTAATGGCATCACTAATGGACATGTGATATCTTAATAAGCACATTCAATGCATTTTAGAATTATGCTAGAAATCTTTGAAGAATTCAAGGTTTGTCATGTATTGAGAGAATTGAACAAGATAGTGGATAAGCTCTCTAACATATGAGCCAATGGATCTCTAAAGGAAAAGTTTTGACTTTTCAAAGATCTTTTGTTTTTGGATCTAGATGATTTGGATAATTAATTTACACAAGCAGTATAGTTGGCTATCTCACTACCTCATTGAGTGATGATGGCTTTATGTAAATGGAGGAGGGTTAGTACTTTGTGAGGTGGGTGATGTGATGGAAAAAAAATTTGTTGAGGGGGAAAGGTCAAGGTACAAATGGTGATCAATATGATGTGCATTCATTGTAATATCATATAGAGAATTCGCTTGATTTTGTAGTTGTAAAGGAAAAACTTTTACATTCAAATTAGAAGAGTTGGTATCTTTTCTCATCCTTTGATCTGTGCATCATGTGCACCCTCTTTTGTTGCTAAGGAAACCAACCTTTTCTAGAAACTTCTAGCCAAATGCTTGGTTTTATTGGCCCCATTCAAGCTCACTAAATGAGAAAAATGTTCAAGTTTGATCAAGTGGGGTTCAGGGAAGCAGGGGTAAAAATCTTCGTTGATGAATTTCTTAAGACGTTTGAGTGCTTGGGGACTAACTTGGATATTTCATCCTTATGATATTGGTGTTGTTGAACAATCTACTATGTATGACAATTGATAGTGTAACACCGCATGTGTTTTTGTAACATAGCGCCATGTTCAATTATTTTTACTTTTGAAAATAAATAGTTTGGTGTCTTTTTAACTCACAAATTGAAAGTAGTACCTAATCTCAAAAAAAATATCTTGAGATCTTAGCAATTATTTTTTAACACATAAATATGAGTTTTTTAAATTATTAACAATTTATCCCTTCGAAGATGTGCAAGAACCCAAGGAAGTGGGATAATTTAATGAGGCTACACATTTATATGTTTTCTTCCATAGTTGCTAAACCATTCCCCATCAAACTATCTCTACTAACTATAATGTATAATTTAAAATAAAAGATTGGTTATAATGTGATATATTTCTCCTTACATATTATCTTCCATATAGGTCTTTTTTTCTTGGCTCTTGTCCTCCTTTGGCATGTTTCTAAAAAAGTAACAGCAAATTCCAAGCATTTCTAGCCTTATTTTCCTCTTTTAGCCCTTATCCTATTTCTCCTTGAGTTTTCTTAGAATGAAGAAAATATAGTTCATAATTTCACAATATATAATATATAACTTTAGTTTTATGAGGCTACACATTTATATTTTTTCTTCCATAGTTGCTAAACCATTCTCCATCAAATTATCTCCACTAACTATAATGTATAATTTAAAATAAAAGATTGGTTATAATGTGATATATTTCTCCTTACATATTATCTTCCATATAGGTCTTGTTTTCTTGGCTCTTGTCCTCCTTTGGCATGTTTCTAAAAACGTAATAGAAAATTCCAAGCATTTCTAGCCTTATTTTCCTCTTCTAGCCCTTATCCTATTTCTCCTTGAGTTTTCTTAGAATGAAGAAAATATCGTTCATAATTTTACAATATATAATATATAACTTTAGTGTTATAACTTACACAACACAAGATTATGGTTTTAAAATTGATAACTTACCACAATTTTAATGTTGATGTTGTCATGGTATTTTCTTTCTTATGGAAGGCACTACATGATGCAAGAATGCTATATATCATTCTATCTAGGTAATGAATAAAATGTAAGTCTTACCAAGTGGGAGACGTAGTTTTTTTTTTCAAACTTTGAAGTGTCTCCCTTGGTAATATTTAAGTTTTAGTTTATGTTTTAGCAAAGCATGTCCTTTTGGACACTTGAATAGCTATGACTCTATTACATTACTTTATCTTAGTTCTCTTTAACTTACTATATATATATAGATATATATCAATGAAAAATGAGTGGTAAAAACTAGTTAGAAATATGGAAGTAAGAGCCAACATCTAGAAACTTTGTGATTTCAAAATTTGTAATAAATGAATCATGTGACATTAACACAACTTTCTAACTAACTTGATGAGATCATAGTTGCAGTACTTGTGACATATAATATGAGCTTATTGAATATAATGTACAAAATATGAGATTATATTTTTAACTCATTATTTTGTATTTCTTATTAAACTATTCGTTGTTACTCAAAAAGAGTGCTAACAACTAGTTTGAAATACAAAAGTAGAGCTAACATCTAGAAGCTTTTTTATTTCAAAACTTGTAATAAATACTAAACACAAGGTAAATACAACTAATTAAAAAATATGAGCTTATGTGTTATAACACACAAAACACAAGATACATGGTTGGTTCTACATGATTAATATTAAGTCATCCCTTTATTTCTTTAAAACTAAATGATGTAACCATTTCTTTTCTGATAGTTAACTATTCTTCTTTTCAAAAACCACACCCTCTTCTATTAACCATTGTCATCTATTTATTTAACTCTATTTGATTAATATTTGAAGTCATTGTTGTTGGACCCACACCTAGTAGATGCACATTGGATGCCCATTTATGTCAAGGCATGTCATTTTGTCATCTTCTTAATGTACCATGCCACTTTTTGCATCATGATAAATGCAAATCCTATGATGTTTTATAAGATGAAAGAATGTAACTAAATATATTTTAAGGATAGATAAATTGGAATGAACTTTATTGAATATTTTTTCTTTGTATTAAGTAAAAGAAAGCCAAAGTAAAGAGTAACATCATAAGAAGAAGTTCCCCATGATAGACATGACAAACCTAGTAAGAGAATAATGTCTCAGATCTAGACTAGTTAAGATCTATCCAACATAAACATCTCATCAACAACAAAAATGTCAACTAATTTTCTACATATTTGTGTTCTAAAGTATGTCATTCTTCCATGCAAGAAGTCTAGATAGAGAACCCCTCAGCCCATTTCAAACACATATAATTATATTCCCCTCCTTAATGATGTTGAAGGGATTGTTAAGTATGGTTATGGAAGGGATGGTATAAAGTCTTGGAATTGGAGTAGTAGTGATAATTGGCTTCCTTTCAGCTCTAATTTATGATGCTTGATTATTTGGGATCATACTATTCAACAATTCACCTATTGTAGTGGGTTTGTTTTTTGATACTACCTTCTGTATAGAATTGCAATGGTTCTAAGTGTAGAGGATTAGTTGTTGCTACTTTTGGCTTGCGACCATTAGGAATGTGATGTTCCACATGTCTTACTATTCTATTTCTAGCTCTCATATTCATCTTAATCTAGTTTACTATTTCATGATGTGTGTGATGCTCTTCTAGTGTATCTTCTTGTTCTACATGAATGTCATATGTTAGCTCCTCTTTTTAAGAACCCTTGTGTAGTCTTAAGTGACATGCTAGAATTTCTACCCTTTAAACATGAAGAAAATGGACACCTACACACAAATTTATCTGATAATAAGTCTCCATAGAGACTCGGTAAGAACCTTATGTCTACTCTTAAATATATCCTCATTTCTCATTATCCATAATTGCCAAACTAATAAAGAAGAGAAAGTCCCCTAGATAATATTAAGGTTCTGTTGGTGAATAGATTTTCCTTTCAATTAATTTACCAAGTTTTCTCCATGCCCAAAACTATGAAAGTACAAGAAATGTTCAAAATAGTTGAGAAAGTCTCATGTTATTCAACTTTCTCTCTAAATTTCTAAAGGTACAGCTCCCTTATCATATCTGCAATCAATTTAAGATTATCTTTACACTTTTACCTGAAAGTGCATAAAGATCTCTCAACTACTCTTAGGAAGTGAGGTGATTATTAATAAAACTTTCTCAAAGAAACATCCATTTGAACTTACTCATACAGAATACCTACTTCAAAGAATGAATTATATCAAAAACTAACATAAATCATTCAAACACCAGAGCTGAAATAAACTTAGAAAGTGAATAGCAACCAAGATCTCGAATCATCAAATCAACATTCACAAAGTAATGATGATTGAACACTCTGAACACCAAGTTCAAAAGTAGAGTTCGAGGTAATTTATATATGTAAATTAAACCTTTCCATGCACATAATCATTTGAAAGCCAAAATCCTTGCATCATCCTTGATTACTACTTTAAACTATCTACTTTAATAGAGTTTTTCTACCACTATCTACCTTCTAGCTATCTATGCTAAGATTAAACTAGTGCAATGCCCTAGCATTTATAGTCTTTTCAAATCTGAAAGGCCCCCATCAAAATCCAACCGTTTTGGATGATACAAGAAATTATTACAAAAAGAAAAGCAGTTATCTAAAAGAAGTTCCATAAAGTAACTAAAGCAACGGTTCTATTCAGGCATCTTCAATAGTTTTCTCCTCCTTACCGATAGTCTGACGTACCAACTTCTAGCTACAAAATATGCTCATAAAATCTTGCATTTCTTGGGAGTGAGGGTTCTTTAGGCTTAGAAAATAGGCCCTACATGCATCTTTTTATCACTTGTATTCATTTACTTTCAAACTTTGATGTGCCATCAGGTTCTTATTGAGAAGCAACATTGATTCAACACTTGCCAATGTAGTGAAGTCGTCGGCACTTGGTGATTCAATATCCCTAATTCATTCCATAGCTTCATTGAATCTCTTCATTAGCATCTCAGTGTCTATGTTCCCTTCATCAAACAACAAGATTCCTATGGAGTTCACAATCTTCATATCCTTTAAGAGCTCCTTGTGCATCTTTGTGATCTTACCTTCAATACCTTGCACTTCCTTGATGGTTTCCTTGTAGACTACTTCTTTCTAGCCCATATTATTCTTCAGAATAAATAATATACAAGGATCCACATTTTTCATTAGATTCTTATTTAAGAACTTGAGGACCCCAAACTGTTCAACCTTTGTTACCTGAAAAATGATTGCTTGACATTGACCTAGTTTTGTTTCCCAAACTGGAATCAAGGTCTGAATTTCTCCTAGCAATGTCTCTCCTTTAGTGTAAACACTAGTAAACTCAGAGATGAACTTACTACCTTCCTTTATTATGATGTCTACCCAATTCTTCATGGCATCAACTAATAATTTCCCCTTCTGCGTTTGCTTCATCAATTGTTGACTTCCTGCTGAATTGGGGTCAAATTGCTATAGAACTTGAACAAATGGTAAAGCTCCAAGGTTCATTAAGGAATAAATGTATGTAGCCATTTTCATTACCATTCCATTCAATTATTTCTTCTCTTTACTATCATTTTTAGATTGCTAGAGCATATGATCAGCAGAGAATTTGAAGAAATGGTTGCCGATGCTTCTATTGATAGTTCCCAGTTCAACTGAGGTTACTTTAAACCCTTCATCATTGATATCCCCTGATTCCTTCTTCTACTTGTAGGTAGCTATTTAACTAATGATTTTTCCTATTGCTAGGTCCTTAGTGAAGTGGGCATCTATTTTCAACTTCTTTTTCTTCAAACCTTTTGTTGTATATTTAGTGACGATGTCTTTCACTAGTGTAGACACCAGTTGCAAATTTATCTTCTTGCTAATTGTGTTAGTTAGCCAAGAAGAAATAGTGAGGCTCACAGACATTTCCTATACATCCCTAGTAGGACTAAGAAACCTAGGCTAATCTATCTTGGGAACTTCAATGAATTAAACATTACCATCTACATTGTCAAAGAAATTGAGGCCATCACCCAAATATTGCCCCTCAATAGACATTCTCTCTTTCTATACTTTATGCTACTTCAATGCTTCAAATTTGGATTGACACCTTGTTCTTGGAGATGTAGTCTACAACTGAGGAGGTGACTTCTTCTATTTATCTTGACCCAATATATTACTTGCAATAGAAAGTGGGATGTTAGATGGAAGTGATTCAGGGAAGGAAGTCACCTCTATAGAAGGTTCAACAATGGTTATTGTGTTGTTTCTCTATAACTAGTCATCTATGAATGTTAGTATGAGCCTAGCCCTTAGGTTGATATCATCCTCTTCATCCTTGCTCTAGTTGAATGCTAGGGACTTTAGTTCATTAGATTCCTCCCAACTAGGTTCAACTATATCTGAGCCATCATCAACTACTCCCTCTGTTTTGAACTTCAACTTCAAGGAGTCAATTTTTTGCAAGGTTAGTCTTGAATGATCCTTCCTTAGAACTTCTCCTTCATCCCTAAAATCATGCCAAAGGTCATCCAACTATGGAGTGGTTGATAGGTTGACTTCAAAGCCAAGGATTTGAGCCGCATACCCTTTACTATCAAAGTTCCTCTTGCTATGATAGAAGCCAAGATTGAATCCAAGTAAATTACTTCCAATAATGGAAGTGCTATCCATTTTATTACAAATCAATGAGCCCAACTTAATAGGGAAGGTTGTTTCCCAATATTTTTGCAGTAGATTATCCTTTACAATAGAGAAGAGTTGTTTGCATCTTTTAGCCAAAAGAAAACAATCTATGAGATATCAAGGAAACTTCGTAGGTTCATCTTCAAACAAACCAATTCTCAAATACGTGAACCAGTGGAACTGTATAAAGTAGCTTCCATATTATTAAATCAACCTTGGAGCTTCAGGGGATAGTCTAGGCATCGACACTTCCTTTAGAGACATATAAAACTTTTCCATTTGCAAGTCATGAACCTTTCTCGAATCCTCTAAGACCTTATCCTTATGTAGTAGGGGACAATACTAAAAAACTATCATTTCCACACTCCATATTTCATGGGAAAGAGAAGTAAGATCACAAGTACAGGTATTATAGTAAGTTAAATAAGAAGCCATATAAAAATCCTCTCGAAATTCCTTTGCACATCTGAGTTGAGATCTTATTTAATTGGAAACTATCTCTACCCAATCCATCCATTGGTCATCTTTTAGAATGGTTTTTACATACCTATACATCCATTCTTCAAAAAGAACTACATCAGTTGAACCTTTTACCCTATGCAATAACACCACTAGGTCATGGATATGGGGCTTTAGATGATCTTTTGTGATGACCTTGGGTAGCCTAAAACCTCTACCATACATGTTTTTGGTCCATTTCCTAGCCATGATATTACAAAATTCATTTGGGGTTTCTTGGTATTTAGCCTAAGCTTGAATAGGGGAGAATGTAGCGAAGGCATTCTCTGGCAAATGCAACACAGAGGTGAATGTGTCTCTTGAGATTATGAGTATATCACCTTAAAAATTTTACTTATAATACCCTTCCTTTTAACATCATAGTGATCAATACAAATTTTTAGGAGTTTTGGACTCACAAAGGCTAAGGGGAAAGTGGTAGGTTCAATCAACCCACTAGTTAAGACTTCCATACATCCATTCACTTGATTGGCATAATCAAGAAAATTTGTCTGTAAATTCTCCAAATTCACCCCATGCAAATGTGTATCACAGATGATTGGTTTTCTTCCTTCTAGGCTAAGACATTATTAAAGAAATGGAAAACTGACCTCATTCTCAACCAAACAACAAGGCTTCAAATAGACAAAGCTTGGAAAATACAAATATTTATAGAACAAAACAAAGATTGTTAAAATCTCACCTGTATTCCACTGAGAAATCAACAATTTTATCTATCCCCCTTAACAGGTCCTTCTCCACACTTTCAATTCTTTGCATGATAATTAAAAAGGAAACTAAATGAGTTTTTCTTAAAAGAAAGTGCTTGCATGTAAAAGTACAAGATAATTATTAGGCATTTATGACACATCACCTCTTGTTAACCTTCTCATGTTGAAAAACCTTGTCGCATGAATTTCTATTTAATGATTTCTTTTGTGGATATATCAATAATGATTGCTTAATGTGACATCCAATCACTTTATCAGATGAAGATTTCCCACTTTGTCAATAATGATGACTACCCTTCTTGTAAATAGAAATGTCCTCTTTATCATTATCTTCTAACAAGATCATTAATTGTCTCACAGGATGACGGTGCGCCATACTTTAGGATTTGAAATGGCCAAACACCTCCACTATTGAACCACTTTGAACTACTTTGAACTGAGATTTAAAGTGATTCAAAGTGCTTCAAAAGAAATCTCCATTGAGAAGATGTGCATCACCTACCAAAAAGATCATTAGTATAAAACCTTTGGGTGAACTACTTTGAACTTCTTCAAACCGAGGTTTGAAGCAGTTCAATGTGGTTAAAGGGAAGAAACCGTGACTACGAACACTAGTTACTCCAACTATTCACTTTGGGAGACAGTGAATACATGAGGAACAAGTAAAGGACTCCAATAATTGAATGGGCAAACATTTGAAGGAAAAACCTTTAGAAAATGGTAACTCTATATGCAACTACAGGGGCTCTGACTAGGGACTATGTATGTGGAATACATAAAGAACTCAGAAAATAAGAAGCATAAAAGACCTAAACTAACACAAATGAAACGATACGAAAGGGAAAAAAAACACAAAAAAAAGGCTATGTACAAATAGGGGTCTTCTAAAATTATAACTTGATCAACTTGAAGTCCTGCCCATTATTAGTTAGGGCAAAACTGTTCCATCTGGGTACTTCAAACAAAAGGCATTTGAACCAACAACTCTTGAAATAATGAATGGGCCTTTCCAGAGAGATTCAAATTTTTTGTGTGCACCCTTTAGTTCCCTCCTCTTATCCCAAAGAAGTACTTCATCATTTTTGAGCAAATTGCATAGTCTCGCTCTCTTATCAAAAATATGTTTCACCCTCATTTGATGCTTGGTAATATGATCAACCAACTTATTCCTTTTATCTTCTAGCTTATGAACCTACATTATTCTCTTCTCCAATGAATCCTTATAGAATTTATCTTCAATAATTGATTGTAGTTTTGCACTAGATAACTCTAGAGGCAATGATATTTGCACTCCAATTCCATATACCAGTTCAAATAGAGCCATACCAATAGCTCTTTTCTATGTAATTTAATCTGCTCACAATGCTTCATAAAGTTTTTTATGCTAGTCCTGAGAATTATTAGACACTAGCTTTTTAAGTATGGCCACCATGTTTTTATTGCTAGATTATGCCTGACCATTCCCTTGTGGAAACTAATTTGATGAATGGGCTAGTGATATGCCATGCTCATAACAAAATAGAGAAATTTCATGAGATGAAAAGTAAGTGGGATTGTCTGAAACTATTTTCTGAGACACCCCAAATTTGACAAAAATATGCTCCATCAAGAAATCACATACCACCCGAGAGTTAGCTTTTTTGGTTGGAACTACCTCCACCCATTTAGTGAAATAATCTATTGTTATTAATATGTATGTATGTCCAATTCTAGATGGAGGACTTAAGGGTCCAATGAAATCAATACCCATTATTGAAATGGCTCATCAATAATAGTAAGGCTAAGATGTAGTGCTGCTAATTGAGGAAGTCCAATAAAAAGTTGGCATTTCTCACAGTTCCTCACATATTTATAACCATCTTTAAACATGCCTAGCCAATAGAAGCAATTTGTAAGAATTTTAAAGGCAGTAACCGTGGATGAGAAATGCCCTCCACAAGCCTCCAAATGATATGATTTTAACATTTCTTCTTGTTGTTCTACATCTACACATCTTTAAAAGGTTCCATCAATTCCTCTTTTATATAGAACACCATTTGAAATTACATACTTTGTAGCTTTTTATCTAAGGTTTCACCTTTCCTTATGTCTCATGTTTGGTGGACACTTGCCATATGTTAGAAAGTATGCAATATCTAAGAACCAAGGATTTGTAAGGCTGACCAATAAGACAATAGGGGTTTCATCAAGTTCATCAAGGGACACATCTTTGTTCTTTGCCATCATTTTACACAAACCACATCCTTTCACCAAAGAAGTATGTTTAATAGTCAAGTCATATTCTTGAACTTTAGCCACCCACACTACTCTTTTATTCATTCCTGCTTCCTGTTGGGTTAAAATACTCTTGACTACTATTTTAGGCACATACACAATAGAATGGAAATGTAGTATATAATATCTAAATTATTCCAATGCCTTCACTACAAAAAATGCATGCTTTTCTATTGGAGTATAATTTAACTCATGTTTCTTTAATGGAACGCTCATAAAGGCAATTGGAGCCTCGTTACCTTCATCATCTTATTGGGTTAAAATACTAGATAGAGAATGTTTAGAAGCATAGCAATAGATAATGAAATCCTTTTCAAAATTTGGGCTTACCAACATTGTGGCATTTGCAATGGCTATTTTAATATCTT
Source organism: Cupressus sempervirens (assembly GCA_028749045.1). NCBI lineage: Eukaryota > Viridiplantae > Streptophyta > Pinopsida > Cupressales > Cupressaceae > Cupressus > Cupressus sempervirens. The sequence goes on along the minus strand of CM053790.1, from coordinate 89,381,575 downwards.
TGAAAGCCTTTCTACCTTCCTCTTCCCACCTAAAAGGATGTTTCTCGCTCATCATATCCAACATGTATCTCACCTTTTTAGAGAATTTGGGGATAAAGCTCCTCAGGAAATTGATTTGAACAAAGAAGGATTTCAAATCACTTTTATTGGTGGGTAGAGTTAGCTTTTGTATCACTTTCACCCTCTCTAGATCAATTTTTATATCATCTTTAGAGATGATGTGCCCAAGAAATCTTCCCTTTTCCACAAAAAACATAGACTTTTAGGATTCAAGGATATTTCATTTTGTCTACATCTACTTAGCACCTTTTCCAAATCCCTTAAGTGATGTTTTCTTCTTTTAGAGTAGACAGTTAGATCATTAAGATATATCACAATTATCATATCCCATAGATCCTTGTAAGATGACTTCATAGCCCACTAAAAGGTCACTCTAGTGTTAATCAAACCAAATGGCATTCGGTTATAAGCAAAGGTGCCACAAGGAGTGATAAAGGTAGTTTTGTGTTGATCTTTTGGTGCGACACTAATTTAATTGTATCTTGGATAACCATCGAGCATAGACATTACTTTAGATTGAGCTACTATCTACAAGATGCAATCCATAGTCGAGAGCCCATAGTTATCTTTAAGACTTGCCTAGTTTAATTTCTTGAAGTCAATGCAAATCCTTATTTCCCCATTCTTCTTGCTCATTGGGACAATGTTGGCCACACACATTGAATGGTGTATGGGATATATTATACAAGCCTTCAACATCTTCTCTACTTCTCTAAATATAGCCTCAAAAACCTTAGGATTGTAATTTTTGAGTTTTTGTCTGAAAGGAGTTGTCATTGGTTTTAGTGGTATGTGATGTAACAATTCACCATTCCTAAAATTCTTCAGATCCTCATAACCCTAGGCAAAGACATCTTGATATTGAATGGAAAGTGGAGAGAATTTCTCCTTTTCTCTTTCCAAACAAGAATTTCCTATAGATATCAATTTAGGATTTTCCTTAATTCTGATGTTGATTTTGTCATGTTCTTCTATCTTTTCTTTAGAATCAACATCTCTCTTCAAGGCACTATTATCTTTTCTACCAAACAAATGCTCCAAAGAAACCAACACTTTAGGAATCCAATTTCCTTTGAGTTGGATAATCTCTCCAAATTCATTGTAATCCTCTCCAATTAACTTACCATCATGTTCATATCCTTCAAAGAAGTTTTTGACAAAGTTTCTAGTGCATTCCATGAATTCTTTCAATTGTGCATCATCATTAAAAACCTACCAATGATTAACATTGTCTAGAACCCTAGGTCTATAGATCATCTCAATCCTATAAGTATCATTTTTGAATTCATGAGGAGTCAATAATAATGATGTTGAAATAGCTAAAGACTTAGCCTTAGCATTTTGAGAGTGAGGAATGAATTCAATAGAAAATGCTTCAAATGACTAAATTTCATCCCAGACTAAATTTCTATAATGCTTTAGTCTATCATTTTTCACTAAAAATTGTTTTCTTACCTATTTTATGATAAGCTCAACATTGCCCCTTACTCTCAACTGTTTAAGGGTATGTGCAAGATCATGGTGTGCCAAAAAGTGGCGATTTGAAAAATATGTAGTTCTAAAATGCCTCAAAGAATTTCAAAATCTATTCCAACTTTTTTCCCACCCATGCTGATACTAAATGAAAATAATTAATACCTTTATAATTCCTACTATATCTTTCGATACCAACCTTATATGGTCATCTTTAAAACATCTCGAAAATGTGTTTTTGGCATATTCTTATGTGATTTTTACTTCAAGCGTGTAGCTGATGACTTTTTTTAAACCAAAATTTGATGTAATGAAAAGGGTTTCTTAAGAATGTTCTTAGTTTTTCATAAATGTAAGTTTTGTCAAATTACAAGTTCATTAAGTAATTATTACTTATTTTCTAATGGAGTTAGCCACAAAGTGCTAATTAACATACTGGTTGAAAAATAGCTATAACTTTCAAACCATATAAGATTTGTCAAATCCAAAAGATGCATCACATTCTATGCTTCAACTAGTATAAGAAAAAAATAAGAAAAACTTAAATTTTTTTTTTTTTTGAACTAGTTAAGGTGGTCAGACACAAGATTTTTTTAATTCTGAAAACAATATAGTAGAAAATTTATAATTAATTATTTATTTGGAATAAAAATTGCTAAAAATATGTATCACATCCAAGAATCAGTCTACCTTTTATATCTAAAATTATATTTAAAAATATTATCATTTGATTATGAATAAGGTGGTTAGACATACATCTACTTTTTATTTTTGCCCTAAAATTTTTGTAGTACTGCATTAAAATCCAAACTTTTGACCAATCAAACAATTTTTTCTCCAGATAAGGCCTTGTAGTCTAGAAACTAGATTCAATTTCCTACAGATTATTTTCTTACAACTTTTTGATATAAAGTCTGAAACCACTTTAAAATTATGTGTCAAGTTGACATAACCTTGATTTGTTGGTTTTTCACTGCCACTTAAGGCCATAGTTTGGTACACCATGATCCTGCACATACCCTTAACTCCCTTTGCCTTAGCTTCCTATAGTCCTAAAAGCAATGCTTTTTACTCGGAAGTATTATTTGTATTATGGAAATCCAATTTGAAAGAGAAAGTTAAAACTTCTCCTGAGGGTGAAATAAGAACAACACTAGCACCTGAACCCAAATTTGAACTTCCATAAAATTCAAGATTCTAGAGGGCTTCTTCATAGCTCATTACTTTATCATTTTTACATTTCTCTTTAGGTAATATTACATAATTCATGAATGGACATTCTTCAAATAATATTTGCGCTTTAGGGTTATCTGAAGGCATCACTATGTACTTGTTCTTTGGTTCAGGTTCCAACTTTACCCACTTCTTTCCCATAGGGATATATGCTTCAAACTAGTCCAATTTGATCTCTTTGTCCATATCTTTACAAAAAGTCCTACTGAGTAACATTTTGTAACTGGCTGGTATATTAGCCACAATAATTGTGAGCTTCATTCCCTTCTCAGGGCAAGCATAGAGGATAGCCTATACATCCTTTACTTGATTGACTAAAGGTACTTGTTTTCCATCCATAGAATAGCAACACCCAAAATTTTTGGTAAGCTCTAAGCCAAGGGCTTGTGCAATGACCTTAGGCATGATGTTATTTGATGCCTCAGAATCAATAATGTAATTACTAAAGTTTTCACCATTTAGAAATAGTGAAATAGAGAAGGGATTAGGCTGCTTCTCTTTTACCTCCTTTTCAATAGAATTAGTGACTGCTTCACCATAAGGAACATATGCTCTACTTCTTACATAAACAAAAATAGGTCAATCCTAAGTTTTAGAACTTTCAAATGCGCCTCTCATAAATTGTGCATTATTAGTAGAACTTTCATTTACATATTGAACTAGTTTATCCAATTCTTTTGGATTAAGCCTTAGGTACTCAGCTAGAAAAATGCATATGGAAGAGGAGTTGCAAAATTCAAGAATATCAAAAGCTAAAGTAGTAGACATTTTTCCTGTTTTGGACAAGATCTTTGGTTCACTAGCTTTTGTTGAATCAGTGTGTATATGTTCTTTACCTTTGGAGGCAAACACTTTTGAACTTGTTCCTAGATAAGGTTTTTGATTTCTCTATCCTCTAGTCATCACCATACAAGCAAGGTCTTGGAGAGTTGTCAACATAGTACCTCCTCTTTCTAAATCAGATTCATATTCAAGAAAATAAGCACTCAAATTTTCATTTTCCACATTTTGACTTTTAGGTGTCTGCTCTACTATAAGGGCATTCTTTACTAATTGAATACAATTGAGTCATTTAGGACAATCCTATTCATCGTGATCAAAATTCATATGGAACAAACACATTGCTTCCTTGGGAGCTTCTTTAATTTTCAATCTTGTTGGAGGAGAGGTCAATGTGGGGTCCTTACCAAAGTTTTGGGATTGTTGCCATCTATGAATATCTTGGTAAGGAGTTTAATAAGAGCCAGGGATTTTTTTTTGTTGCCTCTTCATCATTACTACATCATTCATTAGTTTTTGTAAAACAAGATCAGTAGAGTTTGAAGATGAAGGTGTTCCCAAAGTTTGAACCTATCGCTTCCATATACCCACATTAACAAATGCATCCTCTAATTGAATAGCTAGTCTCTAGGTAGCAACCAAATTAGTGCATGTACCTTTTATAAGATGAAAAATTATGTTTGGATGAATGAAATTAATGAAAAATGATTTTTGGTTCTCTACATTAGGCTTGGATGTAGTAGGGATTCTTTGAATGAGCCTATTAAATTTAGCTACAAATTCCCTTATAGGTTCATGCATCTCTTTCTTCATCTGACTAAGTTGGAAAAATAGAGAACCTTCATTTTCATGAGTCTTGAATCTATCTTCAAAAGCATTTTTCATATCATTCCAACTGGTGATAGAATGATGACGTAGATGATTAAACCAATCTGTAGCAGCATAAGTTAATGTGTGCACAAACAATCTTACAACAACGTCCTGTGTGGGAACACTTATTATAGCACAGGCTAAATGAAAGGCATTTAAGTGTTCCTACATTGAAACCTTGCCATCCTCACTAAATTTAGGTAAAATTTTAGTAGCTCCTTTAGGTAATGGCACAGGATTTACACCTAAGTTCAATGGTCTTATGTTTTGTAGCCACGGTTGATTTATGGCCATGTTTGGTGGTATAACTTGCAGAGGTTGGATGTTTATAACATGAGGGATAAGAGTATTGAAAGGGAGTAGAGATTACACTAAAGGTGGAAAAGGAGATTGTTTTGGTGGTGAACTGGGTCTACTTTGGGATTTAATACTCATCTTCTTAGGATCATTAAAATCTAGCAAGAACTTAAAAATTTTCAACAGCTCAAAGTTTTCATCAAGAATCCCCTTTTCTCTTTCCCCTCTAGTGTACCTAAAGGTAGCTAGTTCTAATTTTGCTTACAAGTTCAAGGTCTTGCAGGAGCCTAAGAAGGTCTATTTACAATTGCTTCTTCTTGAACTTTTGGTATCCCTCTCAACAATTCTGCCCTTTCTTCTTCTCTTTTTAAAACAATTAACACTTGCTAATATTGTTGATTACTTCTACGCAATTCCCAAGCACTTAATACCAAGTCTAAGATTATGTCTTCTTGAGTATCTTCAAATTAAAGGTTAGGTTGTAGTACAAGTAAAACCTCATTATGCCAAAGAACCATTTTTATACATTGCTTTTCCAAAACCCAAGTTCTTTTTTAAAGGGACTTTCCCCAGTAGAGTCACCAAAAATCTGTTGGGGAATAGATTGTCCTTTCAATTAATTTACCAAGTTTCCTCTATGCCCAAAACAATGAAAGTATAAGAAATGCTCACAATAGTTGAGAAAGTTTCATGCTATTCAACTTTCTCTTTGGATTTCTAAAGGTACAACTCCCTTATTAGATTTGCATTGAATTTAAGATTATCTTTACACTTTTACCTGAAAGTGCATAAGGATCTCTCGACTACTCTTAGGCAGTGAGGTGAATATTAATACAACTTTCTCAAATAAACATCCATTTGAACTTACTCGTATAGAAAACCTACTTCAGAGAATGAATTATATCACAAACTGACATAAATCATTCAAACATCAGAATTGAAATAAACTTACAAAGTGAACAACAACCAACATCTCAAATCATCAAATCAACATTCACAAAGTAACAGTGATTGGACACTCTGAACACAAAGTTCCAAAGTAGAATCTGAGGTGATTTAAATATGTCATTAAATCTTTCCATACACAAAGTCATTTGAAAGCCAAAAATCCATATATCGTCCTTGATTACTGCTTTAGACTATCTACTTTAACAGAGTTTTTCTACTACTATCTACCTCATAGCTATCTATGCTAAACTTAAACCAATTCAATGCCCAACATTTATAGTTTTTCCAAATTCAAAAGGCCTCCATCAAAACCCATCTATTTTAGATGATACAAGAAACTATTAAAAAATGAAAATCAGTTATCTAAAAGAATAGCCAAAAAGTAAAAAAAGTGATTGTTCTATTTAGGCATCTTCGCTAGTTTTCTCCTCCGTTGATGGTCTGACGTAATAGGTTCTAGCTTCAGAATGTTCTCATAAACTCTTGCGTCAATTGAGAGTGAGGGTTCTTTAGGCTCAATAACTGAGTTCTACATGCATCTTTCTACCACCTATATTCCTTTACTTTCAAACTTTTATGTGGCATCAAGTTCTTATTCAGATGCAACATTGATTCAATACTTGCCAATGCAGTGAACTTGTTAGCACTTGGTGATTCACTATCCCTAATTCATTCTATAGCTTCATTGAAGCTCTCTATTAGCATCTTAGCATCCATCTTCCCTTCATCAAACAACAAAATTCTTGTTGGGTTCACAATCTTCATATCCTTTAAGAGCTCCTCATGCATCTCTGTGATCTTACCTTCAATACCTTGCACTTCCTTGATGGTTTCCTTGTAGTCTGCTTCTTTCTAGCCCATATTGTTCTATAAAATAAATAACATACAAGGATCCACTTTTTTCATCGAATTCTTGTTTAAGAACTTGAGGACCCCAAACTGTTCAACCTCTATTACCTAAAAAATGATTGTTTGACATTGACCTAGTTCTATTTTCCAAACTAGAATCAAGGTCTGAATTTCTCTTAGCAATGTCTCTCCCTTAGTGTAAATTCTAGTAAACTCAAAGATGAACTTACTACCTTCCTTTAGTATGATGTCTACCCAATTCCTCAAAGCATTAGTAGACAATTTCTCCTTTTGCATTTTCTTCATCAATAGTTGACTTCCTGTCAAATTGGGGCCAAATGGTTGTAGAACATAAACAATTGGCAAAGCTCCAAGGTTCATTAAGGAATCAATGTATGTAGCCATTTTCGTTACCATGCCCTTCAATTCTCTCTTCTCTTTACTATCTTTTTCAATTGTATGAGCATATGATCAGTAGAGAATTTGAAGAAATGGTTGCTAGTGCTTCTATTGATAGTTCCCAATTCAACTGAGGTTACTTTAAATCCTTCATCATCAATATCCCCTGACTCCTTCTTCTGCTTGTAGGTAGCTATTTTGGCAGTGATTTTTCATGTTGCTAGGTCTTCAATGAGGTTGGCATCTATTTTCAACTTCTTTGTCTTCGAACCTCTTGCTACATATTTAGTGACGATTTCTTTTACTGGTGTAGACACCAGTTGCAAATTTTTCTTCTTGCTAATTGTGTTAGTTAGCCAGGAAGGAACAAAAAGGCTCATGGCCATTGCTTGGGCATGCCTAGTAGGAATGAGAAACCTAGGCTGATCTATCTAGGCAACTTCAATTAATTCAACATTACCATCTGCACTATCAGAGAAGTTGAGGGCATCACCTAAATCTTGCCCCTAAGTAGACATTCTCTCTTTCTATACCTTATGCTACTTCAAGGCTTTAGATCTGGATTGAGACCTTGTTCTTAGAGCCATAGTTTGCAAGTGAGGAGGCAACTTCAAGGAAAGAAGTCACCTTTTCAAAAGGTTCATCGATGGTTTTTGTGTTCTTTCTCAATAACAAGTCATTTGTGAATGTCGGTATGAGCCTAGCCCTTAGGTTGATATCATCCTCTTCATCCTTACTCCAGATGACTACTAGGGACTTCAATTCATTAGATTCCTCCTAACTAGGTTCAACTATATCTGAGCCATCATCAACTACTCCCTATATTTTGAACTTCAACTTGAAGGAGTCAATTTGTTGCAAGGTTAGTCTTGAATGAGCCTTCCTTAAAAGTTCTCCTTCATTCCTACAATCTCACCAAAGGTCTTCCAATGGTGGATTGAATGATGGGTTGACTTGAAGGCCAAGGATTTGGACCGCATACCCTTTACTATCAAAGTTCCTCCCACTATGGTAGAAGCCAAGATTGAACCCAAGTGAATTACTTCTGATAATGAAAACACTGTCCATTTTATTACAAACCAATGAGCCCAACTTATTAGGGAATGTTGTTTCCCAATCTTCCTATGGTAGATTATCCTTTACAATAGAGAAGAGTTGTCTACATATTTCAGCCAAAAAAAAAAAATCTAAGGCATACCAAGGCAACTTTATAGGTTCATCTTCAAACCCACTAATTCTAAAATACGTGAACCTAGGGAACTATCTAAAGTAGCTTCCATATTGTTGAATCAACCTTTGAGCTTCATGGGATAGTCTAGGAATGGGAACTTCCTTTAGAGACATATAAACCTTTTCCATTAGCAAGTCATGAACCTTTCTCAAATCCTCTAAGACCTTATCCTTCTGTAGTAGGGGACAATACTGAAAAAATATCATTTCCACACTCCATATTCCATTGGGAAGAGAAGTAAGATCATAGGTATAGGCAATACAGTAAGTTAAATAAGAGGTCATATAAAAATGCTCTCAAAATTCCTTAGGATGTCTAAGTTGAGACCTAATTGATTTGGAAATTATCTCTACCCAATTCATCCATTGCTCACCTTTCAGAATGATTTCTACATACCTATAGATCCATTCTTCAAAATGAAGTACATCAGCTGAATGTTTTACCCTATGCAATAACACCGCTAAGTCATGGATATGGGGCTTTAGATGATCTTTGGTACTAACCTTGGGTAGCCTAGAACCTTTGCCATACATGATTTTAGTCCATTTACTAGCCATTGTATTGTGGAATTGATTTGGGCTTTCTTACTATTTGGCCTGAGCTTGAATAGGGGAGAATGTAGCGAAGGCATTCTCTAGCAAAGACAACACATAGGCGATTGTGTCTCTTGAGATTGTGAGTATCACATTACCATTTTTACTTATATTACCATTCCTTTTAACATCATAGTGATCAATATAGATTTGTAGGAGTTCAAAACTTAGAAAGGCTAAGGGGAAAGTGACAGCTTCAATCAACCCACTAGTTAAGACTTCCATACATCCATTCACTTCATTGGCACAATCAAGAATTTTTTTTTTGTAAATTCTCCAACTTCACCCCATGCTTATTTGTATCATAGATGACTAGCTTTCTACATTCTAGGCTTGATACATTACCAAAGAAATGCAAAACTGACCTTATTCTCAACCAAACAACAAGGTTTCAAATAGAAAAAGCTTGGAAAATGCAGAGATTTACAGAACAAAACAAAGATTACTAAAATCTCACTTGTATTCTACTGAGAAATCAACAATTTTCTCTATCTCCCTTAATAAATCTTTCTCCACAATTTCAATTCTTTACATGATAATTAAAAAGGAAATTGAATGAGTTTTTCTTAAAAGAAAGTCCTTACGTGTAGAAGTATAGGATAATTATTAGGCATTTATGACACATCACCTCTTGGTAACCTTCTCAAATTCAAAAAACTTGTTGCATGAATTTTTATTTAATGATTTCTTTTGTGGATGTATCAATAATGATTTCTAAATGTGACATCCAATCACTTTATCAGCTGAAGATTTCCCACTTTCTCAATAATGATGACTACCCTGCTTGGCAATAGAAATGTCCTTTTTATCATTATCTTCTGACAAGATCATTAACTATCTCATGAGATGGCAATATGTCGTACTTTAGGATTTAAAATGGCTAAACACCTTCACTGTTGAACCACTTTGAACTACTTCAAACCGAGGTTGAAACTGATTCAAAGTGATTCAAAAGAAAGCTCCATTGGGAAGATGAGCATCACCTACCAAATAGATCTTTAGTATAAAACCTTTGGTTGAAATTCTTTGAAAAACTTCAAATTGAGGTTTGAACTGGTTCAAAGTGGTTCAAGGGAAGAGACCATGACTATGGACACTAGTTACTTCAACTATTCACTTTGGGAGATAGTGAATACATGGGCAACAAGTAAAGGACTCTAATAACTGAGTGGGCAAACATTTCTAGGAAAAACCTTTGGAAAATGGTGACTTTATATGCAACGAATAGGTTCTTAGGTAAGTCTAGAATATGACTCGTGCCAACATGAAAGAGAGAGATATGGCAGTCTAACATAATACCATTGAGTATCCACACCCCCTTGGCAAAGGCACAATCACCAAGTATGTGATTAATTGATTCAAGTTTATGAAAAAAAATGCACATATAGGGGTTCCCATTAGCCATATTAACAAGGATTTTGTTAAAATAAATTGCCATGGGAAACAAATGATCTTTGGTTCTACTAATATGTACCAAAGAGATAAAACACCTTAGTCCAATTAATTTATTAAAGGTTTATATTCCAAAGAGTATTGAGGTGGTTGATGACTACTAATGAATTGGATGAAATGCTATATACAAATTTTTCTTAAGTATCTATTACTAGGGATCCATTAGGCCATCTTAGTTCAGTGAGTCTATTGATTTTAACTCTATATTGAAGGGGTAGCTTAGCTTTTGAAAATGCATGCTTAATGGTATTGTAGGTTATAATATGAGAGGGGGGAAGAGAAAAATGAGACATTAGGTCTTCCATTTTGATCAAGAAACCATCCTTGACCAAGTCACTAAATTTGGATATACCACATTTACACCAATATTTGGCTGAGCATCCTTGCAACATGGCTAATGACTTTCCATTCCTTTCCATATTATACCATGGGGACTTCTCACCACAAATTTTGGAGGTGTGATCAATTATCTTATTACCACCTATTTACTATCTAGTATTTTCCCATCCGTTCTAGATTGCCTTGAATACTTTAAACCCACTCACTCTTATTTTTCATTTTCCATATAGAAGATTGTCGATGTGTAGGTTTTTCCAAGTTTTCCCTAGGTGGGGGACTCCTCTAGGGATATTATTTCTAATGAGAACATTCCAAGGCTCATTTCCTTGGAGTGATTTGACAACCCATTTAACTGGAAGAGCACATCCTTTCCATCTCAACTCTTTCAACCCTAGTCCTCTAATTTCTTTCCTTCTAACACAACATTTCCATTTCTCTACATCCCTTTTTCTATTGCCTTTACTATCTAATCAAATATATATTTTTGATTAATTTCTATATATAATTGATGTGTGCTATATTGAATAACCAAGTTGATGAGTAGTAGATGGTATAAGTAGCTAGGACTTTTTGACAAACTTGCACTCTTCCAAACATGGATAATTAAATTTTGTTCCATTCTCTTAGCTTTTTCTCAATCTTTCTTTTGGCCAAGCTTCATTTATTGTTAAGGTTAGGATATATAAAGAAGGGTATTCTAAAATACCTAACAATTATATTTGGTCTTCCCTAGGAGAATCCATATCTGTTGTACCAGTTTGGAGGGGTTTCTTGCCATCCTAGCATTATGGATTTTCTAATGCATATCTTGCTACCAAATGTTGGAATTGTTTAGAGTAATTGAGAGGGGAAGAATCACTTATCCAAGATCTAAATTTACAAATTAAACATTTCAGTGCTAATCATATCCATATCCATAAAAACTTATCATGTATGCATCCATAGGATCATACAATACTTTAACTTAGTAGATTAGTGTCCCAAGTCAAATAAATTTGTAAAAATGTAGACATGAAATACCATAAGAAAATTCACCCAATTTGAAAAAATCCACCAATAGCATGCTACTAATTCTTACTCTTCTGAAGTGATGCCTTATGAAAGGCCAACCCTATCAAAAGTTACAATAGATATTATTAAATGTGACCTGGTTAAAGGATTTCGCTCACCCTATTAGGAGTGAGTCTTGTTAGAGGACTTTATGCAATTCAATTAGAATTTCACCTAGTTAAAGGATTTACAAATGACTATTAGGTCAACCTTAATCTAAAGGATTTTATCCACACTGGTACAATTGTTAGAAAGTAATAGTAAGACTTGATCTGATAAAAACTTACAACTCACGTGCACATTCTAGATCTCTATTTTAGTTCTCTATTCTTCTTGGCATTCATACTCTTCAGCACTGATAACTTATTCACCCTTTAAGAATTTATCCCTTAAGCCTTCTTTCTTTATATGGAAACTATATTCTTCTTCTATTTGGCCACTAGATGAAGCAATACCCTAGACTCCTTATCTTCCTTAGATTCTTGCACATACAACCTTTGCTTCTCATTAATTATCTCTATAAATAGAGATTTAGATCTTTTTTTGCTTAACCACAATTATTCATTTTAGGGTTAGGTAGGAGTTAATAAGTCTACCCACTTTTATATTTGGTTCCTCTAGAAACTTCCTCTACAATATTCCTTGAATTCACCTCAAAATGGTTTTCCTTGAATTATGTGCTACTAGCTCATCATAGTGATCTTCCACATACTTCAGACAATTCAAGAAATCAAATTAGTCAGCTTAGATTTGTCAAATCTTTGATTTAACGCTGTTTATTATCACTCAACATCTATAATATTATGCCACTCATCCAACACTAAAGTTTATCAATTCTTGACACCAACAAAACTTTACTTGGCATATACTAACATTCACTCAGCTTGCACTATTTGTCTTGTTTTCTCAAAACCTATTGATTTTCACTTGGCTTCTACTAATATTTGCTTAGCATTGTATTTCCTTTTTCACTTCCCTGGTCATTAGCCATCACCATATTTGGAATCATCATCCAAGTCTATTATATTATTCTCACTACTCTTGGTATTGAATTGGAAATTTTGGCTACTCTAGGTATTTACCTGAATATCTCTTTCCTAAGAAAAATACTCCATCTCTTCTACTCTTTCTATCATCAAAGTTTCCTACCCAATCAACATTTGTATAGGCTCTTAACTCAAATTTTTTATTTTTCTTGTAGTATAGACCATAATCTTTTGTTCCTTTCAGATATCTCATAATTCTCTTAATAACCATCAAATGATTCTCCTTAGGATTTTCATAAAATCTTGCAACAATCCCCATAGCTAATGCAATGTCAGGTCTACTATGTACTACATATTGCAACTTTCCATCATAGACATGTAAAATGTTTGATTCACGTTAGCGGAATCATCATTGTTTGAAATTTTATGTCCTATCACCATAGGAGTGCTAATTGATTTTGAATCCTCTAAACCAATAAGTTTTCAGTATCTCCTTCACACACTTAGACTGAGTGATGTATACACCATATTTCATTTGATATACTTGTAAACCAACCAAAAATGCGATCTCTCCAAGCATAGACATCTCAAATTCTTTCTTCATTTTATTTGAAAATGCCTTACATAATGCATTTTGACCTCCAAATATGATATCATCAACAAAAATTTAAGCTAGTAAAATACCTTTACCTCCTTATGTCTTTAAGTATAGATTTATGTTATCATCAATCTTCTCAAAACCAATCTTCACAAGATAATTGTGAAGCCTTTCATACCATGCTCTTGGGGCTTTCTTTAAACCATATAAAGCTTTGTGTAGTCTACATACCAAGTTCTTGTTGTTTGGATCAAAAAATCCTTCAAGCTATTCTATAAAAACCTCTTCTTCTAATATACCATTCCAAAATACTGATTTCACATCCATCTAATAAACTATGAAATATTTGTATGTAGAGTAAGCAAGCAGAGTTCTTACTCCTTCCAATCTTGCAACTAGAGAAAAATTTTCTTTATAGTCAATTCCTTCCTTTTGTGCATACCCCTTGCAAACTAATCTTGTCTTATTCCTTGTAGCTTCACCATTCTCATCAAACTTGTTTCTATACACCCACTTGGTTCCAATCAAATTCTTGTTCTCTAGTCTAGGTACTAGAGTCCATGTTTTTTTCATCTCAATTTGATCATTTTCTTCTTTCACTAGTGGGATGATCCCACAATAATGGGTTTCACTTTTTGACCAATTTTGACATTGAAATCAATATTTTTGAAACAAACCTCACATTTGAGTGACAATATCTCTAAAACTATGAATAATTTGAAGATGACATAAACTAGTGATTTCTAGTACTCTATTCCTACTTTGTAATCATATTTTTTAATTCAAAAAAAAATTTATTGAAGTCAAATGTTTCTTCTCCTTCAAAATGTGGTACATATGAAAAATCAAAATTTTAAAAGAGTGACACACTGCTTGAGAAGCATAACTTTTATTCTAGAAATGATAATGAGGTAATTCTTTTGATGTTGGATTTGTAACATCAATATCTAGAGGATGCAATTGGTTTGATTCATTTTGTTTGAATTTTGTATAGTTTATGAAGTTTTGAAGTGACATCATTGTAATTCAAGCATAGGTTCATTTTGACAAGGATAACTTGAACTCAATATATCATAAATTTCAAATTTTCATTTTTTAATAGAAAGCTATACTAGTAACCCATTTCCTAGATATTTTTCAATTTTTTTGATGTAATTCACAATTTTTTTTTGAGGTGTCGAAGCCAGTTGATGATTAATCATTAATAAACCTATAATGACTTAAACTCAATTTTGAAATTCTTATTGAATTTAATACCTATTAAAATTATGTTAGAATCTGATAAGATTAATAACCCAGAAAACTAGTGCAAAGAGTAAATATCTAAACTATGAATGCAAATGATACAAAATCAAAATAGCATCATAGAGTTAGTCTCCAAGAGAGTAATGCAAATGCTAGAAGTAGAATAGCATTAAGAGGATGCAAAAACAAGAGATGCAAACACAAGCCAGGTAGCATGCTTATATATGCTAGGAAGAGGGAGGAGGTGTCAACACCAACCAATGAGGAGCAACCATCTATCAGACTAAAGATAGCAAAGTATCTTCCCAAGATAGCTAATGGATGCTCACATGTAGGAAGGTGACACCTCACAACCATTCACCTAATAAGACATTCTTTATTAACCTAAGCGAGATTATTAAAAAGTGTAAGAAAAACCTAGCAAAATAGGAAAAATAAAAAACTACACTAACACCCCCCCATAAGTGAAGCTTAGGTGGATGTAGAAATGGGTCTCGGCAAGTCAAGCCTGATGAGGTACAAATGTACATAAGATTTCTCAAAAGAGAGAGAAAAGAGACCCCCCCACAAAAAAGTCAGGACTCCGAGTGAGAGGAAGAGGCCCCCCCAGAAGATGAAGCATCCTGCACCCCCAGCAAAGCTTGCAAATGAAGGAAATTTCTCTTAGTGAAGGGTTTGGTGAAGATATCACCAACTTGCTCAAAAGTTGGACAATAGCGAAGGTCAATGACATGACCATGGATGAGCTCCCGGATGTAGTGCATGTGGACCTCTATGTGTTTGGTCCGTTGATGATGAACTGGATTTCATGAGATCTGAATGGCACTCTGGTTGTCACAAAATATGACAGATGACCGTCTGATCTGGATACCAAACTCAATAAGAAGATGTTGAATCCAAATGGCCTCAGTGGTGGCATTTACAGCCCCCCAATACTCAGCCTCAGTAGAAGACAAAGCAATAGCAGACTGCTTTTTGCTCGACCAACAAATAGGACCTGACCCAAGTGAGAAGCTATACCCTGAAGTAGACTTGCGATCCTCAGAATCACCTGCCCAATCTGAATCTATGTAGCCCACCAAATCAAGCTCAATACCTGCTGCATAGTGAATCCCACAACTATGAGAACCTTGAATGTAGTGAAGGATCCGCTTGGCTACTTTCCAGTGTAACTCATGGGGCTCCTGCATGAATCGAGATACCATGCCTACAACATAGGAGATGTCAGGTCTCGTATGAGTCAGATAAATGAGACTCCCAACAAGTTGGCGGTACAAAGTTCCATCAACAAGTGGAGAAGAACATTGAGCCTCAGGTTTGACTCCAGACAGGAAGGGAGTCAGAGCAGGCTTACAGTCAGCCATATGAAACCTCAAGAGTAAATCTAGAGCATACTTGGATTGCATGATGGTGATCCCAGAAGGAGACTGAAGGATCTCAATCCCAAGAAAGTAATGTAACAAGCCCAAGTTAGTCATCAAAAAACTGTCTTGAAGGGCCACTTTGACAGCCTTAATGGTGGGTGAAGAACTTCCTGTGATCAACAAGTCATCAACATACAAAACCAAAAATAGAAGTGAATCACCCTGTTGCAAAATGTATACATTAGGATCAGAATGACATCGAGTGAACCCAACTGATAGAAGGAAGGAGTCCATCTTGGCATACCAGGCCCGAGGAGCCTATTTGAGGCCATAGAGAGACTTTCAAAGACAACACACAAGTGAAGAATCCTAAAGGAAGCCTTGTGGCTGCTCCATGTAGATCTCCTCATGAAGGTCACCATGAAGAAAAGAACTCTTCACATCCATCTGATGTACTTCCCAATGATTAGCTGCAGCAATGGCAAGAACAATTCGAATGGAGTTCATTCGAGCAACTGGCGCAAATGTCTAAGAGTAGTCAATCCCAGGAACCTAGGAGAATCCTTTGGTGACCAAGCGAGCCTTGTGTTTGTCAACTGACCCATCTGCTGCAAATTTTGTCCGATAGATCCACTTACATCGAACAAGTTTTCTTCCTTTAGGAAGAGGGACAAGATCCCAAGTGTGGTTCCTCATCAAGGAACTATACTCTTTCTGCATAGCTATATCCCACTCAGAAATACCAAAAGCCTCATGAAAGGACTGTGGATCTAAGGCAGTAGCAATGAAGACATGTGGAGCATCCTGGAATTGTGAACGAGTTTGCCTGGTGTTTGATGGATCCCCAACCAAATCACCTACAGACTGCAAGGTCTGTCTAGCCCAAAGTGGGCAAGAAGATGGAGAATTTGGAGGGGAATCATTAACCTCTGAATGATGACTAGGAGATGAAGGAGGTGAGTTCTTTGAATCACTTTTTGCATCAGAAGTAGAGGTAGAAGACTGTTCAGGTGAATCTGACTCATCGGAAGATCTGTCATGTATTCCAAGTGACTCTAATGTCAAGGTAGAAGGAGTTGGAGAAGTGATAGAATGTGATCTTGAAGATCCCTCCTCAAACTGAACACTCCTCTCAATGAATAACTCATGTGTAGTAGGGTGGAGCAACCGATAACCCTTCACACCATCAGGTTAACCTACAAATATGCAAGGTCTGCTTTGCAGATCCAAGGCCTTACGTTTCTCTGTAGGAATGTGGTCCCATGCAAGGGAGCCAAAAACTCGAAAGTGCTTAACTGATGGTTTTTGACCGCACCAAGCTTCAAAAGGAGTAACTCCCTTCAAGGCTCGATGAGGAACATGGTTCTGGATATAACAAGAACAGTTAATGGCTTCTACCCAATACTGTGGTGCAAGAGATCTAGAGTGAATCATACAGTTTGCCATTTCCTTCAAGGATCTATTCTTCTACTTTGCAACACCATTTTGCTGAGGATTGTATGGAACTGAATGATGTAAATCAATCCCCTCTGAAGTGCAAAATCTTTCAAACTGATGGTTGACATACTTACCACCATTATCTATGCGCAAAACCTTGATGGCTTTCCCAGATTGCTTTTCTACAAAATTTTTGAAGTCTTGAAAATGATCAAATACCTCTGACTTCTGTTTGAGAAAGTACACCCATGTATATCGAGAAAGGTCATCAATGAATGTGAGGACATATCGGGCCTTGCTGAAAGAAGGATGTTGTAATGGACCAGCCAAATCATTGTGAACTAACTCTAGTATCTGCGAAGCTCTCCATGCCTTACTTTTGTCAAACTTTTCCTTAGGATGCTTACCAAGAATGCAACCTTGGCAAACACCTCCTGAGAATTGAACTGAAGGCAACCCTGTGACCATGCTCTACTGGTTGAGCTGATGCAAATAGAGGAAGTTAAGATGGCCACACTGCTCATGCCATAATTTACTCACATCATTAGAGTGAGTGAGCAAAAAAAATGAAGGAGGATCAGGAACAAAGTGAGAAAATAGATAGAGCCGTGATTGATGATCTGCTCTCCCAATTACAACTACAGAATCACTATGCAACTCACGTATCTCCACTGAATCAGGAGTGAACTCAACCCACTTGCCTAAACCTGTGTGAGTGATTTGGTATATTGATAGGAGATTAGTTGATAATGAGGGTACACAAAGAACATCATGGAATGTGCCATCCCCCACATCAACAGACCCTCTCCCACACACCTCAATAGGAGTGTCATCACCCATCAAAATAGAAGGCATAGTACATGGCTCCAAGGATGCAAGTTCTTCCTTAGATGAAGCCATGTAGTGTGAAGCACCCGAATCAAGAACCCAAGTGGATGGTGAGGAAGCAACTGCAACAAGAGCTTTGCCCTTTCCTTTTGCCTTGTTGTTTTCTTTTGCCTTGTTAGACTCTTCATTAGAACTTTGTTTGATAGACTTAGAAACACTAATATTATTCTTCTCAAGAATGTATGTCAAGTGATCAATTTGTTTCTTCAAACATTTATGTTCATCATGACTGGGTCTTTTACAATAGGCACATTTAACCTTTTCTTTCTTAGGCTTATCGCCCTTAGAGGATGAGGTATCAATAGTTTCTTTTGAAGCAATTGGTATTTGATCCTTCTTTTCCTCACTATTATTTTGTTTCTCATCCTTACTATTGTTGTTACTACTTTGTCCTTTTTGTTCTTTTGTGCCTTGGTTGGTTGCTAAGGCATGTGACTTAGAGGACTTAAGAGTGCCCATCTGGATTAGCTTGTCCTGTTCTCGAGTGAGATTGACAGCAAAATCATCTAGAGATGGCATGGTGAATTGAGTACCAAGTGCACCCTTAGTAGCATAGAAGGTAGAGACAAACACAAAATATTCTGAACTTAGCTTAGAGAGAATACTAAGAATCAGTTGTTCATCTTTCTTTTCAATTCCAGATTGTTTTAACTACAGCCTTAGTGATTTCAATTTGGTGAAGAAATCTTGGATTATGTTGAAATTTCCTGGACTCAAACTAATTAATTCATTTTCCAACATATGACCCCTCATTGAATCTTGTGTGCCAAATAATGTTTCTAGCTTTGTCCATACTTCATTTGGTGTATCCAAAGACTCAATGTGAAATAGCAAGTCAGGAGAAACAGACAAACACAATGTTCCATATGCCTCATCACATTTGTTAAACCACTTAGGCTTGTCTTCATCTTTAGCAGATTCAGTTTCAAGCCCCATAGTTATCCTATTTAATCCATCTTTCCTTAAGTGAATTATCATGCGTGATTTCCACTCAAAGTAATTGTATGGAGTTAGGATGGGCATATTTGTTTGATCCATGATGAAGGAATGCAAAGAAATGCTAAAAAAAAGAGAACCCAGCCACGACAATGCCCCCCCCTTTTTACTCAATCAAAGAACCCCTCCCAAGAAATATGATTTGGCACTTTATTTTAGTGCATTTACAACTACCACTAGAAAGAGATACTTAGTGGTCTTGATTTCAATGCATTACAAACCCTCATGAAAAGCATATGCTAAAAGCAAAACTTGGGCACAATAATCAAGGAAACAAATAGCACCACTATGATCTACTCGAAAAATCATGCACTTTCAAAAAAAGAATCACCTCGATATGAGGTTGTATGAGAAAGTTATGATCCTCCGAAGTTTTCAAAACGAGAACTGTGCACAGTCACGGCTGAGAATCTGCAATTTCTGAAGAATTCATGCATGAAAATCAAAAAATAATTCCACTAGTAGATAGAGCACAAAAAAATAGCCAAGTTCATAACAAGAATCATCAAAATCAGAGTCCATATGAGCAAGAACGAGACATTTGAAAACTGCATTTAAATCTGCGGCTGCCAACGGAGAGGGGTATGGTTGTAGCTTTGCATGCTCGATTCAGAAAAATATACAGCTTGCGTGCAAAATCTAAAAGATACCCAGATGGTTTTTTGGGGCTGCAAACAAAACCCAGAAAGCGTTTTTCTTGCTGATGAACAGAAGATGTTGCTGTAGTGTAAATCAGACGCCTTTAATAGTAAAAAACGGCTCCAAAAATCAGAAAACGACCCCAGCAACCAAAATTTGACATGCAAATGCTGGATTAGCTTCTTAAGTCCATCAATGGCATGCTGGAACCTGCAAAACTGATTGAAAACTCCAAATATGCAAGTTGGTTGTCAGATTTGAGATTGAAACCCCAGAGAAAAACTGTTTTTGTCAAAACTTTTCTGATTCTCAAGATCATCCAAAGATGCAAGAGAAGAGCATACTTCGTTTTTCAAAAAACTACAATAAAGTTTATTTGCCCCCCCCCCCGAATCTCTCAAATAAGGAAACTAAAATCTACTTTTGCACATAGAAAAGCTCTGATACCATGTTAGAATCTAATAAGATTAATAAACCAGAAAACTAGTGCAAAGAGTAAATATCTAAACTATGAATGCAAATGATACAAAATCAAAATAGCATCATAGAGTTAGTCTCCAAGAGAGTAATGCAAATGCTGGAAGCAGAATAGCATTAAGAGGATGCAAAAACAAGAGATGCAAATACAAGCCAGGTAGCATGCTTATATAGGCTAGGAAGAGGGAGGAGGTGTCAACACCAACCAATGAGGAGCAACCATCTATCAGACTAAAGATAGCAAAGTATCTTCCCAAGATAGCTAATGGATGCTCACATATAGGAAGGTGACACCTCACAACCATTCACCTAATAAGACATGCTTTATTAACCGAAGTGAGATTATTAAAAAGTGTAGGAAAAACCTAGCAAAATAGGAAAAATAAAAAACTACACTAACAAATTATAGTCATTAGAAAGCTTGCTTTGAGAAGCACAATTGAAAATTTATTGATTTATAGTAGGAGATCATTTGATGCCAATTCTGAGGGTCAAAACACTAGTTTTCTTCTTCTTTTTTTTAAAAAGGAAAATAGAAATGTTTTTTTTTTTAAACATATGTTTGTGTGAACAAAGTGTTCATGCAAACATAGTGTTCACACAAACATATTTTGTATGTTCACATCAACACTATGTTCACATGGATATATGTTTTCAAAAAATGGAAAATTTACAATGAAAATAGTAACTTTTGTGTGTTCACGCTAAAATTTATAGCACTTATGTTTGCACGAATGTGTCGTTTATATTTATTTATGTTCACATGAGCATAAATGTAGGGAATGTTTATGTGAACATTTCTTTAATGTTTGCATGAACAATTGAAAATTAGAAATTCAAAATTTTCATCCATTTCTGATTTTGTTAGTGTCGCAAAAGCACTGCCCAGTATTGTGGGATCACCCCATTGCTTTACTCCAGTCTTCATTCTCTAAGGAATCTTTTAATGAATTAGGCTCATGCATCCTCAAAAAACATGGATCAATTCTCAACCTATTCCTTGCCATTGGCCTAGCTTCTTTATCTCCAATAATTTGTTTTGTAGGGTGATGTCTTTTGACATACTATTACAATCTTGGATCTTTTCTTCTTTCTTCAATGGATCTATCACTTCAGAATCACTGTGTACTTCACCATCAAGCCAATTGACATTCCTTTCATGTAGACTTATTTTACAATTAGAATGTACCTTAGCTTCTATCTCCATCTCAACTCCTAAATGTAACTCGATTCCTAATTGCAACTTGACATTCATTGTATGTGACTTGGAAGTCATTGATCCAAGTTGTTGATTTACAACTTGGTTTACACCATCTTCATCTATAGGCATACCTTCATAAAATTATATAAAAGGATTTGTACTCTTCAAGTTCATTCATATGTTCAGCTTCATGTACCTCTATATATTCATCAAACTTGACATTTGCACTTTCCACAACTTTTTTAGTATTAGTATGAAAACATTTATAAGGTTTACTTCTTGTAGGATAGCCTAGGAATATACCTTCTTCACTTTTAGCATCAAATTTAACATTCCTACTATCTATAAGAATATAACACTTGCTTCCAAATACCTTAAATATTTTATATTGGGTGAGTATCCATACCATATTTTAAAAGGTGTTGAATAAATACCTTTCTTGACTAGTACTCAGTTCAAGGTATAGAGAATTGTACTTATAGCTTCTATCTAGTATTTCAAAGAAATATTCTTCTCCATCATAAGTGTTCAAGCATAGTCCATTTTGTGGAGGGGTCCTATGTGTAGAAGTTTGTTTCTTGATTCCTCTATCATTACAGAATATCTCAAACTCATTTGATGTAAATTCTCCACCTCTATCTTGTCTCAGACATTTCAAGCTTTTGTCAATCTCCTTTTCAACTCTAGCTAAGTACCACGTAAACATTTGGAAAGCATCAGTTTTTTTTCTTTTTTAGAAACATAACTATCATCATCCTAGAATAATCATCAACAAATAGGATAATTTACATGTCACCTTTGTTTCTTTTTGCATCAATTAGTGCACACAAATTTGTATGAACTAATTCTAGAATTTCTTTAGAGGACTAAGTCTTACTTTTAAAACTAGATTTTGTCATCTTGCCTAACTAACATTGTTTACAAATTGTATTGTCAAGTTTCTTCAGTTTAGGTAAATCTCTTACTCTTTTCATGTTACTAATACTAACTAAGTTATCAAACTTAACATGACATAACCTCTTGTGCCATATCCACACATCATAAAATTATACAACAAGAAAAGTAGCATCATTCATGTCAAGATAAAATAGATTACATCTAGTCTAATAACCTTTTCCAATTAGTTTCTCATCAATGTCATAGATTCTTTTCTTTTCTGTTTTTCAAACTCAAATTTACAACTTAAAATATTTATTTGTGACACACTCAATAAGTTATAGTTAAGTCCTGCTACATAATAAGCATTGTCACACGTGATCTTTTCTATAAATTTAATTAATCCTTTATGTTTTATTAGGTAGGGTATATCATTACAAAATCTTACACTATTACAATTGTAAAAATCAAGGGTGATGAACTTACTTTTATCTCCAGTCATGTGATGTGAACACCTACTATCAATGATCCATTTGTCCCTCTTGTTCACACAATATACTAGTGCAGTTGCCTCATCCGCATCAGAATCACCCTTCATCGAAAAATACACCACTTCATCATCATAGACATCAAATTCATCTTTTGTTTCCTCCTCATTAATGTATCAAGACTTATTTCCTTTATCTTTATAATATTTGTTGTCCTCATCTCTTTTACTTTTGTATTTGTCTCCACTTCTATTATTCATCTTCCTTGGACATTTAGCAGCAATATGACCAACCTCATTAAAATTAAATCACATGATAGGTAGCTTACCTTTGAATTTTCCTTTGCCTCTATGAAATCTCCTTGCTAGAATGCTTCAAGTTGTTCTATATCCTCCTCATCTATATCACTATCACTAAAACCATATTTGACCTTTTTTCTATTTCTCTTTAGGTTTCTTTAATGACACATTATACTTGAAAGAAAATTCAACATTTTTAATTTTGAAATTATCAAAATTAGAGATTTCAAAGATAGTGAGTCTACCCATCGATCCTTCAAGGGTCAGATTACTACCAAGTATACAGCTTAGCTCTTGTATGGCAGAAACTCTAATATCATAGGTAGGAAGTAGTGTTCTTAGTACTTTTTTTATTATAGTCTCATCATCAATAATACCATTAGCTCCTCTAATAGCTTTCACAACATCTTTAATTCTTGTGTAATGTTGGACAATGTTCTCATGTTCATAGATTCTCATGTCATCAAACTTCCCTCTTAGATTTTTGCATTTGGCTCTCAATACATTCGTATCTCCTCCATAGATTATTTGTATAGAATCCCACATCTTCTTTTTAGTGTCACAATCTTTGATGTCATCAAACTTTGAGTAACTTAGGGAAGAGGTAATCTCCAATGTTGCCTGATTGTGTTCTTTTTTTTTTTTAAGATCATCAATAGTTAGGGCTCCAACAGGATCAACATTTTTAGTAGTGATGGTAGATTGGACATAGTCTCCAAGGCTTATTAGATGTAGCTTCATTAAAAAGATTCAAGCAAGAAAGTTTTTCTTGTTCATTTTGGGCACCTCCTTTTTATGCATCTTTATCTTTAGCTCTTAGTACTTTCAAACTATTTCCTCTCAAGCACTAGTGCTCTGATACCAATTATTGGAATTCTTTAGAATAACTGAGAGGAGGGTCAACCAGTTATCCAAGGTCCAGATATACAAATAATACTGTTTAGTGCAACTTAGATCCATATCCATAAAACCTTATCATGCATGCATCCTTAGGATCATACAATACTTTAACTTAGTAGATTACTATCCTAGGTCAAAATAACTTTGTAGAAATATAAACATGAAATACCATAAGAATATTCACACAATTTGACATAAGGATTTTACATCGAAACCCAATTTGGTAAAAACCACCTGTAACATGCTATTGATTCCCACTCTTCTGAAGTGATGCCTTATGGAAGTGCAAACCTAGTAAAGGTTACAATACACACTATAAATGTGACTTGGTTAAAGAATTTCAATCACCCTATTAGGAGCGAGCCTTGTTAGAGATCTTTAGACCATTCCATTAGAATGTTACCCAATTCAAGGATTTACAAATGATTCTTAGTTCAATCTTAATCCAAAGGATTTTATCCACATTGGTACATTTGTTAGAAAGTAACAATAGGACTTGATCATATAAAAACTTACAACTCACTTGCATATTCCAGATCTCTATTTCAATTCTCCATTCTTCTTGGCATTCATACTCTTTAGCTCTGATAGCTTTTTCATCCTTAAAGCATTCATCCCCTTAAGCCTTGTTGTTTTTAATGCCAACAATAATCTTCTTCTATTTGGCCACTAGGTGAAGCAATACCTTAGACTTCTTATCTTCCTTAGATTCTCATACATGACAACCTTTTCTACTGACCAACTATCTCTATAAATAGAGAATTTGGATCTTTTGCCACTTAACCACACTCATCCATTTTAGGGCTAGGTAGGACTCAATGAATCTACCCACTTTTCCATTTTGTTCCTTTAGAAACTTCCTCTACAATCTTCCTTGAATTTGCCTCAAAATAGTTTACACTGAATTCTATTCCACCAAATCATCATATTTATCTTCCATGTTCTTTATACAATTGAAGAAATTAAATCTATTGGCACAAATTTGTCAAATATTCTATTTAACACTATTTTCTATCACTTAACATCTATATTGTTCTGTCACTCAAACAACACTAAATTTTATTGATGTTTGACACCAAATATACTTGACTCATAATATACTAACATTCACTTGTCTTGCACTTTTTCCCTTTTTTTCTCTACACCTATTGATTTTCACTCGGCTTCTATTGATTTCTTCTTAGCTTGCACTGATTGCTTGACAAGGCTTGGGATACACTTTTCTCACTTGATCTTCTTACAGTCTTTGCTTCAGTAATCTTTCATTTCAAATTTTAAGTAGATAAACAATACACTATAGTCCCAATGTCCTACTTGGTCTTAATACTCCTTTTATGCACAAAATAAATCAACCTTTCTCAAGGTTCTCTTGTTATCTCCTCTTTTCAAATCCTCTTCATCAATCAACCACATGATAGAATTTAAACCAAAAATAAATTTTGTCACCAACAAGCATCAGGTTTGAAATCATTGAAAGAATGATGATTGTTCCTTTATAGGTTGTTCACTAAGTCAAAACAATCTCTTTTCAACAACAAATGCTTTATATAAAAAATATTTAAGTTATTGACAAGGTCATAAATATTTAGATTTGAAAGTTTAATGAGTAAGACAATATCATCAACACATTGTACATTAGAAACTTCTTCATCATTCGGGAGTAAAGTGCCTTTACCTTGTGGGGAGAGAGAGGCATCCTTTAAAATTTAATGGAGACAATCTATAGCTATGACAAACATGGAAGGGTCTACAATACATCCTTGTCGATTAGATCTAGAGAGTTTGAACTCGTGAGACCTCTAACCATTGAATTCTACTGTAGCTAAAGAATATTTCATGAGAATAAATACCATATTGATGAACACTTTTGGGAATCCTAAACGCCTCATCATCATTTTGATAAACCTCCTTTCCACTCTATCATATGATTTTTCATAGTCTCTAAGGAACATGGTTGAATTTTGTTCTAATTGTTTAGCCCAATCCATAGCCTCCCAACATGTGATAAGTTTCTCTAGAGTGTATCTCCCTTTAAAAAATCATGTCTAGGTCCTACTTACAATTTTAGGTAATATTTCTTTTTTTCCTATTAGCTATTACCTTGGCTAGTATTTTGTATGATACATTCAATAAGGCTATGGGTCTCCAATTTTTAATAACCGTTTTATCTCCTTCTTTATGTATAAGATTGATTATACCTTTGTTGATACTTGGATCTAGTGATCCTTCCTAGATGGCTTGATTATACATTCCCAATAGATCTTGCTAGATCCAATCAACATGCTTCTTGTAAAACTCAATTGGGAGGCCATCTAGACCAGGGGCTTTACCATTAGTCATCTGCATGATTGCTACAATTATCTCATCTCTAGATAAAGGTTTTCCTAATATTTCTTTGTCTTCATCATTCCCTTTCTTTAGAATGAGATTTATGATTTTATCCCTCACCTCCTCCATAGATTTTCCATCCTCTTCATTAGTAAATTACACCCTATAAAAGTTAGAAAATTCTTGGAGGATCTGATACTAGGTTGAGATGGTAGATGTTCCTTCCATAATCATTTCAATTTTGTCTCTTGCTTCCTTATATTTTAACATTTGCAAGAAGTACTTGGATCCTTTGTCTCCATGTTCTAGCTGCTCCATTTTAGCTTTCACTTTGGCTCCCTAGATTTTGTACTTCTAGAAAATCTAGATGGAGTCTGTAGTTATAACAAGCTTTCTTAGAGTGTCTGAGTCATGGGGGTCTTGTTGTAACCTACTCTTCACCTTTACTAGTTCTTCATGTAGTGCATTTTTTATTTTTCTAAAATATTTAGCTCTTTTATTTCCCATTTTTTGAAAAAGGCTTCTTCAGCTTGTAACCATAGTGTTCCACCTTTTGATATCATCTCTATGTTTGGCTATATGGGTGTTGTACCATATAATTAGAAATGTTGCATTGTTAATATCATTAATTTTGAGAAGAGAGGTGTTGAGGGAAAAAATAGACTTCTACATGATAGGTTTATAAGGATTCTTTATCGGAAAAATAGATACAATGACATGGCGATGGTCCAAGAGGGTGAAAGGGTACACTTGGGTGGAATCACCATTAGGGTTTTGGTGGAAGGAGAAGGTATCATTACTAAAATAGAACCTATCTAATCTTGAGTATATTCTTATTCCCTACTATGGGGTCAATTTTTTTATATTTATTAATGAATGTATTCCATGAGATCTTTTCTCCAATCTTCTATTCTACTTTTTGCCCTCCAACCTTATCCTATTATTTCATCACCATGTTGAAATCTCCAACCATGATCCACAATATTTCTTTTAGTTGGCAACACTAGTTCCATAGATTAGTTCTCTTATTTGTTTCATTTAGGGCATATATAGAGAAATTTCTAATTTCTTTTTCATGGAACAAGATTGATATCCAAACCATCATGTTGCAAGGAGAAGTCCCCCAGTCTAGAACATTTTTTTACTATTTAGCGATAATTAGGAAGATCCACCTCTCCCTTTTGGATGATTAGTGAAGAATGATTTAGCATCCTTCCATGTGCATTTCAAATCAACATCCATTTGAAACCCAATGAGTTTAATCTCTTGGAGAAGAAGGAACTTAATGTAAGAATGAGCTCTGAGGAGTCTTCTGATAATATATTTTCTTTCAAGAGATTCTAATCCTCTGACATTCTAAGTTATAAATTTAGCACTCATTGGGGGATGGTTTTGGGTCAGACTCCACTATGGGATCAACATTCTTGAAGAAGTTGGGTAGCTTATATTTTTGAATCTTGACTAGTTTGAATGCAACAATAGAATTAGAAGGTCTATCTCTTTTCTTAGATACACATTGTTTTGTTTCACCTTTAGGGGAAGCTTCACCCCCAATATATTCACCACCTTCTATGGACCCTCTCCTTGGTTTCCTAGATTTCTTCTTAGCTCTAAAAGCATATTAGGTATTACCATATTTTTTATCTTCTTGGTTTTGGGCTTCACACCTATTAACATCTAAATTGTCAAGTGTCTAGTCTTCTTCCATATTTGGTATATGACTAGTAGAGGCTATCATCCTTCAAGATTGACTGATACCATGGTTTGAAAGAAGATTACCATGTGAGGTAGGGATAAAAACCACCTCAAAGTTATTTATCTTATCTTATACATTATTAGAGTTAATGAGAGAATCAAGATTCCCAGAGGAACCTTCATACAATATCATGGGGGTTGAGAATATTTATCACCCTCCATTCTATTGTCAACAAGGATTTCCTTTGAAATAGGGAGAGCATTAATGTTACTTGAAAGTATTTCTTCTACTTTATTAGGAGTGGAGTGGGGGTGGTGGTTAGGGGAAATAGTAACATTGTTTCTAAATTTGTGTCTTGATCTCTTCTTGATATTCTCAAGCATAAATTTTCGTACATTCATAGTTTGATGCTTGAGGCCAAAGTTTGTGAGACCTAATGCAGAGGTATTTGGTAATGGAATCTCAATATTAAGATGTCTTACATTCAAATGTGTGATAGGAGCTTCAAGATGGGGTATGAAAGCTTCAAATAGTGAGTTGTGTTTTGTAGAGAGTTTCTTAGAGAGTGGGTAGGTATAACAATGAGTGATGGAATTGGTTGACCCCCAAGTTTGTTATGCATACTAGATTTATAAGAATATTTAGAGTCTTGATCATGACTCTTCAAAGTAAGGAAAAGTTTCCTTTGATGCCCTTTTTCCCTATAAATGAAGCATACATTAATACCTCTAAAGAAGGTAATAGGATAGGCATATTTGTGTTCTTGAATATTGAAAGCCACTTCATTGCAAAAGCCTTTACCAGGATTGATAGCAATCAAAATTCAGGCATTAGAGTGTGGTATTAGAGAGGAAGATTTGTCAATTCTGATGACCTTGCCAAGGAGTTCCAATGCATAAGGAATTGAGTTCCAAAGGAAAGGTGGTATATTTCCTACAAATACCTATCATGGGGTGGAGATTTCTATTACTTTAGTCATAAGTACTGCCTTTGGTGACTACAGAATGACTCTAAAGGTAGAGTAGCCAATTCTCCAAAATTATTTTTCAACCACTTATTTCTAGGATTCTGGGTTGTTAAAGAAGACAAGAAAATGTCCTTTTCTAGATCATTTGAAGGAAGGAGAAATGGAAACCAAGTTTCCTACTCCAAACATTGTGAATCCATTTTTTCAAGAAGACTCTCAAGGGTAGTTTTTTAGGCTCTTGGGCAACCAAGTAAATAGCAATGTTACTGAGTTTAAAGATCTCCTCTTTAATCATAGACTACATCTACTAGTTTAGAACAAGGATATAAGAAGAGGACAATGGGGGAAAGACATTGAAGTTAATGCCTACCTAGTTTTTTCCATGGTTGAGTGTCCTAGTGTAGATAAGAAGAAGCAAATTCTTAGCCAAAAATAAAATATAGCCAGATACATTATGCGAGAATTCAAACAAAGACAAAGATAAATTAAAATCTACTAAAGTATGGTTTGAATTCCTTTTTCGAACCCACAAATATTGAAACATTAGAAATTAATGAGTACACAAAAGAATTTGATGAAACATGTTACTTTTGTAGCATAAGAAATAAGTATATTGTGATAATCGTAGAAGTAAAAAGAAGAACATAATAACTACCAACCAAACAAAGTGTCAAAATAGCTTAGGATGTTATAAAAGAAAAGGAGATTATAGAGGAAGGAGATATCATATGGTGCTAAGCTCAACAACCATATGGTGCTTAGGAAGGGTATGATGCTCCTCAACCATATGGTGCTCATGAAATATGCTTTAAATTTGTTAGAAATGCATCAAATAATGACCATGATATCATTTTTAATCCCCTAATCATGTAAGTATTTACAAATAATAATTTATGAGTGAAAGGCTTATTATTGATCTAAAAATGGACCAAACAAAATATATATATTTAGATTGATGGATACTAATCAAACAATGTGAACTATGCTTTTTGTAATACACTAATCACTATGGTTAGTCGACAGCTATAAACTCCACACATGGATGTATCACATGAAATACAAAGGGACAAATTGAGTCTAAATGCTATATCTTTATGTAGAGGATGGAAGCTGTGTTGAATTAGTTTCTCTTTTCTGGCCATATATATTTTATAGTTAGTGGAGAACTATAAACTCCACACATGGATGGATCAACCAAAATAGAAAAGGACATAATGAGTCTTAATGCTATATTTTTATATCAAGGATGAAAGGTGTATTAAATTATTTTCTTTTATGTTCATATATGTTTAGTAGGTTAAATAAGCTTCTCATTCAATCCATGCTTTTAAACCCTATATGAAGAAAAAAATTCCTTGAGCTCAACATCAAACATATAATTACATTCCATGGAGATAGATCAAGCAATTTCTTCACACCCTAGTCACTTATGTATAAGAAAAATATGGTTGATAGAATGTTATAAATTGATCTATAAATGAGTCAATCAAAAAAAATATACCCACTATAGCTTTGTTTCATACCCTTATCAATATAGTTAGTGTGAGGGTATAAATTGGTCCACAAATAGATAATTCAAACAAAAACAACAAACAAAATCCAATGATATATTGATAGATTGATAATTTTTTAATTATGTTAGAAGAAAAAAGGTATAGTGAATTAGTTCCTCTTTTCAATCATATATGTTTAGTGGTTAATTAAGCTTCACATTCTTAAAATCTATATGAGGAAGAAAACTCCTTGAACTTGATACCATCATTATGTTCTTGGGTCTAAGAATAGTGTTACCATATTGATTCTTATTGATAATTTACATAATTCTATTAATGGCATAATTCTACACAAAGTATTCTCTTGATATGATTGAATAAATTTGTACCTGCATAGTCGTTGCCATTCTCCTTCCTTGAAGATAAGCCATTTACATCATGGCATACTTTTCTTTGGTTGTGTAATTCAATGCTCTAGTGGTCTATATTCTGATTCTCTTGTGGTGACAAAGTGGTCTATACTTGGATTCTTTGGTGCTCACAACATTGACCACCTCAATTATTCAATCGACAAGAACCTAACAAGGGATTAACATTCTTGCCAGGTGGCTATATTCTACTGGCCCCATAGTCAGTGCCCTTATCTATCATATTGTTCCCATCCTCCATTACTAGAGGAACTTATTATCATCACTATGCTCTCAAGACTCTAGGATTAGGATTAGGGTTACCATATTAATAATTGATAGCTGATGTCATGGCATACTTTTCTTCTATTATGTACTTTGATGCTATGATGGTCTATATTTCAATGTTCTCATAGTCACAAAGTGCTCTACCTATATTCTTGATTCTCTGGGTCAGACAAATTTGTCTAGTTTACATTTTGATGTTGTGTTGCTTACAAGTGAGCTTTTGGATCAATTTTGTTACAAGTTCTATTAGCCTATACAAGAGAAAGAACTCATGGTATTCACCATTAGTAGTTGTTTATTTGAGAATTTTTTTTTGGGTGCATAAGTAGTTGAGAAAGTGCTCTTGATATGAATCAACAACAACCTTACGGTGCTTATGGACCTTATGGTGCTCCACAACCGTATGATGCTAATTAACCTTATAATGGCACTCCCCAACCATATGGTACTTATGGTGCCCCATAACCATATGGTGCTTACGGTGCTCCTCAGCCATACAATGTTTATGGACCTCATTAGCCCTCAAATGGACAACCACGATGTGAGCTATCAGCCCATCAGTGGGACATTAGACAATTGGAACACATTCAATAGAAATCCATACAACAAGAACAATTAGTATAACACGAGAAATCAGAACAAGCAACATAACATAGAAAAGCAATATGGGGCATCAACAACTCGGGGAACAACTCGGGGGTCATTAGTAGTGGGCACGACAATGTGCAAGCCATGGGGAAAACCAACTATGGGTCGAGCAATTGGAACATAGGCAGGATGAAGTGAAAGGCTTCTAGAGCTTATGGTGCTCCACAGAATGTACTCACTCTAATGAAATGATTATCTCTATCTTAAAGTAATAATATAATGACTAGTTATAATGAAACTAAAACAACATTGTGATTATCTTAGACTATTGGTAGTCCCTACCTTATTATATAAGGTAGGAAGTTAGTGTATTCGATACTTTTCTAAAGTTTCATTATAAAAATGACATATGATATAAAAATTTTGATTTGATGAAATTAAGATAATAAAGGAAAAAAATAGGATTATCCTATATTTAATACCTGGGAGAAAGTATTTAATATTTTTTAAAAGCTTTGACAACATGTCCCACATTTCGTTGGTAATCATTATTTTCCACTGCTGAGGAACAAAAGGCTCGATCAATTGGAGAACTTCTAGACAATGTAATGAGTTTTAGCTAAAGTGTTTACATGATTTATATTTTATTAGGGTTAGTTTATGTACTATTTAGTTCCCTAGTTCCTTTTCTATCATTACTCTATTTTAAAGTAAAAAGTGTCATTCTTATTTCCATATGCATTGTATGCTCAAAGAATTGTAATTTTTTTTGCAACATTCTGAAGATAAAGGGCCTATATGTACTATTTTGAAACTTAATAGAAAGGATCAGAAAAATTCAGTGTGCATTCTCCACAACTAGGTGTATAATGTCCCCTTGTCTAACTCATAAGATTTAGAGGACTATTTACTTTTACTTTAAGACACTTCTTCCTTCAGAGTTCTAACATTAGTATTTTGATAATGTATATAGATACTCAATTATCTCTGAGTCTCCTTTATTGATTTCGACAATGTATTATAGCCAGGTGTTCCTTGTTGGTTCTCAATGTAAATAGAAAAAAATGATATGCGAATTTATTTAAGCAATTTATGAATAAGTTCTTGTGTCTAATATAATAGCTTAGTCTCTACAACATTGAAGTTGCCTCTGATCTTTCTTTGTATTGATATAAGTCATTAACACCAGATTATAAACATTGCACAATAGATCAATAGAAATATTAAAAGAATAGATATGTTTTCTTCATGATCTATTGATGCCTCAATGAATGAGCCCCAGATTGGATGGATTTTCTCTCTCACGCTTATTTACAAATTCTAATTAAATATGTATCAGATCTATAATATATATATATAATTTCTAGTCTTCTCCGATCCAAGCTGCTCCACCTGCTCGCTTCTCACACATATATTTTATATTCCTTCCATATACTCCCGTCTTTGTTACATGTCCATTCCTCCTCTCTTTTTAAAACTTCATTCTTCTTATATATTCTATCATGGGTTCTCTATCACTTCATTACATATGGCTCTCTACTTGTCACTCTTGAAACATGTCATTTTCTACATACTAACACCATCTGTTATGTATAATTGAATATTAACTTTCTCTTTTAATATGCATCATGGTACCTATTTTTGTTGACCCATCTCTATGTGTTTGTTCAAACCCTTATAATTTTGTCCATTTCGTTTAGAGTTATATAGTTCCCTCATATAGTGCAATTTGTCTGCAATATATAATAATAATCTATTGTTCGTTTCTATTACCCAGATGGGCTTGCATATTAGGTATTGGTGTCTTCAATCAATGGATATCTGATACGTAAAAAAATTTCTACCATCTATCTCATCTTCAATTTGTAACCTGAATGTTCACTGGTCTTCTTATCCTCCAATTTGTTCTTTGGAGACAATTAGGAATTATTTTCTTTCATAGCCGTCTACAAATGTCTTCCCTCCATAGCTGTCGATGGTGCCCCCATTTCCATTTTTTATTTCTTTATTTATATCTCTTTAATGATCCTCTCCCAAATAGTCACATCTGTAGGATTTAAGATATGTGTCTTAATCAAATAAGTTTACATCTTATACTTATTTAATTGTAATATATATTAAATTTAGTTTATCATTTATTTAATTTCATATTTATTATTTACATTTGTATTTTAATATTGTCATTAATTAATTAAATCTCTTTTCTTAGATGGGATATTACATTATATGATATGTAATATTAGTAACAATATTTTCTTTCATCATAATAATAATTTGTATGATAATCTATTATAGGATATTATTATCATGATTATTTTAATCAAACAATGTCGAATAACAATTAATATTTTTTTAAAAAATTATTTGTTCATTTATTTATTTACCATTATCTTTAATATTATTTATTATTTATTAAATTTGATCTTAGAACTAGGGTCATTACAGTCTGCCCTTTCCAAAATTGCTTCTCCTTAAGCAATTCAATACTATCTCCTTATGATTTGAATCAACGGTCCTACAACAACAAATTTTTAATTTGGGATTAGATAGTTGAAAATATAAATTTAAATATCACAAGATTAGATTTCAAATTACTAAGAATAAATAGAGAGGAACTTACCTTGATGCACTTCACGATCCTTCCATTTCCTTTCTTTGAGCCATGACAAGTCTTGATCAGTAATCCTCATAAGTTTTGTTAGAGACTTTATCTATTCCAATTCTTATGGATATCCTTTTTTCCTTTTCTTCAAAATCCTTAAGGAAGACTTTATCTTTCCTTTAGGCCTCAATGAGTATCCTTTTGGGAAGTACTCATCTCTATGATCCCTAGGAGAGACTTTATCTCATTCGAGGTCACTAGGGATATTCCTTTAGAATTATCCCTCTCTATTTAATCCTTAGGAGAGACTTTAAATCATCCTAGGCCCTTATGGATATTCCTTTAGAATTATCCCTCTTTATGGTCCTTAGGAGAGACTTTATCTCATCCTAAGCCATTATGAATGTCCCTTTAGGAGTATCCATCTCTTATTTAATCCTTAGGAGATACTTTATCTCATCCTAGGCCTTTATGAGTATCCCTTTAGGATGTACCCACCTCTTTGGACAATGGGGAGACTTTATCTCGTGCCAAGTCACTAAGGATGTCCCTTTAGGATTATCCCTCTTTGTAATCCTTAGGAGAGACTTTATCTTATCCAAAGTCCTCTATGGATATCCCTTTAGGATTATCCATCTCTATAATTGTTGGGAGAGACTTTGTCCCTTCCCAAATCTCACAGTGACTTAGTGTCATACAATTCTCCTAAAGTTTTTTCTACTTTTATGCCAGAAAATTGTCAATACCCTTCACACGTTTTGGTGATTTCTTTTTTTTAGACTATGGTGCTCTCTTGCATGGTTCATCAACGTCTTCCAACATGTTATTCTTTATATATATTTTTGTTATCCTCTTTATGCTTCTCATCATCTTCATTTACATTTGTAGATATAATATATGCTTTTGTAATAATCATTAATTTGAAATAATATGCTATTGTTTTTCCATAGCTATCTTACATCTTACATCTCTCATCATATCTTATTGTTGTAAATATTTGGTCTATCATTTTCTCCATCATAGATTTGTGTTCACTATTTTTCCACGGGATGGCAAGATAATGCTCTGATACCATTGTAATGTCCCCTTGTCTAACTCATAAGATTTAGAGGACTATTTAACTTAACTTTAAGAAACTTCTTCCTTTAGAGTTCTAACATTAGTATTTTGATCATGTATATAGATACTCAATTATCTGTGAGTCTCATTTATTGATTTCCACAATGTATTCTAGCTAGGTGTTCCTTGTTGGTTCTCAATGTAAATAGAAAAAAATGATCTCTTCAATTATTTAAGCAATTTATGAATAAGTTGTTGTGTTTAATATATTAGCTTAGTGTCTACAACATTGAAGTTTCCTCTGATCTTTTTTTGTATTGATATAATTATTTATATCTCTTTAATGATCCTCTCCCAAATAGTCACATCTGTAGGATTTAAGATATGTGTCTTAATCAAATAAGTTTACATC
The DNA here is from genome assembly GCA_028749045.1 of Cupressus sempervirens. NCBI lineage: Eukaryota > Viridiplantae > Streptophyta > Pinopsida > Cupressales > Cupressaceae > Cupressus > Cupressus sempervirens. The sequence goes on along the minus strand of CM053790.1, from coordinate 89,345,767 downwards.
TTATACTCATTTAATTGTAATATATATTAAATTTAGTTTATCATTTATTTAATTTCATATTTATTATTTACATTTATATTTTAATATTGTCATTAATTAATTAAATCTCTTTTCTTAGATGGGATATTACATTATATGATATGTAATATTAGTAACAATATTTTCTTTCATCATAATAATAATTTGTATGATAATCTATTATAGGATATTATTGTCATGATTATTTTAATCAAAAAATGTCGTATAACAATTAATATTTTTTTAAAAATTATTTTTTCATTTATTTATTTACTATTATCTTTAATATTATTTATTATTTATTAAATTTGATCTTAGAACTAGGGTCATTACAGTCTACCCTTCCCAAAATTGCTTCTCCTTAAGCAATTCAATACTATCTCCTTATGATTTGAATCAACGGTCCTACAACAATTTTTTTTTAATTTGGGATTAGATAGTTGAAAATGTAAATTTAAATATCACAAGATTAGATTTCAAATTACTAAGAATAAATAGAGAGGAACTTACCTTGATGCACTTCACGATCCTTCCATTTCCTTTCTTTGAACCATGACAAGTCTTGATCAGTAATCCTCATAAGTTTTGTTAGAGACTTTATCTATTCCAATTCTTATGGATATCCTTTTTTCCTTTTCTTCAAAATCCTTAAGGAGGACTTTATCTTTCCTTTAGGCCTCAATGAGTATCCTTTTGGGAATTACTCATTTCTATGATCCCTAGGAGAGACTTTATCTCATTCGAGGTCACTAGGGATATTCCTTTAGAATTATCCCTCTCTATTTAATCCTTAGGAGAGACTTTAAATCATCCTAGGCCCTTATGGATATTCCTTTAGAATTATCCCTCTTTATGGTCCTTAGGAGAGACTTTATCTCAACCTAAGCCATTATGAATGTCCCTTTAGGAGTATCCATCTCTTATTTAATCCTTAGGAGATACTTTATCTCATCCTAGGCCTTTATGAGTATCCCTTTAGGATGTACCCACCTCTTTGGACAATGGGGAGACTTTATCTCATCCCAAGTCACTAAGGATATCCCTTTAGGATTATCCTTCTTTGTAATCCTTAGGAGAGACTTTATCTTATCCAAAGTCCTCTATGGATATCCCTTTAGGATTATCCATCTCTATAATTGTTGGGAGAGACTTTGTCCCTTCCCAAATCTCACGGTGACTTAGTGTCATACAATTCTCCTAAAGTTTTTTCTACTTTTATGCCATAAAATTGTCAATACCCTTCACACATTTTGGTGATTTCTTTTTTGTAGACTATAGTGCTCTCTTGCATGGTTCATCAACGTCTTCCAACATGTTGTTCTTTATATATGTTTTTTTTATCCTCTTTATGCTTCTCATCATCTTTATTTACATTTGTAGATATAATATATGCTTTTGTAATAATCATTAATTTGAAATAATATGCTATTGTTTTTCCATAGCTATCTTACGTCTTACATCTCTCATCATATCTTATTCTTGTAAATATTTGGTCTATCATTTTCTCCATCATAGATTTGTGTTCACTATTTTTCCACAGGATGGCAAGATCATGCTCTGATACCACTGTAATGTCCCCTTGTCTAACTCATAAGATTTAGAGGACTATTTAACTTAACTTTAAGAAACTTCTTCCTTTAGAGTTCTAACATTAGTATTTTGATCATGTATATAGATACTCAATTATCTCTGAGTCTCATTTATTGATTTTCACAATGTATTCTAGCTAGGTGTTCCTTGTTGGTTCTCAATTTAAATAGAAAAAAATGATCTCTTGAATTATTTTAGCAATTTATGAATAAGTTGTTGTGTCTAATATATTAGCTTAGTGTCTACAACATTGAAGTTTCCTCTGATCTTTTTTTGTATTGATATAACTAGTTAATACCATATTATAAACATTGCGCAATAGATCAACAGAAACATTAAAAGAATAGATATGTTCTCTTCATGTTCTATTGATGCCTCGATGAATGAGACCCAAATTGGATTGATTTTCTCTTTCACACTTATTTAAAATTTTTGATTAAATATATATAAGATCTATGATATCTAAATATATGTATATATATATATATATATACATACATATATATATATATATATACATATATATATATATATATATATATATAAAATTAATTTTTGGTCTTCTTTGATCCAAGCTGCTCTAGCTGCTCGCTTCTCACACATATATTTCATATTCCTTCCATACGCTCCCTTCTTTGTGTTAATTATTGTTAGTTGGACAACTGTTATTTCTGACTTGGAAATAGCAGCACTATTTATGGGTAGCTTGGACAGCTGTTCATCCTTATCTATGAATAGCGGTTGTATTTATGGGTGGTTTGGACAACTGTTTGTCCACTTGCCAAAAATTAGTAAATGGTTATTATTTACTAATTTTAGTGATTCCTTTTGGACACCTTGCAACCAATTCTATTATTGGCTATTGAGTTGTCTTAATCTCAGCCGTTGGTTAGATTTAATCTCGGTCGTTGGTTTACCAACAGGAGTAGTATAGAAAGGGGTCATTGGGTCATTTGGACAATAAGCTTTGTAGGGTTAGCAAGGAAGCTTTTGGAGAAGCAGTTTGCAGTGTTAGCAAACAGTCTTGCAGTGCTAGCAAGGAAGCTTTGGAGAAGCAGTTTGCAGTGTTAGCAAACAGTCTTGCAGGAAGCTTTGGATGTGAAGAAGCTTTTGTGAAGCAGTTTGCAGTGTTAGCAAACAGTCTTGCAGTGTTAGCAAGGGCGCAGTGTTAGCGCAGGGATAGCAGTGAGAAATATCAGCAGGAGAAATTAGGAGGTTGTCGGAGTTCTGCCAGTGTGAGGCAAGGAATTTTGTATCTCTTGATTTGCTGAAGTTTAATATAATTTCTCATCTGTAGAACTGGTTTTCCCTTAGGGGTTTTTCCAGGGACAATTTGTCCGAAAATATTGTGTTGATTGTGTTGCGCATTTCTTTCCGTATTTTAAGTGAAGTTGCAGTTGTGTTATTTTTCGATATTAGCTGGGAATTTATTTTCAGCAGTTTAATAATCATTTGTGATAGGAGATTAATAATCAGTGACTGCAATAGTTTGATTTTTCACATGGTATCAGAGCATTCTTAAGGGTAGAAGAGTTTTGCCCTAGGAAAGAAATTTTGATCTCTTTAGATTTATTATTGCTTTAAACCCTTGAGATGGCTTCAGCTGGTTTGAGAGATCAGGATAGATTGGATGGTGCCTCAAATTTTGGTGTCTGGAAGGCCAGAATTTCTTTATTGTTGGAAGAGAATGGTATCAAGGATTATGCTACCAGTGGTGTACCTATACCAACGGATGCAACACAGCTTGCAGCATATAGGAAGGACGATGACAAAGCGAGGAGGATTATCCTTGATGGTGTCAAGGATCATATTGTTCCACATATCTCGGAGCTAGATACAGCAAAGAAGATGTGGGACGCCATTCTAAATCTATACCAGAATGCTACCACTAACAGGAAGTTGATTCTCAGAGAGAAGCTAAAGAATACCCAGATGAATCAGGGAGAAGACGTCACAAGTTACCTCACCAGGCTCAGACTTGTCAAGGATGAGTTAGCAGCTGTTGGAGATAGCCCTAGTGATGATGAGCTAGTGAGAATAGCCCTAAATGGGTTTACTAAATAATGGAGTGTCTTTGTTCAAGTTGTCAGTGGACGAGATACTTTACCGAGTTGGGATCGACTATGGACTGATTTCACTCAGGAGGAGTTTAGACTAAGTCTTGTCAATGGGGCCAACAAGAGTCAGAAAAATGAGGTGGAACAAGAGAACGTTGCCCTAGCGGGTAAAGGGAAAGCAAAGAAAGGATCTAGCAAAGGATCAAATTCACAAAGTGAAAAGAAGAAGAAGGACCTTTCTAAGGTCAAGTGCTTTGGATGTCACGAGTTTGGCCACTATGTCAGTGATTGCCCAGAGAGGAAAAAGGGTAAGAAGCAGGTGGCAGCTTCAGCAAGTGCAGAAGAACTCTCCAGCAGAATGGAAGATGAGTTTGCACTCATAGCTTGTATGGTTAGCTCAACCTCACAGTGTGTTTGGTATATAGATAGTGGGGCGTCATTTCATATGACAGGAGTTAGAGAGTACTTCTCCAGTTACAAGGAGGAGGACACCAACATCTAGATTTCTATGGGAAACTTGTCCAAACTCAACCCTATTGGGAAAGGGACTGTTCAGTTTCAGAGGGAGAATGGAAAGATAATTCCTCTTCATGATGTGTTATATGTGCCGGGCTTAGGTATGAATTTGATTTCTGTATCTATTCTTCAGGATAGGGGGTATAATGTACTCTTTAGAGGGACACATGTGTTGATTAAGCACAAGGATTGGAAATCACCCATAACTATTGGAGTTAAGAGTGGTCGCCTTTATAGATTGCAGTTTGATACTCCTAAGGCACTTATGAGCAACAATAATCCTAGAGATCTTGGAGAGCTATGGCATAGGAGGTTGGGCCATATTCATCATGGAGCACTTAGATTGCTTCATGAGACCGTGACAGGTGTTTCGGAGGTGAGCATAGAGCATGACGATACATCTAAGGAGAAAGATGTAGATCCCACTTTATATAGACAATTGATTGGTACGCTTATGTATTTGGTCAACACTAGACCAGATATAGCATTTGCAGTAAACTCTCTTAGTCAGTTCATGGTTGAACCAAAGAGAATGCATTGGATAGCAACTAAGCATGTGCTACATTACTTGTGTGGTACAGTCGAGTATGGGATCAGATATGTTCGAGGTGAGGGTATCAGGTTGATAGGCTATACTGACGCAGATTGGGCAGGAAGTACAACAGACAAAAGGAGCACTTCAGGGTGTTGTTTCAGCTTGGGATCAGGAGTTGTATCTTGGTTCAGCAGGAAGCAGAAGTCTGTGGCTCTAAGTTCAGCAAAAGCAGAATACATAGCAGCTAGCATGGCGACATGTGAAGCTATATGGCTTCGGAAGTTGTTAGTAGCCTTGTTTGGTCAGAAGGTTGAGACTACTGTGATACATTGTGACAATCAGAGTTGCATCAAGTTGTCTAAAAATCCAGTGTTTCATGATAGGTCTAAACATATAGATATCAAATATCACTTCATCAGAGATTGTGTACAAAGGGGAGTTGTTCGACTACAATACATACCTACAGATGAGCAGGTAGCAGACATTCTGACGAAGGCTTTGGGAAAGGCCAAATTTATCTTCTTCAGAGATAAGATGGGTGTCATGCAGAACAACTTCCTCACTAAGAGGGAGTGTTAATTATTGTTAGTTGGACAGCTGTTATTTCTGACTCGAAAATAGCAGCACTATTTATGGGTAGCTTGGACAGCTGTTCGTCCTTATCTATGAATAGCAGTTGTATTTATGGGTGGTTTGGATAGCTGTTTGTCCACTTGCCAAAAATTAGTAAATGGTTATTATTTACTAATTTTAGTGATTCCTTTTGGACACCTTGCAACCAATTCTATTATTGGCTATTGAGTTGTCTTAATCTCAGCCGTTGGTTAGATTTAATCTCGGTCGTTGATTTACCAACAAGAGTAGTATAGAAAGGGGTCATTGGGTCATTTGGACAGTAAGCTTTGTAGGGTTAGCAAGGAAGCTTTTGGAGAAGCAGTTTGCAGTGTTAGCAAACAGTCTTGCAGTGCTAGCAAGGAAGCTTTGGAGAAGCAGTTTGCAGTGTTAGCAAACAGTCTTGCAGGAAGCTTTGGATGTGAAGAAGCTTTTGTGAAGCAGTTTGCAGTGTTAGCAAACAGTCTTGCAGTGTTAGCAAGGGCGCAGTGTTAGCGCAGGGATAGCAGTGAGAAATATCAGCGGGAGAAATTAGGAGGTTGTCGGAGTTCTGCCAGTGTGAGGCAAGGAATTTTGTATCTCTTGATTTGCTGAAGTTTAATATAATTTCTCATCTGTAGAACTGGTTTTCCCTTAGGGGTTTTTCTAGGGACAATTTGTCCGAAAATATTATGTTGATTGTGTTGCGCATTTCTTTCCGTATTTTAAGTGAAGTTGCAGTTGTGTTATTTTTCGATATTAGCTGGGAATTTATTTTCAGCAATTTAATAATCATTTGTGATAGGAGATTAATAATCAGTGACTGCAATAGTTTGATTTTTCACACTTTGTTACATGTTCATTCCTCCTCTTTTTTTGTAAACTTCATTCTTCTTATATATTCTATCATGGGTTCTCTATCACTTCATTACATATGGCTCTCTACTTGTGGCTCTTGAAACATGTCATTTTCTGCATACTAACGCCATCTAACACCATCTGTTATGTATATCTGAATATTAACTTTATCTTTTAATATGTAGCGCCGTACCTATTTTTGTTGACCCATTTCTGTGTGTTTCTTCAAACCCTTCATATAATTTTGTCCATTCTATTTAGAGTTATATAGTTCCCTCATATAGTGTGATTGGTCTGCAATATATAATAATAATAATAATCTATTGTTCATTCTTGTTACCTAGATGGGTCTGCATATTGGGTATTGGTGTATTCAATCAATGGATATCTGATACGTGCCAAATTTTCTACTGTCTATCTCATCTTCAATTCGTGACCTAAATGTTCACTAGTCTTCTTATCCTCCAATTTGTTCTTTGGAGATGATTAGGAATTATTTTCTTTCATAGCCGTCTGCAGATGTCTTCCCTCCATAACTTTCAATGGTGCCCCCATTTCCGTTTTTTATTTCTTTATTTATATCTCTTTAATGATCCTCTCTCAAATAGTCACATCTGTAGCATTTAAGATATATGTCTTAATCAAATAAGTTTACGTCTTAAACTTATTTAATTGTAATATATGTTAAATTTAGTTTATCATTTATATAATTTCATATTTGTTATTTATATTTAAATTTTAATCTTGTTATTTATTAATTAAATCTCTTTCCGTAGATGGGATATTACATTATTATATGATATGTAATATTAGTAACAATATTTTCTTTCATCATAATAATGATTTGTATGCTAATATAATATAGGATATTATTATCATGATTATTTTAATCAAACAATATCAAATAATAATAAATATTATTTTTATTATTATTTTTTCATTTATTTATTTACTATTATCTTTAATATTATTTATTATTTATTAAATTTGATCTTAGGACTAGGGTCATTATAGAGGGAGTCTAGATAATTTTGTTAAGATTTATTGTTTATTTGTTATTGTCATTTCCTCTTTTATATGATGAATGATATGTTAATGGGGCTAGATGGTTGTTGAATTTTAGTAGAGTAGAATCTTTCTGAATTTTAATGATTAATAAGTAATTTCAGAATTTTTGTGGTTTTATTATATTTTCTTTCATTGTCTATTTGGATTTTTGAAGTTAGATAATTTTTTGTATGTGACTTATTCCTATAAGAGTGTTGGTAGTTACATGTAGGAGTAGGAAAGAAGGAAATTAAAACTTATCATATTCATGGTTGTGAGTAATTGCCTGAGTCCTTCAAGGATATAGGAGACTTGGTAATTGCCTCTTCCTCTCTTGAGTTAAGAGCATACCCCTATCAACTACGAAATAAAAAATTATTCTTTCTACGTCTTCCCTTTATAACAGAGTTGTACCATTAAAATTCATAAGGGTGTTTTAGTAGTATACACAACTTTTGAATTGTTGGGGACATTTTTTTTTTGCTTTTGGGTCATTTAATGGCTTAAAGTCTATACTATAGCCTGTGTAGTAGTTTGTAGGTGTAAATACTAGGTTTTGTGTGTGATAAGATAGTACATTTAGTTTCATTTCATAGCATTTGGTAAATTCTTTTGTTTTCAATACTATCTGTAGTCTGAACCAGATAGTTTTTGGTTATGGAGTCATAACTCATCTTTCCATGGTGGCATCTATATAGTTCCTTAGAATGTGTGAGGTGACTCCTTGTACTATAGGTGTGCAAGAGCTTGGGCCTTTGAAAGCATGTTTGGCCATTTTGCAGTGATGCCCTAGGTAAGCTAAAGGAGCATGGTTAGGGATCACAACAATTGAAATAAAATTAAATGGAATTGAGTGCAATGGTTGCTTCAATCCAAGAGGAAGGACAGGAGCATATAAGGGTAAATAAGTTGTATTCCTAAGGGGAATTCTTGGTTACATGTTTTGATAGGGATTTGAGAAAATCATTGTGAATTTTGTTAGCACATTGGTGAAACAATTAAGTATAGGCTCAAAAATGACAATCCACTCTATAAATAGGTTGGGGAAGTGAGACTAGGTGAATCTAAAAGATATTCCATTAGGGTATTAAGATATGAAGTTTTTTTTGCCACCTTGTTAAGCCATTTTCTAAGTTTTGTTCCAAAAGGTGAGTTTGGAGGCCTAATTCCTTGTAGCCCTACTAGGCCTAGATTGGAGAAAATTCCTTATATGGATATAGATTTCTACACATTTTTGTTTGATGAGAATGGAAATGGCCCCAATGGCCTATGAAATAACCCCTCTCTCAATTGTTGGGTAATTTGGATCAAGTTTGAGTACTTAGTGTGGATGGTTCAAAGAGACATCTATGGAGTAATGGTTGGGTAGAGTTGATTTCATCATTGTTGTGGACAAGCTCAAGAGTAAAAGGATTGGGAATAGGATCCTACTGAGCTAGGGTTAGTGGAAGAACTAGGCTAATAGGCTAGAGAAGTGGCCTAGAGAAGAGCCTAAGAGGAGGTAGGGGCAAAGAGAAAGACTTGTCCTTATATCAGAGTGGTATTAGAGCCCAAAATTAATTGGGCTTGTGAGACTATAGAAGAATTAGTAGATGAGATAATAATGGTGACTAATGTAGAGTTAACCAAAGAAATGGGTGAGCAAAAGGAGAGAAATAGAATCCTTAAAGAATCCCTAGAATAAATGAAGACAAAGCTAGAAAAAGTTGTTGAAGTAGCCAAGAATAAAGATAAAGATGGTGAAAGTAGTGATAGAGGTAAGACAAACATTGATGAGGAAGACATAATTATTGAACCAGAACCTACATTGAATGAAGAACTACTTTTGAAGGCCATCAAGGCACTAGGAGGAAAATACCTAGAAGGAATTCCATTTTTTAGTGGAAAGATGGATATTGAAATAGTGATGGAATCGATTGAGGGGATGGAGAATCATTTTGAGTGTGAAAGTGTCACAGAGGCATAAAAATGTAAAGGTTGCAAAGTCAAGAGTCAAAGGTTTAGCATTGGCATGGTGCAAATACATGCAAGATGAAAGGATTAGTATGGGTAAAAAACCTATAGATAACTGGGATGCCATGGTGACTAGAGTGAAGGAAAATTATCTACTAGAAGGCTATCATGTACAATTACATAGAAAGAGGGACTCAAATTTCATAGGCAGAGGTAGTGGGAGAGACCAAAGAGGGCATAGAGGTGGATACCAAGGTAGAGGTAATGATCAAAGAAACCAAGGTGAGTCTAAATTTTTTTAGAATGGTAGTGAAACTACTTCAAGAGGGGGTTATACAAGAGCAAGAGGCACTCAAGGAGGCTCAAATAGAGGAAGAGATGTAGGTAGAAGTAATTGATACAGTGCAAGTATGAAATGTTGTACTTGTGGCAAGCTAGGCCACACTGCATATAGGTTCCCTAATAAGCCTACTTCTTCAAGCACTAATAAGAGAGTTGCATATGCTCATGAGGACACAATGAGTTCCAAGGTATCTGAGGTGGATCATATTGAGTTAGAGCTTGGAGAGAGCTTAATCTTCAAGAAAGTGTTGATTAGACAACCAACCAAGGATGAACCCAAGCATAGAAGGGCCTTGTTAAGAATTTGGTGTAAGATTTTGGGCAAGGTGTGTAAAGTTATGGTGGATTCAAGCTCCACAGATAACATCATATCTAAGGAAGCATTACATAAACTCAAATTGGTAAAGGTACCTCATGTTAACCCATACAAGATGACATGGTCTAACAAAGGTCAGAGTGCATTGATGAATGAGCAGACTTGGGTAGATTTTTCAATTGCAAGATGTAAAGACAAATTACTTTGGGATGTATTACCTATGGATGCATTTCATCTTCTATTGGGTAGACCTTAGCAATATGATAGAGGTGTTGCCTATGATGGGAAATAAAATTCCATTTCTTTCAAGAAGGATGGAAGAACTTTTAAGATTCATTCCTTATTAGAGGAAGATAAGGTACAATCCAAGACTCCTAGTGTGTTGTTGAGTAGTGGAAAGGAGTTCATTAATGACCTTAAAAATGAAGGTCAGGAAGTGTATGCCATTCTCCTTAAGCCTAAGGAAGAAGATAAATCTAAATAAGAACTATTACCAATTGAAATCCAAGAGATGCTAGTGAATTATAAGGATATTTTCAGTGATGGGACTCCTACAACTTTACTTCCTAGAAAACTAGTAATAAGTCATAATATTGACTTTGTACTCGGTGCATCATTTCCACATAAAGCAGCCTATAAGATTACTCCAGATCAAAATAGAGAGGTGGCTAGGAAAGTACAAGAACTTCTAGATTAGGGTAAGATAAAGAAGAGTTTCAATCCTTATTCAATGCCAGTAGTTTTGGCATCCAAGAAGAGGGTAAAGTGGGGTCTTTGTACATATTCAAGGGCCATAAACAAAATCACCATTAGGTATAGGTTTCCCATACCGAGAATTAAAGACTTAATGCATTGTCTTAGAGGGGCTCAATATTTCAAAAATTTGGATCTCAAAATAATTATCACCTGAAAAGGATAAAGGAGTGTGATGAGTGGTAGACAACTTTTAAGACCATAGATGGATTGTATGAATGGCTTGTGTTTCCATTTGGGTGAGCTCAAATGTTCCTAGCACATTCATGAGACTCATGAATGAAGTTTTGAAAGACTACAATGGGAGAATTTTGGTAATATATCTTGATGGTATACTCATCTTTAGTAAAACAAGAGAAGAACATCTTAAGCATGTAGAGATGGTGTTAAGGAAGTTGCATGAAGAGAAATTGGAAATCAATTTGGAAAAGTGTGAGTTATTGAAGCAAGAACTTGTATACTTGGGGTTTGTGGTATCCAAGTGATCTTTGAAGATGGGCCAAGACAAAGTTGAAGCTATCTTCAATTGGTGACCACCTACAACAACAATAGAGGTAAGAAGCCTCCATGGGTTTGCTCAATTTTATAGAAAATTCATTAGGAGCTTTAGTGGTATTTGTGCACCATTGCTAGACACTATTAAGGGTGGGATAAAGACCAAGTTTAGGTGGACTTTTGAAGTAGAAAAATCATTTGAAAAGTTGAGAGAACAAGTGGTAGTTCACAACCTATCTTGGAAATGCCTAGTTTCGACAAACTATTTACCCTAGAGTCTGATGCAAGTGGGATGGTAGTAGGGGGTGTGTTGAGCCAAGAAGGTAGGCCTGTAGCCTTCTTCAGTGAGAAGCTAAATGAAACCAAGAAGAAATACTCTTCTTATGACTTGGAATTGTATGATTTGGTTTAGTCTCTTAGGAAGTAGAGGAATTATGTTCTGCCCAAGGAGTTTGTAGTGTTTACTAACAACCAAGCCCTTAGCTACATCAATACACAAGAAAAGTTGAACAATAGACATTTGAAGTGGATAAAATATCTTCAAGCATTCACATTCACCATCAAGCACAACAAGGGGAAGCTAAACAAGGTTTCAGATGCACTAAGCAGGAGGATGTTGACCATTCAATAAGTTCAACTACATAGCATTGTCATAGAGAGTTTCAAGGACCTCTACAAAGATGATGAAGACTTTGTTGAAGCCTACAAGGTATGCTTTGAATTTCAAAATCATTTTCATAGTTCTTTTGTTGATCATACCTTGCAAAGTGGATTATAATTTAAGAGAAACCAATTATGTGTTCCTAAGGGTTCCATGAGAGAGAGAAAATTATCCAAGAGAAATATTATGGAAGCCTAAGTGGTCATTTTTTCATCAACAAGATATGTTGAACAATGTGTAGTGTGCATGAAGGCAAAAGGAGGAGCTAGTGATGCAGGATTGTACCAACCTTTACTAGTACCTAATATGCCATGGGAGTGTATTAACATGGACTTCATTGTATGGTTACCTAAAACAAAATAGGATTGTGATATCATCTATGTTGAGGTGGAAAAATTTAGCAAAATGGGTCATTTTTTACCTTAAAAAACTACACATAATGCTAGCCATATTGCACATCTATTCTTTAAAGAGATTGTGAGGATTTAGGAACCACCCCAAAGTATTGTTTCTAATAGGCTAATGTCAAATTTATGAGCCATTTTTGGAAAACCTTGTGTAATAGGTTGGGAACTAACCTATCATTTGGTTCAACTTACCACCCTCAAACTAATGGCCAAACTGAGGTGGTTTATAGGGTTTTTGGTAAATTTTTAAGGTTCTTAACTAAGGAGTATGGTAAAACAAGAGTATGCATATAATGATAGTGTGAAAAAAAAAAAGGTAGGATCCCATTTGAGATTATCTATGGGATGCATCAAAGGGGTGTGTGTATAGGTAGAGACCTTGGAGCTATGTATTATACGAGTGGTCTGGCTAAAGACTTCACTCAAACCATGAAGGAGATTGAAGAACAGGTAACAAAGACTATACAAGAGATGACACACAAATTGAAGGGGCCTAGGGTTCCTAGTCAAGTCTTGGATTGTAGAGGCCTTAACCAACACACTAGTGTAATAAAGGGGCTAGTGATACCTATAGTGTGAGTTAGTCATTAGGATGTCTAACTGGATCCTTGGAAGCATTAGGTTGCTTGTTTGTTCAGTGTTGCTAGGTATTGTGCAATTGTTGTCAACATTGTCAAAGGTGGAATTTGTGCATTTGAAGCACTATATTGGAAAAAGAGAAGGGTGGAATGATGGTTTCATGTCCTAAGTAACATATTCAAGTATTTGGTATAGTTTCATGAGGGTTTGACCAAGTGTGGTCTAACTATGCATAAAGTTGTCAAGTTGCATGATAACTTTACAAAATTGCAAAAGTTGCCATGACAACTTTTATTACAAAAAGTGCATTGTTGAGTAGTAGGTGGAATAAACACTTCAAACTACTTGGGAAATTTGTGTTGGACCAATATAAGTCCTCCCTCAACTTGTGACAAGGGTTGGATGGCATATTGATGAAAAATTGATGAATAAACACACAGATTGTTGAGTGATTTTAACACAATCAGAGCATTTTTGTTTCATTGGGTCATTTAATGGATTAAACTATGTATTGTAACCTATGTAGAAGTTAGTAGATGTAAATATGAGGTTCTTTTTGTAATTAGTTAGTACATTTAGTTTCATTTCATATCATTTGGTAAAATCTTTTATTTTCAATATTGTCCCTAGTTTGATCCAAGCAATTTTTGGTTATGGAGTCATAACTCACCTTTCCACTATGGCATCTGTATGCTTCCTTGGGATGTGTGAGGTGATCTTTTTTACTCTAAGTGTGCAAGATCTTTGGCCTTGGAAATAATTTTTGGCCTTTTTGGAATGATTTCCTAGGCAAGCAAAAGGAGCATGGTTAGGGATCACAATAACTGAAATAGCATTTGATGGATTGAGTGCATTGGTTGCTTCAATCCAAGGGGATAGAGAAGAGGATACAAGGGTGAAGAAACTCTATTCTCAAGGAGAAGTCCTAGTGACATTATTTTTTAGGTACTTTAGCAAACCCTTGTGAATATTGTTAGCACATTAGTGAAACCCTTAAATATAGGCTAAAAAATAGCAATCCATTGTAAGACACATAGGAAAAGTGAGACCAAGTGAATTTGAAAGATCTTCTGAAAGGGTATCAGGATATAAAGTTTTTTTTCCACCTTGTTATGCCATTTTCTAAGTTGTGTGCTGAAAGGTGAATTTGGAGGTCTAATTCCTTGTAGCCCTTTTAGGCCTAGTTTGGAGAAAATAATTGAAATCAATAGAGATTTCTATGTATTTTTGGTTGATGAAAATAGAAATGGCTCCAATTCCCTAAGAAAATACCCCTCTCCATTTTTGGGTAATTTGGATCAAGTTTGAGTACTTGTTGTGGATGGTTCAAGAAGACATCAATCGAGTAATGGTTGGGTAGAATTGATTTCATCATTGGTGGGGATAAGTTGAAGAGTAGAATGATTGGGAATAGGATCATCCTAAGCTAGGGTTAGTAGAAGAACCCTAATAGGCTAGAGAATTTTCCTAGAGAAGACCCTAAGAGGATGTAGTGTCAAAGAGAGAGATTTGTCCTTAGATGACATGACTTCTCCTATAAAGGCAGAAGACCTTGGTTTCACCCAATCCTAGGTTGTTCAAAATAGTAAGGAATTCATCTCATTTGATATTATTCAATTCTATAAAGATTCTAGTATAGAAATATCCCCATTGGAATACTTAAAATTAACCATTAGAACTTCATAAGCAAGTTGAATACAACAATGGTGGAGATAATACTATCAATAGTTGCACAAACATGACTTATTAGGAAGAACCCATGTTGTAAAAGTTATTCCAAGAGGAAGAATCCTATGTGCTAGCTACCACCATATTGAAAAAACCTAAACCTATCAATCTATCGTTGTTCATCAATGAACACAAGCTAAGAAAATGTACAATTGATTCAAGAGCACCACACAATGTAATACCAACATTAGTTTCTCGCTCTCTAGGACTTCCCGTAACCAAGACCATTGATAGATGTTATTCCATGGATGCCAAGAAGGTCTCCCTAGTTGGCCAAATCAAAGAAGCATAAGTAGTGTTGGTAGCCCATCTAGCCAAAAGATTGAAAATGACCATCTTGGTGGATGATACTCCCTCCAATTATGGTATGTTGCCGAGTTAAAGTTTCTATAGAGATAGGGGAGATGAAATAAATATGTAATTTTCACATGTCCTTAATCCAATGGGAAATAATAAGATTAAGCTTGAGCTAAAGGAGAAAGAAAAGATCACTGTGATGAAGTTGGATGATACCAAAGCTCAAATTCTATAACAAGAGCTGAAATTCAAGAATTACATGATTTTTCGCAAATTGACATGGATAGAAGAAAAAGTACCACCATGGATGATTCTCATATATGTGTAGTGTTGTTTGATAATAGTTGTGCATTAGTTGGTTCTAGAGCCAGTGTCATTTTGATATCTCTAGAGGGTGAGATAAATTCCTTGTGTATAAGCTTGAGTTCAAAAATACTAACAAAAAAATAGACTATAAGGTACTATTACTAGGTATAGCTATTTTTGAAGAGAAATAGATAGGATTCCTCAAATCTCAATGAGATGTAGAGTTTTACTCAAGAAATATCGAGGCCTGTATACATTTTCAAGAATCATAGACTTAAGAATTATAGAAACCAGCTCTAAGATGAGATTGAAGGATTCAAAGCCTTCTCCATTGAAGCCATCCCTAAGGATTAGAATGCAAATATGGATGACTTGGTTGTGTCTTCTTCACTTATCTTTGTGCATTCTAAATTTAAAAAGCAAAAACTATGACGTGGAGGTGTTGTTCCACCCCAATGTTATTGATAATGTTGAAGCTTGATAGGTCTTTGAAGATGATCATAAGATACAATTTCTCTTGGGGAAGGTCAAGGTGTTTGCTGAGTAATATTTTGAGGGTAGTGAGAATAGATATTGCAACTTATCCCAAGATAATAGAAAGGACTTTAAATAGGGTGTGGTCCATTTAAAAGATAACAAATTTTTTCCACATTAGATTTATTTGGAGAATATTTTCAATGGGAATGGTGGTAACATCCAAAAGAGGTAGGGTGAAAAAGAGAATACCATAAGAGAATATGACAACTTGAACATTAGTGACAAACATAACCCAAAATTTGATAATATTGGAAAGGTCTGCACTAAAGAAGAAAGAGAAGAGGTGAGAAAATTTCTCATTGATGACTTCTCTGGCTACAATTAGATAAAGGTAGATGAATGTGACCAAAATAGATGGCCTTTACCACACCTTGGGGTACATTTGCATACAACAAAATTCCATTTGGATTGATCAACACCAGTGCCACATTCCAAAGTTTCATGGATATGTTATTCAGTGATTTGAAAGAAAATATTATAGTCATCTATGTGGATGACTTGACCTTCTTTTTGAAGAAAAGGAATGATAGCATTGGGGACTTAGAAACTATGTTGA
This sequence comes from Cupressus sempervirens, assembly GCA_028749045.1. Lineage (NCBI taxonomy): Eukaryota > Viridiplantae > Streptophyta > Pinopsida > Cupressales > Cupressaceae > Cupressus > Cupressus sempervirens. The sequence goes on along the minus strand of CM053790.1, from coordinate 89,329,625 downwards.
GGAGATGTCAAGAATATAGGATTTCACTAAACCCAAAGAAATCCATATTTTGTGTCATGAAGGGAAAATTTTTGGGCACATAGATTTATAGGAAGAAATCTAAATCAATCCTAAAAGGGTCAGAGCTATACAATAATTAAGTCTCCCATCTAGGAAAACTAGGATCAAATCCTTCTTCAACTAGGTTAGTTTTTTGTGGAGGCTTTTCCTTGATTTTTTTGAAGGGGAATTAAAATTACTGATAGAATGACTCTAGTAAAAAAGTATTTGAAAATATCAAAGGTTGCATTGTGTAAGACCTGATCCTAGTTTATGCTGACTATACCAAGGTATTTATTATCTATTGCTATACCTCAAAACATACCTTGTTAGCCATACTCATGTAGGAGAATGAAGAGGGGACACAAGCACCAATTGTCTTCATGAGAATTCCCCTCAAAAACCACAATCTTAAGTGTTTGAGGATAGAAAAAAAAAAGTTATGTTGTGGTTAAATCCTTCAAGAACTTTATATTTTATATTTTACACTCCCATTTGTGGTGTTTGTACTTGAGGTGGTAGTAAAGAGTATCCTCACACATGTAATAGGATATCTGATATAATGTTTGAGAGGTGTGGGTGGTGAAAGTGCAAGAATATGACATCAATATTAATCCCACTAAGCTAGTATGTGGGAATGGTTGGTGCAAAGCAATAGTGAAGAACCAAGTGGTGGATGAAGATGAGAACACACCAAGAGTATTAATGGTAAGCTTCTAGAACCCATGGTTCTCAAATATAGCCTATTTTCTCACATACAAGAAATGCGCATAAGACCTCACTCCTTAACAAAAGAGCGCCCTTAAGATAAAAGTATCAAAGTACATGACTTGGGAATATAAACTCTATAAGAAGGTTGTGGATGGGACCTTCCTCAAGTGCATGGATAAACAACAATAGGAAATATTTCTTTTAATATTTTATAAAGAAGCATGCACAGGTCACTTCTCCTCTATCATTACATCCTTCAAGCTACAAAAGTAGTCTTACTACTAGTTAGAAATGTGTAAAGATGCTTATAGAAGGGTCACCTAGTGTGAGAAGTATAAGATGTTTGTTGGAAAACCATAGTCAGCCACCCTACCCTTGAGGATCGTCGTGATATAATCTTTCTTTTAAAAATGGGGATTCAATTTTGTAGGCCCAATCAGCCCACCTTCTATCTCAAGAAACACCTATACTATAAATACTATTGACTACTTTACCAAATAGGTTGAGGATAAGGTTTCCAGGAAAACATGTCTATGGTGGTATGTGAATTCTTGAAGGATAATATATTGGTACAATTTGGATTTCCTAAGAAGTTAGTGATGGATAATGCTTCTTATTTTTCTTTGACAATTATTTTTTTAGTTCTACTATGATCACAAGATCTAGGTGGGTGACTCCTCTAATTTTTCCTTGCAAGGCAATGGGAAAACTGAGTTTAGCAATAAGAATTTGGTGAATGCCATGAAGAAACTCATCATAAATAGCTGGAGGAGCTAGTATAAGAAGTTGCACAAGGCTTTATGGGTATATAGGATCATCCCTAAGAGAGATATTTGAGTTTTACCTTTTAAATTAGTGTATTAAAGAAAGGAAAACCTTTTTCTCCCTCTTGAACTATCTACATGTAAGGTTCAAATTGTAGTAGAAGGCAACATATTATAGAATGGTTTGGAGAAAAGAATATTGTACTTGACCCAATTGGAGGAGGAAAGAGGAGAGATGGTGGATTAGATCACTCAAAACGAGATGCAAGTGAAGGATCTTTTTGACAAAAGAGTGTGACCCCATAATTTTATAGAAGGGGACCTAAATTTACTATGGGGCAAGAGGAAGGTACCCAAAGGAATGCATTCTAGGTTTGAGACCTTGAGAAAAAGGACCATTCAAAATACATCAAGCCAATGACTATAAATCCTTCAAGATGTCATACCAAGGTGGAAAAGTCTTACCATTGACATGTAATGGTCAAGAAATAAATTTATATTGAATCTAATAGCAAGTAGCTCATGCATCGTAATATAGTTTGTTAGTTAGTTTGTTTCCATCTTTCCTTTCTGCTGATTTTCTTTATTGCTTCTTTTCTTTTCTTTTTTACATTCATGTTGCATCATTTCATCTTCCTATTTCCAAAACTAGAGATGTCTAGATCCCTTTCGTAGGCACTTGCATACCTAAGTCACTAGTCTAAGCCAATTTCTTACCTTGTTTTGGTTCACCCTTTTTACTCCCTATCTTTGTGTGTGAGACTATGTTTGATTCTAAGCTCAAGTCCAAAGATAAAGCCCAAGCTTAAAGTCAAAGTCTAGTTCAAGCCTTTCACTACAACATTTGGGGTCAAATTGCGACAATAATTTGTGACAATCGTGTAATTTGTGATTATTTTCATGTTTTTTTTAAATTTTTGCAATTATCCCCAATGTCATCGCAATACTAACGTTGGTATTGTAGTTGTAACACTCACATGAGAATAAACAAAAAAAGTAATAAAACATGATATAAACCATTGCCCACTTTTTTGATAGTGGAGAGATGTGCACAAAAGAGGGTGGAGAGGTTCAAACGAGGGTGTACAACTCTAAATATTGCAGTGCCCTTGTCATTGGTGCATTTGATTAATGTGATCTTTGCACTTTTTTTTTGTGTTGTTGCTTTACAATTTCATTTCTATGTACCTCTATATTTTTTTGTCATGCCCTTGCTTTGTGATTTGGTTGTTGTACTCTTGTGATCTCTACATTTTTCTACCATTCCCTGGTTCTGTGATTTCATTTTTGTGCCCTTGCTCTACAATTTTGTTGACATGTTGTGCTCTTGTGATCTCTATGCCCTTTCTCTACTATTATGTTGTTGTGCCTTGCCCTTGCTCTCCAATTTCATTTCCGTGACCTAGAGCTCTACAATTTTCTTTAAGGGAGTTATCTAAATGTTCATTTCTTTTCCTTCTCAATGGGAATCTCTTGCATTTCCTTCTAAACATGTATATTTAGAGGTTTTCTTTAAGGTTCTTATTACATCATAGCACAACAAAAAAATTGATCTAGTTGCATACATGTTCCAAAATCCAAATAATAAGACAATAAAAATCACTCAACCTATGCTAAGTGACTTACCTCAAGATCCTCCACAAAAATAATGTAGACTAGGAAAAATGATCAGAGATCGTAAGAAATTTTACAAAAATGTATCATAGCAGATATTTTAAGAAAGAAACTAGCCATAACTCAGTTAAACAGGTCTAGTTGTTGATTAGCTTGGTTTATTACAAATTCCTATAGAACTCTCATCAAATTTAGGTACAATTAAATGAATAATCATCTATTCCCAGCTAGCAGGATCAAATACAATTTTCCAAGGTGATAAAATTTCGTATGCAAGAAATTGAAGAATAACTTCAGTGAAGAGTTGAGTGTAAGGAGATGAAGAAGCAAGTTCTTCTTCTATGTAAATGTCATAATCATGAGGCTCATTCCCTTGTATAATCCTCTACCACAATGACATTACCTCTTAACCATGCATAGGATATTGAAGTGGTTCCCAACCTTGAAACACTCTTATAAGCATTTGATACCTAGGATCATCACATGGAAACTGTACCAATATTTGAAACACTTTTATAATAATTTGATATTTGGGCTAAAAATTCTCAAACACACTTGCAAGTAATTCCAATGTCATAGTACCTATCACAAAAATTTCTTGGATTCTATCCAGTGGCTCCCATAATATCCTCTACGTTGTCTAGTTGTTCTTTCTATCATGTAGTCTCTTCCTGAAGTCACTCCTTCTCCTTCTATTTCTAAAGCCATTAATTCTCCTTTGCTCTCATGACTTAAATTTTGATTATCAAACTTCCAAATATCTTCCTCTACCTTATCTAAAATCAACTTCATGTTGTGTTTTAACTCTTTCATAGGTGTTTGATCATTGATAGATTTCATTTCAGCATTCAAGTTTTCAATATTGGACAACGCCCTCACTTGTAGACCTCTCATGTCAAGCACTTTATGTACTATTTCAAAACCATGTTCTTTCTTATAAGCTAATACTTCTTTAGGTGCATTTTCTTGTAAAATGTTAATTTTGTTGAACAATTGTAAACTCTTAGAAATTGCATTGTTATTTTTATGTATGTATGTATGTATGCATATATAAAAATGCATAATAATAATATTTTTGCGTATGTCAAAATAATTACTAAATTTACCATTGGAACATATAACAATGAAGTAATAAACTTAGCTAATCAGAAACTACACCAATTTAACAGGTGTTTCCAATGTCATAGTATAGGTACCACAAAATTTTCCTAGAATCTATCCAATGGCTCCCATACTATCCTCTATGTTTTTTAGTTGTTGTTTCTATCATGAAATGTATTTCTATAGCCACTCCTCCTCCTTCTCTTTCTAAAGTTTCTCCTTCTTCTTCACTCTCATGCCTTAATTTTGATTATAAAACTTCTAAATATCTGTGTCTACCTTATCTAAAATCAACTTCATAATGGGTTGTCACTCTAGCATAGGTGTTTTATTATTGATAGCTTTCATTTCAGCATTCAAGTTTTCAAGATTGGTCAACACCCTCACTTGTGGACCTCTCATGTCAAGAACTCTTTATTCTATTTCAACACCATGTTCTTTCATTTGAGCTAATAGTTCTTTAGGTGCATTTTCTTGTAAAATACTAATTTTGTTGAACAATTGTAAACTCTTAGAAAGTGCATTGTTCTTTTCATGTATGTTTATATATATGTATGCATGTGTGTATGCATATGTATGTATGTATATGTATGTATATATATGTACGTATGTATGTATGTATATATGTATGTATATATGTATGTATGTATGTATATCTATGTATGTATGTTTATATATATATACATATGTATATGTATATGTATATGCCTATGTATATATGTGTATATATATATATATATACATATATACATACATACATATCTATGTGTCTATGTATGTATGTATGTATATAGAGAGATATTTTGTGGACTGTGGATTATGGATTATAAACAGAAAAAAACACAACATTAATCATTCCCCATTTGTTTTGATTGATTGTGGAGAACTACATGCAAAAGAGTTTGGATTTCTCTGAATGAGGGTGGAGAGCTCTGAGTGTTGGTGAAGATCAATGGAGATCTAGGATTTTATTGTCATTCCCTTGTGATCATTGTATTTTGTTGACATGCCATGCCCTTATGATCTTCATGTCCTTGCTCTACAATTTTCTTCAAGGGGAGAAGAGGTACGTATGTAAATGTTCTTTTTTTTGCTTCTTCTAAACATGTATCTTTGGTTCATATATAATAGCTTTCGGCAGATTCAAGGATAATTGATCATGATGATTGGATGGATATGTGTATCTATGTATTTATATTACTTTACTATGTGAACTTTTTTACATGCATACATACACACGTGTATAGTACTTGTGCTAAATTAAAATAATAATTCATGTCTTTAATTCACACAAGCAATTATCCTTGCATTCAATTGAAACTATTCATACCAAACTAAGTATGCAAGAAAATGTACTTATAGATTATATTATCTCTTGGTGATTAAGTAAAAATCTTGAGCATAATATCATCCACATAATGATATAATTCATTCACATTAAGTCATAATAGGAACAAGTAGATGATCCATTTATGTTACTTCATACCTTTTTTATTGAACATTTTATTTAACATAATCGGTAATACTAGAATTGTATAGCTACATCTAGTACTCTTGTTTATTTTATTTCTTCATATGCATTTAAGACAATTATTTTCCTTAAAATTAGACTATATATTTGTTATCACTAAAACACAAATATAGATCACTCTAATAGTTGTCTTTTTAAATTAATTTCAAGATCTTCATATATAATGTGAAGAGTTTCCACTACTAGACAATAGAATAGCCACAATTTGGAGAGACATAGCTCATGGCCTTTTCAACCAAATTATATTTCTATTATATTTTTGTCCTTCAAAAATATTAAAGGTGAATGTTCTTATGATTTTCTATAAATTTAATAATTTGTCACCTTTCATTTGAGGTAATTTTCTATTCAAATATAGGCACATCTATAATAAGGATGGACATGCCATTATGATTATCTCACTTTCAAAGTTGATTCCCTTATCAAATTAATGAAACTACATGCAACTGACACCTTGATTCTCTACAACTTCCTGATCAACCATTCACACAACCATTTTCTTCCTACCTAACCTAGTGTGGGAGCACCTATGCTATTCCAAGAATTAAATGATAACCATATAACTTCAAGAATGAATATGAATCATCCATACCATGTTGGAATCAACTATGCAATCTTGAAACCCATTACGACATTAAAAATGCAAAATATGTAAATCCTAGGTCCTAAAGGCCCAAAAACAAACTAAATGGTCATATGGATGTAATAGGAATTATATTGGGATGGGTTATTCTTTAGGAATTCTTAATAAGACCATTTAAGTCATTTGGCAGGGTTGGATTAGTCAAGATGCTCTTTAAAATCAAAATTTGTAATGTTATAAATTCAAATTTTTCAATTACAATGGTTGGTTGGTTTTAGGAGCTCAAAAAGTGTTTTCATAGTGTTTTAGTCTTTTGATCATCCTTATACAAAACAAGGTTGGTTTGGAAAGTTATTTGGAAGGTTATATAATCTAGAGAAGTGATTTGTATGGGAAAGAAGTGATTTAAGGAAAACCTCTATTTTTTTCAAAGTTCATGAGTTTGTTCATTGTTTTGTATGTTATTTGAAGGTTCTTTGAGTCTTGGATGAATCAAGGATATTTCTATATGATTACATCTTCCTTTTCATACTTGGTTTGAAGGATTTTCAGTACTTTTCAATTCATATTGTGCTGACTATCATAACACTGTATAGATTTGCATGATAGTTTTGATAATTTTGTTGTGGAATGGTCATTCCAAGAATGTAAGGCCTAGTTTTCATGGAATGACTCTATCAATGTATTTATTATAGTCTACTAACATATTAAGATGCATTTTTGAAGGAGGAGATATATGTTTCTTGGTGATCACCATACCCTTTTAAAGGTTTTGGCATTGAAATTGTTATGTACACTACAATAGTAGCACATTGGCCTTAAGGAGGGGATATTTTTATGTTGGATTATATTTATAAACATTGAAGAAAAGGTTTTCCATCATTTATTTCTTTGAGAAAGCATTGTAAGAGTATAGAATGAGGAAGCCCTAGTTCTTAACGGTTTTGAGGCATAAATCAAGATTTTTGTACTTGAAGGGAATGTAGCTTCAAATTGGTAATAGATTCATCTAATTCAATTGATTTTATGATATTGTTGAAAATCTTGAAGTCTGGAAGCAAGTCTAACTCATAGTTGCTTTGCAAATCCATCATTTTGGAGGCTTAAATTATCAATCTAGTGTTGAAACTAGGACTATTTTCCAAAGTAACCCATCCAATTTTTTGATATGTTAAAATAATCAATAAAGGGTATTTTAAAATGTAAATTTTTTACTTGGTGTCTTGGAACTCTTAGGAGTTATGCATTTTAGAAGCTTGACGGATACCTAATTGGCAGAGCTACCAGGCCTATCTTTTGCATTTCCTAGTTTATGACCAAAGTGAGTTTTGGGAAGGGAAAAACTAGTTTAATCATCTTGTGATTGATGTCTTGAGGCTATTCAAACACCTAGGATCAAGCATAGGTCTTGGACAAAAATTTAAGTGTTAGAGGCATTAAAGGTCATTATATTGAATTAAAACTTGTGGATTTTTGCATTTTCCTTACTCCTCCTGATTGGACCTTCATCCCACCATAACCCTATATAGAAAGTTGTATTAGAGCTTTATTTAGTAGACCTTTGAGTAAGGAGAAGAACTATTTTAGAAACATGCTCCCTAAGGGACAAATGGCTAGGGAGATGGAAGAGTTGAGACAAGTATTGGAAAGGGAAAGAAGAGAAAAAAGGGAATTAAAAGCATCCAAGGAAAGCACAGAGAGAGAGAGAGAGAGAGAGAGAGAGAGAGAGAGAGAGAGAGAGAGAGAGAGAGAGAGAGAGAGTTAATGCTAAAGTTGATGAAACATCAACCTCACAGCTCCCAATAAAAAACTATTGTGTGAGAGTAATTAGATATCTCGTAATTAACTCTAGTTCACTTAAGCTAAACTTTAGGAATATAATAATTAATTCTTTTATTAATTATTATTATGCAACCTAGGTTAAACCTTTTAGGGTTTTTATCTCTTTTATAAGCATGATCTCTCATTGTAAACATTCAATTGAGAATTAAGACTATTTTCTTTTGATTATAGCAATCTACTTGTTTGTTGATCAAGAATGTCTCATCTATTGATCTGGTAATTTCTGCCTCCATAGCTTTTTTCTTCTCTCTTTTGTAATAGGTGTTTTCATGTAGGTGATTCTTGGGAGCTATAGGGTTGATCTTTCAATAACTTCAACATGGTATTAGAGCTCAATATCTTCATGCCTCTATTCTATTCTTGAGAGTTCTTGCATTGTTTTTTAGATCTGAGCTTTCAATAGTTTTTAATTGGATCTATTTTTTTGAATACCTTTGAGCCCAAACAAACCTTAGTGTTTAGCTTAGAGTGCTTGAAAACACCCCTTTCCATATAAAATTTATCTAGCTTGGATTTTGTTGAAATCTAAGGCAAATTTTTTTTGTACCCAAGCCATTTTGACCTTGGCATGAAAATTGAGATGCCAATTTTATTATTTTTCAAAAAAAATGAAATTTCACTTTTATTTAAAAATTTGTTACTTTTTTTTCATTTTCTTGTTGTGTGGAGAGCGCATATTTTAATGTATGCCATGTTTGGTTGGAGTACCTCTAAAAGATCTATGCAACAATGTACTAGTCATTGCTATCATTTTTTATTTGCCAGAGGCCCTAGACAAGAAATAGATTTGAAGAGACTATACCTTGCATAGGTCTGGCATAGTCAACCTTTATTAGTGCATGGTACCTTGTCCCCATAATTAAGGGTATCCGATCAAACTTGGGCTTGCAAATAGGCAGACACATGCTCTTTTTAGCTGGCCTCCATCTAGACTCATACTTCATCCATGGAGTGTGTTTTTAGATGCCAAATGTTTTATTGGGAGTCCAATTGTTTATGAAGGTACCACACAATTTTGGAATCACTTCCATTAGGCCTCATGTTGTGGTTGATTTTGTGCCCTGCATTCACCATGGATGACACCTCTATATTTACACCTGAGACTGCACCTTTTGTTTTTTGGTTCTCACATGCTAATTCTTTTCTTTAGATGGAAATATTGGAGCTTTGTTTGTCTTGTTATCCCTAATGTGACCCATGTTCTTGGCCTATCACTTTCCCTTGCTCTGGTCCCTTGTCTTTTACCAGTTTTGAAGGAACAATTTTTTTCTTGATTGGATACTTCAACTTTGAGATGCTTGTCAAGTCGATAGTCTACCTACATTTCTTGAGCCTTTGTCTGCATTTTTTATTGCCTCCACTTGGATAGCCATTTGGCCATGTCACCTTTGGGGCACTTAGCCTTAGGAGGCACAAAGTTTTGTAACGTGCCTTTTTAAAAAAAATTGGAAGTGCACTTCATGGAATGGTCTGCGTATTTCTTTTCTTGAGTTCACACCTAAAGTTTTTGGCCCTCCACCTTTTGCCAAAGCACTTGGCCACATAGATCTCTACACCACCTAAACATAATCAATGTCAACACTTTGAGGTTGTGATAGTTTTGGTAATGGATAGTTCCCACCATTTACCACTTGTATTGGTTTACCAATGGTAGATTTATTAGAGGTTTAGCACTATTTTTGAACTTTCTATAGGGTGGATTTGATGGAGTTTTAGCTTTTCTTTGGTTGCCAAAGCCACGTTAGCCTCTAAGCTTCCTTGACTTGGATGCCACAAGTTAATAAAGGAAAACTTTTTTTCACTCGCCTTGAGGACTTTTAATTGGCAATTTTATGGGTTTGGGAGTTTTTTTATTAGCTCTAGTTGGTTTGGAAAATTTTGACAGTGGTTTGTGGAATTCACATGCATTAGCCTCTTGCATGGCCCTATTTTTAGGCCACATTTCCTTTATTTCCAAACCTCATTTCAAACTATGACTCTTATTTTGGTCATCAGATATTTTATCTAGCATTGACTCTTTCACGAATGGCAAAGATTTTTTGTCATCCTATCTTGTTTTCATCTATTGGAATTTTTCTCCATAGGGGTCATTTTATGACATTTCTTTGCCTCAATAGTCATTTACCTATCAAATTTGGGCTCGTCACTTATCAGTGCTACATAAGCATTGCATCACCACTTCCTGTCACCTCCTCAACCTATGTTTGGACCTACCTTCCCATTTTTTCTCATATCTTAGGCATATAGACTCTATTTTTTACAAATGAGATATCACCAAAAAGATGGTTCCAAGCTCATCATAGTGGTACAATTAGTTTCCAATTTTGATTCTTTTTGGATAGTTTTTTATGATGTCAAAGTTAGTTGTACAATTTTGTACTCTGGGAGACATATCTTGAGCATCTAATCTTTGATTTGGGAACTCTTTACATAATTCGAAAGGTCTTTTTGAGATCTTTTCATTGATGCTAGTTGTTTTTCAAGATTTTTCTCTAGTTACATTTTATTCAATCTTCTGCATTTTTGCATTCTAGTGGATAACTTGGTTGTTACAAGTCTAGGGATCAATTTCATTGTTTCAGATGATTTTTCATGACTTGTACTATCTACTGTACTAGTCTTATGTCTCTTCTAGTCTATTTAGATGTAATTTGTATGCATTCTTGCAAATCCACTGAGATAAAGTGTGTCACTGCATCTATATTTTCATTCCAGTTGTTTTCCTTGTTTTACCTTCTAATCTGAGTAATCTCATCTAAGGACACTAATGGAGATTATTATAATTTTGTGATTCACTATGTCTTGTGCCTTATTGTACATGCACTACTTTGATTAGCGTGCCATGTAGGTGGTCCACCTCACAATAGGTGTATCATATTCATGCTCTGAGCCATATTTAGGAATAATATATTCAAACTAAGGACTATTTTTCTCACTATGAAGTGCATTTAATCTTGTTAACCTAGGGATGTATACTTGAAATGGTTAGCACAATATGTGCACTAGGTCTCTTAATGAGTCACTAAGCTTATGTTGCAGGAAAGTAAAATGCAAGGAAAAGAACTTACACTATTGCTGCAATAAACTAACACACTTAACTCTATGAATACTATAAATACAATGGAAAGATAAAAAATATTCCAACTCAGTTCATCCATTGCAACTATTCTCACATATGCTACGGGAACATTCACGAAGTGTGATGCAACAAGAAGGGACTTACAACTTCTACTTACAATACTAAGAATGGTTGGAAATAAATCTATTTTATCCTAATCTAATCCACCTTCCAAGTGGGCCCCCTTCGTTGGCTTCAACTAAACTACTAACACAAGATAGAAGTCAAAAAAATATTTCATTAAATTTTAGAAATTCATTACATAACACATAGAACTGTAGAAACATAACTCACTGTAAAAGTTAATAGTTTGTTCTTATAAACTCTTTCTTCTAATTGGCTAAGCTAATACAGTTGGTTCAATTCCTATATAGGATGTTGACACTTATTCCCATAACAAAAAAGTAAATAACCTAGTTTTAAATCCATAAGAGAGAAAGAAGGAAAATAACAACTCAAGGCAGGAAGAAGAGATAATGGATTAAGGTGGGAATAATAAAGTCTGAACATCCACTCACCATAGGAATAAATTCAAAGAATGCAATAACTCTTGATAGCTCCTCCATACTCATTGTCATTTCCTTTGGAACCGTTACAACTTTCCTCCACTATGGCCACACCTTAGCATTCTTTTCTCCTTGAATGTTGTTAGTACTCATCTTTGAATTCTTCCAATCAGCTTTCAACTTCATTGCTAATATGTTAGTTATAATATAGAGATAATTGAAAATAAGCATTTTCAAATTAAATTCAAATATAAGAACACATATTTTTATAATTATATTAAATACTGCATAATATATCTAATACTAGCAAAAGATCACGTAATATCTACCCATAGGTTTATCATAGGTTTTGGTAAACATAGGTCCACATATGTTTTGACAAAGATAAATTAGAGTATCAACAAAGTGTTTTAAAACTATCATGGAATAAAGGCTTTATTTGGCCTCATCATCTACCCCCTGCTAAACTGATGCTTGTCCTCAAGCAGTGCACTTTATTGTTAATGACCTAAACTCTCTAATCTCAGTCCTTCCTTTCCTACTCCTCTTAAAGGTATAGTAAAATCCTCTTGTTCTTTCACACACTTCTCTTTTATGATCTTCCTATAGCTTGTCGAGTCTATCAACATTAATGTCATATAAAGGCCATAGGAGTATTGGAGGCTATATGCTTAGGGGACACCAAAATTCTGGTCTGGCCTACTTCCCTAACTCTAGATACTTTGGAACCTTGTGAAGTGTTGCCTCCAAGTTTATGGGACTATGTGGTTCTAACTTTTTAAGTGATTTAGGCAATCTAGCCCATCTACTTGTAGCACTAGTCATAGCTCTCTGGAAAGCAAAGTAGGGAAAATTCTAATAATCAGCATAAGCTTTAACTCTGGGAGAAAAGATCCTATCCCTTACTTCCAGATTCTTCTTTCCATAAGTTAATGTGAAACAATCCTTGAGAACTTCATCTAGCATGCTACTCTCAACTCTTAAAGGCAAGGGTTCTATCTTTTCCTCATCCCTGTAATTATTCAACTACCTATCATAGTTTGCTTCATTGGACATCTAAGACATGAGGGCTCTTAAATGTATATCCCCTATATAGAGCAAAGGATTCTAATAAATCTCAGAAGGGATAAAAAAATTATGAACATATAATTCACAAAGCAAATTTAGCTGCCAAGGTGGTAGAGTCTAATATAATACATAAAATTCTTGTGCTGATTTGAACTCTACATTAATATCCTTAAGAAGTAACATTAGTTGAAACAAAAGAAATTTTTCTTTCAAATAGAGAGCATAAACTATTGGCGGTGGTCTACAAGCAAGTGCCTGATTGACCAACTTGAGGGCATGATCCATCTGTTGCTTTTGACTTACTAATTGTTCCTTTAAATCTGTGATTTCTTCACCTTGAGATGCTATGACTTTATTCATCTTTTTCCTCTCTACTTTCCATAAGGCCTCAACAAACATATTCTATGCAAAAAACTAAAAAAGGAGATTTTGCAGTTTAATAGAACCACTGTCTTCTTTGTGATTTCTTTTCCTATTCCTCTATTCCTTCCATAAATGTTCTACAAAACTAGTAATCCATGTTGATTTATGGGGAACTAGGGAAATGTTTGGATCAACTTGCTTAGGAACTATTTCATCCCTATAGCTCAAAGTGCCTAGTTGGTCTATTGGGGTATCATTTGGGTTTTCTTTGATTTGATCCATACATTCATCATTAGGATTTTTGGGAATCCTTGTAATTTCAAGATGGGGAGAAGAGTGATAAGAGACAATTTTCACAGGGGATTCCTTAGTAGATGTTTTGGATAAAGTAGAATCTTTAGAAACTCGCCCTCTCATCCTAGGGCTTCTCCTTACTGAGGTTTATTTTTGTATCATAGCCTTTTGTCTACCTTTCTCTTTGGGTGTCTCTACTACAAGAGTAGTTGTTGTAGGGCTTTTCTTAGTTCTCTTTTATCTCACAATTCTAGGGTTTGGCTCTTTCTTTTCCTAAACAAAGATTGCTTTTTACAGTTTTTGTTTCCTATTTTCTTTGCTAGAAGTAGGTTTTAGGGTTTCTTGCATAGGTTAAGGCATAGTCTCTCAAACAAGGATGGTTTCTTGTACAATTTCTTAGGTATTATTGGCTTTAGTCTCTTGGGTATTTTTCTCAGTAGGATCATTGGTGGGGACTACATTTTCCTCACTTAGCTATTCACTAGGGGCAGCTTGGGGTTGTAGAGTTTTGGCTTGTACAAATTCATCCCATGTCATGAGAGACACATCCCTACGTGACCTTTCTATCAATAATTTAACTAGGGCATGATGGGTAACAAAATCATCTTTTCCTTTCTGAGTTTCTTTTGCACTAATACAAAGCATATTGTCCAAGAAATTTGGAATGTTTACTGAAAGATTATGCCTTATACAACTAAGTATTTTGAAATAATGTGCATGTAAGTATGAGAATATTCCTTCACATGTAAGGTACTTGATAATATGAATGGATAATTCATTGTATGGTTGTAGCAGTGACATTCTCTTGCAACCTTGCTTTGTAATGTCTTTTTGAGGATCAGTCAATCAAGTAAATTGAGCTCTTGCTGACCTTACATCATGTGTGCTAGGATAATGTTCTACAATTGTAGGCAACCTAGTTACTTCAACAATGTGTTCCTCAACTGCTGCAATCACCATTAAACCCCAAATGGAAGCTTCACCTTCATCAAATGTCCTTGTAAATTTTCAAGCTACCTCCTCATTAAATGCAGTCAAACTTAGGAAATACCCTAACCATCTACTTGTATTAAACCTTCTTATGGCCTCTACATTTGAGAGCAACACAATATGTTCCACTAGTTCTCTCCTCTACAACTGTCCACCCATTTTCTTAACAATTTTTGCATCTGTTTTGTTTTCCCCCTTTTGAATTTAATTTCCTTTGTTGTTTTACAAACTCAACTCACATTTGTTTGTTTTAATAGGAAATTAATGTCATAATGAATTGTTATGCATAATAATATGGCTTGAATGAAAGTACATCATGAATATGTGTGAGAATCATCCAAAAATGGGGTTCAAATCACATAAAATTTAAACACAAGTCACATCACATCTTAACAATAAAATCATTCAAAAATAAGGGGTATGACACCTCACTTGTGTACTTATGGCAATTAAATTCCATCAATGAAGGAAATATAAATATTTGAAAAAATCTTTACAGATAAATAGAAATGCCATTGGATATTAGTGACCTTCCCTGTCCCTTGCTAAATATGGACAAGTTTCCACACTTGTCAAACCTAGTATAGGTAAGGGACTAGCATAAAGTAGCCATCATATAAAGAATGTAGTATTAAATATAATTAATGAAATTTTTAGACTATAAATGAATTATAATTTGAAAACCTTATACCCATTAACTGATCATTGCACATACCAAAAAAAAAGTGGTAGAAGTGATATCAGTGACAACATCCATGAACATCTTGCGGAATTTATTGAAAAAATGAGAAATTGATGAAGTGGAAAGTGGGTGGATGGAAGGTAAATAAATGAGATGAGGTGGATGGGTGGAAGGTAAAGAGATGAGATGGAATGAGAAAGTGAATGAAAAAGTCAACTTTATGTGGACATAAAGTCTTTATTATGAACATGCACAATGAAATTAATGTTGAAGAGTGGTGGGTAGAAGGTTGACACCTTTGGCTATAGGAAGAGTTATCTTGTTTGTATTTGAATTGGGCCACTGAAACTACTATAGGAAGTCCTCTTTTGTTTGGGGCCATTTATATAATTTGAGTCTATGACCATTGACTAATAATTTGAAAGGTACTAGATCAATGGTAGTTAATTGAACAACTCCATTATGAAAGACATGACTGATTTCATATGGACCCAGCCATCTTGTCTGTAGCTTTCTTAGCATATGTTTAAATCTAGAATCATATAGTAGTGCCTAGTCACCAACTTAAAATTTCTTGTTGATAATATGGGAATCATGCCATTGTTTCCTTTATTTTTGTATAAGTTTAGTGCATTCCAAAGTAGCTTTGTGCATTTCATCCAGAGAGTTAAGATGTAGAAGATGTTCTCTTTGTGCTATAGGAAGTTCAATTTCCAATGCCAATGTTGTCCTTAGAGTTTTATGTTCAAATTTAATTGGAAGCATTGCTACCTTTCCATATAGAATTTTAAATGGTGTGAATTCTATACTAGTCTTCTAGGTTGTTCTGTAAGCCCAAACAACTTCTTGTAATCTACTAGCCTAATCCCTATGATGTAGATGAACCATTTTTGATAGGATGTTCTCTAGTTCATAGTTTGTGACCTTTGCTTGCCCATT
The DNA here is from genome assembly GCA_028749045.1 of Cupressus sempervirens. Taxonomy (NCBI): domain Eukaryota; kingdom Viridiplantae; phylum Streptophyta; class Pinopsida; order Cupressales; family Cupressaceae; genus Cupressus; species Cupressus sempervirens. Next base: position 89,313,480 of record CM053790.1, on the reverse strand, counting down.
AGCTTGAGGGTGATAAGGACTAGACTTTTGGTGCCTGATGTTATACTATTTCATCAACTGTAAGATTAGATTAGAGGTACATTATTCACCTTGGTCAATGATTAGCTCTTTGGGTACACCATCGCAAGTAAAAATTTCTTCATGCATAAGTTCAATAAATTTTTCATCATCATCATGCTTCATGGCCTTGACTTCAACCCATTTTGTTAGGTAATCAATGCACACAAGAATGTAGGATTTCCCATTTGATGGAGGATCAATTGGACGAATGAAGTCCATGCCCCATTTTTCAAATGGTATTAGTACCATCTAAGGATCAAGAGGCATTTCATCTATTTTTTTTGGTTGGCCCATCCTTTGACACTTGTCACACTTCCGTGTATAGTTGGTTGCATCTTTGTGAAGTGTAGGCCAATAATAACCAGTTGTCAAGATATTCAATGCTATTCTTTTTGCTATAAAATGTCCTTCACATGGTTCATTATGACATGCATGTAGAATATCATATGTTTCATCCTCTCTCACATAGCTTCTCATAACTTGATCAAGTCTAGTATAAAACAAAAGATTGTCTATCTAGGAGAAATAGAAGCTTTGCTCTACAAGCAACTTCTTTTCTTTGTAATGAAAGTGTTCTAGTATTTTATTAATTGCAATGTAGTTAGTAATGTATACATACCATGGAGTTTGAATAGCAATATGAAATAAATGCTCATCCAAAAATGCATCATCTACCAAAGTAGTGTCAGTATCATCATGATGGATTCTTGATAAATAATCAACTACAACATTGGCTTTTCTAGGCTTATCAACAATAATTATATCAAATTCTTGCAACAACAGTAAGCATCTTGTTATTCTATTGGTTATAGAAGGTTTATTAATGAGATATTTAATTGCTACATGATTAATATGAACAAATATGGAATTGTTAGTTATGTAATGCTAAAATTTGTTCAGGGCATAAACTACTGCTATCAGTTCTTTTTCTATCATTATGTAGTTCAATTCTAGTCCATGAAGGCTCTTGCTAATATAATAGATTGCATTTTCAAGATTTTGGGATTGCTATGCTCAGACTACACCTATAGCATAATAAGAAGCATCTATATATACATAAAACGGTAAATTCCAATCAGGGCCTTGTAAAATTGTGGCTGTAGTCAGAAGTTTCCTAAGCTACAGGAAGGATTCATCACATTTGGATGTCCAACTAAATTCAACTTCTTTTGTGAGTAACTTTTACAAGGAACTAGCTATTTTTCTGAAATATTTTATGAAATGTCTCCAATATCTAGCATGACCTAGAAAATATCTTACATCTTTTGATTTTGTAGGTATGGGAAATGTTTGAATTACCTTTATCTTAGCTAGATCCACTTGTATTCCTATAGCTGATATGAAATGACCAAGTACCATGCCTTCCTACATGAGCATGAAACACTTTTTACTGTTAACTGCCAAATTATGTTATTGACACCTTAAAAAAACCTTTTCAAGATTCATCATTGCTTCCTCAAAAGTGACTCCAAATGTTGCAAAATCATCCATGTGTATTTCCATTCAATCATGTGATATATCAGCAAAAATGCTAATAACTGCTCATTGGAATATTGTAGGAGCATTACATAGACCAAATGGTAAAATAGAGTATGCAAAAGTACCCCATGGACATGTAAACATGGTTTTATCTTGGTCTTTAGGAGCAATACTGATTTGATTATAACCACTATACCAATCTAGAAAAGAAAAATACTTCTTTTCCAACTAGAGTGTCTAGAACTTGGTCTATAAATGGTAAAGGAAAGTGATCCTTTTTTGTGGCCTTGTTAAATTCTCTGTAATCTACACAAATTCTCCATTTTCCTCCCTTTTTAGGCACTATGACCAAGGGTGACACCCATCAACTATTAGATATAGGATAAATAAAACCAACATCAAGCAATTTTTGCAATTCAATTTTAACTATCTCTCTAAGGCTTGGATTTATCCTTCTTTGGGGTTGATGAAATGGTAGACAACCTTCATTAATTTATATCCTATGGGTGCATAGTGTAGGACTAAACCCTTTAATATCACTATATTCCCATGCAAAGGCCTTTTCATGCCTTTGAAGCAATTATTTTAACTGTTCCATATGTGTGGGTGTTAATTTGGGATTAACATGGAGATTATGAGCTTTAGTCAGTTCAAAAGTAGTGGTGGACTCTATCATAGAAGCTTCAAAGATTTGATGTGCTTCTAACGCACATGGTAAGAGTGGATGAGGAACATCAAGATCTTTGAGAAAAGTACAATTCTTATCGCATTCTTCATACGTGATTAATTCCAACACAGAACTTTTAGATACATCTTTTTCTACCACACAACTATTAGTAAGAATACTTTGAAGTAATAAATCTTCCTCTTGTAGTTTTAGAAAAGATTGTCTATGCAACATCATGAGTTGTACTATAGAATTTAACTCTTCTTCTTCATCCCCTAAATCTGGCCAAATGGATGTGCTCAAATCTGGTAATGGTTGGGCTAGACGATATAAATCAAATTTTTTTATTGCTTGTTCATTTGATATGGTCATATTCCTTGATCTACAACTTATATTTGTATCAAATATGGCTAACCATCATTGACCTGGGATGATAAGGTAACTAGATTGATTAACTTTGGGGGATAAAATCATGAAATCTATATGATATTCTAGAGAATCTAACGTTACAACTATGTTTTCTATCATCCCATTAGGGGTGATAGTAGAACTATCTACAAGTTGTAGAATTGTTCGTATAGCCCTTAGTCCTTCTATTTTCAACTTCTTCATAGTATCCTTGGTCATGATATGTATAGTAGCACCAAGATCTATTAAATCATTTTTAACAATCTCACCATTTATACTAAGATTCACTACTGGAATTCTTGGATTAGAATATTTTGGTGTGATCAATTTCCCTAACATGATGTCAGCCAATTCTCCCACAACATGGACTATGGTGGGGTCCTTTTTCTTCCTTCTAGGCTTCTTTAGGCAAGCATCTCTAATGACTTTTCCATAAATTGGAACATCCTTAATGGCTTGAAATAGGGGTATTTGGACATGTATGTTCTTCAACTGATCAACAATGTCAAAAAGTTTCTCTCTACTTGTATGGGTTTTCTTTGTATAATTTTTTTGGAAAAGGAGGTTCCACTGCTGGTTGATGTTGGGTTGACATGGTAACATTGGTTGGGTCAACTGTTTCATCAATTGAGAGTTCCAATGCTACACGATGGTCTACTATTTTAGTCATAAGATGTAGTTTAGGGATTCGTAAAGTTGTACTAGATCTAAGATGTATATTTGCAACACCCAAAGCATAAGTAGGATACTACTAAGCATCAACACTATACATCAGTTCCTCTGGCTATTGGTTATTTGGGTTTGGCTTAGGTTGTATAGGTAACTATGTCTACTTTTGAGGTCTAAGATTCACAAGTGGTGGCATTAGAGTAGCTTGTTGAATTGGAGGTGGTAATTGTAGAGTACTAGTATTTTGGTTAGGCCATTGTTGAGATCCCCTCCATTGGTTTATAGATTGTCAATTCCCTTGGGGTGGTTGCCATTGGTTCTACTAGTTCTGCCAGTAGTTCTATTGGTTCTACCATTAGTTATATTATTGGTTAGGCTAGGATGGTTGGAAATTCTGAGGCCATTGGGATTGTTGTGGGTTGTTTTTCCCAGCATTGTTCCAATTAGGTTGATATTGTGGAGAAGCTTGGGTATTATGGCTTTGCCATTGATTACCATATGAATTTGAATTTTGCAAAGGGTCCTGAGGCATACCTTGACATTGGGTCAATGGTCAACATTGAGTAACAAAGAATACTTTATCATCATCTCAATCTATCTTGATGTAATTAGTTGGAAGATGATGGTTCTCCATGGTTGAGACTACTTTACATTGGAAATCCCTCTTTTGCTTCTGATAATGACGGTAATATTCAACTAGTTGTAGCTCAATTTTTGCATACTTCTTCTTTGTAGTCATTGTGTCAAGATATGTAGCAACATCATTGATGTTGTCTTGTTTGAAATCTGACAATAGGTTAGATATCTCAAGCTTTGAAATGCCTTGACTGATTCCTTTAGTGACTATGGAGTGAAGTCCTCAACTTTTCTTCATGGTTGACCTTGAACAGTTTTGACAGATCTTCTTGAGGTCTTCCTAGGAAGCTTGATATACATCACCACCAGCTACTAGTTCTAGTGCTTCTAGACAATTATCATTCACACCTCTTAGAAAGACTAGCATTTATGAATCCATAGACAACACATGCTGAGGGTTCTTCTGTAGTGTATGTAAGAAATATGAAACATAGTCTTCTAATGTTTCTTCCTCCTTTTGAGATATCCTAAAGACATCATCTCCTCTTGAATTAGATGATTTTCAATACTCTTTGTACTTATCCAGAAATAGCATTTGCATTTCATCCCAACTTCCTATTGCATTGGCTCCTAAGCCCATGAACCATCATAGAGATGATTCTTTCAATGTTGCTAGAAATAATTTAAGCTTATGGGCCTTAGTGTTATAGTCAAAACTACAAAAAAGTATTTCAAACTCAAACAAGAAAGTATCAGGGTCTTCGGTTGCAAGGCCATAAAACTTTGGAAGGGAAGCTATATGTATATTCTTGAGATTATTAGTATTTACAAGGCTTGGGAGAGGAAATGGAAAAGTAGGTTGTGCCATGACTGGAGGTATTAGATTATGAGATTGCTGCTGAAAAGGGGCATTAGGTAGTGGATGATTAACAACTGGTAGATTCAGAGTAGTGTTATCAAGAAAACTAGCCAAAAATTTAGTAAAAGGTTCAAGATCACTTGTATCTATTGGTTCATGTTTTGATGATGATGTCATGGGAAAAATAGGGCTTGCATCTTCAAAAAATAACTCAACTTCTTCTTCTTCAATTTCTTCGTTTAAATTAATAGACTCTCATGGAAGAAATCTACGATATCCATCTCATAATCTTCCTTTTTGATGTATGCAATTAAACTTTTCACACTAGTGAAAGAAGCTTCAAAACTAGAAATTTGTAAAAAGCTTTATCTAAGAACTATGACTCAAAAGTGCTCCTAGCTTGACACCATCCCCGACAACGATGCCAAAAAAGTATGTCTCATAATAGGTCTATCATAGTCATGCTCTAGGCCATGCTTAGGAATAATATATTCAAACTAAGGACAACTTTTCCCACTACGAGGTGCATTTAATCTTGTCAACCAAAAGATGTATATTTGAAATGGTCAGCCTAGTATGTGCATTAGGTCTCTTAATGAGTCACTAATCTTATGCTGTAGGAAAGTAAAATGCAAGGAAAATAACTTACACTATTTATGTAGGAAACTAACACACTTAACTCTATGAATACTAGAAATACAATGAAAAGATAAAAAATATTCCAATTCAGTTCATCCACTACAACTATTCTCACATATGTTGTGAGAACATTGATGAAGTGTGATGTTATAGGAAGGGACTTACAACTTCTACTTACAATACTAAGAATGCATGGAAATATATCTATTCTATCCTTAACTAATCCACCTTCCAAGTGGGCCCCCTTGGTTGGTTTCAACTAAACTACTAACACATGATAGAAGCCAAAAACTTATTTCATTGCATTTCAAAAATTAATTACATAACACATAGAACTATAGAAATACAACTCACTATAAAAGTTAACAGTCTGTTCTCATAAACTCTTTCTTCTAACTAGCTAAACTAACATGCTTGGGTTGATTCCTATATATAGGAGGTCAACACTTATTCCCATAACAGAAAAATAAATAATCTAACTTTAAATTTGTAGGCTAGAAAGAAGGAAAATAACAACTCAAGGTGGGAAGAAGAGATAATAGTTTAAGGAAGGAATAATAAAGTCTTAACATCTACTCGCCATAAGAATAAATGCAGAGAATGTAAGAAGTTTTGATAGCTTCTCCATACTCGCTACCATGTCCTTTGGAACTATTACAACTTTCATCCACCATGGCTACATCTTAGCATTCTTTTATCCTTGAATGTTGTTGGCAATCATCTTTGAATTCTTCCAATCATCTTTCAGCTTCATTGCTAACAAGTTAGTTATAATACAAAGATAATTGCAAATACAAATTTTCAAATTAAATTAAAGTATAAGAATAAACATTTTGATAATTATATGCAATACTACATAATATATATAATACTACCAAAAGATGGCATAGTATCTACCCATAGGTTTATCATAGGTTTTGGTAAACATAGGTCCACAAATGTTTTGACAAAGATAAAATAGAGTATCAACAATGTGTTTTTAAAACTATCATGAAATAAAGGCAGTATTTGGCCTCATTAGGGGGTTGATGTTATGTATATTCTTTCCATCTTCCTTTTTCCAATGAGTGTCACTTCTATGACATTAGCCTCATGATGTATTTGAGATTAATCACCTCAGTACACACATATGTACACTTTTCTGCATCTTGATTATGGTTCCTTGACATACAGTTCTTTTGGCCCACTCTTCTAGTTTCCTATCACCTCACCCTTGTCTATATTAAGGGGGTTCTTCTCTTGTTTCTCATGCTTCCTTGGTTTGATTAATCAACTCTTAAGGCTTTGGTGTTTCTCACCATTAGTATTTTTGAGCTCAGTTGTTTTCCTTTATCTGCCTCTTGATTTGATGTAGATTATAGTGTTCTCCACCTAGTGAGGTTATATTTTGGTGGAGGTTCTTTAGATCAAAAATTACTTTTGACAGAGCTTTGCATCTTCTACATGTTTCAGTGGTGTTCTTCATGATCATCTTTTGTTCCTATCTTTAGGGACATTCCCTAGTTTGGAGGCTTCCTCAGTCTTTCACTAGTTTCTTTCCGCATGTGGTTTTATCTATTTCTCCTCTTTTAAGAGATTTGGTTGTGCTTGGAACACATCAAGCCTTGGTTATCAGGATCCAAATTTACTTTTATTAGTAGTTTCTAAATTTTTAGCTACTCCCTACACTTATCTGAGGGGGGGTGTTAGAGTAATTAGATATTTCCTACTTAGCACTAGTTCACTTAAGATAAATCTTTGGAATATACTAATAAATTCTTTTATTAATTATTATTATGCAACCTAGGTTAGAACATTTTAGGGTTTTGATCTACTTTATAAGGATGATCTCTCATTGCAAACATTCAATTGAGAATCATGCCTTTTTTCTTTTGATTATAGCAATCTACTTTTTTGCTCATGAAGAATGTCCCATCTATGGATATGGCAATTTCTACCTCCATGGCTTTTTGCTTCTCTCTTCTGTAACAGGTGTTTGCATGCAGGTGATTCTTGGGAGCTATGGGGTTGATCTTTCATCAACTTCAATGGTTAAGAAGAGAAAGATTGTAATTGATTGCAAGGATTGAAGCCTTGGAGAAGGATAGACATGAACCTAGAAGGGAAGAGATCCATGAAGAAGAACATGGAGAGAATAGTGATCAAGAAAGAAACCATAATGCAAGACAAGAGCAAAAGGATCATGAAGTAATTGATGATCCTAATGAAAGAATATTTTTAAGATGATAAAGCTAGTAGAAGGTATTAGACTGAATAAAGTTGTGGATTTACCCATCTATCAAGGAAAGATGGAGAGTGAAGAAGTGATTCAATGGATAGAGGCACTTGAAAACTATTTTGATCTAGAAGACATAGGAGAGGATAAGAAGGTGAAAGTGGAAAAGGAAAAGTTGAGGGGGACAACATGTACTTGATGGAAAAGTTTACAAAATGAGAGGGTGCCTAAAGACCTAAACAAGATTTCAAACTACTATTTGATGAAGACAATGGTAAGAAGTCAATTTTTACCATTAGATTTTTTTATACAAATTAAGATGAGGAGGAATAATTTAAACCAGAGAGACACAGATGACATATTCTACAATGAGTAGTTTCATACCCTAAGCATAAGGGGAGGGGTAGAAGAAGAAGATGCAAAAGTTGCAAGGTATATGAGTGACATAAAGTTCAACATTCAAGATGAGATTGGTTTGAACATCACTAAGAAACTTGGTGAATGTTTCCAATTAGCAATTAAGGTAGAGGAGAAGTTGAAAAGAAAGAATGAGAGGAAAAAAAAATAGAAGAGAATCTTCCATGTGAGGAAGGGGTGGAAGAAATTAATTTGATAGTACAAGCAAATCAAGACAAAGACAAAGGATCTACATTTAAGACGAGAGGAGGTTATATAGCCAAAAGATTTGGAGGTGGAAGAGGAAGTGGATTCTTCATAGGGAGATGTTTCCATTTCAATTAAGTTGGCCATTAATCATTTAGGTTTTCTAAATGGATTAATTCAAATAAGAGTAAAGACAAGAGAGTAAACGTAACAAAGGAAGAAGAAAAAAGATATCCCATTTTAATACTACTGGAGGAAGGAGAATGCCTTCTTATGAGAAATGGTGGATCAACATTATCATCAGAACATGAAGGACCATTTAGATATAGATTCTTGGTAAAAGGTAAAGTATGTACTTTCATCATTGACTTAGGGGCTCATAGTAATCTTGTTTCAGTTGATATGGTTTCTAAATTGGGGTTGGCATAGTAGAACATCCTAATTCTTATAGTGCCACTTGGGTAAACTAAGAGTTGAATATAAATGTTAGTAAGAGGGCTCATGTCAATTTATCAATTGGTATATATCAAGATCAGGTTTCGTGTGATGTCATGTCAAAGAATTATGGGCATATGATATTGGGCAGATCTTGGCAAATTTCTATGTGAACTTTACATGATAGTTATTCTAATACATATATTGTTTGTAAAGGAAAGGAGAAGTATAAGTTATAGTCATCTACTTGTAGAAGTCAAGAAGCCATTATTATTATTTTTTGTGATAAGGTACCAATGCAAGGTCAACATAGACACAAGAAGGATACTGGTTGGCAAATGAATCAAAATCTTGGGGTAGATTCTCCTAGAAATCAGAATAACTTGGGAATGATGAAAACAAAATTCAAAGATTTGAGGTACATAATAGTGGGTACTATCCATTGTCCTATTCTTGGGCATAGAGATACTAGTTAGTGGAAGAAGTTATAGATGTTTGGAGGATAGAAGAAGTGGCACAAATATCATACAAGGAAACAAATATCAGTTGCAGTAGTACCACACTCCATTGGTCTAGGGGTAAATATCAAACATAACCATGATGATTTTTAATCTAATGAGTTGAATGTAGGTTAGAGGAAGAGGTCCATATCTTTGGAAGATTTCATGCATACATCAAGACAACAATATCATGGAAAGCAACAACAATTTGGCAAGTCTCATTCTTGGACAAGAATCTTTTTAAAAGTTGGGTGTACGATGCAGTAGAACCTAAGCTATTCAAAGAATTTAAGGATAACTAAAGAACTTCAAGCATGAAGATGAATCATCCATACCATGGTGGAATCAACTATGCAATCTTGAAACCCATTATGGCTTTAAAAATGCAAAATATGTAAATTCTAGGTCTTAAAGGCTCAAAAAGAGACTAAATGGTCATATGGATCTAATAGGAATCATATTGGGAAATTTTATTCTTTAGGAATGCTTAATAAGATAATTTAAGTTATTTGGCAGGGTTGCATTAATCAAAACACTCTTTATAATCAAAATTTTTAATGCTATAAATTCAAAATTTTCAATTAAAATAGTTAGTTGGTTTTAGGAGGGAAAAGTGTTTTCATATTATTTTAGTGTTTTAATCATCCTTTTACCGACCAAGGTTGGTTTGGAAAGTTATTTGGAAGGTTATATAATGTAGAGAAGTTATTTGTATGAGAAAGAAGTGATTTGTACGAACTAGACCTAGATTCAATAAGGAAAACTTCTATTTTTGCAAAGTTCATGAGTTTGTTCATTGTTTTGGGTGTTATTTGAAGGTTCCTTGAATCTTGGATGAATCACAATATTTATAAATGATCACGTCTTCCATTTCATACTTGGTTTGAAGGAATTTCAAAATTTTTGAATTCATATTGTGTTGAATGTCATAGCATTGTTCAAATTTGCTTGACAGTCTTGATAGTTTTGTTGTGGAATGGTCATTCCAAGAATGTAAGGCCTAGTTCTCACGGAATGACTCTATCAAGGTATGTATTATAGTCTACTAACATATTCACATGCATTTGTGAAGGAGGAGATATAAATTTCTTGGTGATCACCATACTATTTTAAATGTTTTTGCATTGAAATAGCTACATACACCACAACTATAGCACATTGGCCTTAAGGAGGGGCTATAATTATGTTGGATTATATTTATAAATATTCAAGAATAGGTGTTCCATAATTTATTTCTTTGAGAAAGCATTGTAAGAGTATAGATTGAGGAAGCCCTAGTTCTTGAGGGGTTTTAGGCAGAAATTGAGGTTTTTACTTGTAGGGACTGTTGACTCAAATTGATTGTAGATTCCTTTAATTCAATCCATTTTATTTTATTGTTAAAAATCTTGAGGTCTAGAAGCAAGTTTGAATCATAGTTTCTTTGCAAATCCATCATTTTGGAGGCTTAAATTATTGATCAACCATTGAAACTAGGACTATTTTCCAAAGTAAACCGATTTGATTTTTTGATATGTTGAAATACCTAATAAAGGGTATTCCAAAAGGTAAATTTTTTTCTTTGCGTTTTGGAACTCTTAGGAGATTTGCATTTTAGAAGCTTGTTGCAGACCTAATTGATAGGGCTATTGGGCCTATCTTTTGCATTTCCTAGTTTATGACCAAAGTGAGTTTGGGGAAAGGACAAACTAGTTGAATCATCTTTTGATTGATGTCTTGAGGCTATTAAAACCACCTAGGATCATAGCATAGGTCTTGGAAAAACATTTAAGTGTTAGAAGCATTAAGGGTCATTACATTGAATTAAAACTTGTGGATTTTTGCATTTCCTTACTCCTATTGATTGGATCTTCATCTCACCATAACCCTCAATAGTAAGTGGTGTTAGAGATTTAGTTAGTAGGTCTTTGAGTAGGAAGAAGAACTAGTTTATAGACATGCCTCCTAAGGTATAAATGGCTAGGGAGATTGAAGAGTTGATACAAGAATTAGAATGGGAAAGAAGAGAAAAAAGGGAATTAGAGGCATCCAAAGAAAGGGAAAAGAGACAGTTAATGTTTAAGTTTATGAAATATCAACCCCATAGCTCCCATTAAAAAAATATTTTGTTAGAGTAATTAGATATTTCCTAATTAACTCTAGTTCACTTAAGTTAAAGTTTAGGAATATAATAATTAATTCTTTTATTAATTATTATTCTAAAACCTAGGTTAGACCTTTTTAGGGTTTTGATCTCCTTTATAAGGAAAATCTCTCATTGTAAACCTTCAATTAAGAATTAAGACATTTTTCTTTTGATTATAGCAATATAATTTTTTCTCATCAAGAATTTCTCATCTATGGATCTAGCAAATTTTGCCTCCATAGCATTTTGCTTCTCTCTTCTATAATAGGTGTTTTCATGCAGGTGATTCTTGGGAGGTGCAAGGTTGATCTTTAATCAATTTCAACATGGTATTAGAGCACCAAATCTTCATGCCTCTATTCTATTCTTGAGAGATTTGGCATTGTTTTTCAAATTTGATCTTTTAATTTTTTTTATTAGATCTAAGGGGTCACTATTTTTTGGGACTAATTTGAGCCCTAACAAACCTCACTGTTAAGCTAAGAGTGCTTGAAAACCCCTATTTCCATATAAAATTTGTCTAGTTTGGTCATTGTTGAAATATTTGGCAAATTTGATTATACCTAGGCCATTTTGACCTTGGCATGAAAATTGAGACACCAATTTTATTATTTTTGAAAAAAAAAAAATTTTACATTTAATAAAAAAATTGTTAAACTTTTTTTCATTTTCTTGTTGTGTTTGGTGGGAGTACCTCTAGGAGCTGTATGCAGCAATGTTAGTCACCGCTGTCATTTTTTATTAGCTAGAAGCCCTAGACAAGCAGCGGATTTGAAGATATTGCACCCTACACAAGTCTTGCATAGTCAACCATTATCAATGCATAGTACCTTGTCCCCATACACAAGGGTACCCAATCAAAGTCAGACTTGCAAATAAGGAGACCCATGTTCTTTTTAGTTGGCCTCTATCTAGACTCATACTTCACTTGTGTGGTACATTTTTAGATGCTAAATTTTTTATTGGGATTCTAATTATTTATGAAGGTGGCACACAATTTTGGATTCACTTCCATTGGACCTCATGTTGCAGTTTTTTTTGGCTCCTACATTCACCATGGAGGGTCCCTCTATATTTACACCCAAGACTGCATGTTTTGTTTTTTGGTTCTCATGCACTAGTGCTTTTGGCATGCTATTTTGGAGCCACTTTAGATGGAAAGATAGGAGCTATGTTTGTCTTGTCTTCCCTGATGTGACCCATGCACTTGGTCTAGCACTTTTCATTACTCTCAGCCCATGTCTTTGACTGATTTTGAAGGCACAATTTTCGACATGATTGGATACTTCAACTTTGAGATGCTTGTCAAGTTGATAGTTTACATACATTTTTTAGAGCCTCTATTAACATAGCCCAAGGTAGGAGAATCCCTAAAGGAGATGTCCTAGCCCCCAGATATATAGCCACATAGTGGAAACACAATAGCAAAAAGAAACAATGCAAGATATGACACCAAATTACAACTCTTTATTTATAAAATAACTATTATATGCAATGTTTTGGGTTGTAAGGCCTTCCCGATTATGGCCATATACAAAGCAAGTAGTAGTTCTGCAAGATCCCTTAAGATCAAAGATTAAAGCCTAGCTAGTTTAGATCCACACTTTAGTAGAAACCACCAAGGAATATTTCAACTTGTGCTCGCAAGCCCACTAAGTAATCTCCTTGTTTTCCAAGCCACAACTATTCGCTCTTCTCCAATTTTTCTCTTCAAGCTCCTCCCCTTCTCCACGATGGATGAATAATGACTAAAGACTTCCCTAAAATCCCTACTTATACCAATCCAATCCACAAGTTGGACCAAAACATAAATTAAATACAAATACATAAATTAAATGCCACAATTTGGCCTGCAATAACAATTAAATGCCCAAAATCAATATCCAACCAAAATCATGATATCTCCTAGCTCCAAATAAATTAGAACTTGCACTTCAAACCATAGTCAATAATCTAGGCCCTCTTCAATCCCTAATATTTTCATCGTCTAACTCATTGTGGAAAATTAGTTACATGGATTTTAATAGACACCAAACTCCAATACCATGCCAAGCTCCATAGACCATGTCAAGTTCCCAAACCATGCCGAGATCCATAGACCACATCAAGCTCCATAGACCATGCCAAGCTCTAAGACCATGCCAAGCTCCATAGACCATGCCAAGCTCCAAGACCATGTTGAGATCCATAGACCATGTTGAGCTCCAAGACCATGCTGAGCTCCATAGACCATGATAAGCTCCAAGGCCATGCTGAGCTCCATAGACCATGTTGAGCTCCAAGACCAAGCACCCTCCAAAGAAACTACTGAGCCTCCTCCAATGAACTCTAAAGTTGTAATTGAACAAACCCAAGATGCTCCTACATTAAACTCCCCAGGTAAATAGAAAAGTGTGTCCCACACTTTGACGTCCAAAAAAGGACCAACAATTGTCTTCATATTCACCAAAGGCTTCCACTTCAATAGGGACAAAAAAACCAAGCTTCTCATCATCCAAATCTACATCACTCTATCAAACACCAAAATCTCAAACATCCAATAAGTATTCTCACTCCTAGGAGCAAACTAAACATAATGCTTCAACAAAAATCCCTTATCCACATTAGCAACTAGTGAGTCCACACCAGTAGCAACAAAGTCCACATTAGTAGCAATATGTAGATCTCTATCAACACATGCCAAACTCACAACACCAGCAATCTCATTGCTCACAACAAGATGCTCTGCAACACACAACTCATCACAACTAGCAAGTAGATCATCCATGACCAAGTGCACTATAATTTCCATGTTAGACCCAACAAACTGATCATGAAAACCAACCTTTGCCCCAACATCAGCAAGGTTAGGAATATCCTTAGCAACAATCTCTAGTTTCTCTATAGGTTTTGTATTAGGCTTCACAAACTTATCAACAAAACCAAGCTCAACCTTTCTATGCCATCTTCTCTCATAGACAAGTCTCTTAACTAGCCAAACAACTCTCTTTTAGATCAATAGACTCCAGCTCCACAAACATCCATGAAATTCTTTCCTCACCCCATCTCTAACTTGATCAACCAAGCTAGCTTTAAACGGAGAAGACATCTCAAAAAACCTCCTCTCCACCACATCATAGAGATTTGCAATCATCTTAGGGTCCAATCCTCTCAAAGCCATCTTCTAAGATCTTCATAAACCCTCTACAAAAAATCCTTCCTATGCTCCTTGTGACAACCTCAATTTTTTTGCAAGTTAGATAACAACCTACCACCTAACATGAATAATTAAGAACCACATCATAAGTCTAGGACCATAGATCTACAATCCATAAACACTCTGTGGCCATGCCTCAATAAGATCGGTCTTCCATCCTCACATCCATCGATCCATCTATAAGCCCTTTGCAATTGCAAGTCAAAACCATGATCTACCACCTCACAACCAAGAGATCTAGGATTATAGAAAGAAAATTCACTACAAGCTAAAGATCAAATAAGATCTACTCCTCCAACCCAAGTCCTCATGCAAACTACAACAACTTCGATGATCTATCTACGTGCTCAGGAAAAACTATGCTCTGATACCACCTAACATAGCGCAAGGTAGGAGAATCCCCAAAGGATATGTTCTAGCCCCCAGCAATATAACCATGCAGTGGAAACACAACAACAAGAAGCAACAATGCAAGATCTAATACCAAATTACAACTCTTTGTTTATAAAATAATTGTTACATGCAATATGTTGGGTTGTAAGGCCTTCATAGTTATGGCCAAATACAAAGAAAGTAATAGTTCTACAAGATCCCTCAAGATCCAAGATTAAAACCAAGCCATTCCATATCCACACTCTAGTAGAAATCCCCAAGGAAGATCTCAACTTGTGCTCGTAAGCCCACCAAGCAATCTCCTTGTTTTCCAAGCCGTAGCTACTAGCTCTTCTCCAAATTTGCTCTTCAAGCTCCTCCCCTTCTCCATAATGGATGAATAATGACTAAAGACTTCCCCACAACCCCTACTTATACCAATCCAAGCCACAAGTCACCCTAGAACACAGATTAAATACAAATACATAAATTAAATGCCACAAGTTAGCTTGCAATAACAATTAAATACCCAAAATTGATATCCAACCAAAACCATGATATCTCCTAACTCTGAATGAATTAGAACTTGTGCTTTGAACCATAGTTATTCATCTAGGCCCTCTATAATCCTTGAAATTTTAATCCTCTAAATGATTATGAAAAGTTAGTTGCATGGCTTGCAATAGGCACCAAACTACCAAGACCATGTTGAGTCCCTAGACCATGATGAGAAACCAAAGACCATGTCAAGCTCCAAGACCATGCCGAGCTCCGTAAATGATGACAAAATCCAAGACCATACCAAGCTCCAAGACCATGTCAAGCTCCATAGACCATGCTAAGTTCCAAAACCATGTTAAGCTCCATAGACCATGCCAAGCTCCAAGACCATTACAAGCTCCATAGACCATGTCGAGCTCCAAGACTATGCCAAGCTCCATAGACCATAACAAGCTCCTCGTCCATGTTGAGCTCAATAGACCATGTTGAGCTCCAAGACCAAGCACCATCCAAAGAAACTACCAAGCCTCCTCTCATGAACTATAAAGTAGTCACCAAACAAACTCAAGATCTTCTTGCATCATCTATCTACATTTTTTATTCCCTCCACTTGGATAGCCAGCTAACCATGTCACCTATGGGGAACTTAGCCTTTGTAGGAACAAATTTTTGTAACTTTCCTTTTTCTTAAAATGGGAAAGTGCACTTTGTGGAATGGTCTACACATTTCTTTTCTAGAGTTCACACCTAAAGTTTCAGGCCCTCCACCTTCTACCAAAGAACTAGGCCACGTGGATCTCTGCACCACCTAACCACAATCAATGTCAACACTTTGAGATTTTGAAATTTTTGGTAATGGACGGTTCTTACCATTTCCCACTTGTATTATTTTACCAATGATAGATTTTTTGGAGGTTTAGTGCTATTTTTGAACCTTCTATAGGGAAGATTTGATGGAGTTTTAGGTTTTTTTTGGTTGGTTCTCAAAGCCACATTGGCCTCTAAGATTCTTTGACTTGGATGTTGTAAGTTAATCAGGGAAAACTCTTTGTCACTCACGTTGAGGACTTTTAATTGTCAATTTTAAGGGTTTGAGAGTTTTTTTATTAGCTCCAAGCTATTTTGAAACTTCCAATCATGGTTTGTGGAATTTGCAAGCACTAGCCTCTTACATGGCCCTTTTTTCTTAGGCCACATTTCCTTTATTGCTAAACCTCATTTCAAACTATGACTCTTATTTTGGCCACTAAACATTTTATCTAGCACTAGCTCTTTTACTGGTGACAAGGAATTTTTGTCATCCTGTCATGTTTTTGGAGGTTGGACTTTTTCTCCAAAGGGGTCATTTTATGACATTTCTTTGCTTCAATGGTCATTTATCCATCAAATTTGGTCTCATCACTTGCTGATGTCAATGCTACATCACCATTGTATCACCACTTCCTGTCACCTCCTTGGCCTCTATTTGGACCTACCTTTACATTTTTGCTCATATTTTGGGCATATAGACTCCATTTTTTACAAATGAGATATCAGCAAAAAGATGGTTCCAAGCACATTACAATGGTACAATTAGTTTTTAGTTTGATTCTTTTTGGATAGTTTTTTATGTTGTCAAAATTAGGGGTACAATATTGTACTCTGGGAGACATATCTTAAGCATTTGATATCTGATTTGGGAACTCTCTATAACTTTGGAAAGGTCTTTCTAAGCTCTTTTCAATGATGTTTGTTTTTTTTCCAGATTCTTCTTTAGGCACATTCTATGCAATCTTCTACAATTTTACATTCTGGTGGATAACTTGGTTGTTACAACTTCAAGGATCAATTTTTTTGCTTCAAATGATTTTTCATGACTTGTATTGTCTATTGAAATAGTCTTATGTCTCTTTTGGTCTATTTAGACATTATTTGTATGCATTCTTGCAAATGCATGGAGATAAAGTTCCTTACTACATCTGTATTTTCATTTTATGTGTTTACCTAATTTTCCCTTCTGATTCGAGCAATGTCATCTGAGGACACTCATGCAAAATATTGTACTCTTGGGTTTTATTATGTCTTGTGCCTTATTGTACATGCACTACTCTAATTAACATGCCAATGGTGGTTGAATTTTTTCCTTTGTTTTAAATCTTCCTTTGTCTAGTGAGTGTCCCTTTGATGACATTAGCCTCGTGATGTTTCTAAGATTGATCACCTCAATATAGACATATGTACACTTTTGTGCATCTTGATTGTGGTTCTGTGACATGCAATTCTTTTGGCCCACTTTTCTAGTGTTTTATCACCTCACCCTTATCTACATTAGGGGGTGTTCTTCTTTTATTTTTCATGCTTCAGTAATTTGATTGTTCAGCTCTTTAGGCTCTAGTATTTCATGCCATCTATATTTTTGAGTTTAGTTGTTTTCCTTTGTGTGCCTCTTGATTTGATTCAGATTACAGTCTTCTCCACTTGGTTAGGTTCTATTTCACTGGAGGTTCTTTAGATCAGAAATTACTTTTGATAGAGCTTTGCAGCTTCTACATGCTTTAGTTTTGTTCTTCATGATCATCTTTTGTTACTATCTTCTGGTACATTCCCTAGTTTGGAGGCTTCTTTAGTCTTTCACTAGTTTCTTTTAGCATGTTTTCCATCTCTTTTTGGAATAGGGTTTTTTTGAAGTAGTTTTTTCTATTTATCCTCTTTTAAGAGATTTGGTTGTGCTTGGGTACCTCATCAGGCCTTATTTGGCAAGACCCAAATCTACTTTTAGTAGTAGTTTCAAGGTTTTTAGCCACTCCCTAAGTTTATCTTAAGGGGGGTTGTTAGAGTAATTCAATATTTCCTAATTAACTCTAGTTCACTTAAGCTAAACTTTAGGAATATAATAATAAATTATTTTATTAATAATTATTATGCAACCTATGTTAGACCTTTTTAGGGTTTCTATCTCCTTTATAAGGAGGATCTCTCATTGTAAACATTCAATTGAGAATTGGGACTTTTTTCTTTTGATTACACTAATCTACTTTTTTGCTCATCAATAATGTATCATCTATGGATCTAGAAATTTCTATGTCCATTACTTTTTTATTCTCTCTTCTATAACATGAGTTTGCATGTAGGTGATTCTTGGGAGTTGTGGGGTTGATCTTTCATCAACTTCAACAATTAAGAAGAGAAAGATTGTAACTAATTACAAGGATTGAAACCTTGGAGAAGGATAGACATGAACGTAGAATGGAAGCAATCCATGAAGAAGAACATGGAGAGAACAATGATCAAGAAGCAAAATATAATGAAAGACAAGAGCAAGATGATCATGAAGCAATAGATGATCCTAATGAAAGAATATTTTTGAAGTTGATAAAGGTAGTACAAGGTACTGGACTGAAGAAAGTTATGGATTTAATCATTTATCAAGGAAAGATGGAGAGTGTAGAAGTTCTTCGATGGATAGAGGAACTTGAAAACTATTTTGATCTAGAGGACATAGAAGAGGATAAGAAGGTGAAAGTGGCAAAGGAAAAGTTAAGGGGGACAACCCATACTTGGTGGACAAGTTTACAAAATGAGAGGGTGGCTAGAGGCCTAAACAAGATTTCAAATTAGGACTAAATGAAGACAATGGTGAGAAGTTAGTTTTTACCATTAGATTTTGCTATACAAATGAAAATGAGGAGGAATAATTTAAAGGAGAGAGACATGGATGTCATGATCTATGCTGAGTAGCTTCATATCCTAAGAATAAGGGGAGGGGTAGAAGAAGAAGTTGAAAAATTTGCAAGGTACATGAGTGGACTAAAGTTCAACATTGAAGATGAGATTGGTTTGAACATCCCTAGGACCCTTGGTGAATGTTTTGAACTACAAATTAGGGCAGAGGAGAAGTTGAAAAGAAAGAATGAGAGGGGAAAAAATAGAGGACGATCTTCCATATGAGGAAGGGGTTGAAGAAATTAGTTTTATAGTACAAGTAAATCAAGACAAGGACAAAGGATCTACATCTGAGACAAGAGGAGGTTATAAAGAAAGAAGATTTGAAGGTAGAAGAGGAAGTGGGTTCTTCATAGGGAGATGGTTAAATTTCAATGAACTCGGCCATCAATCATTTAGTTTTCCTAAATGGATTGATTCAGATAAGAGTAAATATAGGAGAGTAAACCTAATAGAGGAAGAAAAAAAGAGAGATCCCATTCTAATACTACCCAAGGAAGTAGAATGTCTTCTTATGAGAAATCATGGATGAACATTATCATTAGCCCAAGAAGGAATATTCAAATCTAGATGCTTGGTAAAAGGTAAAGTATGTACTTTCATCCTTGATTTAGGGGCTCATAGTAATCTAGTTTCAGTTGATATGGTTTCTAAATTGGGGTTGGCATAGTAGAACATCCTAATCCTGATAGTGCCACTTAGGTAAACTAAGAGTTGAATGTAAAGGTTAGACAGAGGGCTTATGTAAATTTCTCAATTTGTACATATCAAGATCAGTTTTGGTATTATCTTATGTCAAAGAATTATGGGCATATGATATTGGGCAGACCTCAGCAAATTTCTAGGTGAATCTTACATGATAGTTATTCGAATAGATATATTGTGCATAAAGGAAAGGAGAAGTATAAGTTAAAACCATCCACTTGCAAAAGTTAGGAAGCTATTATTATGTGTTTTTTGGATAAGGTAACATTGCAAGGTCAACATAGAGACCAAAAGGATAATGGTTAAGAAATGAATCAAAATCTTGGGGCAGACTATCCTAGAAATTTGAATACCTTGGAAATGTTGAAAATAAGATTAAAAGATTAGAAGTACATAAAATTGGGTACTATCCATTTTCCTATTCTTTGGAATAGAGATACTGGTTAAAGGAAAAAGTTACAGATGTTTGGAGGGTAGAAGAAATGGCATAGAGATTAAAGAAGTACACAAACAATAGTTGCAATAGTAACACACTCCATTGGTCTAGGGGTAAACATCAAAGATAACCATGATGATTTTTAATCTAATGAGTTGTATTTAGGTCATAGGAAGATGTCCATAACTTTAGGAGATTTCATGTAGCCATCAATACAACAATATCATGGAAAGCAATAACAATTTGGAAGGTGTCATTCTTGGACAAGAATGTTTTTATAGGTGGGGAGTATAGTGCAAGAGAACCTAAGCTATTCTAGTAATTTTAAGGATAACTAGAGAACTTCAAGCATGAAGATGAATCATCCATACCATGGTGGAATCAACTATGCAATCTTGAAACCCATTATGGCATAAAAAATGCAAAATATGTAAATACTAGGTCCTAAAGGTTCAAAAAGACACTATAAGGTTATATTGATGTAATAGGAATCATATTGGGATAGGTTGGTCTTTAAGATTTCTTAATAACACCATTTATATCATTTGGTAAGGTTGGATTAGTCAAAATGCTCTTTAAAATCAAAATTCCTAATGTTGTAAATTCAATTTTTTGAATTACAATGGTTATTTGGTTTTAGGAGGGAAAAGTATTTTCATAGTGTTTTAGTCTTTTAATCATCCTTATATTGACCAAGCTTGGTTAGGAAAGTTATTTTGAAGTTATTTAATGTAGAGAAGTGATTTTTATGGGATAGAAGTGATTTGTATGAAATACACAAAGATTTAATAAGGAAAACCTTTGTTTTTGCAAAGTTCATGAGTTTGTTGATTATTT
Source organism: Cupressus sempervirens (assembly GCA_028749045.1). NCBI lineage: Eukaryota > Viridiplantae > Streptophyta > Pinopsida > Cupressales > Cupressaceae > Cupressus > Cupressus sempervirens. The sequence goes on along the minus strand of CM053790.1, from coordinate 89,292,496 downwards.
TGGGTGTTATTTGAAGGTTCATTTTGTTGACTATCATAACATTGTTCAAATTTCCTTAATAGTTTTGATAATTTTGTTGTGGAATGGTCATTCCATGAATGTAAGGCATGTTTCTTATAGAATGACTCTATCAAGGTATTTATTATAGTCTACTAACACATTAACATGCATTTGTGAAGCAGGAGATAAGTTTCTTGGTGATCACCATACTATTTTGAAGGTTTTGGCATTGAAATTGCTACGTACACTACAACAGTAGCACATTGGCCTTAAGGAGGGGCTATTTTCATGTTGGATTCTATTTATACACATTAAATAAAAGATTTTCCATCTTTTATTTCTTCGAGAAAGAATTGGAAGAGTATAGATTGTGGAAGCCCTATTTCTTGAGGGTTTTGAGGCATAAATTGGGGTTTTTGTACTTGTAGGGACTATAGACTCAAATTGGTTGTAGATTCCTCTAATTAAATATATTTTATTGGACTATTGAAAATCTTGAGGTCTGGAAGCAAGTCTACCTCATAGTTGCTTTGCAAATCCATCATTTTGGAGGCTTAAATTGTGGATCAAGTGTTGAAACCAGGACTATTTTTGAAGTAGTTGATAGCAACCAAAAAGATGAGGGACTAACCCCATAGTAAAATAAGGTTGAGAACCAACCAGAGGTTACCTCCCAAAAATCCATCCTATACCAACTTTAAACATCAAAATGCATAAAACTTTAAGAGTTGAATTGTCATTAACCACAATCCTTAAATTACTATGCATAAGAAAATGAATAATAAACCAGTAGCATTTAAAAAATCATTGCTATTGGTCCACTTAATCAAAATAGTTGAAAAAATCTTGTGGGTGTAAAGTTTAGAGACACAATCATAAAAAAAGGAAATAAAACACAATAGAACATGGGCTAGATGCCCTCTTCCTTCTCATGGTTACCATTCTTCTTTTCCTCAGAAGCTTCCCCTACCACATCCTCCTCCTCCACATTCACTCATTTTCCTAGGATGGTTTTCAGCCAATTCTCTACAAAGAACCCATAAATGGATTAGGTAGTCTTAGTAGTCTTTCCCAAGTCTTGTAACTCTTTGTTAGCCTATAGGAAGTAGAGGGTTCTGTTTGCAAAGTGCATAACCTTGGTGGAGAACTCCATTAGGGTTTCAAATCTATGGCATATAGAGGTATGGTTATTTGATAGGTCCCTCATACCCAACTCAAGCCACTCCAACTGCATCTTGGCATGACTATGTTTTCCTTTCTTTCTAGTAACCTTAGGGTTAGCCTTCCTAGGAGAAGTGATGTCTTCTCCCACACTATGAGTTGGGGTATCTTTTAGGGTATCAAAGACATGGGAAGGACTGATAGCATTAGGGATAGGTTTGATGTCCTGGTGGTGTCTTTTCTTTTTAGTAGGTTTCTCCTCACTATCAACAGACCCAAAGTTGGATTCATACTTTGAGGGAATCTTGAACTTGTCCATCTAGAGATGCTTGCTAGTTCTCCTAGCACACTACTTTCCCTTCTTGGAATCTTAGTCTGACTCAATAGTGCTAAATTCAACCTTAGGGTTAATTTTGACCTCAATAGCATGACCTTTCCTGGGCCTCTTAAGAGTAGAGCAAGGGTTGGGGTCCAAGGAGGTTTAAAGGGTGATAGATGCTAGAGGATTGAGTAGGAGTGGGGAATTTTGAGCCAGATGTTGGATGAAAAGTTTATTCATTAGGCCCTAGTGGAAAAGGTAAAAGGATTTCCCCTCCTCATGTTTCCTTCTAGTTTAAAAAATACTAACCTCTAGCAAATGTAGTAATAGAAATGGAAAGGAGATAAGGTCAAGATTTATAAAATAATTTAGGATAGGAAAATGATAATAATATAGTACCTAACAATGGTCCTCTAGGGTAATGTATCTAATAATCACGTAGTTAATGGTATACCAAGGCTTAGGGAGGGTAGCCTGCACAAAGCCGCATAACAATCTTGTTTGTTACTCCTATAATTTGAAGAATTTTTATAGACTCACCTCCTTATTGACCTTGCATTGCCTCTGCCATTTCTTATCATCCAGTGGAAAATCCCAAGCCTTTGCAATGTTTTCTTTAGAAATCTCAAAACTCATGCCATTTACCATAAGATTTCTATCCTTCCAAATTTGATATAACTACATCAAGATGACCTCATTGTGTTTAACCATGCCCTCCATATAAGGTAGAAGGCCTCCCTCATACAAGTAGACCACTATTGTTTCACTATTGCTGATCCACTACCCACTAGTTCAATATGGTCATTAGTGCCCATTTCATTGCCCAGGTCCAAAACCAACTCCTCCAACAACATAGCCTTATACTAGGTTTCAGAGATGCAAAATATAAAATTCCAAGACACAATGGAGAAAATTAAAAGGAATTGCATAGTCTTCATGAATCCACAATGTTTCCCAAACAACCAAAAATCTCCCAAAACAGTATGTGTGGGTACATCATTTCTGTCTGCAAATGGCCATTGCCAACTATACCAATTGTAGGAATTAACCAACTTCTCTTTATAATAATTATGAAATTGATCATTAAATCTCACTGAATCCCCCCTCTACATCATTTTAATATAGTCATCAATGTTTATGGTATGCTAATCAACATCCAGACATGCCAAAAAACCCTTTACTAAGTGTCGCATTCCTATGAACACATGTAGAAAAGGAGACCTACCACCTAATTTGATATTTCATGTGTCATTATTGATAGTATGCTCCCTTTCCCTCACCATTTTAGTTGATGATGACAATAAACTAACATTATCATATTCCACTAACTACATGACACCATGGTCAACTTTGGCAAGGTCATTAGCCATGCTATTTCCTTCTTGATATATATGTGCCATGAGGATATTTGGATAATCTTCCATCAACATTTTTATTTCATCAATAATGATTTGAATCAAGCAATTAAATTTTCCCTCTCCCTTAGCAGCTTTGATGATTAGCATAGAGTCCCCCTCTATGACCAGTTTAGTGACTCCCCAAGTTCTCTCCATTATAATACCCTAGAGAAGTGCAATTGCCTCAACTTTATTATTAGAACCTTCACCATAGTTACCTAAATAAGCAACCACCAAATTTCCCATGTTGTTTCAAAGGACACCCCCTATAGTGCTTCTGCCTATCATGGTTGACCCATCAAAATTTAACTTTATCTAAGACTCGAATGGGAGTTGGGGGGTGGGGGGGAACCAAACCATCTCCTTTCTTGCCTAGATTTTGGAATTTTCAAACTATATCACCATTGGTCCTACATCCAAAGCCAATGCCCAATTCCTATTAGTTTCAATCAATGGATTGGGAGGTTTCCACTGATAGATCCCATAGCATTCCTTTAGGAGCCAGATAACTTGTTGAGCCACCCCAAAGTTAGTTATGGCTTTCTCCCTAAAAATCCTATTGTTCCTCTCCTTCCATATTTTCCATGAGACATTAGGTGGGAGAATAGACCAAAGGTTTTTGAGATAAGGGTGGCTAGTCAGGCCCTCCTAGTGGGCAAATTGCTTCAAGTCATTATCCATACACCAACTGACTCCCCATAAAGAAAGAACCTCACTCTAGACATCCATGGAAAAGGAATAGTGGAAGAGTAGGTGTAGAATGGATTCAACATCCTCAACGCATAAAATGCAATAGTTGACAATTTGGCAACCATGCTATTGGAGGTTGTCAATAGTGAGGATCAACCCATGTAGAGCCAACCACCAAAAGAAGTTTATTTTAGGTGATATCCAAGGGTGCCAAGCTTTTTGCCAATCAACCTCCACCCCTTCCCCTACTAGCCTGCTAATATAAGTAGACTTAATAGTAAAATCCCCTAAGGGTGTGAGTTTCCACACCAAGGAGTCCTCAATTGGGATGAGACAAATCCTATAGGTGTGGAAGAGATCATGTAGTTCCCAAGCTAAACTCAATACCCTTGGTTGGAGATTTTGAAAAGTGGACCACTATTTTTCAGGGGTGATGAAGTCCTGAGTTTGAGGGCCATATATTCTAGTGCAAATCTCACACAAAGGGGAAAACTTAGTTTTCTTGAGAGGGTCCTCATGGATCCATTAATCTTCCTAGAAGTATATTGAATTACCATTCCCCATGATCCAGTGACACCCCTTTCTTAAGATCTTTTGAGTGTTAACAATGTTATTCTAGACCTTAGAGCCCTAGGGTAGAGTCTGTACCCCTATAAATTGGTGGGAAGCCAATCCCCCAAAGTATAAATTTGGAAATTATGATGTTACTCCAACTACCATAGGAATTCACCAACTTCTAGCCAATTTTGGTTAATAGAGCCTTATTTAATTGTCAAATTCTTCTTGGACTCAGTCCTCCTTGAGTAAAGGTTTGCTAACATTCTCCTAGCTAACCAAGCTCATTCTTACCTTTTCTTCAGTTTCAGACCATAGGAAATTATGATAATTTTTCTCAATTATATCTCTAAATCTTCCTAGGAGTTTGAAAATAGATAGGAAATAAACTAGGATGCCTTACAGGGATGTTGAGATGACTTGAATTTTCCCAATATTACTCAATATTGTCCATTTTCTACCCACTAGATTTCTTTGTATACATTCCACAAGACCATTCTAGAAGTGGTTTTGGATCTCCTTAATAGTGAGAAGTAGACCAAGATAGGTGTCAGGTAGGGTCACCTCATGGCACCCAAGGATACCAATAATCTTTTCCCACAAACTGGCACAAGTGTTGAAAAAAAAAACTTTACATTTTTGGTAGTTTATGCATAGGAAAAAGACTAGAGCATACGTATTTAGGGTGTCTTTCCACACTTTGGCTTCATGGATGGAGGAAACACCAAATAGAAAAGTATCATCCACAAACTATTGTAAGACTTGGGGGAGGCATCGACAAGTAGGCTTGATGCCCTTAATTCTACTAGAGTTGGATAAAGAGACAAGATTTTTGCTTAAAACTTTCGCTACAATGATAAAGAGATAAGGGGATAGGGGGTCACCTTGACAAAGACCTTGAGAGGAAGAGAAGAAGTTACCTAGGGTACCATTAAAAATCACCAATAATGTAACAAAAGTCACATCAATCTTAATAATTCTTAGAACCCTCTCATTAAAGCCAAGTTTAGCGAGAATGGAAAACAAAAAGTCACACCTAATCTTATCATAAGCTTCAAAAATATCAAGCTTAAGGGCCATACCTAGGATTTTATATTTTTCCATTGAGTGCATCACCTTGTGGGTATTTATGACAACATCAAGAATCTGTCTTCCAGACATAAAGCCATTCTAATGAGGACTAATGAATTTTTCTAGGAGGGGCTTTAGGTGATTTGGCATAACTTTAGCAAAGGGTATGTGCAAGATCATGGTGTGCGAAAAAGTGGCAATCTAAAAATTATGTAGTTTTGAAATGCCTCAAATCATTTCAAAATCTATTCCAATTTTTGTAGTGCCTCTCCCATTTGACTTTTGTAAGTCATCCTAATGGATGCACCCTTGCTGATCTTTTGTTGTGATGGATCATGATTGTGACCCTGAGTGGTCTACACCATTGAGGTGTTTGGATTTATGTTTCTATATCAGTTGCTTTAATTATGCTTTTGACTAATCTTTGAGATTATGATGTGATTTTTGGTTCACTGAGGTTTGTGCCAGTGGTTACCAGGATCGATGTGGTATCATGAGGTTGTTCCATGATTAACTTGAGATGTGTACAAAGATTGCACTATGTTCTTTTACCATGTTACACTGGACTAGGTTCCTGTAGCAGTGGTTAGTCATGTTTATAACTGTGTTTTCTTATGTGTTTTAAATGCCTTTTTAATGCAGAGTAATCAATCTTTATTAAATGCATTAATGATTAGAAATGGATTGTCCATGTTGATTTATTTGGTTATGTGCTACAGGCATTTACCTTGTTATATTTCTGATTAGAGAGATGTTTGTTACTCATGTTATGTTTACATTTGAGAGGACCTGAGGGTCAGATGCTACACTTTGATTCCAGTATCATGGATTTTAGACTACTATGATGTTCAGTTAATCATATTGCATGATGATGCCATTTTGAGATGACAGTGTGTTTTATGATGTTATCTAGTTATCTGGTATTTGGACATACCTCTGACTTTGTTATGTGATGGATTTAATGCTATGGTTATTTACTTCATTCTTGCGTTGCTATGCCTTATGCAAACGTGAGTGATGTAAATAGATTATTTTAATATAATTAAATAAATGGTTAAATTAGGCAATTTAATATATTTATTGCTTCGGCTATGTTATTACATGCAATTGCACTTGATCATGTTGTTTAATGTGCAGGATTTATATCCCTGGCAGTGGCACATGGAGTTAGTGATTCAACCATTCATATTTTACCAATGTTGTCCTTGTATGGTTGACGTATCCTTTATTAAAATGTTTAAATTAAACCTTTTGATGATTATTAAATTCAAACTCATTTGCATTATGTGATTAGACCAATAAGCGTGTCTGTGCTTTTAGAGGTTCACATTGTAACGAAAGTTATTAAGGAGATTTATGTGTTTTTGGGTTTTCGGGTTTTTTAATTGATTTATTTTAATTTTTGGCATCTTTTCCATAGATTAATTCCTATTTATAGGAATAGCATGTTTTTGTTTGGGTCGATTCGGGGTTTAACTAGGTTGGCTAGTTATTTTCCCTAATTGATTATTCACTTGAAAAGTGAATAAATATCCAAAGAGGAAGTTAATTCCTGACTTCTTACTTTCAAATTGGAAAGTTGGAGAATAAAACCCAAAATCCTCTTCATGAGGATTTACTATTTTGTTCTTTGTGGGAGCTACGGGCATGGGATCGTCGCGAGCTTGGGCTCATTGGATCCAGCTCGGGGAAACCTTGGATTGCCACAATTTTTAGCTACTTTTGCGAGATATTTATTTTATGGTTCAGATTCCTGTTTTGCCCTTTTGGTTGTGAGGTAGGGCTTTCCTATTTTATTGTTTCTGCTCCATTTCTGCTTCTATTTTTGGTAGCCATTTGTTTGGAGGCTAAGAACTAGTGTTCCCCTCCGTTTTTGTATGCTAGTTCTGCTCGGTTGGGTGGGTATGAACATTTCCCTATTTTTTGGGATGAGGGTTTGGAATTTTATGTCATTATGCTAGTCATTTTTGCATATGGTGTCTGATTCCATTTATTTTTGGATTTTTGGGGTTTTTGAACCCAAAGGCCAAATGGGTTTTAATTTTGAAGGTTTCCAAAATTTGGAGTTTTTACCTCATTTTGCATGTTGCCCTGTTTTCTCGAGTTTTCTTGGCACAATGTGGGTCGTGGGCCTGGATGATTTGTTTGGATATCAGTCAGACCACTATTGCACCTTTTGTTGCATTGGGATGCATGTTGCACCCGTACTACTGACTTTGTGTTCGGTTGAGTGATTTGTTGCTTGTTATGGTTTTTGTTGGACCTTTGCTTTTGTTTCGTGAATGCTAGGATTCATGTAGAATCCGTACTCTCAGATTAAGGCTGGTTGAGTGAGTTCACGATGTTTGATCTTGTTACATCATTGGGATTTGTGTAGAATCCATACTCTCGGATTGAGGCCAGTTGAGTGATTTCATGATGTATGATTTTATTGGCTTTGGGATTCATGTAGAATCCATCCTTCCTGTGTTGCTTTCAGTTGGGTGTTTTCTTTGCATTGTGTTCTCATTCCTGTCCTCTTTGTTATGATCTTCATGATGGTGGTGTGCCACACACGAGTATGTCTGCGTACATTTGTCGAGTGATTTGTGAGACTCGATCTTCTGTGGTACTTTTGAAAGTTATGATCATTGGGGTTGGGATGGGAGTATGCATTCCCACGGGCACTTATTGTAGGATGAGCATGAGTAGGGTAGGGTAGCATATGGAGGGGGCTTCTATCTCACAGCCTGGCGATCATGACGCCACGGGTATGGCTAAGAGGAGCTTTGATTAAGTGATAACTTAATAACATGTGTGGGTTGTGCACCTTCCATCGAGAAGAGTCATTGCCCAAGGTTGTGTGCCTTCCATGGAGAAGAGTTGCTGCCCAAGGTTGTGTGCCTTCTGTGGAGAAGAGTTGCTGCCCTAGGTTGTGCACCTTCTGTTGAGAAGAGTAGCTGCCTATACTAGCTTGGGCCTTTCGATGCCAAGCGACTCTCCATGATGTCAGCCCCTACTTAGCAACCTTTTGAGTGTCTGACCAGGACCTTTACTCCTTGTATTGTCTTAGGTTATTGGTTGTAGCCATCATACTATCTGGCATGAGTGTTAGCCTTGGATGTTGTGCTTTATGTGTGTTTATGGTTGGATCATTATCTCCATCAGCATAGTGGGTGTAGACCTATGGGTGCCATATGGTTGGGAGGTGTAGCTACCTTCACCACTGCTAGGGACCGATCTACAGAGATGTTCTTTTGTCCTAGTGTGACCATTGCTGGAGGTTTTCACTTAGTACTTCAGGTTTTGGAGTAGGCTTTCTTGTGATTTATGCTTTCATTAGAATGCTTGGATATCATGTTTAGATGATGTTAGTTTATTTGATGCATTCCCTTATCATGATGTTTAACATATGATTAGATGATGTTAGTTGATTTAGTAGTATATCTATTGCTTACTATTGTTTAGCATGTGATAGGTGATGTTATCTACTGTAAGATTATCTTATGCGTTATCACTAGCATGTTAGATTTCCTTATGCTATTATTGTGCATGTTTTTAGTAGTGACGTCCCTATTACAACAGTATCGATGATCTAGTCGGTGGCTTGGGATGTTATGCGCTGGGGATGGCTAGGATCCACGATGGTCTTATGATGCTATTGACGGTTGGGAGGAACCGCATACTTAGTTTGGTTGTTTTGTTCCTGAGATGTATTTATGTACATTGCAATGTTGCTTTTGTTCTTTGCAATGTTTATATTCAGTGTGTTCTTTGCTGCTATAGTTTAGATGGTTTGATGTTCTTCTTTCTGTGTTGTTCTTGCACTCGAGTGTTCATTCCTCGAGCATTTGTGGATTCGGTACTCCCTGGTGTGGAGCTTCATTGCTCTATTTTTGGTCCTTTGTGTTTCTGGGAGTGTTTTCATGTTTCTATGGACGACATTTGTTCAGCATTGTGTGACATAAAAATGTATCACATGCCCATACAAACTATGTCGTATGACACTGTAAAGTGTCGTACACCTTCTTGAGAAATGTCGTATGACATTGGAAAAGTGTCGCATGCCTTCTTGAGAAATGTCATACGAGACTGTGAAGTGTTGCACGCCTTCTTGAGAAATTTTGTATGACACTAGAAGAGTGTTGTATGACACTGGAAGAGTGTCGCATGCCTTAAGGAGAAGTGTCACCCTCTCTTAGTAAGATGTGTCGTACGGTTTTTTGTAAAAACCTACGCAGGTGGACAATGGGCACTTCTCTTCATGGTTCGATCTTTTTGAGAGTGGTTTTGGATACCCTTTTGGGCATTCTTTGGCCCTATGCTGTTGCATTTTGAATTCTATCGATTTCTCTTGAAATCGAGTTTTCGTGTTTCTGTTTTAGTCTCTTGGGGTTTAAAATATATCGTTTAAGGTTATACTTAAGATATATTTTAATATATGTGACAAATCATTTGAGATAGGTTTCAGACCTCTCGGAGATAAGTTATGGATTCTAGGAAATTTTAGGGCTTCAAAAATCCAGACTTAGCCAATTTTTAGGGCTTCAAGATTTTAGGCTTGGCCAAATTTTGGGATTCTACATTTTACCCTAGCTTGGTGTTTTGTTGATGAGTGGTCATTTCTTGTGCCCTCATCTTGTTGTGGTGGTTGTTGGCTTTTGTTTGGGTGTGTCAGTTGGGTAGTGGCATTTGGAGATTTGTTGGTTTCCGATATTGTGTTGAAGTCTTCCGTTGCGATCTTTGTGATCCCTGTATGATGTTGTCTTGTGCATTCATACTTGTAAAAAAAAAATCTTGGCTTGATTTGAATCCTTGTTTCCAAGGATCTCTGGGCAGGGCATTACAATTTTTTTCCCACAAATCCTGGTACCAAAACAAAAAATTAATACCTTTATGAGGCCTACTATATATTTGGATACCAACCCTACATGGTCATCTTTAAAAACCTCCTCAAAAAAAATATCTGACAACTTTTTTTCATTCAAATTTGATGAAACAAAAAGGGTTTCATAAGAATGTTCTTAGCTTTCCATAAAAGTAATGTCTGTCAACCTATGATTTTAGTAAGTAATTATTACTTATTTTCTAATGGAGTTACATATAGAGTGTTGATTGAAAAACTAACTGAAAAATAACTACAACTTTAAAATAGTACAACATTTTTGAAATCCAAAAGATGCATCACATTCTAAACTTCTTCTACTATAAGGAAAAATGAAAGAAAAATTAAATTTTGTAGAGTTTTGAATTAATTAAAGTGGTCAGACATTAGATTTTTTTACTCCAAAAATACTGTAGTAGAAAATTCATAATTATTTATTTATTTAAATTATAAATACTCAAAAATATGCATCACATCTAGGCACTAGTCTAATTCTTATGTCTAGAATCTTAACAAAAAATATTATCATTTGATTGTGATTAAGGAGGTCAGACATACATCTACTTATTTTTGTCCTGAAATTTTTATAACATTGCATTAATATTAAATATTTTTCACCAATCAATTTTTATTTTTTTATAGATAAGCCCTAGTATTTTGGAAAATAAATTCAATTTCCTAGAGATTGTTTTGTCTCAACATTTTGATAGAAAGTTCATAACAAGTTGAAAATTGCACATCAAGTTGATATAACCTTGATTTGCTGATTTTTCATTGCAACTTAAGGGCATAGTTTGGTTGTCCATGATCTTGCACATACCCCAAAGATCTTGTAGATAGTATGAAAAAGGTTGATGGGTCTAAAGTCTTCCATCCTCTAGGTGTCCTTAGTCTTAGGAATGAGAAAAATGAAGGTTTGATTAAGTTCCCTTAGTAGCTTCCTCATTCTAAAAATGTCCCCTACAACATGAACAACATCATACTTAACAATAAGAAGGCATGGGGAATCCGTTAGGGCTAGGGGCTTTTTACTAATTCATACTATAAAAAACCAGTCTTATTTCTTCTTCTTTGACCTTACACGTGATCCCCCCATTCATCTAGTAATCAATCACAGTTTGGAAAGTCCATAGAATATCACTCTATAAGTTACTATCACTCTAGTCCAATGGGGAATTATATATTTCATGGAAATAAGTTTTAATTCTTTCTTCCATTTGGGACAAATCAGTTACCTCCTCATTATTATCATCCTCTAACAAGTTTATAGTGTTTCTCTTTTTTCTCCTTGAGGCTGATATATGGAAGAACATTGTGTTTTTGTCTCCCTCCTCTAGCCATTGGACCCTAGGTCTCTATTTCCAAAAGACTTTCTCCTTATTAAGGAGGGAGTTCCATTTGTATTAGCACTCCCTCTCCTCCTATTGTTGCACCACTTGGGCTCCACTTTGCACAATTTGATTTTGGAGGTCAACCAGCTTCTTTTTTGTATCGTTCTTTTCTTTGGCTAAACTTCTAAATGATGATTTGCACCATGTCTTAACCTCCTTATGGATTCTCTCAAGTTTTCTAGAAATTTAGAACATGGATGTACCTTCCATTGGGTCCTCCCACCAGTGAGCAATATAGTCTTTGAAATTATTATGCAAGTGCCACATAATCTCGTATCTAAAAGGTATTCATCTAGTTAGACTTTATGTCTAGGAGAATAGAAAATAGAATGATCTGAGATGGTCCTAAGATAAGCCTTTAGGTTAGTTTATTAAAGAATGTTCCATCCAAAAGAGATGAGGGACTTGTCAAGCCTAACTTGGATTAGGTTTCTCCAAAGTCTATTGTTAGACTAGGTGAAGGCCAAGCCCTAGAGGTTGATATCTATCAGATCATTTCTTCTCAAGAAATCCTCTAGATCCTGCATAGTATCTAAGAAGTCCTCTAGTCCCCCCATCTTTTCCAAGGGGTAGAAAGGGGTATTGAAGTCCCCCATACATCAGATATTTTTTGGTCTTATGGAATTAGCCATTGTGGTGGCCTCATTCCAAGCAACAAGCTTACCATTATGAGTATTAGGGGCATAAATATTGAAAATAGACCATTGCCAAATTGGTTGGTGAATTTGGTGGAAAAAAAATGGGTGTTGGCAAAGATATCCACTCCTAATGCCTTATCAGGATTCTACATTATGCCAATCCCTCTAGAAGCACCATTAGCCTCACGATAAGTGTAGCTAGCACCTGGCTAGACATAACTAGCCACTCTTAGGAAGACTTGCATGGTCATTTTAACTTCCTACAAAAGAATCAAATCAACCTTGAGTTTAATGATCTTTTGTTTGATTATGTATTGTTTCTTGGGGCTATTCATCCCTCTTACATTGTAGGATATGACCTTCATCTTTTAGGGCTCTAGGATTCCTTCAGGGTTTTCTATTTTCCCTAAGAAATCTCCTTTTTTGTTTCCTTTTTATGAATGATCTTGGTCGGTGGTCTACTAACCCTCTCATCAAATCTGACATCCACTTTCTTCTCTCCTATGTTCTTCCTCTTTAGGACCGTTCATTCAAAATCCTTGTTAAAAATATTTGGGTTCCTTGAAGTGGGTGAAATAACTTCAATAATGCATGGCAGGGAAACCAAATGGGTTCCAAGGTATGTCTAGGATCATGGTGTGCACAGGATCATGGTGTGCCAAAAAGTGGCAATCTGAAAAATCTGTAGTTCTAAAATATCTTAAACCATTTCAAAATCTATTGCAACTTTTTTCCCACCCACCCTGATACTAAATGAAAAAAATTAATATCTTTATAAGGTTTGCTATATTTTTTGATACCAAACTTATATGGTCAACTTTAAAAACATCCTAAAAATGTGCTTTTGGCCTGTTTTTATGCGATTTTTACTTCAAACATGTACCTGATGACTTTTTATCACCAAAATTTGATGAAATGAAAAAGGTTTCTTAATAATGTTCTTATCTTTCCATAAATGCAAGGTTTGTCAAATTATGAGTTTAGTAAGTACTTATTACTTATTTTCTAATGGAGTTATGTATAAAGTGTTGACTAACACACTACTTGAAAAACAACTATAACTTTCAAATGTTACAATGTTTTTTTAATCTAATAGATGCATCACATTCTATGTTTCTTCTACTATAAGGAAAATAAATGAAAAATTGAATTTTATATAGTTTGAACTAGTTCAGATAGTCAGACACGATAATTTTTTTATTCCAAAAATACTAGAGCCAAAATTTATTTATTTATTATTTATTTAGAATAAAAATACCAAAAAATATGTGTCACATCTAGGCATGAGTCTACTACTTATATCTATGATATTACTAAAAAATATTATCATTTGATTTTGATTAAAGTGGTCAGACATACATCTACTTTTTATTTTTGTTCTAAATTTTTTGTAATATTGCATTAAAATTCAAAAATTTGACCAATCAATTTTTGTTTTTTTGAGATAAGTCCTAGTAGTTTAGAAAATAGATTCAATTTTCTAGAGATTCTTTTCTCTCAACTTTTTGATATAAAGCTAATAACAAGTAGAAAATTGCATGTCAAGTTGACGTAACCCTAATTTTCTAACTTTTTATTACCACTTAAGAGCATAGTTTGGTCGACCATGATCCTTCACATACCTTCCATTTTAAAATAGTGACCTAGCTCCCACATTAGGGAGTAGGCTACAATTATTACCATTTCCCATCGAAGCCATATAATTTCCCAAAAACCTGTCACCTAGCTACATTATCCCTAGGGTCTAGATATCCAAAATATAATTGTCTCCAAAGCCTTAGACAACTTACCTGTGTTCTCCTCCCCTTGCTTCTTGACCTAGGTTGTTACAAGGGTGCTAGTTTTCTCCTCAATATTGATGTTTTCATTTATCTGGGCATCCCCTGAACCAAGTGGTTCTATTCTTTTCAAGGTTTTGGGGATATCTTCCATCTTGATAGGTTTTGAGCTTTACACCACCTCAACACCTAGGGTTAAGACCTTGTTCTTGAGTTTCTCACTTGTTGGGTAGTTAACAAAAAGATGTCCAAAGTCGTTACACTTCTGGAAAAAGGTGGTATCATTCTCATAAGCTAGCAGTTGCAAGTAGGTACCCCATCCAAATTTCAGTCCCACCATAGTGGGAAGGAGTTTACTCATTCCCACATTAACAAAAATCCTTGAAAAGTGAAGCTTACTCTTTCAGCAATTCATTGAGTCTTCTTTTATGAACTGCCTAAAGGAGTTACTAATCCACCTAAAAACACACTCATCCCAATACTCCAAGAGAAGCCCATGGAGGAATATCCTGACCAAGGTGGATCTAAATAGATCATATTGTAGATTGAATCCTAGTTTCCAATTAGCCATCATCAAATGGTTTTTACCAAAGCTCTAGGACCCAGCTAGGATTAAATCTCAGTCCAACTTAGCTATGAACCTTAATAGGAAAAAGGCACCCACCATCGCAAAGATGGAAATAGAACCCATTAGTCTCCACTTAGTAGAGCACTATTTTTGAACCATGTCCACCATGGGTCAAAAAGAGGCAAACTTTCCAAAAAGGCTAAGGGTAAAACCTAAGGAGATTGAATCTACCACTGAATCTAGGAGTGAAATCTGGGGTCTAGTGGGACCGGAGGAGAACATGGGTTTTGCATTATATTTCACAAGCATCGTTGAACCAACAATAGGCCCAAGCTAAATTGGTCTAGGTAATTTTGATGAAGTGGCCTCATTTGAGAGGAATGTCATGGTTTTGGGACCCAAGTAGGCACAGTTATCAAGGATGGAGCCAAAATCGACTAGGATAGCAACATCCTACTATAGAGGACATCAACTATTTAGGGATTTCACCACTAGTTCCAAATCTAGGAAATCAGGAGCCAAATTTAGAGGGTGGGTGGTGGGGGGATCCATCCCTCCCAATATTAAGAGGGCATGGAAGTAGAATGGGAGATGGCATCATAGTTGTAGATGGCTAAGTGAAAAAACTTTGAGAAGTTGGTTACAACTATTAAAACTAGGACTATTTGCCAAAGTAACCCTATCTAATTTTTTGATATGTCAAAATAATCAATAAAGGATATTTGAAAAGGTAAATTTTTTTCTTGGTGTTTTGAAATTCTTAGGAGGTATGCATTCTAGAAGCTTGTTGGAGACCTAATTGGCAGGGCCACTAGGCCTACATTATGCATTTCCTAGTTTATGACCAAAGTGAATAAATCATGTTGTTATTGATGTCTTGAGGCTATTCAAACCACATAGGATCATAACATAGGTCTTGCAAAAAAATTTAAGTGTTAGAGAAATTAAAGGTTATTACATTGAATTGAAACTTGTGGATTTTTGCATTTTCCTTACTCTTGCTAATTAGACTTGCATCCCACCATAACCCTCTGCATCACAACCATAGCATGCAACCCTTGTTTAAGGTTTATATCTTAGTCCCTCTTGGGCTTTGAACCTCATTGAACCTATTTCAAAATGGTTCCATTGGTTCAAGGAGGTTCATATGTTTGATAATTTCAATTTCCTAAGCAATTAGTGGTTTTAATGTTCAGAAGGCACTTGGCTTTGATTATAGAACTAAGATTTAAGGAATTTTTAATTTAGATTGAATGGTTCATATCAATTTGTACAAATGCTTTCAGATGTCTCCAAGAGCATTTAGGTGTCTTTTGGTTTATAATAGTCTAAGCACCACCAATCAAAATCAAAGTTCATATTTCAAAGGCTAAAGGTTTTGAACATGATATTAGTGACACAAGAAACAACATCTAATCTTCTGTGACTCTCTCTCCTCTAAGGACTAAATGCATGGAGCCATTATCATCATGAGTAGACTCACTCTCCTTAGGTAAATTCAATCAAAACTATGTAACTGTATATGTGTGTGTGTGTGTGTACATACATATACACATGTGTGTGTCTATGTATGTATATATATAAACCATTGTATATATACATACATAAATACATAGACACACACATGTGTGTGTATGTGTGTATAGATACACATACATATACACAAAAAGAAGCCTCTTTAATCAACAACTAGTGAAAATATAAAGAGATGCATGTTTAGAAGGAAAAGAAAAGAAAATTTACATAGGTACCCCTTCTCCCCTTGAAGAAAATCATAGAGCAAGCACTACTACATCTGGGCCCAAATACACCAAAAATTATACCACCGTCACAAATTGCCATCACAATTTGACTCTAGATGTTGTAGTGCAAAGGGCACAAATATCACAAGGACATGAAATGTTAATGAATTTGTAGAGCAAGGGCATAGAGATCACAAGGGTATGACAATGAAATGTATAGATCACAAAAGAATGATAATGAAATGTAGCGATCACAAGGGCACAACAATGAAATCATAGATTTCCACTAATCTCCACCAAGGGCATGTCAATAAAACATAGAGATCATAAGGGAATGGAAATAAAATTCAGTGATCACAAGGGCATGGTAATGAAATTTCCACCAACATTTAGAGCTTTTCATCCTCATTCAGAGCTCTCCACCCTCTTCTGCATGTAACTCCCCACAATCAAAACAAATGGGGAATGATTTATATCTTTCTTTCTTAATATATAAAATCAAATTCATATCGTGTTGTAACTTTGGCATGAACAATCAGTTGTTCCTAGCTAGCAGGATCAAATACAATTTTCTAAGGTGATGAAATTGCATATGCAGATGCATCACTTGCATTCTAGGCATGAAGTGCATTTCCCAATTTATAACAAATGGTTAGATATAAAGGCTCCATATGCTAACATTGGAAGCCAAGGATGTAACCATGCATGTATTTGAAGTTAATTTATGCATCACTATATGATCTAGAATGTTATGAAGTATTGAAGCCAGTAGTAACTTCTCCCATGTCTCTAGAGAATGTACCATAGGTTTAGGGCCCCTTGGCTGCCATGAATTTGTAGCATAGGTTTAGGATAGTAACTCCTTACACTCAAATCCTCAATAAAGTTATTTTATTTTCCATAATTACATTACCTGTAAACCATGCAAAGTATGTTGAAGTGGTTCTCATCCTTGAAAAACTCTTATAAGAAATCACAAAGCAAATGTATATGCAATATATGACAAGTTACACAACTTGTATTCTTTATATATACAAAAAGGATATTTTTTAAGTTGCTTCTTAAATATTAGCACAATAGAAAATTGATCCAACTGCATACATATTCCAAATTCCAAATAATAAAACAATAAAACTCACTCAACCCATGCTAAGTGACTTAGATCAATATCTTGCACAAAAATAATGCAGACCAAGAAAAATGGGCAGATTTCACAAGAAATTTTAGAAAAGAATATCATAGTAGATATTTTTAGAAAGAAATAAGCCACAACCCAGTTAAATTGGTCTAGTTGATGATTAGTTGGGTTGACTACAAATTCCTATAGAACTGTCATCAAATTAGGTACAATAAAATTAAGAATCAGTTGTTCCCAGCTAGCAAGATCAAATTAAATTTTTTAAGGTGATAAAATTGCATTTGCAAATGTATGTATGTATGCATGTATGTATGTATGTGTATATATGTGTATGTATGTATATATGTATGTTTGTATATACATATATACATATGTATATATATAAATATATGTGTATATGCATACATGCATACACACCAATATGAGTGTGTCTATGTATGCATGTATATATGCATAGAGATCTTGTAGATTGTGGAGATTAGTGGAGATCTAGAATTTTGTTTTCATGTCCTTGTGATCGCTACATTTCATTTTCATTCTCTTGTGATCTTTGTATATGTATGAATATGTGTGTGTGTGTGTGTGTGTGTGTGTGTGTGTGTGTGTGTGTATGCATATATTTATATATATGTATATATATATGTACATATATATATGTATGTATATATGTATGTATATATATATACATATACATACATATATATATATATATATATATATATATATATATATGTAGATATATATATATATATATATATATGTATATAAACATATATATATATGTATATATATATGTATATAAATTTATATATGTATGTATGTATGTATATAAACAAAGAGATCTTGGCACAACAAAATAATAATAAAACTCACAAGATTTTAAATAGATATGTGTGTGTGTGTGCGTGTGTGTGTGTGTGAAAAGAGAGATATTGTCACAAGATTTTAAACATAACTATATAAGGAGTGAGTTAGGCTATACATAGGTTAACCTTACATGAACTATAAACTACAGAACTGCCTAACTCACCTAAGTGGGTGTATGATAGCAAAGGGCTGTATTAGGTGAGTAAATCTCACTAATGGTTATAGGAATACAGATACATCAAAGTAATTAGAAACCAAAAGTACATATTTGTTAGAGTGAGTAGTTCAAGGGTCATAATCCCATGGATATAGGTATATACGTAGCCTGGTAGGCAGAGTATGCCTCTAGTGTGTAGATGCCTTAGACATAGTTACGTAGCACTTAACTATTTTAAGACATTATATGTTAACTCATGAGGATCATTCCCTTGTAGAAGCCTTTGCCACAATGCAATTACCTCTAAACAATGAAAATGATGTTGAAGTGGTTCCCAACCTTGAAACACTCTTATAAGCAATGACAAAGAAAATGTAGATGCAATACATATGTTACTATTATCTATGTTAGTGACACACACACACACACAAACACACTTATTCAGACAGCTAGCAGCTACCAAGCTTATTATATAGTTAACTATATTAACCAAGCAATTTAGGCTCTACCAAGTTCTTCAATTGCTATAGAGTACCAAGGACAACATTTAGTTTGGGTTGAGTAGTTTCTACCATGTTGGTGATGATCAATGTAAACTGAGCTTCTTAGTGTTTACTAAGTTTCTCAGCGTAAACTAAGTCGTATAGTGGTTACTGAGTTTGTAGTTTCAGTGATGTGAATCCAGTATTGAGCAAGCCACATAGTGTCAACCATGTTATTCAATTTATACCAATCTCATAGTGATAATGTTGACTAAGCTATGTAGTGTGAATCAAGTGATTTAGTTTATATGTCAATTTTTGTAGAATTCACTGAGTCACTAGTGCAGACCAAGTTTAGACTACTTGGAAGTGATTAGTATAGACTGGGATGATGTTGACCATTGATAATGGTTACCGAGTATCAGAACCCTATTGAGTTTGTCTTTAGAACCCGAGTTCCTACAATTGGGTTGACTTTGTGTATTTTTGTGAAACTTATATTGTAGCCAACTTTGATGAATTGTAATTTGGATTGGTATATATGTAATTTATTGTATCATGTCCAAGGAAGTGAAGTATTGTAAGAATATTGAAAAGAGAAGAAGTGCAAAGTAAAAGGCTATAGTAGTATAAGGAGAAACAAAGATTTATCAATCACAAGAAGGTGATCATTACACTCAAAGGAATCTCATTCAAAAAATTAAGTTGCAAATCAAAGATTAGCCATTGGTTCATCCTAATAGGTGGAATAGTTAGATCCTTTCACAAGGTGGACTTAACAGTCTTTTTTATATCTCTTTACTAAGTGCATACTTCATTGTATGTTTGTCAATCCTTTTGTAAGGTGGACCTAGCAGTCCTTATTGCTCCTAATAGGGAAAATCATTAGAAGTGATCATTGTAAGCTCTAACAGGCCAACTTTATACTATAGTACTAAAGCTTGTGGGTATCATACCCACCACAATTTTACTTTCTATTTGGAAGGTTTTTGGATCACCATACTGTGTGTCAAATTTTTATGAATGTTTTAATGCTTTTAGTTTTTCATGCTTGTAATTAGATCAAAATACACATGAAGGATTAATTGGTAAATAAAGATTAAGTTTTATTGGTTACAGATTCACCCCTCCCCTCTCAATATCTTAGCCTATCATATATTTCCAATAGTATGTATGTATGTATATATGTATGGTACAATTAGTAATTTTTTCATAGCATTTGAAGTTAGTTATCAAATTTTCATGTATAAGGGACAATTTTGTCTGTGTGCTCCATTAACTAAGCCACTGCATAGTGTAGACTTAGTAGTTTTAATTAACACACTTAAGCATATTGCACAGTGTAGACTTAGTAGTTTTTATTATCACATGCTTAAGCATATTGCATACTTGGGTGTTTAACTTAATGAAAGAGCACACAAATCAAAATACCTTGTGTGATGAAGGATTATATGATTTTCTACATATTACACCACATAATAGTGCATTGCAGGTTCATGCACATCTCTCCACTATTGTTTCTTTTTCATTACAAATTTGGTTTTATGAAGACTTCAGTAACAAAATTATTATAGGAGTGAGAATTGTCACTATTACCTACATTTTCATTTTTAGTAACAACTTATAAGTAACAAGTAGTTTGACATGAAACCTTGACAAATTCACTATTTCCTTTTAGATACATTCTAATCCACCATGAACCAACAAGAAGTTAACTTTGGATAAATTAAGAAATAGTAACACCAAAAAATGAGTGGCCCATACACTTTTCAAACAAAATTTATCGCTACATGATGCATTTAAGGTAAAAATGAAGTTTTAAGTGAAGTACATTGTTGATATTAATCAAACAACTTTCTAATTATTTTTAAAATGGCAAGCCCATAAATATTGTTTGGCTAATTTACAAATAGAAATCTATTTTGAAATATAGCAAAAACCAAATCTATCAATTACCAAATTCTAATATATAACCCACCATCCTAGATTATGAGTCAATGGAAAACTAAAATATTAAACCTTTTACTTCTTAGTAACATTTCTATAGAAAGAGAAAATAAATACCATGCACATACAAAATTGTACAAAATTGTATCTCAAGGAGCTTGCAAGCTCGTGCAAATATTCTCTCACTTTTATGTTTTTATAATTGTTGACTTAGCAATCTTATTTATTACTATCTTACTTGTGCTTTTTACCTTTAAATGCACATATCTTATCAATCTCATCATTTACATTCATATTTTTCCTCACATCTTGTTAGGGTTCTAGGAATATCTCTCATCAAATTTAGTCTTAAAAACATTCCCACCACTCTCTTCTTCATATCTTCTTGTGCAATGATGAGAAGTTCAACACTTGTGATCCACATGCCTATAGTCTATAGTAGAATGCCACCTATTACCCTCAACATCTCTACCCCAATTACTTCTTTCTCCCATTGTCTCAACCCTTCTAGGCTATGTATCATCTTGACTTTTAACAAGGTATGATGCTTACTAGTTCTACAATCAAAAAAATTCTTTTCCATATCTATTTGTTGTATTTTCCCTCTGCATCATATATAATATCATCATGTTTGGTACCTCCATAAATATCATTCCTCTAATTAGAACCTTTCGTAGACTTTTTATTATATTTCTCTAATTTCATTCAAGTATGCCCATAGTTTTTATTTTCACCATCATGTTCATGATAATATCTTCTCCGTATTTCCCTTTTTGCTGCTACCCTGTCATATGATTCATTGTCTAAATCCTTTTCTTAGGGATTTCACTCACAAATTTTATGCCTTTCTCACTATGATTAACATGCCTATAGCCTATACTAGAATATCATCTATCACTCTTAACACCTCTACCCCAATTACTTCTTTCTCCCATTATCTAAACCCTTCTAGGCTCTGTATCATCTTGACCTTTTATAAAGGTATGAATCTTACAAGTTCTATGATTTCTACAATTCATTGGCATGCCCTTATGATCTCTAGATCTCATTGTTGTGCCCTTATCATCTCTATATATGTATGTATGTATTTATGTATGTATACTGATGGGGAAACAACCCAACAACAGAATGGACACAATAGAAAAGGGGAATTATATTAACTGAGAAAATAAGCTAGTACAAATAGTTTAGAGAAAATAAACTTCAAAACATGCCCTACGGGCTCACAATAGCATAACTCTAGAGAATATTTCTCCTTTTAGCACCTCCTCTCAAGCTCCAATCCGAACTGCCTTTTACAATGTCAGAAATCTCCTTAAATAGACCCCGGAGGGTTAAGGAATAGGAGTACATTCTAGAAAGTGCTAGTAGGCATCCATCGACAAAATAGAAGGTTCCAGAAGCTACGTTAGAAGTCGGTGCAAATCTAGAAGAATCCAGAAATGGTAGCCGAACTTTCGGGAGGCATAACTTTTGAACCGTAGCTCCGATTGACGAACCGTTTACATTTTCGAAAAGCTCTCGAAGCACTCTATAGCCCTATGGACCAGCTTTTCTCGTCCCCCATTTTTTGGCCCTTTTTGAGGTCATTTAATGTCCCAAACCTGACTTTGAAGCATTCTTAGGAGGTCTCCAAAACCCAAAAAACTATAATAACTTTCAAACCGTGGGGCCTTTTGACCTGATTCTTTTTTTGGAATGCTCTAAATCTCAATCACATTCATGTAGCCAAGTCGCACCTTCTAGGTCACCAAAATGATGGTCAAATTGCATGCTCTTATTTTTTCAGCATTTTCAAATGCACTGATAGTTGAACTATGAGAGTTGGAACCTTTATTTGGGCCAAATGGGTATCCAAAAATGTAAAGACATAAAACAGAAACTAAGTCTAAGTACATTTTTTTGGGGGACACAGGATTGGCCTTATACCTCTGGATGCTCCTACATCAGACACCCAGGGTAGATTGAAAAGTGACCCTGTAACTTTATGGATGGTAGAGGAAATCCCAAATGGGAAACCTCAACTGCTGAAATCCAAGTTGAGTCTTCGATCGGTCGTCCTTTCCATTTGACCAAATACTCCTATTTCCATATACAATTTGAAATGGTGATTTTCCAGTACTCCTATTTACAGAGTTATTATAAGAAAACTCTACCTGTGGTAGAATCAAATCCCATCCCTTGGGCTTATCTCCAACTAAACATCTCAGTAAATTGCCCAGACTTCTATTTACCACTTCTGTTTGGCCATCAGTCTGTGGGTGATGCGTGGAACTGAACTTCAAGTCTGTTCTCAACTTCTTCCACAATGTCCTCCAGAAATACCCCACAAATTTAGTATCTCGGTCAGAAACTATACTCCTTGGAAGACCATGTAGTCTTACCACCTCTTTGAAAAACAAGTCTGCAATATGGACAACATGATGAGTTTTGTGGCATGGAATGAAATGTGCCATTTTGGAGAACCTATCAACCACCACGAATACTGAGTCATTACCCCTTTGTGTCCTTGGCAATCCAAGAACAAAATCCATACTTATGTCCTCCCATGGCCTTGATGGAATAGGCAATGGCTGATATAGGCCAGTATTTTGACTAAACCCCTTGGCAACTTGACAAACCTGGCAACTCTGTACAAAATTCTTCACATCCTGTGTAATTTGAGGCCAAAAATAATGTTCTCTAAGAATGGCAATGGTCTTATCCCGACCAAAATGTCCTGCCATCCCTCCACTATGTTTCTCCTTAATCAGATTTTCCCTCATGGAACTCCTTGGAATGCACAATTGACTACCTTTGAACAACATGCCATCCTGAATCAAATAGTCTAACCACTTGGTTCTATCTACAGCCACAGGTTCTTTACAAGCTTTCCATGCTTCAGCAAAATTAGGATCCTCGGGGTACAAATTCTTGAGTTCATCAAACCCAACTACTTCAACCTGCATTGTCGTAAGCAACAACTGTCTCCTACTTAATGCATCTACAACCCTGTTAGATTTTCCACTTCTATGCTTCAACACAAATGTATAACTCTGCAAGAATTCTACCCACTTCATATGCCTCTGATTCAATTTACCTTGGCTATTTAGGTACTATAATGCCTGATGATCAGTATACAAAACAAATTCCTTTGGCAATAAATAATGCCTCCATTTCTTTAAGGCCTGAACTATTGCATAGAACTCTTGATCATAAACAGAATACTTCTTCTTTGCATCATTCAATTTTTCACTAAAATATGCAATAGGCTTACCTTCTTGGCTTAATACAGCCCCAATAGTGCTACCACTAGCATCACAATCCACCTCGAATACTTTTCTGAAATCTAGAAATGCCAACATAGGCTGTTCAGTCACCTTCTTCTTTAGCAATTCAAAACTTCTTGCAGCTGCTGCAGTCCATTTGAACTCTTTTCTATCCCCTCTTATTGTATTAGTTAGAGGTGCACATATGCCACTGAAATTCTTAATAAACTTCCTGTAAAAACTAACCAGACCATGAAATGATCTTACCTCAGTAGCAGACCTTGGAGTAAGCCATTCCAAGATGGCTTTTACCTTCTCTAGATCCATTTTGAGACCTTCAGGTGATATAACAAATCCCAAATAGACTAACTCCCTTTTTGCAAAGACACACTTCTTTAGATTAATTAATAGTTTCTCTTCCCTTAGCCTTTCAAGGACACTACGAATATGTAGTGAATGTTCTTCCAAAGTCTTGCTAAAAATTAAAATATCATCCAAATAGACAATAACAAATTTTCCCAAGAACTTCTTAAGTACCTCATTCATGAGCCGCATGAAGGTGCTTGGGGCATTCGTCAATCCAAAGGGCATGACTAACCACTCATAAAGTCCCTCCTTGGTCTTGAAGGCTGTTTTCCACTCATCTCCTTCTCAAATCCGTATCTGATGATAGCCACTCTTCAGATCTATCTTTGTGAAGTACTGAGCTCCACTCAAACAGTCCATAAGATCATCCATCCTTGGTAAAGGAAACTGGTACTTGATGGTTATCCTATTTATAGCTCAAGAATCTGTACACATCCTCCACTCTCCATTCTTCTCTGGTGCAAGTACTGCAGGTACTGCACATGGACTCAGGCTCTCTCGAATCAAGCCCTTCCTCAACAGCTCCTGAACCTGTCTATTTAGCTCCTCTATTTTAGTAGGAGTCATCCTGTGAGCAGCCTTGTTAGGCAAACTAGCTCCTGGAATCAGATCTATTTGATGACTGATTTGCCTTACTAGTCGCAATCCATCTGGAACATTATCAGAGATAATATCTCCAAATTCTCCTAGTAAATCTGAAACTTCAAATGGTATTTCACTACTACTTTCTTTAACTTTCCTAGGAATCAAAGCATAGCACATACGCTGATGTTTCATGCCATCTAAAAACTTCCTTCCATCAACAAGACAAATCCTAGCACTACTACATGTTGGCATAAAGCTATTTGCCATTAGTGACAACACTTTTCTCACAGTATTAACCGAGTAAAGAAGAACTCAGTGTTAACCGAGTTCAGTCGGTTAACATAGAACTCAGTGTTAACCGAGTTCAGTCGGTTAACATAGAACTTAGTATTAACCAAGTTCAGTCGGTTAACCAAGAACTCAGCATTAACCAAGTTCGGTCGGTTAATTAAGAACTCAATATTAACCGAGTAAAGACGGATGCAGTGTTAACCAAGTTCGGTCGGTTAACATAGGACTCAGTGTTAACCGAGCTCAGTCGGTAAACAAAGAAGTTTGTTCTACCGAGTTTGTTTTGCTATTTGGCCGACTCAGTTAAATTTTGTCTACTTTTATTCAGCCGACCATTGCATGTAATTTTAACTTGGATGGTATATATATGTAATGTATTGTATCATTCAAAAAATATATGTGTGATATATGCGAAGTATGTGAAGAATGTGTGCGAAAGCAAGTAAGCTAAATTTTGAAGGTTTTCAGCAAAGTCAGCATTGGAGCAGAAAAGTTTTATCTGTCATATCAAGGACAATCAGAGCGTAGCGGATCTTATCAGCAATCAGTCGTATTCAGATCCACTGTTTCATTCTAACAGGTGAATCAGTTTTTATAAATCCTTTAACAGGGTAGACTTAACAGTCTTTGTACTAAATCTCCTAACAGAGTGCATACTTATGAAGTATGTTTCAAATCCTTTAACAAGGTGGATATAACAATCCCTTATGCTCCTAACAGGGCAGATCACTAGAAGTGATCATTGTATGCCTTAACCGGCTAACTTCCTACTGCAGTAAAGAAGATTTGTGGGTTTCATCCCCACCCCAGTTTTACTTTCTATTTTGGAAGGTTTCTGGGTCACCAAAATCTCTGTGCTTATGTGTTATGAATGTTTACATACTGCAGATTAGATGATTAAATATTTTACTGGTTAATTTGAATTGATTTAAGATTTTAAAGTTTACTGATTCACCCCTCCCCTCTCAGTAAACTGTTATATCTTGAATATTTCCAACAATTGGTATCAGAGCTAACTTGGTTCTCAGGACAAATCTTGACAGCTTGAGCAAAGATCAAAGTCAATGGAGATATTCAGATTGGAGAAAGTTATAGAAAATGAAAAGTTAGATCTTGAAATGGCCATGGTTCAACTTAAAGAAGCAAAGGAACATCTTTCTCAATCCCTAAAAAGAAGAAAGGATCTTGCAAAACAAATGAATGATCATCAGTATGTTGAAGTGAAGATTGAAGACCTGTTACCATCAAGCAATTCAGAAGAAGCTGACCAAGCAATCAAAGAACTTCTAGAAAAGAATGGATCTCTACAAGAAGAGGTAAGAAAGCTTAAGAGAGAACAAGAAATACAGTCAATCATGCTATGTGAAGCTTTGGATCAAAGAAACAAAGCACAAGAAGAACTGGAAAATAGAAGTCATGAAATCCGCAATCAAACTCATTAGTATGAAGATCTCATAGACCAACTCACCAATGCAAATGAAGAGATCAGGATTCTCAGAGCACAAAATGAAAGTCTACAGAATGACTTGAGATCAGAAAGACAAATCAATGAAAGCTTGGAAAGTGACCTAATCTCTGAAAGGCAAGTCAGTGAAAGGATGATGAAATCTCAGGTAGACGTAAATCAATTGAATGAGCAGAATCTTCAAAGACAAACAAGCAAAGCTGGTCTTGGATACAAAGAAGCTGGTGAATCCTCCAAGCAAGGTGAACAAAGGAATAAAAGATCCACTTGTAATCATTGTGGCAAGATAGGTCATACATCAAACAAATGCTGGAGCAATGGGAAAGCAAAATTCAATGGTAAGTGCTTCAACTGCAATCAGCATTGTCACAAGGCAAATGAGTGTAAAGAAAAACCAAAATTTGAAGGCAATTGTTACAAATGCAAAAAGCATGGTCACAAGGCATTCCAGTGCAAATCCAAATCATTCAATCCAGCTGAACAAATTGTCAAAGCCATATTCGGATGGGACTACAACACCTGGTGCAGATGTCACTATTGTGGAGAGTATGGACATATTGGCATGAATTGTGCCAGACATCACCTAAGGAAAAAGGACACAACTGTAAGGTGCTATACATGTACAGAACTCGGCCATATAGCCAAAAATTGCATGAATATCAAAAGAATTGAAGATGAAAAGAAAATCAAAGCAGATAACATTCGAAAGCAAATGAAGCAGCAATGGATTCCAAAATCTACCGAACAAGATAAGTCAGATAGGAGTGTCACTCAAGAGATGGGTGACTTTACCATTTCCAATTAGTATTCATATAAGAAACATTGGAACTGCATCTTCCAAGATTTATCCTATGCAGCTCCAAAGGAAGAAGATGAATCAAATCAGTATTGTAGATACACTCTGACTCCAGGACGGTTCAATACTTTACCAAGTTTGGTTGGATGTAACAAAACTTCATTAACCGAGTAGCAGTTACCGAGTTGAGTCGGTAAGAGACTTTGCCGAGTTCGGTCGGTCACAACTAAGTTTCATTAACCATGTTGTGTCAACCGAGCAAGGTCGGTTCGTGACCTAACCGAGTAAGGTTGGTACTTCAATATTTTCTTTCGATCGCCGAGTTTATAATATCTACCGAGCTAGTGGATGACAACCTGTCATTTCTTCTGCCATCGTACCAAAACATTTATGGCAAATTTGTTATCAAAAGGGGCAAAATTTGATCTAAATTTTTACTGCGAACAAAGAGCTAAGGTATCTTCTGCAATTTCAGAGCGAGCTTAAGACATTTTCGAGTAAATTTTTAAAAAAAAGCGAAAGAATCAATTCAGAATTTTTCTACACCTACCAAGTAACAATGGCATCCGGAAGTGGAAGCTCTAAGACTAAGAAAGGCTCAGAAATGCTGGTTAGAGGAGAGGAATGGAAGGCGCCGAACTTCAAATTAGCACCAGCTGTTGCAGAATCACTGGACCCTAATGGTGCCCAATCTCAAATTCCTTCAAAGGTACTTCTTGTCAATGATATAAGATTTCATTTAAATGCTCTATTCAAGAACTTGGAAACCTAGAAATTGATAATGCCCTAGGTGAAATGAGCATAGATGGAAACCTAAAACCGGAACATAAGCATCTTGAAACAAAAGGGTTAACCCACATTTCGCACTTGCCAAGGAAATTTCAAGTTAAATGGGTTAGGTATGTACTCAGTCGAGTTCACAATGGCCAATTGTGGTTAGAGCAACCAGTGCTCATCACAAAGAAAATGATTAACAAAATTACTGGACTCCCCATGCTGAGCAAAGCCAAGGCTACCAAAACCCTAGGTCGGGAGGAATTGCAGAAACTGAGCCAAGCAGAATGGGATGGTAGGGGACTTAAGCTGAATACTGTAGCTGACGTCGAATTGAGATTTGGCATTCACGTCATTGCTCACAAAATCTATAGTTCAAGCCGTCCAAACAGTGTACCCTGTGAAGCTGTGGATCTGGCGTACAAAATAGTGAAAAAGAATTTAGAATTTGATTTATCAGAATTACTTTTATCCCAATTCAATAAGAATATGGAAAGCATTAGAACCTCCAAGAACAATCCCTGCAAATTTGGTTCGCTTTTGATTTGTTTATTCTTCTATATTCAGAAATCTTTTCCATCAAAGGGATCAGTAGTATGGAGAAAAGATATACCAATTCTTTATCAGATAAACGAGTTCATTGCAGAACTAGGTGAAAATTTTGATATTATTTTGGATAACTATTTTGAAGAATTTAAGGAAAAGATGAATCATAGGTTCCGAATTCCACCCAAACTGGTTGAAGAATACAAGGAAGACATATGCTTCATGGTAGATTGTGACAAGGTATACATTCAAGTAGCCAAGCCTCGAGTAGCATGGGTGAAACCTCTTCCCTATGAGGTAAAAATTGACAAAGCCAGGGATATCATAGAAGCACTGGTGAATGAACCAGTAGACCCAAGGCAACCAATTTTTGGAACATATGATCAAGCTAAGGCCAGAATTGAGCTCCAAATTAAAATCCCTCAGGCCATTAGCAAAGGAAAGAGAAGAATAACCCAACTGATAACAGAAGGCAAAGGAGAAGACGAAGAAGAAGAAGAGGAAACTGAGTCAGACAAGGAAAAGGAGCCTCAACAAAGAAAGGCAAGGTGATCATCACCAAACCTAAAAGGCAAGCCTCTGTAGTCTTCTCCAGGAGAACAAGACAAGGAAAGAAAGAACCTGTGCTTGTTAAGCCTCCACCCACATTTGAGGATAGATTGAAGCAATTAGAACCAAGTGCTAGCTTCACAAACTTCAAAGCATTGAAGTTTGAAACCAGAACAGAACAAGAAAAGATGCAGATTGAGGAACTGGTACTGAACAAGATGGGTAAATGGAAATACTCACCGGACCAAATAGCCTCCCAGATCTCCAAAGAACTATTGGAGAGGTTGCAAATCAGATGGGAAGCTGCAACCAAGACTGTAAAAGACATCTATGAGCAGACACTGAAGAATCTCCTGCCGAGTTTCACTAATGCTGAAGTGAAAGCATCACTGAAAGATCACGAAGGTAATATGATGATTAGATTCCACACCTGTTTGATATTTGTCAAAGACATTGAGCATGTAGTAAATGATGCAACAAACATGTGGAAAAACATCTATCATCTACACAAATCCAGTGATGATACAGTTGAAATCAATGACATTGACAATAGTGATGATGATGAAGATGATGATATTGAAGATATTCCAGAGGATCTTCATTCAATCATGTTAGAAGTGGAAGAAGAGGCTAAGAAAGAATTAGAGGAAGAAGAAGCTGAAAAAGAAATGGAGGAGAAAGAAGAACAAGCAAGGGTGGAAGAAGATCCAATACAAATTGTAGCTGAACTCATTGCATCTCCTCCACACTCTCCATCCAAAATAGTTACATCAACTATGGAAATAGCTTCTACTGGTAAGTCCTCTCAGCTCCATGTACCATCTATGCAAGTGCCAATCACTTCATTAACCGAGCTGCAGCCACCTTCATCAACCGATCCTCCATCAGTCTCTGCAGTAAGTTCATCATGCACATCAACCTCTACTGCAGAATGTATAATAAGTGTACCTACAGATACTACAATTTTGACTTCTCTTAATCAAATTTTGGCAACTATTAGCTCTTCCACTCCATCTTGTACAGCAACATCAATTTTTGATACCATTTGGACATCTCTTAGTCTTCCTATACATAGTCCTATTCCAGTCTTATCAGCCAACCCTGCCTCATCAACTATAGTCTCAGTTCACAAGGGTCAAGATGAAGTCTTTGCTGGAAAAGCAAAAAGATACATGTTTTCCAGCAAGACACTGGATGAGGAAATTGATTTGGATAAGGACATTATTCTTCCTAAAATAGATCTTGATACAGCATCAGTTGATGAAATGAGAATGCTCAGTCAGCTATTAGAGCAGAAGGCTAGGCAGAAACAGCTATGGCATGAAAGAGATCTGGAATATAGCATCATTGAGAGTGCTAAAAATATTATAACAGAGGCTATAGGTGTTGAAGTAGATTCTACTCAACACATTTTGATTCAGTTGGAAGAGGCTGTAAACAAATTCAATGAGGATACCTCCGGCCAAGAAAAGTTGATTGAAAAGGCAGAGAAGAAATTTGACAATAAGGTGCTTGAGCACATTGCTCAGCATATTGCATTAAATCAGGTAGAATTGTCTACAATTTTGAATAATTTTGAGAATTCTTTTAATAATGTAACTTCACTTTTTGGAAAACTCTGTGATCTTACTAAGTATACCAAGGATATAAAAGAAAAGTTGAATAAAATTGATGAGGATATGAAGGTCAGTGCCCAAGTGCTGCAATCTGACCTCAGTACAAGTTCATCCCATCATCATAAAATAAGATTTTTGTCGGAGAAACAGGCAGAATTGCTGAGAGAGGAAGCAAGAATCAGGTCTACTCTCATAGATATCCAGAATATGATTCTTCCTATCATGACTTCAATGCAAAAGCATATTGCTCATTCCAGAACATTGATTCATGACAACAATTTCTCAGTTGCAGATCATATGATTGAACTTTCTGCAAAAATTCAAATTGCACTCTCCTCCAGCAAAATTTTGCAAGAAAATTGGGATAAGACTTTGGCTCTTATTCTCAAGGTACATTCAGAATTTCTTTCTCATTTTGAAATCTCAGTGTAAATATATGTTATTTGGCATTATTGTCAAAAAGGGGGAGACAGAACTTCAGAACTTCAGAGCTATCCGTGCAAAGATATATGTATTGATCTGTAAATACTGTGCATATTGTATGGGGGAGACATACATCTAATAAGATCTACAATTTTGGAAACTTTTTGAAATGTATGTCAATTTCTGTACATAAACTTTGATACATAATTGTTTTTGTCACTAATGCCAAAGGGGGAGATTGTTGGCATAAAGTTATTTGCCATTAGTGACAACACTTTTCTCACAGTATTAACCGAGTAAAGAAGAACTCAGTGTTAACTGAGTTCAGTCGGTTAACATAGAACTCAGTGTTAACCGAGTTCAGTCGGTTAACATAGAACTTAGTATTAATCGAGTTCAGTCGGTTAACCAAGAACTCAGCATTAACCAAGTTCGGTCGGTTAATTAAGAACTCAATATTAACCGAGTAAAGACGGATGCAGTGTTAACCGAGTTCGATCGGTTAACATAAGACTCAGTGTTAACCGAGCTCAGTCGGTAAACAAAGAAGTTTGTTCTACCGAGTTTGTTTTGCTATTTGGCCGACTCAGTTAAATTTTGTCTACTTTTATTCAGCCGACCATTGCATGTAATTTTAACTTGGATGGTATATATATGTAATGTATTGTATCATTCAAAAAATATATGTGTGATATATGCGAAGTATGTGAAGAATGTGTGCGAAAGCAAGTAAGCTGAATTTTGAAGGTTTTCAGCAAAGTCAGCATTGGAGCAGAAAAGTTTTATTTGTCATATCAAGGACAATCAGAGCGTAGCAGATCTTATCAGCAATCAGTTGTATTCAGATCCACTGTTTCATTCTAACAGGTGAATCAGTTTTTATAAATCCTTTAACAGGGTAGACTTAACAGTCTTTGTACTAAATCTCCTAACAGAGTGCATACTTATAAAGTATGTTTCAAATCCTTTAACAAGGTGGATATAACAATCCCTTATGCTCCTAACAGGGCAGATCACTAGAAGTGATCATTGTATGCCTTAACCGGCTAACTTCCTACTACAGTAAAGAAGATTTGTGGGTTTCATCCCCACCCCAGTTTTACTTTCTATTTTGGAAGGTTTCTGGGTCACCAAAATCTCTATGCTTATGTGTTATGAATGTTTACATACTGCAGATTAGATGATTAAATATTTTACTGGTTAATTTGAATTGATTTAAGATTTTAAAGTTTACTGATTCACCCCTCCCCTCTCAATAAACTGTTATATCTTGAATATTTCCAACACTACATACCTTTTCACCTTCCTTTTTCATGGGCTTCAATTTGTGGTGAACTCCATCCTTTGTCAGAGAGTATGTGTTTGCATGTCCATCATGTATTGCATGTCTATCAAACTGTCATGGTCTACCCAACAATAGATGGCAGACATCCATCGAAATAACATCACAAAGAACTTCATCATGGTAACTCCCAATTTTGAATTTTACTAAACATTGTTCACTTACCAAGACCTTATGATCATCTTTTACCCAAGAAATTCGATCGGGCTGGGGATGTTTCTCCCTCTTGAGCTTCAGCTTAGAGACCATCTCTTCTGATACCAGGTTATCAGTGCTACCACCATCAATGATCACATCACAACATTTATCCTCACACTTGCATCTAGTACGGAACAAACTCCTCCATTGCCCTGGTTCATTCTCACCACTTAGTAGGACTCTTTCATTTACCAAGGCCTCTCATCTTTCTGCATCCTCTGAATGTGATGATTGTGCATCCTCATCCACATGAGCAACCCTAGCTTGGCCCTCGGCTCTCCTATCTGTCCTTCCTTGTTGTTGAGGGCATTCAAAGGCACGATGACCTTCTTCATTGCAATGGAAACAGGTACCATGAAAGCCTCCTCTTCCTTGCCCACGTCCTCTACCTCTTCCTCTTTGATTTCCAAAGTCTTGATCGCGGGAGCGGTTGAAACCCTCATTCCTCTGGTTCCTGCTAGTACTCTCATCTTCATTTTTCTTTTGAGTTTCATTGTGGCCTCCAGATGATCTACCACTTCCCCTTCCTCCTTGACCGCGCCCTCTTTGTCTTCCTTCAAACCTTTTACTCAGCTTCTCTTCAACTCGTAGGCCAAACTGGTATGCTTCTTCAACGCTGGTCATTCTTACCAGACTTAATTCCTCCTAGATGCTAGGTCGCAACCCACTGATATAATGAGCAACCTTCTCCTTATTTTCTTCTGCATGCCTCACTCTAATCAGGAGTCGGTAAAACTCCTCTGTATATTCTTGGACTGATCTTCCTGCTTGCTTTAACCCATGCATCTTCTTAAACAGATCAAGCTCGTGGTCCACAGGAATGAACTGCTTCTTCAATTTGTCCACCATGCAATCCCATCTTGTGATCTTCTCCTTTCCTCTTCTAAGTCTTTCCAATTGAACCTCTTGCCACCAGATTTTGGCATGGCCTTTCAGTTTGGCCTTTGCAAACTTAACCCTATCTGGATCCCTTATATCCTCATACTCAAAGTATTTTTCCAGTTCATTGATCCAATCGATCAACTCATCTGGTTTCAAATTTCTCGAAAATATACCCACTTCAATTGTAGGTCTTTTCCCAAACCTAGTAATGGCCCTAAAAAGCCTTTCCTCTACAGGATTCAGAACTTCCCCGTCAACGTCCATTACTTCCTCTTCATTGTCATCCTCACTATTGTCATCTGCGGCAATATTTGCTCCTCTATGAAGCTCCTCTTGCAATGCTTGTACCTGTCTCTGGAGGGCTCTAACCTCCTCAAGATCAATAGCTCTGGCCCTTCCACCATGCTCCCTTTGTGGAGGCATCTTCTAACTCGAACCCACAACCACACAGTCCTGGTGCAAACTGCCTCACAGTCGGCGCTCTGTCTACACACTCAGGAAAACCCGCTCTGATACCACTTGATGGGGACACAACCAAACAACAGAATGGACACAATAGAAAAGGGGAATTATATTAACTGAGAAAATAAGCTAGTACAAATAGTGTAGAGAAAATAAACTTCAAAACATACCCTACGGGCTTACAATAGCATAACTCTGGAGAATATTTCTCCTTTTAGCACCTCCTCTCAAGCTCCAATCTGAACTGCCTTTTACAATGCCAGAAATCTCCTTAAATAGACCCCAGAGGGTTAAGGACTAGGAGTACATTCTAGAAAGTGCTAGTAGGCATCCACTGAAAAAATAGAAGGTTCCAGAAGCTGCGTTAGAAGTCGGTGCAAATCTAGAAGAATCCAGAAACGGTAGCCGAACTTCCGGGAGGCATAACTTTTGAACCGTAGCTCCTATTGACGAACCGTTTACATTTTCGGAAAGCTCTCAAAGTGCTCTATAGCCCTATGGACCAGCTTTGCTCTTCCCCCATTTTTTGGCCCTTTTTGAGGTCATTTAATGCCCCAAACCTGACTTTGAAGCATTCTTAGGAGGTCTCCAAAACTCGAAAAACTATAATAACTTTCAAACCGTGGGGCCTTTTGACCTGATTCTTTTTCTGGAATGCTCTAAATCTCAATTACATTCATCTGGCCAAGTCGCACCTTCTAGGTCACCAAAATGATGGTCAAATTGCATGCTCCTATTTTTTTGGGATTTTCAAATGTACTGATAGTTGAACTATGAGAGTTGGAACCTTTATTTGAGCCAAATGGGTATCCAAAAATGTAAAGACATAAAATAGAAACTAAGTCTAAGTACATTTTTTTGGGTGACACAGGATTGCCCTTATACCTCTGGATGCTCCTACATCATATACACACACACGCACGCACGCACGCATGTGTGTGTGTGTGTGTCTATGTCACTATGTATGTATATAGAAAAAGAGATCTTGGTACAATGGAAAAACAATAAAGCTTAGGGTTAAATAGTCCTTTCCATCCTAAAAACCACTTTGTTACTTCATTCAAATTAGGACTTGAACAAAGCCAATGATACAAAACCTATTGCCACTTTGGATTTTTTTCCCTCCAATTGCAACCATATGATAAATGGGAATAGCAAATGCCCAAGCTATAACCCAGTTAAATTTCTCTAGTTATAGATTAGCTGAGTTTATTACAAATTCCTATAGAACTATCATCAGATTAGGTACTATAAAATGAACAATCAATTGTTCCTAGCTAGCAAGATCAAATATACTTTTTCAAGGTGAGAAAATTGCATATGTAGATGCATCACTTGAATGCTAGGCATGAAGCACATTCCTGAATTTACAATGAATGGTTTAGTATAAAGCCTCCATATGTGGGCCCAATAATTGAAGCCAAGGATATAACTATGCATCAATTAAAATGCTCTCACTGTGAGGATCACAAGTATCTACTACTACTCTTAATTTAGGCATCACTAGATAAAATATAAAATGTAATTAAAACTCCGCCCATGTCTCTAGAAAATGTAGCATGCCAAGGTTAGGCCATGGTAATGGTTCCCACTTTTTGGCCAAGGTTAACACTAAAGTAGATTATTATGAAAAAACCATAAGTAATTTGATGATTTGATGTAAACTAGTGATTTTTAGTATTTTCTATCTAGTTTCTTGTTGGAAATGATTGAAATGATCATAATAAAAAAAGTTGTTGAACTGGTTTGCAAAGAAAGTCCTCAATCATTATTTTGTCATTGATGTCAAACTTGCTACTTGTAGGAATGAGAATTGCTTTAGTGATCCAAATACTATCAATTAGTTCATTTTTAAGGAGGAGGCAATCGATAAGATGTAATTAGAACACCTAGAGAAAGGTTAAAGTTATGATGTTGTAATGAAGTACAAGGATCAACTAAGCCATTGATGAAAAAGTGTATTTGATGACATACTATAAGATACAAAGAATGGGCACACTGAAACATATCAAAGATTCAAGGTTTTAGCTAAGTCTTTTGTAAATATCAACTAAGTTCATTAGAGAGAAGGATTTGAGCAAGCTAGTAAGAGCCGAGCAAATTCCTAGTTAATGCTGAGTAAACTTCAGATGCCGAGTAAACTTTAGATGTTGAGTAAACTTCAGATGTTGAGTACACTTTAGATGCCGAGTAAAATTTAGATGCCGAGTAAACTTCAGATGCCAACCAAGTTTAGATGCCGAGTGACAGAGTTTATCAAGTGTCGAGCAGAATCAAGTGTTGAGTAGAACCAAGTGCCGAGCAGGTATAGGTGCCGAGTAACATAGAGGTGTCGAGCACCAATAACTCAATAATGTCGAGTTGCTGCATTATTTTGGAAATCGAAGATTTGCCAGATCTAAGCCGACAAGGTTGTTATCTAGAAATTTTTAAATTAAAAGAAAGATAAGAATGATGAGTTGGTGGCACAGAACACCATGTAGAACATTTTTAAGGATACAACTGGCAAAGTTTCTAGAAGAGAACAAGATATGGGGTAGATACATTGTATCCTACCTAATCTATTTTGAAACCCTAAAATTGGAGAGGGAGAATTGAGCGGCAAAGGAAAATCAGATTTATATTTAGGAATACATAAGTTAATGAAAAAAAGAAAGACAGATGTGGTCAAGCATAAAAGCATGAAGTACTGAAGAAGGTGTTAAGGAGAAGAAAGCACAGGAACTCTGTTTGTATAGATGACCACAAGGATGATTGCATTGGTAGAATGAGTAAGAAGACTCAAGGAGACGAAGCTTGAGAGGAATTCAAGCAGTCAGAGCTGGAGTGATTGAAGCCAAGCATAAGGATTGAACTGAAAGTGTGATCTAAAATCTGCAAAGTATGTTGTAAGTTATATCATATCAAAAGACCATTATCGTTACTTTCTAGCAATTATAATAGTAAGTTTAAATCCTATGGAATTAGGTTGGTTTAATAGCCATAAAATAAATCCTTTAATAGGGTAACATTCCAAGTGAATGTTCTAAAGACCTTTAACCAGGCCCATTCCTAACAGTTTGGTGAAATCCTCTAATAGGGTCATATTTAATAGTGTGTTGTAAGCCTTTAACAGGGTAGGCTTTTAACAGGGCATCACTTCAGAAGAGTGAGAATCAAGTAGCATGTTACTGGTGGTTTTTCCCAAATTGGGTTTCCATGTAAATCATTGTATCATGTGTTGATCTTGCATGTTTTATCTTTGCGTGTTGATTTACTGTAACTTGTTAATATGGTTGAATTTAAAGTTTGGATGGATGAAAAGTGTATGGATTCATTAAAAGTAGTAAAAAAGTATTAATAGGGAATTTGGACCTTGGATAACTGATTCGACCCCCCCCCCCCCCCCCCCCCATTCTCAGTTATTCTAAAGAATTCTAACAGTTTCTAACAATATTTTTAATATTTTTAAAATAATTTTATTTGAAGTCCCTTTTTTTTTATCTCCTCTAAGAAGTGTTTTATACAAAATTTGATATTTTCAAAAAGTGATGGGTGTTTTGATCAACATAACCTTTTTTTAAATTAGGATAATTACAAAAAAAATTTGGGCTAGAATAATAACATCAATAAGTAGCAAGTTTTTTTTTTTTTTTTTTTTTTGTTCAATTTCATAAAAAATTATAGGTTTTATTTACTAGCAAAGTGACACTAATGATAATTTAGACATAGGTTGCTTTTGATCAATATAACTTGATTTGTATATATCAAAATGCAATTTTTCTTGACTTTCTAGAAAGCTTATACAATATCTTTGATGATCATATTTTTTTAAAATTTTATTCTTTACTTTTTTTTTTTCCAAGGCTTCAAATGAAAGTTTCTAAAATGATTAAAAAAAAAATTTAATAAAATTAAAAATAAAACATCACAGTAAACTCAATATATGCTAAAAATATACTCATTGGAAAGCTTATTGAAAGGACAACACATTTTCAAATTTATTTTCGAAGTTTAAACTTATTTGGCCCTTGTTTGAGACATCAAAAGAAGAAAATTTAATAGAAATTGTGCATAAGCTGAGAAAGTTCCATTTTTGGAAGCTTAACTCAAAGAGGACTTTGTTTTATGCCCATTTTTGGGTCTTTGTGTGAAGAGGCTTCGAAGGAAGTCATTTGGGTTTTTTAGTAGTTTTAAGGAGGGGCTTTGTTCAAAGCCCCCTTAGTTGTTTCCCAGCCACCAAGAATGGCTACATGGGAAGGCCTAGGGGAATTTGAACGAAGCACCCTATATAGCCATAGGGCTTTGATCGATAGGATCATAATCTCTTGGCTCCCAAGAATTTGTAGCAGCTATTCTCACTACTAGAAGAATAACTTCAATGAAGAGTTGAGTATAAAGAGTTGAAGAAGCTAGTTCTTCTTGTATGTAAATGCCATAATCACAAGGCTCATTCCCTTGCAGAATCCTCTGCAAAATGACATTACCTCTAAACCATGCAAAGGATGCAGATGTATGTATGTATGTATGTATATGTGTATGTTTATATGCATATATGTATGCATGTGTGTATATATGTATATATATGTATGTATGTATGTATGTATGTATGTATGTATGTATATATATATATATGTCATAATCAAGTCCATAATATGTATCTCTCTAATACAATATTCATTTTAATATCACTAGTTAGTTGTCGTGCAACCAGGGTTAATATTGAGCTTCACTTGGTTTTGTGAATAGTTTAATATTCTCTACTAAATAGGGCCAACCATATGAAGCTAGAAGCTCATTTGGCCTCAACACACCCCCCGTGCCCTCCACCCAATATCTAAATTCCCCATTAACATCTAAAATATTTAAGAAAGGATCAATCTTTAAAGAACAAAAAAATGTTCCAGACTTGTAAAAGTGATATCATTTTCTCATCTTCTGGTACATGTCATTTTTCTGTTGCATCCAAAATAAGAATCTACCACTGTGAATCTAGAATGGACATATATACATACATACATACATATACATACATGCATGCATGTATGTATGTATACAGAGAGATCCTTTTTAAGGCTCTTATTACATATTAGCACAATAGAAAATTGATCCAGCTATATACATATTCTGGAATCCAAATAATAAGACAATAAAACTCACTCAACTCATGCTAAGTGACTTACCTCAAAATCTTGCACACAAATAATGTAGAGTTAATGGGCAATATGTATATTTCTATGTATAATGTATGTGTAGACACCTAAAAACCTTTAAAAAATAAAGTATTTTTATTTTCTAAAAAATTCCTGATGACATCATCATTTATTAATTAATTATTTAATTAATTAATTAATTAATTTTTATGCCATGAAATCCCTTTATCTTAACTTAAAATATTTAATTAAGAAATCCCTCCCAAAAATGTTTAAATCTTATTTAAACATTATTTCCTTATTTATTAATTATTTAATTAATAAATTGACCAAAAAATTTAAAATAAATAAAAAATATATTTTTTACCCAAAACTTGGCCAATTTTCTTAAGACCACTAACCTCTTCCAAAATCTTCTAATCCTTCTTTAATTTTGATTAAAGGCTAATCCCATCATTTCCTACCCCTAATCCCAACTCAAAATATTTAATTAAGATTAAATATTAATCCTCATGTTTATTAAACAAGTTTTAATAAATATCTCCTCAACCCAAACCCTTGAAATTAATTAAACTTTATTTATTTCCTAAAAATCTAATTTATCCTCATCCTAAGAAATTCTAGACTCTTCTAAAAAGTCTTCATCCTCATCCTAGTAAGTTCTAGACTATTCTAGAAAGTCTTTATCCTCATCCAAAGTCTACACTCTTCTAGAAGATGTCTTTAAACCTAATCCTAATCCCCTCCTAACCTTGTCAGATTCCCTAAACATGGGTTAAAACTTACTAACCCAAGCCAAAGTTAACAAATATCTCCTCCTTCACCCACCCTCATTAAATGTCATCCACTTGCATATCCTTAAGCTAATCCTAAACCATCCTAAACCATCCTCTAATCATTTTCACAATCCTAAGAAAGCTTAAAACCCTCATAATCAAGCCCAAGTCGAAATTTCTCTCATCTCCCTCAAAATATCTCAACCATAAAACTTTATGAAGCCCACTAGGCCATAAATGACTTTTCCAAGCCCTTTTATTGCTCTTACAAGCCATTATGAGGGTCTTTATGAAGATTTTATCCCTTGACCCTCCTTTGTTGACTCATCCTTCCCCTTTCCTCCATCCTCTCACCCTATGACATGTGTCACTCCCTGATTGGCTATAAGGAAGCACAATCCATGTGCTCTCCTCTCATGCAATCTGAGCCATCCATGAGCTTTTTCCCATCCTTGCATCTTAGCCCTCAATCCCTCAACCCTCTTGCCTATAAATTGGATCCTTCCCCTTTGTAAAAAAACACAATCCATGAAGTAAAGTCATAATGCCATTTTAAGAAGCCATTTTACATCAAAACCATACGCTCACACCCAAATTCCAACTCCATTTGAAGCCCTTTTTAAAGCATAAGCTTGAGAATACATCCTATCTATTTAGACAAAGCTACTCAACAAGAGAGCTTCTCATTGAGAGAGCCCATTAATGGCTCATATTCTCAATTGAGAGCTCATCTTATTCTATCTTGAAGTTTATGAATTTTGTTTAGTTTGTAGAAGCTTTATTTAAATTTGGTTTCTATTAGCATACTAACATTGCTCATATACAGTATGTATGTAGGGGAAATATAATGCACATTAACAATGACATTAACTTTGACCCATTTTCCTAGTCTGTATATATACATACATACATACATACATACATACATATATAAATACATACATATTTACATATACACATACATATATGCATACATACATCTGCATCCCTTGCATGGTTTAGAAGTAATGTCATTGTGACAGAGGCTTCTGCAAGATAATGATCCTCATGATTATGGCATTTACACAAAAAAAAAGAAAAAGGGAATGATTAATATCATGTTTTCTTTTCTTTTTTGTTTATTTTACATAGTCCTCCATACGGCTTATAGTAATATATGTATTGCATTTGAATTTGCTTTGCCATTGTAGTAGAAAAAGTAGATACATGGGATCATCACAGGGAGAGTGTATGAATACATATATGGCTATATCCTTGGCTTCCATTGTTGCGACTGCGTATGGATCCTTTATGTCAAACCATTCATTATAAATTGGGGAATGCACTTCATGCCTAGCATTGAAGTGATGCATATGCATATACAATTTTATTGCCTTGGAAAACTATATTTGATCCTACTAGCTGGGAACAACTGGTTGTTAATTTTATTGTACCTAATCTAATGATAGTTCTACAAGAATTTGTAATGAACCCTAACAATTAGAAAATAGACCCATTTAAATAGGTTATGGCTTGTATAGATACATACATACATACATATACATAAATAATAGTAATGTATGTATTGCATCTAAATTTACTTTTTCCATTTCTTATAAGAGTGTTTCAAGGTTGGGGACCACTACAACATCCTTTGCATGGTTTGGAGGTAATGTCATTGTGGAAGAGGCTTCTGCAAGAGAATGAGCCTCGTAATTATGGCATTTACATAGAAGCAAAACTTGCTTCTTCAACTCCTTACACTCAACTCTTCACTGAAGTTATTTTTCTAGTAGTGAGAATAGATGCTACAAATTCCTAGGAGCCAAGGGACCTTGAACCTATGCTACATTTTTTGGAGACATGGGAGGAGTTTTAATAACATTCTATATCATATAGTGATGCCCAAATTAATAACAAAAGTAGATACTTTGAATCCTTGCAGGGAGAGTGTGTTAATACATGCATGGTTACATCCTTGGCTTCCATTGTTGGGCTAGCATATGAAGCCTTTATATCAAACCATTCGTTACAAATTGGGAAATGTGCTTTATGCCTTGCATTCAAGTGATGCATCTGCATATACAATTTTATCACCTTCAAAAACTATATTTGATCCTGCTAGCTGGGAACAACTGATTGTTCATTTTATTGTACCTAATATGATCAAAGTGTAATCAACCCAGCTAATCAACAACTAGACTCATTTAACTTGGTTGTGTCTTGTATATATATAGACACATGCACACACACATACATACACATTTACATATTTAATATTATTATATGTGTTGCACCTACATTTTCTTTTCCATTTGTTATAAGAGTGCTTCAAGGTTGGGAACACTTCAACATGCTTTAGATGGTTTGGAGGTAATATCATTGTGGAAAAGGCTTTTGAAAGGGAATGAGCCTCATGAGTTAACATATAATGTCTTAAAATAGTTAAGTGCTGCCTAACTATGTCCAATGTGTCTACACACTAGAGGCACACTCAGACTACCAAGCTACCTACATACCCATATCCATGTGAGAAAGATCCTTGAACTACTAAACTCTAATGAATATGTAGTTCTAGTTTCTAATTGTTTTGATGTAGTTGTATTCCTATAACCACTAGTGAGCTTTACTCACCAAATTCAACTCTTTTTGATCATACACCCACTCAGGAAAATCAAGTAGTTCTCTATAATTACAATATTCTAATACCTCGTTGCAACCTTTTTGTTGTAGTTTATAGTTAATGTAAGGTTAACCTATATACATCCTAACTTAATCCTTATATAGTTATGTTTAAAAGCTTGTGACAATAATCAATGGGTCTAAATAGACTAGCCAAGTTAATGCTGAAACTCAGAGTTTACCCTTTTACTTTCAAAATCCAGGTAGACTAGGTTGCATCTGCTGAAATACCTTGAGTTAAACCACAAGTACAAATTCTTTGTTCTATATGGGGCCCCTTTATTCAAATATAAAACTAGTTGAGTGCATAACCTATATAAGGACTTGAGTGTAATGGGTTACTACCTTTAACCAATGCTACTAATTCCTAGGAGCCAAGGGACCCTAAACCTATGCTATTTTTTTGGAGACATAGGAGAAGTTACTACCTATAATGCCCCCCCATCCCCCCCCTCCAAGAAATTGAAAAGAAATTAACCTAAAGTTTCACCAAGTTTTCCAAAAAAAAATTTTATAAAGATAATAACATCAACACATGACATACTGGAAGCATTAACTCCCATACATACAACCATCCAAAACATATTACATCTCTTAAGGGTTCCATAATGTTGAATCACATGAAAAGTATATTAATATTAAATCTAACACATAACCAAAATCCACATCATGGAATAGTCATATGTACAAATCCAATAAATAATATACAAATACAATGGATGCCACTTGGCAAAACCAAAATGCATAATCATCCATTGTACAAGTCACGGGATATGAAAATCTCCAAGAATATAATTCACAAATAAAATACATCATTTCATGCAATCTTTGACAAATCAAGTATAGTACAAAAAAAAATACTATCCAACAGAAATACAAGATAAAAAAGAAAGGAAGAACTTTATGAGTACATCTAGCAATGACATCCATCTATCAGATCTCAATAATATAAGTAAAAAGCACTACCACCTGACCTCGTGGAGCCTAATTGGAGTGGGCCATTTAGTATCATATGTCAAAAATAGATTGAAGAAGACTATTGAAGAGGGAGATTGTTGAGAGTAGATTGATACAAGTATGATAACTATGCTTCCATAATTATTTTGTCACTATGCTTCCATAATTATTTTGTCACTAATGTCAAACTTGCTATTTTTTGGAAAGACAAGTACTTATACGATTTAAGTACTATCACTTATTTGATTGATGAAGAGGATTTGATCAAAAGATGTAACAGTAACACCTAGAGGAAAGGTTGAGTCATGAATATGTAAAGGAGTACAAGAATCAATTAAGACTATGATAACATGATGCATTGATAATCTACTTAAGGTTACAAAGGTTGGTTACACTAAGAAATTTGAGAAGAACGGTTACACAAAATTTTTTTGCCAAGCTTGACCGAGTGGATAGTAGGTGCTGAGCAAAGTCAGTGCAAGCCAAGCAAAAAATTAGTTGGAGCCAAGTAAAAGTTTACTCTAGTGTATGTAAAGAA
This sequence comes from Cupressus sempervirens, assembly GCA_028749045.1. Lineage (NCBI taxonomy): Eukaryota > Viridiplantae > Streptophyta > Pinopsida > Cupressales > Cupressaceae > Cupressus > Cupressus sempervirens. Next base: position 89,248,124 of record CM053790.1, on the reverse strand, counting down.
AAATAGTGAATGTCAAGTAAAATTTAGTTGATGTTAAGTACTAGTAAACTTTAGGTCATGTCGAGTGATTTTATAGAGGATGCCAAGAAAAATAGTATTTTCTGAGCATCAGAAGCCAGATGATGCTGAGTGGCTGGATTATTTAAAAGATTGAGAATTTGATGGATCTAAGCTAACAAGTTTTTTTTCTTCGAATGTGTGAGCTAAGCAAAAGATAAGGTTGATGAGCTAGTGGCATAGAATTCTGGGTAAACCATTTTTAGGAAAAAATAAAAAAGGATTCAAGGAGAAGTCTCTAGAAGAGATATGGAATGTAAGATAGATTCATTGTATCCTACCTAATCCTTTCTAAACCTAAATTGGATGATGGAGAATGATATCTAAAAAGGATCTTAACTTCCTATTTATAGGAATGCCTAGTTATAAGCAAAGTGTGTCATGTGCAAGAACCTAAGGAAAACAAGGAGTCAAGGGTTTTGCTTCATCAAGTGACCTAAGAGAAGAGTCTGCATTGGCATGTTAAGAAAGAAGGCTTAAGTGTAGGAATTCTTTCAAAGGATGAACAAGCTATTAGAGCTAAAATGTATGAAGGCTAAGAAGAATGGAGGACTGAAATAGAGATTTGTAATCTGCAAATAGAGTTGTAAGTTGTTATCAGATCAAACCTTATTATTACTTTCTAATAATTGCATTAGTCTAGTGTAAATCCTTTAGATTAAGGTTGACCTAATAGTCCTTTGTAGATTCTTTAACTGAGTGACATTCCAAGTGAATGGTCCTAAGTCCTCTAACAAGGCTCACTCCTAATAGTGTGATTGAAATTCTTTAATAGGGTCACATTTAACAGTGTGTATTGTAACCTTTAGTAGGGTTGACCTTATAGGGCATAGCTTTAGAAGAGTGAACAAGAGTAGCATGTTATTGGTGGTTTTTTAAAAATTGGGTTTCCATATAAATCATTATGTCAAGTGTGTCGATGAATCTATTATGTTTTATGTTTACATTTTTGCAAGTTGATTTGACAAAAACCGACAAGATTTAAGTGATTGCATAATCTTATGGATGCATGCATAAAGATAAATGTTTTATGGGTTCACTAAGCTGTGAAAAGTTTTATTTATACATCTAGACCTTGAATAACTAATTCACCCTTGGTTATTCTAAAATAATTCCAATAATTAGTATCAAAGCCATCTACTTAAGAGGACTAGTTGGAAGGTACTAGAAGCACAAAGATCAAGATGTCAAAAAGAGAAGTAGCAAAGCTCAATAGAGATAACTTTCCTGCATGGGAAATTTTGATGAAGCTACATCTTGGAAGGCTTGGAGATCATGCATAAGCTACCATTATCACTGATCATGTTGATCTTGTTGGAGCACCAATAGCCAAGGATATGAAAAAGAAGAAAAAACATAACAAGGAAATGTTGGAGATTGCCTCTACCCTAAGCTATGCCAAATTTGATGATATCAAAGGTCTTAATAGTGCAAAGAAAATGTCGGATGCCTTAGCCACCATTAATGGAGGAGACACTAGTGTTCTTAATGCCAAAGTTAAAAGTCTCAGAGGTAAGTTTGATGATATGAGAATGGAAGAAGGTAACAATATTGCTCAATATGTTGCAAGGATAAAAGAAAATGTTAATGCAATAAGAGGAGCTAATGGTAAAATAGATGATGATACTATGCTAAGAAAAGTCTTGAGAACACTGCTACCTATATTCTTTTAGAGTTTCTACAATTCAAGAACTAAGATGCATATCAAGAAATAATCTATCACTTGAAGTTCTAGTGGCTAGTCTCACTACTTTTGAGCTATCAAAATTTGATGATTAAAAACCTAAAAATATTGAATTTGCTTTCAAAGATAAGATGTCATTGAAGGAACCTGATGAGAAGAAGAAGAAAAAAAGATAAAGTATGTGTCCAGTGACACTGATACTAATGATGAGGATTTAGAACAGCTTGGAGCACTACTAGCAAGAAGATTCCACAAAGCTAAAGGTAAGTTCAAAGGTAAATTACCTATCATTTGTTTCAATTACAATGGGGTTGGTAATATTGCTGCTAGATGTCCAGATAACAGGAACTATAGAGGTGGTGACAAGTACAGAAGTAGGAGAGATAAAGATAGTAAGGACTACAAAGAGAAAAGAAAAAATTCATGCTACATTGCTAAAGAGGAAACAAAAGATGAATCTGATAAACATGATGATGAAGTGGTGAATGTCACAATGAAGGACAAATCTAATGAAGATGAGGCAATTACACTTGTGACTTGTGTAATCAAAAATGATAGATGGATCATTGATAGTGGGTGTTCACATCACATGACTAGAGATAAAATTAAGTTCAATACCATAAATTGTTATGATGGAAATAGTGTAAGATTTAGTAATGGTGCACCATGTTTGATAAAAGGAAAAGGATCAACCAAACTCATAGATAAGATTGAATTTGATAATGCTTACTATGTTGAAGGACCTAACTATAATCTCCTGAGTGTGTCACATCTAAATAATTTGGGATGTAAGGTTGAGTTTGAAAACAAGGCTACTAAGATATATGACACAAATGGAAGACTGATTGGAAAGGGTGATCAACCTAGGAGTAATCTATTATATCTTGATATAGAGGATGCTACTTGTCTAGTTGTAAAATTTGATGATGTATGGCTATGGCACAAGAGGTAATGTCATGTTAATTTTGATAACTTGGATATTATTAGTAACATGAGAAAAGTTAGAGGTTTTCCTAAGTTAAAGAAGCCTGATAATATAATGTGCAAATAATGCCAGTTAGGAAAAATGAAAAAGTCAAGTTTTAAGAGTAAAACTCATACCTCTAAAAGTGTACTAGGGATTGTTCATACTGACTTGTGTCGACCAATTAAAGTGAAAATCTAAAAAGGAGATAATTACATTATGATTTTTATTGATGATTACTCTAGAATGATAACAATTATGTTTCTAAAATAAAAATTTGAGGCTTTCCAAGTTATGTTTAAGTGATACTTAGCAATTGTTGAGAAGGAAATAGGTAAAAGTCTAAAGTGTTGGAGGAGAATTTACATCAAATGAGTATGAGATGTTCTATAATGACAAAGGAATCACATATAGACATATGCCCCTAGAACCCCTCCACAAAGTGGAGTTGCTTAAAGAAGTAACAGATCTATAATAGACTATGCTAGAACATTTATGATGGAGAAAAATATTGCTTTGAAATACTAGAGAGAAGCTATAAGTGCAACTGTCTATACTTGAACCATGTACAAGTCAAGAAATGTACTCATTAAAACCTTTTGAACTATGGTATGGATACTCACCCAATGTAAATTACTTTAAGGTATTTGGAAGCAATTGTTATATTCTTAAAGAGTTCAAGAATGGTAAACTAGATGCAAAAAGTGAAGAAGGTATATTCCTAGGATATTCCACAAGAAGTAAACCTTATAAGTGTTTGAATACTAACACTAATAAAGTTGTGGAAGGTGAAAATGTGAACTTTGATGAATATACATAAGTACATGAGGTTGAACCTATGAAAGAACTAGAAGAATATAAATCATTTGTATACTCTTATGAAGGTATTCCTACTGGAGAAGATGATGCAAATCAAGCTACAAACCAATAGCAAGTTTTAGTGACTATCGAGTCACACACTATGAATGTCTAGTTGCATTCAAGAACTGAGCTACATTCAGATGCTGATTTATAAAATGAAGTTGAAGCACATTCAGATTTTCAAATTAGTGGAAATGCTAAGTTACCTAATAAAGATGTACATAGCGATCCTGAAGTTGAGAGACAAATTGAAGAAACTAGTGCTGAACCAAGATTGTCCAAATATGTCAAAAGACATCATCTTGCTACATAAATTATTGGAGATAAAGATGCTAGATCAATGACAAGAAAAAGATTGAGAAATGATACATGTTTTCTTAGCATGAAAGAACCTAAATCAGTGAGAGATGTATTAGAAGATGTGGATTGGAGTAAAATCATGGAAGCAGAGATTGAACAAATTGAGAAAAACAAAAATGGACTCTAGTTCCTAGACCAGAAGACAAAAATGTCATTGGCACCAAGTGGGTATTCAGAAACAAGCTAGATAAAAGTGGTGAAGTCACAAGGAACAAGGCAAGATTAGTCTTAAAATGATATGCACAAGAAGAAGGAATTGACTATGGAGAGACATTTTCTCCTATTGTTAGATTGGAAGTAGTAAGAACTTTACTTGCTTATTTTGGATACAAAGGTTTCAAAGTTTATCAAATGGAGTTTAAATTTGCATTTCTAAATGACATATTAGAGGAAGAGTTTTCATAGAATAGCTAGAAGGTTTTGTTGATATTAACAATAAGAACATGGTATGTAGATTACACAAATTTTTGTATGGTTTGAAATAAGAACCAAGAGCATGGTGTGAGAGACTTCAAAAGTATCTTGTGAAGATTGGATTTGAAAGGACTGATGATAAAAATAATATGTACATAAAGACAAAGAAAGGAAAAGGTATTTTTTTATCTAAAGTTATTTTTGATGATATCATATTTGGAGGCCAAGATGCTTTATGTAAGGCTTTTGTAAATGAAATGAAGCAAGAATTTGAAATGCCTATGTTTGGAAAAATCAAATCCCTTGTGGGTTTGCAAGTATATCAAATGAAATATGGTATATACATCGCTCAGTCAAAATATGTCAAAGAAACACTTTTTTTTGTTTGGATTGGAGCATTCCAAACCAGTAAGTACACCTATGGTAATAGGACACAAGTTGTCATAGAATGATGATTCAACTGAGGTGAATCAAAAATTGTACAAGTCTATGATAGGTAAATTAAAATATGTAGTACATAGTAAACTTGGCATTGCATTATCTATAGGAGTAGTTGTAAGATTCTCTGCTAATCCCAAGGAGAATCATTTGATGGTTGTAAAAAAAATAATGAGATATTTGAAAGGAATAGAGGAGTATGGTCAATACTATAAGAAAAATGAATTTTTTTTATTAAGAGCCTACACTAATGCTAATTGGGCTGGAAACATTGATGATAGAAAGAGCACCAGTGGAGGAGCATTTTTCTTAGGCATGAGACCGGTTACATGTATTAGTAAGAAACAAAAGTGCACTTCACAATCTACTATTGAAGTTGAATATGTTGTTGCTATTGTAAATTGAACGAACATTTTATGGATCAAATAGTTACTCAAAGAAATGAAGGAAGAGATCACCGAACCAGTAACACTGTATTGTGATAATACAAGTGCTATCAATATATCAAAGAATCATGTGATGCACACAAAGACTAAGCACATTGCAATCAAGTATCATTACTTGAGAGAATTAGTTCAAGATTAAGAGGTGAAGATGGAATATGTCAACACTAAAGAGAAAATTGTTGATATCTTCACAAAAGCATTACCTAAGGATGCTCATGAGTATCTAAGAGGTAAACTAGGGGTGATACCCCTATCAAAGGCTATCTAAGTAGCAAAAGGAGTGCCCTACATCAAACAACCTATCTTTCCATACTACAAATTGATGCAAAGAATCTTACTTTAGGAGCTACCTAAAGTAACCAAAAGAGATGAAACTTCAAATCAGTCACAAGTAAGGTGATAGAGGAAGAAACTAAAGAACTTCATGTCTGCATGATAAGATGACAAGTCTTTAGCATTGTTTTCAAATAGGGAGATAGTTACTGATCAAGGGAAACATAATAAAGAGGGAGATAGTTACTAATCAAGGGAATGATCAAGGAAGTAATTATTAAAGGAGATAATTGTTGATCAAAGGAAAGTATACATATGATGAGGGACATAGTTATTGATTAGGAGAACAAAGAAGGGGAAATCCTAACATCTACCTAGTAAGAGGGAGATATACTAAGAAGAAATTTAGGAGTTATAAGGAGTTATAAGGAAGAATTATAGCGGGAGAGATTTCAATACATGGAAATATTTTCTTTTCGGTATTGTCTTACTATTTTAACCTAGTCAATCTGGTTGATCAGTTTGGCTTTCTATCAATGCCAAAGAGGGAGATTGTTGAAAATTGATTGAAGAAGACTATTAAAGAAGGATATTGTTGGGAACAAATTGATACAAGTATGATCAATATGCTTCAATCATTGTTTTGTCACTTATTTCAAACCTGCTATTTTTTTGTAAGAAAACTATTTATATGATTTAAGTACTATCATTTATTTGATTACTGAAGAGGATTTGATCAAAAGATGTAACAATAGCACCTAGAGGAAAAGCTGAGTTATGATTATGTAAAGGAGTACAAGAATTAGTTAAGATAGTGATAACATGATGCATTGATAATCTACTTAAGGTTAGAAAGGCTAGTTACACTAAGAAATCTTAGAAGAACAAGTTACACAAAGTTTTTCTTCCAAGCTTGATCGAGTGGATAGTAGGTGCCAAGTAAAGTCAGTGCAAGCTAAGCAGAAAATCAATTGGAGCTGAGTAAAAGTTTACTCTAGTGTATGCTGAGAAAAATAGTGGATGCTAAGTAAAGTTTACTTGATGACAAGCACCAGTAAACTTTAGTTCGTGCCAAGTGATTTTATATAGGATTTCGAGCAAAGTAGTATGTGCCAAGCATCAGAAGCTTGATAATGTTGAGTGGCTACATTATTTAAAAGATCAAGAATTCAATGGATCTAAGTTGACAAGTTTTTTCTTGGAATGTGTGAACCAAGTGGAAGATAAGGTTGATGAGTTGGTGGCACAAAATTCAAAGTAAACTATTTTAAGGAAAAATTCAAAGACTATTCAAGGAGAAGTCTCTAGAAGAGATATAAAATGTAGGGTAGATTCATTGTATCCTACCTAATCTATCCTAACCCTAAATTGGATGATGGAGAATGAGTGACAAAAGATCTTAATTTTCTATTTATAGGAATGGTTAGTCAGAAGAAAAGTATGTCATTTGCAAGAACCTAAGGAAAACAAGGATTCAAGGGTTTTGCTTCATCAAGTGACCTAAGAGAAGAGTTCGCATTGGCATGTTAAGCAAGAAGGCTTAAGGTTATGAATGCTTTAAGGGTGAACAAGCTATCAGACATGAAATGCATGAAGGCCAAGTAGAATGGAGAGCTAAAATAGAAATCTATAATTTGAAAATGGAGTTGTAAGCTGTTATCAAATCAAACCTTACTGTTACTCTCTAATAATTGTATCAGTCTAGGGTAAATCCTTTAGATTAAGGTTGACCTAATAGTCATTTGTAAATCCTTTAACTAGGTGACATTCCAAGTGAATGTCTAAAGTACTCTAACAAGGCTCACTCCTAATAAGGTTATTTAAATCCTTTAATAGGGTCACATTAAACAATGTGTATTGTATCCTTTAATAGGGTTGGCCTTTCACATGGCATCACTTTAGAAGAGTGGAAAGAGTAGCATATTACTAATGGTTTTTCCCAAATTGGGTTTCCTTGTAAATAATTGTGTAAAGTGTGTTGATGAATCTGTTATGTTTCATGTTTACATTTCTACAAGTTTTAGGTGATTGCATAATCTTATGGATGCATGGATGAAGATAAATGTTTTATGGGTTCACTAAGCTATAAAAAGTTTTATTTATACATCTAGAGCTTGAATAATTGATTCACCCCCTTCCCCCCCTCTTAGTTATTCTAAAATAATTCCAACATCATCTAATCCCATGGGCAACAATGACACATAGGAAATCTACTATGTAAGTGAGCAAGTGTCATTGCATGAGCCAACTCTAAGGTTACCCTGGCAGCCTCTCTAGACTCTGATCTCCTAGTGTCTCTATTGTTACCAGTATCCTTTTGTATAGACAAGACATACTAATGAAGCAAGGTCACAACCAAAAATAATCTCTAAATTCCCACCCTAGCTTGTACTAGCACTCGAGGCATAGGCAAGGAAAAACAATGACTCTTATTAATTAATTTTATTCCTATTTTATAAAACATTATCAATTAGTAAAATAACTTACAATGGTTTACCTAGGAAGCCACTTCCCAATATACACATATATAACCTACCTTAGGCTCATAAAATGTGCAACTCATAAAATCACAATTTTCACCTCAATTTTTTACAAGAAACTAGAAAGCATCTATAGATAAAATATAGTACACAGTCCTTTACAAGAAATGGAAAGCACCTAAAAACCAATCACAATAATCACCTTAGGTTCTATATAAGAATCTTGAAAGCATCACGAGATAATTGATCAAAAATCAAAGGTTACACAAGAAAAGTCACACCATTCACCTCATTTCTACACAAGAAATTGGAAAGAACCACAAACATCTGAACAAAGTCATCATAGAAAATATGTGACACATCACCATGGTCAGGTATAAAAGAACATATACATAACATCATTATAGAACAAAAACCCCAAGCCTTTGGTAAACATCCTGAATGGTTAATGCACTAAGTCAAATTCAAAACCTAAAACAAAAGAAAACATTGAACATCGCAGTGTAGTTTCATAGATTTTGTTTGGATTTGAAAATAAACGATTTTGATTTAAACAACCAGGGTTCAAGTTTTTTGTACTTCATTTAAAAATGTATTTGTAAAAGTCTATTTTACAAAAGTTTACAATCATTCCCTTTTTATAGATTGAAGATTATTTTATTTTAATTGACAATAGATTTAAAATAAATAATTCAATAGTACCTAGTTGATTTAAAAACTAGAATCTCTTTCCAAAAACTTGAAATTTATTTTATTAAATAGTTTTGAATATATATATTTTAAATAATTGTTATTACTTATTAAAATAACTATCATTAACCATTTGTAAATAATATTAATTTATGAACAATTCCAATTACTTATATATATATATATATATATATATATATATATATATATATATATATATATATATATATATTGAATATAATTGAATATTACTAAAACTTTAAATTAAAAATATAATTAAAAAAATTGAATCAAAAAATTTATTTAACAAGTGTTTGAGGATAATTGGTCGTATAGTACGCTAGCACGGCAGCCTGCTACTAAAATAGTAGGGTATTGTAGTAGTAGTACTTGTTGTTGTGCAGTACACAATAAAGGTTTTCAGCGTCAAGGAAGAAAGATGGAGAAGGGTTGGGGGTGGGGGGGGGCGTGGTTGGCCCTTACCCACCAATATATATAAATTAAAAAAAATATAGTAAACATGCCACCCACCTATAAGTTTTTTAATTTTTTTTAATTTACATTTTTATAGTTATCATAGTTATTATAAATTACTGTGTATATATATATATATATATATATATATATATATATATATATATATTTATTTATTTATTTTATTTTTCTAAATATAAGCCTAGTACAACAACCCAAATTAATAGTCAAAACTTATAAAAAAATTATGGTTTTCTCTTTTCTAAAATCCCCATCCTGATTAAAATCAAATCCATTACAAATCACCCAATTTATCAAACAAGGGTTTTCCACTCCTAAATTGTTTACAGATGTTTTTGAAATGAAAAACAATAAATACACAAACAAAGGTTTCAATCCAACTGAAATTTTGAAGACACGTTTGCAACAAACATAGAGAAGATAGAGAATTCAAAAGAAGAAACTATTGCACAAAACCCACAAGATCCTAATGCTAAAACTCACAAGAAATATCCTTTTTTTTTCAAAACCCTCTTCCCAAAAGTTTGCTCCTGCAAACCTGTGTGTGGAGAAATGCACTCTAATTTCTTAATAAATAGTTTTCTACAATTAGGGCATCATTTTTGCAATCACCCGAAACTTTTTTCTTAATTATTTTATTATATTTGAATTTTCATGTGCAACCTTTTTGCAATTTAGTTAAAATAAATTTATTAAATCAATTCCATTCTCTCTTTTCTTAAATCTTGAGACATTTTTATAAAATATTTATTAATTTAACTAATAATAATATTTAGAGTTTATGATAAAAATGAAACTCCTAAATATATTATTACTAAATTAAATAAATATGATCAAGCAAAATTTAGAACTTTAATTAAATCCTTTAAATTTAATTAATTTCTTAATTAATTAGACATTGATTTTTCTTTATAAGATTTTCATTAAATTGAATCATTAAATAATCTTTTGATTTGATTTATTTATAACTAAAAATCACAATAGACTCACAAAAATAAATACGAAAACCCATTAAAAATATTGAGTACTAAATCAAACTCAAGGGTCAAAATCATGAATTCACATTACTTGACGAATTCAAAATGGTATAACGCAGATACTTGTCCTACTTTATAGGAAAATTGACTTAGGGTTAGGATTTGGACTCAAGAATTATCTCCCCTCTTTTATCATTGAGATACTATGATAGGGCATGCTCATCCTAGCAATGCAGGGAAATGGATGCCTAGTACCTGCAATCTACATAAAATTTTAGCATGTACGTATACATATATTCTAAACTAAATAGACAATGGAAGGGAGTGGTACATTGTGTAGATCTCAACTAGTAGGTGACTATGACTCCCTCCCTCAACCACATCAGAAATGTCAAACATAAAGTAAAACATGTGTGTACACCATACACATGCAAGTATGAAGTGAGTAACTATAGAACTGCATATAAATAATCCATCTATCTATCATCATAATATAACTAAAATCAATGTCTACTAGCATCATTATCAAAATAATAACACAAACACATGAAATAACTGAGTATCGAGTAGCTCATTAAATAAATCAAATGAGTCTGAAATAACATCTAATCAAATTTGGTAACCAAGTTTAGTTAATCTCAAAGCATAACCATACAACTGGCCTAAAATAATTTGTTAATACAATCTGAAAAGTAAATAGGGGTAGGCATTATACTACCAGCTTCAATACTTTATAACTTTTTGGATCATATAGTGATGCCCAAATTAACAACAACAAAATATACTTGGGATCCTTGTAGGGAGAGGGTGCTAGTGCATGCATGATTACATCCTTGGCTTCCATTGTTGGGATGCACACATGATGGTCTTCAGGTTTATGGCTTTGGAACTCTTGGTATCAATCTAGATTTTGTAAAATAACAAGTGCTTGCATAATTTGGAGATAGATGGGTGATTGCATCATTGGAAAAACTAGTTGAGATGCACTGTAATCAAACTAGAGGAAATTATTAATAAACCAAACATATAATGAAGAGGAAACTTGAAAATTTGAATGCTAAAATGTTGAAATGAAAGCTATTGAGGATCAATCACCTCTGGAAGAGTTAAAACATAATGTGAAGTTTATTTTAGATATAAACAAAGAAAAATAAAACACAATATAAATCATTCCCCATTTGTTTTGATTGTGGAGAGCTATACGTGAAAGAGGGTGAAGAGATCTAAACATTGCTAGAGAGCTCTAAGCTCAAAATTTTGGTGGATGTTTCATTATCATTCCCTTATGATCTCTGCATTTTGTTGTGGTGCCCTTGGTGGAGATGAGTTGAGATCTATGATTTTGATGAAGGGTGCTCTCCTTAATACCATAAAGTCATAACAAAAATAAAGAAACAACAACTATTGTAAGAACAAAATATGGACTTCTTATTATCACCATAAATAGGGAACTATAGAATTCACAATTACAATATGCTAATCCACATGGGTACCTTCATTACAATAATCTACAAGACAAGCTGTAAACTATCACCCAAAGTTGTCCTAGATAATGTTCAAGCCTTTCTTAAATATCCAATTTTATGCCACCCAAGAAGGTTCTCGAATTGAAACTCAATACCTAGGGCTGACAGACCCTAACAAAACATATAGAGTTAGCCAAATACATCTTTGACAATTATTTGAGAAATTTTGAGAAGCCCAACTTTAGAAGGCCAGAACTCTTGAACTGTTGCTTCAATTGGGTATTGTAACCACTTTTTAGAATCATTAGTTCTTGATCTATATGTTGAAATTGCAAAAGTGCCCTTCCATTGAGTTTTTTAGACCTCATCCGAGCACTCTAAGGCCTCCAACAGTGAGCTAAAAAAATGTTCTACAAATTTTTCCACCGAATATCTGCAATAACTTCTCCAATACATAAGCTGGAGAAATGAGATTTTAATGATATGCTTACAACTCTAAAATGAACCTTCATGTAGAAAATGACAACATTCCAAGCTTGTATGAAAAACTTACTAAAAATAGAAAGTTCTCATAAATAGTAACCACCCTATCTACTTGTCCTTATTAAAATAGAAAAGACTAAAAACAAAAACTATTTTTGGGTGATGCAAGATTGCTCTTATGCTCAAGATGCTCCTGGATCGAATTTTGGTTCCATGCCCTTGTGATCATTGTATTTCATTGTTGTGCCCTTGATATCCCTGGTTTTTTGTCATGCCCTTATGATCTCTATGCCCTTGCTCTATGATTTTATTGTCATTTTGTATCCCTATGATCTCTGTGTCCTTTGCACTAGAACAGTTGGCATCAAATTGCAATGACGATGTAATTTGTGGTGATTTTCATGTTTTTTTTTTGCAATTTGTTGTGTAATTTGGGGCCAAATGTAGTAGTTCTTTCTCTGTGATTTTCATTAAAGGGAGAAGAGGTACCTATGTAAATTTTCTTTTCTTTTTCTTCTAAGCATGTATTTCTTTTTATTTCCCCTAGTAGGTGATTAGAGAAGCTTATCTTTATGTATATGTATGTGTATATACACATACGAACACACACATATGTGTGTGTCTATATATGTATGTATGTATATATAGATAGATATACATATACCTATGTATATATGTATATATGTATATATGTGTGTATTCATACATACATACATTCATACATACATACATACATATATAGAGATCACAAGGGCATGGCAAAAAAATGTAGAGATATAGAGATACATATATACATACATATGTATACATATACATATATACTTTAATTAATTCTGTAACTGAAACAAGAACTATCCATTCTTATCATTGTTCTTAGTATTATTTTGTTCCTAGTTACAAAAGGGTGATCCAAGCAATCATATTGCATACTTGAAATATTTCATAATAAAGTTGTTATCTAAAAGAACGAATCATAGTTGAAATATATTTAATAATAATACATTAAAATATAGGTGTTTGTTGGATACAATTAAGTAATTGTGTATTGTCTTTGATGTTACACAAATGCCATATCAGTTATCAGACAGATTCTACTGAGTTCTGTCAGTCAGGAAAACAGTTTACAGAGTCTACCGAGCTCAGTCGGTCAGTAAAGCCTTTTGCAGTGTATACCGATTGTTCCTGTATGTCACACGGTGAGTTAGTGTTAACCGAGTTCACACGGTAAGCTAAGGAAAGTTTAGTTCTTACCGAGATCACTCAGGTATCAAAGGATTTTGTAGCAGACGGTTAGTGTTAACCGAGTTCGCACGGTAAGCTAAGGAAAGCTTAGTTTTCACTGAGCTCACTCGGTAGTTGAAGACAGCTTTTACCGAGTCTAGTCAGTTTCCAAAGGAAGTGGCAGGTTTACCGGATTCCCCAGTAATTGTAGTTTTTACCGAGTTCTGTCGGTTAACACAGGAAGCAGTTTTTTTTTGTTTTGTATTGACCGGGCAGCGTCGGCCAGTGAAGAATTTTGTTTTGATTGTTAGTTCAAGCCGACTTTGGAATATGTTTTGTCAAGTTGGTTGGGCTGACCTGGTATTATGTATAGTATATAAAGAGGTGCTCAAGATGTGGAAAAGTGTGGAATAGAGAGTGTATACAGATAGTGCAAGGAAGTGCAAGGAAGAGACTTGTGTGTGCCTAAGCAGAGTTGAGTAGAGGGAAATCTTGGAGCTACAAAGATATATTTAATCAGTAAGGATCTTGTGGAGCTAAACTGAGATCTGTATTCAGCAAGATAAGTTGCATGTATTTTCAGATCATTCATTGTTGCTTTCTAACCATTGTAACAATGATTCCAAAATCTCCTAACAGAGTTGGTTTAATAGCCATTCCATAAATCCTTTAACAGGGTGGCAATTCAGTTGAATTGTTCTAAAGACCTCTTACAAGGCCACTCCTAACAGGGTGATTAAATCCTCTAACAGGGTCACACCTAACAGTGTGTTTTGTAACCTTTAACAGGGTTGGCTCCTAACAGGGCTTACTTCAGAAGAGTGAAAATTGGTGACTAGTTGCTGGTGGTTTTTCCCATATTGGGTTTCCACGTAAATCTAGTGTCTACTGTGTTCATGATTACTTTCTTTTGCATGGTCACTTATTTCAGTAAATGCTTAATAAATTAACTAAACATCTATCAAGTTTTAAGCAGTAATTTATGTGTTTACCGAGTAGCAGCAGCAACTAAGTTTAAGGCATCTTTGGGACTGTTGAATTTGTTTTTGTGGTAACTGATTCACCCCTCCCCTCTCAGTTACCCCATCTTCATTTTCCAACAGTGTTATGTTATAATATTTCTAGAGAAAAAATAGACTAAGAAAGCTTTATTGAATTCACCCTTACTGAGTCTGACATTTGCATGAATGGTTACAAGCTAGGTAGTTGGGTGTGAAAGGAATTGAAGCACCTCCATAATGGTAATTGAAGGGAAAAATGCATGAGGATTCAATAGCCTGCTCGACTTTTTCTATTGTATATTTCAAGAAAAATTTTGAAGTGTAAATGCAGACATGATAATTAAATCACATACCATAAATCTTGACCAGGCTTGCTATGTAATTTCTTTCTTAATTTAAATCATCCATGCATATGACAGTCCATCTCAAAAAGGTAACGATTGCCTTTGTAATATTTAACTTAAGTTGAAGATTTTCTTTGATTTTGTGCCAAATATAAGTATTTTAGAGTTTCATTAAAATACACTATTTGAAGTAAGCACGTTAGTTCTTAATCATGCTTCTTTGAGAGACAAAACATCATTTCCATAATGGTAGTGAAGGATTTTTAAAACATACTACATTTAATTTTGGTTTTGTAGTTTATTTTGTTTATCTAGCTCTGTCTCTTTTCCCCTTTTGATTTACTTTTTCACTTTTTTCCCAAATACAATTTCCTAACATTGTGTAAAAATTAACATTATTTCATATTTTTTTCTAGATTTGTAATTCAACATTTTTTTTATCAATGCAATTTAGTCATATCCTAAGATTACTTTATTCATTTATATATATGCAATATTTAAAGAATGTGAACATGAATATATTTCTACATACTTACTTTGCTATGAATAGTTTACTTTATTCATTTATATATATGCAATATTTAAAGAATGTGAACATGAATAGATTTCTACATACTTACTTTTCTATGAATAGTTTCGATTGAATGCAAGGATAATTACTTGTATAGAAGTATACATGTTTAGAAGGGAAAAAAAAGAAAGAGTATTTACACAGGTACCTCTTCTCCCCTTGAAGAAAATCATAAAGAAAAGGCACAAATATCACAAGGAAATGAAACAGAAAATGAAATGAAATGATCACAAGGGAATGACAAAAAAGTCCTGATCTCCACTGATCTCCAGTAATGTTCAGAGCTCTCCACCCTCTTCTGCATGCAACTCTCCATAATCAATCAAAACAAATGGAAAATTATTAATGTCATGTTTTCTTATCTCTTATGTTTATTATCCACAATCCACAAGATCTCTCTGTATACACACATACATACACATTCATATATATATGTATGTATGTATGTATGTATATGTATGTATACATACATACATACATATATATATACATACATATGTATATATGTATATACATATACATATACATATACATATATGTATGTATATATATGTATATATATATATACATATATGTATGTATATATATGTATATATATATATACATATATATGTATATATATGTATATATATATATACATATATATGTATATATGTATGTATATATATATGTGTGTGTATATATATATGTATATATATACATGTATACATATATATATACATATATATGTATAGATATATATATACAAATATATATATATATATACAAATATATATATATATACATATATATATATATACACATATATATATATACATATATATATATATACATATATATATATATGTATACACACACACACACACACACACACACACACATGAAAACAACAATGCTAGAATGAATGCTGAAATAAAAGCTATCATTGATCAAACTACTTTGCTAGAGTTACAACACAATGTGAAGTTGATATAGATAAGGTAGAGATAGATATTCAGAAGTTAGATAATCAAAATTGAAGGCACAAGAGAAAAGGAGAAGGAATAACTTTAGAAAGGAAAGGAGAAGGAGCTGCTTTAGAAAGAGACTGTACAACATAAATAATAGCTAGAAACAACTCCTTACACTCAACTCTTCATTGAAGTTATTCTTCAATTACTCTCATATGCAATTTTATGACCTTGGAAAACTATATTTGATTCTACTAGTTGGGAACAACTGATTGTTCATTTTATTGTACCTAATTTGATGATAATTCTACAAGAATTCATATCAACCAAGCTAATCAGCAACTAGAACCATTTAATTGGGTTATGGCTAGCTACTTTCTAAAAATATCTGTTTTGATATGCTTTTGTAAAATTTCTTGCAAACTCTACCCATTTTTCCTGGTCTACATTATTTTTGTGGAGGATCTTGAGATAAGTCACTTAGTACAGGTTGAATGAGTTTTATTGTTTTAATATTTGGATTTTGAAATATGTGTGTAGCTAGATCAAATTTTTTTTTGTGCTAAAATGTAATAAGGACCTTAAAAAAAATCTCTAAATAAACATGTTTAGAAGGAAAAGAGATGAACATTTATATAGAAAGAGATACCTATTTAGAAGGAAAAGAGATGAACATTTATATAGCCCTTGAAGAAAATCATAGAGCTAGGATACTATAATGAAATCATAGAGAAAGGGCCTCACAATGACATGACATGGTGACAAAATTGTAGAGCAAGGGCATGACAATGAAATTGCAGAGCAAGGGCATGGAAACCAAATGCAAAGATAATAGCAACAAAATCATAGAGTAAGGATGCATAAAAGAAATGTAGATATTACAGCAAAGAAATGCATCAATCACAAGGGTATGACAATGTTCAGAGATGTACATCCTCATTTAGAGCTCTCCACCCTCTTTTGCACACATTTCTCCACAATCAAAACAAATGGGGAATGATTTATGTCATATTTTATTTATTTTTATTTATACTCACAAGGGTGTTCTAGTTATGATGTAGACATCAATAGTGTGACAACATTAGGGATAATTGCAAAAAAAGTCATGGAAATCACCATAAATTACACTGCCTTCACAAATTTCCATTGTAATTTGACTAGCTAATGTTTTAGTGTGATCCTAAGGAGTATCACTATGCAACAATAACAAGGATATTAAGATATTTGAAGGGAACATTTGATTATGGAATATGATATGATAGATCGAATGATTTCACTCTATGTGCATATAGTGATGCAGATTGGGTAGGAAGTATTGATGATGGAAAGAGCATCAGTGGTGGAGCATTATTTCTTGGAGGTAGATTGGTTTCTTGGCTAATCAAGAAACAAGATTGTATCTCATAAAGTAAAATTGAGGTAGAGTATGTGGTAGTGGAAAATAATTGTAATCAAGTGATGTGGATGAATGCTTA
Source organism: Cupressus sempervirens (assembly GCA_028749045.1). Lineage (NCBI taxonomy): Eukaryota > Viridiplantae > Streptophyta > Pinopsida > Cupressales > Cupressaceae > Cupressus > Cupressus sempervirens. The sequence goes on along the minus strand of CM053790.1, from coordinate 89,230,474 downwards.
AAGATATTAGGATAGAATTTTCAGAACCTATTCTCATATACGGTGATAACACACGTATAGTAAGTATGTATAAGAATCGTGTATTGCATTCTAAGACTAATCACATATCTATTAAGTATCATGTTTTGAGAGAGAAGGCAACATGAAAGGAGATTAGATTGGAGTATGTGAGATTAGATTGTAGATATATCTTAACTAAGCCCTTACCTAAAGATACATTTGAGTAATTGAGAGTTATGCTTGGGGTTATGCCCCTACCTACTTCAGAGTAGATGATGCAGAGATTGCATCAATCTAGTACTATAGAGCAATATTGTTTGATTTGATTGAATGCTGATGTTTCCAATATGGGGGAGTATATATACTCTTGGTATTTGGTATTGAACAATGTCTTTGGATACTTGAGTTGGTTAAAGTCTTTGAGAAACAAATGACATAATGAGGCCTTTGTCATTGATTTTAATGGAAGAGAAGAGTGCATGAAGATCTCTACTCTATTAGGGAGACTTAGAAAGATTCATGAATATCTCTATAGTGGATATATACAACATGAAGATACAAAATAGAGCAATGTTCTAGAGGATTTCAAATTTGATTGATGAAGAGGATTTGGAAAGATGAGAACAACATAGTAGTAGTAGTAGTAGTAGAGTATTGTTTGGTATTCTTAGAAATTAGATGTTTTTCATCAATGTTTCATCAATACCAAAGGGGGAGAGTATTAGCATGAATGCTAATGGTATTCCTTTTGGGGAGTATCCTAGATTTCTAAGCATTGGAGAGTTTTGATATGTTGCATTCATGTCTGTATTTGTCATTGACATCGACATAGTAGTAAGTATATGAAGATTTTAAAAGTAGTAGATGAAGAACATAGTTCTATGGACAAGGTTTTGATTTTCTAGTGATGCATGGCAAAGTACATGTTGTACCTTATGTCCTCATGAAAAAGTTAAATATGCAGAGTCTAAGTCAAAGATGTATGAAAGCTATAAGTGATTTACAGAGAGTAGTGCAGAGAAAAAGTATATGGTAAGGAATGTTTGATGATCATATTATATCTTCTACAAGAGATATAATCTAGTAATGTGCACTTAGACAATGATCAAGGATAGTTTGATGGTGATGTCAACAAGTGAGCAAGTCCTAAAGTCACAAGTGTGAAGTTTTTTATAGAATGTGAGTCAACAGTACTATTGTATTTATTGATTAATTAATTATCTTATTATAATTAATTAGGAAATCCTCAAGTCCAACTCAAGGAGTTATTTTGAAGATAAGGTATAAAGGAAAATTTTTTTCCTTGTTTTTATAAGTGTGTAACAAGTGTTGGATGTAAAGTGCAAAATGGAGCAAAGTGTATGGTAAATGCGAGCAAGAAATCCAAGGGATTATTGGATGTAGAGTTCATGATCTATTATCAAGATTAGAAGAAGTAGAGGTCTAGTTGACAAGATAGAGGAAGAGGAAGGAAGCACAATTCATATATATTATTCTAGATTGAATAATATATAAGTCATTTAGATAGTGGGTCCATTAGGTTTTTTTTTGAAGCTTTTTGGACAGTGGGTCGACCTTCCTTCAATAATTCCTAATAGGGTTGACACGACTCCAAACAGGGTTGGAATCTCCTAACAAGGATTCAAAGTCTCCTAATAGGGAACGATATGTACTAAATTTTTTTATAGACTCCTAACAATATCTATCCTCTAACAAGGAATATTTATATATTAGTATATCATCTTGTGGCGACCATCCTTAGTGAGGTTTTCCCTTTGATCAAGTGTTTTCATAGTTGACATATATATTATTATTATGCATAAGTATCTTTTTGTGGTTTTTGGTTATATTATTCATATAGTAAAGTTTTATTATATTCTAACAGGTCCAACCAATATTTCTAATACATATACAACCCCCCTCATCCTCAGGTTGACCTATTGGTGGATGAACAAACAAACATGGAGATTGTCAAAAAAATGACTGAGGAAAAATTTAGAAAGGTGGTTTTCACTATAGAAGCCTTTAAGACCCTAGGCCCCGATAGATTTCCCTTGAAATTTTTAAGGAGTTCTAGGATATTATTAATTATAATCGTGTTCACGTGACAAGGAACTTTGTCAAAACTGGCATAATTCTTAAAGAGATCAATAATCTTTCTTAGTTTTGGTACCAAAAGTTGATGGCCCAACTTAGTTGGAAGATTTTAGATTGACAAGCCTTTGTAATATCATCTATAATATCATCCCCAAGGAGGTTGTGAACATAATTAAGCCTATCTTGGATAAGAAAATTAGTACTACTTGAAATGGTTTCATCCTTCATCAAAAAATTATGGATGTTTTGATCACCTCTCATGAGGCCCTTCACTGAATGGAGAACAACAGGAACCTAGGTATTGAAATGAAACTTGATATTTTGAAGGCTTATGATATGGTGAGAAGGGAATTTATGAATAAAATTCATCTAGACAATTTGGTTTTAGGGAGAATGTTATTACCCTAATTGGGGAAATGATAAACACCGTTCAATTTTTGGTTATGGTTAATGAATCCTTGAGAAAATTCTCTTGGGCTAAGAAGGGCCTCCCATAGGGAGACCCATTTTTACCTTATCTATTCATAATGGTCACTGAGATCCTTGGTAGAAATCTCCTAGCTATGGTTACTTGATGAGAAATTATGGGGATCAAACCAGCTAGGACCCTCTTGCCTAAGGTATTACAAAAATTTGTTGATGATACCTTCCTTTATGGAATCTCCTCCATAAGAGAGGAAAAGGCCTTGAATAAAAATTTCAACATATATGCAAAAGTGTGAGGACAACATATCAATTACCATAAAAGTATGCTCTACTTCTTCAATATGGACCTAGCTCTTAACCAAATAATAACCAAGGAGTTCCATTATTAGGTTGTTTGATCAAAACATAGTCCATGAAAATGCTGAGGATGTTTTCACAAGAAAACATGGGAAAAATCTGAAATTTAATTTTTTGGTATTTTCAATGTTCTAGTATTTTGCATTTTTGGAGGCCTTCCAAGTATTTGTGGGCTTTAGTGGTGCTAAGAAGTTATAGGTACACTAAAAAATTTAGATACTAAAAATAGAAATTTAGAAGATCTTCCAAGAAATTCTAACCATTCATGATTTTGAGCTACATGTAGAAATTTATGACTTCTGCAAGTAGACATAAATGTTAATATAGATTTTTATTGCTTTTATTGTTCCTAGAGTTTATTTTATAACTAGTTAGCTCATTGAATTTTCATTTTCATTTCCAAGGGATAATGGTGTTCCTTGGGATCCATCAAACTTGTATAAACTCTATTTTCAAACTAAATGGATCACTTTTTGGCTTGCAGAAATATCTACTATTGCATTTTGATTGCTTTCAATTAAGTCACAATATCACAAGTTCTACACCATGTATTATAATCTAAATACCTAATTTAAACCATTATGAACCTCCTTAACAACTATATAGGCCTCCCCCTTATAGTCAAGGAAGTTAACCCCCAATTTTGGAATACTATGTTGGAAAAAATGCAAAGGAAGTTAGCAAGCTAAAGGGTAAGATTCTAAGTAATGCTAGTAAACTTCAACTCATCTCGACCTCATTACAATGAATCTCTATTTACTTTTTCTCATTATTCAGAATCTCCAATAGGTTTAGAGATATTCTTGATAAGGTCTATAGGAATTTCCTATGTTTGGGAATGGACATAAAGAAGAAATTGAGCCTTGTTAGCTAGAAAAAGGTGTATAGACCTAAATCCCAAAGGGGTTTGAACTAGAGGAGAATTGGGAATCTAAATAAAGCCCTCATGATGAGGATTGGTTGGAGACTAGCCCAAAATTCTACCTCTTGGTTCCTTATCATGAGAGCTGAATATTTGGGAGGTGGAAATTCTAATCAATCCTTCTTTATGGAATGTCTCCCAACTAGACCAAGAATATGGATTAACATCATCAAGATAAGGAAACACATAAGGAAAAATATTAGATGAATATTGGAGATGGTAATCTGGTTAGATCTTGGGAAGGCAAATGGGTGGGTGATGCTCCTCTAATTCACACAAAGTTTTCTATTTTAAAAGAGAGGGGGATGACTGAGCATGGTGAAAAGGTGATGAATTATATCCACAAAACATAGTGGAAGGATTTTAATATGGATAATTTTAACCCTATGGATAAGATAATGTTGAGATCCCTATCGAATGATATTTGAATTCCCTCCTTTCTGGAGACTGACAAACTAATATGGGAAAGGAACCCAAGTGGGGACTTTACCATGAAATTGGCCTACAATAGCATAATTGGGGAGGTGGAGAACATGGAATGGAATAATATTTGGCATTCCCACTTTCTCCCCAAAATCAACATCTTCTAGTGGTCTATTACACAGTAGTATCCTCTCTATTGATAATCTTAAGAATCATGGCTTTCATGTGGGAAACTAGTGTGTGCTATGCTACAAGGAGGAATAAAGCAACCCTCATCTCTTTATCCATTGCTCATATACTATGTAGGTCTGGAAAAAAATCGTTCGCCAACTTGAGATCTCATGGGTCTTTAACTAAGATGTGCACCAATTCATCCCTGGATGGAAATGTCCCTCATGTCACCCCCTCATTAAAGTGACCTAGAAGGCCATCCCCCCATATGTGTACTAGAACATATTGAAGGACATCAATAACTATATTTTTAGGGAAAATGATACCCCCTAAAAGTAGTTACTTGAACTATGATGGGACTAATCAATGAGTATGCTTTGACTTGGAAATGGAAACTGCACCCCACCCTCCCACACATGTTGAGAGGTGCAAGTGATAAGTCTTGGATATCTCATATTTAATTGAGAAAGTTGATAATTCAAGGATCCAAAAAATACTGAATACTAAATGGAAACCACTCCCCTCCCCCACCAAATTGGTGTAAATTGAATTCTAATGGGTCAAGAAAGAGTGATGATGTTGTGGTAGGAATAATTATTCAAAATGAATAAGGAGTTTGTATCAAGGGGTGTTCAAAGAAATGTGGGAAAGTTCAGAGAAATGAGGTAGAAGCCTTGGGACTCCTATGGGAGTTGGAGCTAGCACATAATATGAGAATTCAAAATTTGATAGTGGAGGGAGATTCATTATTAGTAATTGAGGTTAGGAAAGGAGATAATAAGATAAACTAACATGTCATGATAATTATTAGAGATGCCCAAATTATCCTAAACAGGATTAATAAAGTTTAAATTCAACCTTTTTTACAGGGAAGGGAATCAAGTGGCGAACAACCTGGTAGTGTATAGAAATGAGGTTATTAATGCTCAAGTTTGGGAAAATGAGTATGATCTTTTGATAGTTATTAAATTGCTACCTCAAAAAGAGGTATTTTTGGAAGTACTGATATCCACTTGAATTAATATTAAAAGGATGACCTTCATCATTTTGCATCTTGCAAGGGATGACATTGCTAATCTTTTATTTAATATGGTGGGTTGGGCCATGATGGTGCTAAATTTAATGGGATTTCTACTATCAATAAATCATTTTCGAGTCACCTCTACCTTTAACTTGTTGATTATAATTTGTGATGGGAAATGAAAGATCAATAATCAATGCAAGATTTGGGATGATATTCTCCAAGACTCAAGAAAAGAACTTTCCATATTTTGAGGCCAACTTTTAAGGGTGGATTACAAAAACATTATGATTTGATTGTCAGGGAATAAATTTAATTCCAAATTAAACTTTTTAAAAATAAACATTTTGGCAAAAAAAAATTTCCTTTTCAAGTTATAGTGTCATGTTTGTAAAGGCTTCGCTCTACTTTTTTCAGTTCTATTGAAGTTGGTGAAGGGTATGGTGGTTGAGCTTAAGGAGGGAGAAAATTACTTGATTATTGACCTTGGTGAGGAATAAGTTATGAATGGTACTAATATGAGGACCAAACCACCAGAATTGAAGAGGCTATTCGAAAGGATAAGGTGACATGGACACATTTGAAGGAAGGAAGGTTTATTCTGTTCAAGGAGAGTATTGAAAGCCATGATGTGATGGTGACTTTGTAGTTTGTAGACTCATTGAAGAACCAATGGATTAACATCATTGGGGTCTTCTTTAAGGTCACTATAAAGCTAATTGTTAAAACTAGTGGTCTACTATTGGAAGGTAAATATTTGAGGAAGCAACCTAGGGTGGCAGACATGACAAGCATGGGAAAGTTTTTCCATTCTGATGAATTGCCTATTCTCTCACATAGTGAATTTTCCCATGAAAAGCTCCTAGGACCCTAGGATATGATTTTTTATGGCATCATGTGAAACATAACCATGGAGCACAGAGTCAAGCTATGCTACTATTATCACTTTCCCAACCTAAACTATTTTACAAATAAGGAATGCATTTCCTTTCCCTATCTTCCTTTACATTCCATGCAAGATTGTGTATGGAACATAAGAAATAAAAGAGATGAAGGAAAAATCTATTATGTGTATCACCAAGCCTTGATTCGTTGCCTCTTTAAATCATACAAAGGCTTCATCCCCAAATCCTCAACTCGAGCCCTTCGCCTCTAAATGTCATTGATATGGTTCAAATTTCCTTCCCCTCCACCTATACCTAGAGTGATAGGGATCCCATTGCCTATTCTTGGAAGATAAAAATGGAAAAATCAAGGTTCGTTATGTCAAGAGTGTTTTTACAACCATTAGGAGGGGAACCAATAGATTGAGCAAAAAATTTAGAGATAAAATTCTTTCCCAACCTTGGTTTAGCTAAATCTAATAAATTTTCATTAATTGATAATTCTGGGAGAAAGTGTGTTCCTAGACCTAAATATAAAGCCACTAAAAGTAACTATGGGGAGAAGGAGGAAGGTGAAATTGAAAGTGAAGGTAAAAATGAAGAATTAATGGAGGATCTAAACCGAATATCCCTTTCCCCTCTAAGGGTTTTGATACCTTCAAACAAAGCCCATTACCTCATATTCTGAGAAGGGGGGGAATGTTGGGGAATAAGGTACAATTACTTGATGTGTGAGAATGTGGACTATAGGCAACCAGCATAAATTGAAGGTTATGGGGAGAGAGGATGGACATGAGCCTAAAGAAATGTGGGGTGATCACAACTAGCTTGGGTGGGGGGGCGGGTGGGGGGCACAAAGGAAGAAATAGACAAAGACAAGGGGATGCTAGAGATTGAGAGGATGGAGAACTCCACTACGAACTTGGTCGTGAAGAATTCAGAGATGGAAGATAAGTTTGATAGGGTTGCTAATTTCTCAGTTTGGGTGATGTATTTGATGTCCACCACCATTTACCTCATGTAGAATAATAAGTAAGACATTGATGATACAAAGGACATGGAGATAACTTGCTCATTGTATGATTTCCTAGCTGATGACTTGTTTAATTACTATGTTTAATTTTTTCTTCTATGATTACCAGGTTTTTAGTGTCCTATGGGCCCTCTCTGTTATTTTTTATGGTACTAGTTTAATGGCATCTATGAGTACTCTAACCAAGTTTATGTATAATCTAGACATTGTAATGATTTTATCTAGTAGCATTATTAAAAGCACTTTATTAGGGAGGTGAGGGAGTTGATGGTTAAGAAGAGGATTGGGTAATTTCATGGGAATGACTTTCAACTAATTCTCAGTCCATGTATTTCTTTATATGGCTCAGCCCCCAATATTGGTTGCTTCTTAATATAAAAAACAAAGAAGAATGCAAAGAAAAATAAATCAAGTGAGAGAAGTGACAATTATCAAATACTAAAGAAGAATAGAAAAGGCAAGCAAATCCTACAATATTTTGACAAACAGTTAAAAAATCAAATGTTGTTAACCCATTTCTTCAATGATATTTAAATATTTAAGTTGAGACATCAAATGTCTTGAGTTTTTAAATAGACTTTTTCCTTAAGAACTCTTTGCAATATTAAGAAATAAGTGTATTGCCTGGTAATTTTAGAGCTTACATTAGTAGGCTTCAAACATAAACCAACTCTTAAATTTTCTATAGAGAGCTTTTGTTTCTTGCATAATGACTATTCTAAAGAGAAAGATGATTTTTTTATCATTGTTTGTCAAAAGTGAGCCAAGTAGATTGTTATCTCAAGTAATTTCACTTGTAATAGATGTATGTGCCTTTTAGAAAAAATAATGTTAAATTTGGAGTGTTCTCTATTTACACTCATAATAACTATACAAAGAAAGTTGAAGTTTGTAAATGAATTGTATATGATATTTCAAAACCCCATTTCATTTTTGAGGAAACTTGGTGTACTAGATATAAATAAGACTAAGTTTGAGTTTTCTCCTTGGGTCTAGAAAGAAAACGAACATTTTGATTGGCATATAATCAATAAATTGTTGAATTTTCATAATCATCTTTAGGTAAAAATAGAGCATATGGTATATCTAGTGAAAAACCAATTTTAAAATTCATGTAATACCATAGTAGAGAACTGTCAAGGATTACTACTAACCACATAAATAACATAGTAATAATTTGATTTGATTTTTATTATGCAACATATCATCTCACAATCATTACAATACACAAGACATAAACATTCATTGAGAACAATGTCTTCCATGAATTTCCTAACATTGCTATTATGTGACCCATCATAAACATACAATAGAATATATAATTGAGATGAGCATAAAAAGGCTAACACTAACTTTCTCCCACCAAGTTCATTTCAAGCATCAAACCAAATATTCCTAGGATGAACTATCATCAAGAAATAAGATAGAGTGGACATTGATATATTAAAAGTAGGGTTTATTAGCATGCATAAGTAAATAATTAATATCTCTAAATACCAGAGTCTTTCTTCCAATTTTTTTAAATTTTTCAATATGATATGATACCTATAATTTTACAGTTACCTACATAGCTATATGCATAACATAAGATTAATTAAAAGTTTGATACATCAATATATCCTTCATAATATCTTATCTAGATGAAGTATGAATATCATCAAAGGTTGGAATACCTTAAGGGGCCAAACCTATGTGTTTCTGGAAGTCATCACTGATGGCCTTGTACGTGTCACACTTAGAGATATTTTAGGTCTAAACTTTAATCATGAACCATAAAAAGTATTAGTTTCATCTTAGTAAAGGTACAAAATAAATTAGATATTTAATTTATATGTTTCATAAATATATAAGTTAGTAATAGTGTGAAGTCTCCAAAATGTTTCATCATCAACTACCATCCACTTTGTGAAACAAATATATATTTATGACTAATGATATAGTATGTGAACACATCCCAAGAAGGTTTTGTTTTGAATAGGAAACTTAGATAGGATAGTCTAATTTTAAGTTCATCCATCACCAATAATTCTAGTACATCTCCACAATGCATGGGTGTACACAATAACAAGGAGAAAATCCTATTGTTGAGAACAAAAACCACATCCAAATAAATATTTTGACATCTGCAAGTAATATAACATATATAAGGATAAGTATGAATTATGAAAAGAAACCACCAAATGCTTCTGTTAAAACACCAATAGGGTGAGATAATAAAATATGAAAGTGGAAGAGTGTCATCACATAGCCTCAACATTATCACAATAGCATATCTCTAAGTTTTGACCCCTATTTGTAATCTCACATGGAACAAAACAATCCTTACATGAAGAAAAGGGATTTTGATTATATAAGCTTTATATGTCCCATGGATAGACAAATATCAACTGATCTCCATCTTGAGCCTAAACAAGCATTCATGACATTGCCTAGGCATCATAAGCATCACATTCCCATCCTTAGTCTATACAAGCACTCAAAGCATGGGCAAGGCATCATAATTATCGTGCTTAAAATGTGTTCACACTAATTTTTTATATTAATTTATCATTTGATAAATAAATGCTTCAATGGGTTATCCTAGCACTAGCAAAAACTTTAGGTCATCATCCCCCATTAGAAGTCACTCCTCCCTAATGGATTTAGATACCATATCTTAGGTTTCAACTAAGGGGTCATTAAGTGATTTATCATATGTAATAATTGTATTCATGAATTATGAATTGATTCTAAGAAAATAGAGAACATAATCATAATTAAGTCTTCACAATAACATTATTTAAGAAGATTCAGTCATGAAACTACCTCAATAATTAGAATAACTAAAATTCCTCAATCATATCATGCAATAAATTTTTATCATATAATGCATATGAGAATCTCATAAGTATTACAAGTGTATTAAAGGTCACTTCAGGAATCATTGAGATCCTACCAAATTACAATGGATAATGATGATATTACATTAAAACTATTGAGCACATATTAATGGAGATGTAAGTATGAGGGATGGCGAGGAGTTTATTGCTAATGATGAACTTATTAAAAGTTCAAAAATTAAAATGTGTATTTACAATATGTAAAAAAATAGTTTAAAAAGAAGATTAACATACTCAATAAGGCTAAAAGGGTTGAAGCCATAAACATTTTATGGAAAGAATTTAGGAAATATATACATATAATAACCCTAGAAAAGGGTGGAAAAATATTGAGTGGTGTTGGCTTCCTAAGGTATTCATAATATTGCCAGTTAGCGCAAAACATTTAGTCATTTACAAGGCAAGGTTGGTTAGTCATCATTGTGACCAAGTCATCCTATACAAGCCAAGCCTTGCAAAGGGAGACTTGTACATATTCAATTTTTCAATTTTAACTGAGAAAGTTAATGGTCGCCGAGTACTCTATCATATACCAAGATGAGTATATATTAGTCAAGTAGTATGTATATGGTAAGTTCACAAGGATCACTATACATCAAGTCATTAGAAGGATAGTGTATGTTGAGTTCACACTTATGCCAAGCATAGAAGAAACTGAGTATCAACATATGAGATTAGTCATGGTCGAGCATCAAGATACTTCAAGTGCCAAGGAAGTGAGTTTTGACATAGTTTCTTGAAATTTCACAAACATCAAGGTAAACTATTTTTCCAATTTGGAGATTCCTTTATTCAATTGAGGAGCCTTTTACAGAGTAAAGTACACATTCAATTTAGTTTTACCAATCCCTATGCAAGTAATCTAGAAAATAAAATAAAAAGCAAGGGCTAAGAGGAAAAATAGGTGAATCTAGAATGTTGATCTTGATCTAGAAGATTCGCTAGATAACTATTTAAATAGGGTTTATGCCCTAATTGTGTGTGATGTGTGAATGTGTAGTACGAAGTGTATAGTAGAGATAATGTATATGTGAAGGTGAAACAAGTTAGGATGACCAAGTATTCCAAAATTGCAGTGAAATGCAAAGTAAAGTATACATCAGAAAAATTTACTAATTAATCAGTTGATAGAGGAGATCTGTAACTAGCATCATAGTGCAAACCATAGGATCAAGTACTAATTTACTTTAACATGTGGTCATAGTGTAAATCTCTTAACATAGTGGTCCTAATAAAACTTTGTACATCTCTTAACATGGTGCTTAGCTGTAAGTTGTAAATCCTTTGATCAAGGTAGACTAAATAAGTCTTGTAATCTCTTAAGAGGGAAGAACCCTCACATGGTACATCATTAAAAGTGATCAAAATTGTAGCCCTAATAGGAAAACTTTATTAGTGCAATAGTGACGATTTGTGGGTGCCACCTACATTGCAGTTTTACCTTCACCTTAAGGGTATTTGCAAGACTAAAATATTTGTGTTATGTGTTGATGATTTGTGTACATATTTTTTATTAATTATTATATATAATACATCACTGTAGTGAATTTTTATTTGATTCATGAGATATTGAGATAAGGGTTTTTAAGATGAAATATATTACATGTAATAATAACTTGAAGTGATTAAATTTTATAGATCCTAATTCACCCCCTCTTAGTGTCTTAATTTACCATATGACTTCCAACCATTGGTATTAGAGATTTGTCCTCTTAGAAGAAGCCTAACCACTTGAGAGTTAAGATCTTGGAGATGAAAGCTATAAGTTGGGAAAGATCATTAAAAATAAAAAGCTTGATATATAACTTCTGATGCAACAATTTTAAATGGAAAGAGAAGAACCTAAGAAATCCTTAAATAAATGAAAATAGATTGCAATCTAGGAGAATGAAACAATACTAGGATGGAGAGATTGAAGGTCTATTTGATGATGAAAATTCCAGTGAAAGTGATGCAGCAATAGAAGATCTATTGTAAAGGAACAACATACTGACTGAAGAGATAAAAGGACTAAAGATATGAAATGAGATAAGTGTAATAAAAGAGCTGAATATGAAAGATGTGGATATTGCAAACCTAAGATTAGAGAAAGGTCAACTGAAGAAAAAGTTAAGATCTGAAAAGGAGTTCAATGAAAGGATGAATAAACCCAAAGAGGCTATGAGATACTCTGAGGAGCTACTGAGATCACATAGACTATCCAATGACACCTCTAGACTAGGATATACTAAGAACCTATATCATCTACCAAGGAAGGAGAATCATCAGAGTGAAGAATAGAAGAATGCAAAGCCAAATAATATCAAACCTACATGTTATCATTGTGGAAAACCAAGCGACACAACAAATGTTTACAAAAGTAAGAATGGTAAGTCCAACCTAAGTCAAAATTCAATAGATATTTTTTAACCATAACAAGCATGGAATAAGGCCCATGAGTGTAGATTATGTTGGAATATTCAAATGGGAATAGTACTTCTGAGGGGCGGGGGGTGAATCAGAAGTACCAATTGTTATCCTTTCAAACCCTTAATAACATATAACTGAAATTAACATGTATCAAAGTAAATAAACATAAAATGAGAGCATGCATCAACACATAACACAAGAGATTTTGGTGACCCAAAAATCCTATGGTGGGGATGACACCCACAAAAATTATAAGAAGGTAAAACTAGGGTGGGGATGACGCCCACAAAAATTATTGCAGGAATGAATTCAACCACTTCTAATGGTTTTCCATGTTAAAGGTTGTAACACACTATTAAATGTGACCTGTTGAAAGGATTTACAAACACTTTACATGAAGTGTCACCCTGTTAAAGGATTTACCTGAAGGCTATTAAACCTACCTAATACATAGGATTTTCTTGTCCTTCTCCAAAGGCTCTCCTACCTAGCTGTTAAGCTAACTTATCACCATAGGATTTCAACTTCTAATAAAATTGTGAGAGAGTATTAGAACATTTAACATGATTTAATGCAATATCAAATTTCTGGATTTAAGCACTTGATCTACTCTTTCTCTTCTAATCCTCTCTTGATCTGGTCTTCTCAATATGTCTTCTATTCTATTCTGATCTACTGGATAAATGCTATCCCTTCCACTAAGTATTTTCCTGTTCACACTAAAGTTTCACTATAATCTCCCATTTTTCTAACTTTTCTTGCTCTAATACAATGCTATTTTTGTCCTCCTTATAAAGAATGTGAAGACATAGGGCTAGGTATGGATCTACAATCCAAATTGAATCTCAAATTCCCACTCGTATTTTGCATTTTCTCATTGGTTGCATGCCTTCACCATTTTTCTAATTGGTTGCATGTAGATTTCATAGGGAATACAAATGACTCATCCTTATCCTTTTTCTCCTTTGAAATTTTTCTAAGTCAGCTCCAAAAATGGTTTACATCTTAGTTTGTGCAAGTACAAACTCTTATGCTAATTCTGCATTGCTTGGCACATGAAGTATTACTGATGCTCAACACATACTATTTCTTGATTTCTTAGCATCAACTATGTTTCCTAGTTTGCTCAGCACCTGTTGTAACCTATATCACTTGGCATCTAAATGATTCTATTACTCAACACATGAATAATTCTTGGATCACTTGGCACATACTATAGTGTAATCTACTTAGCACTAACTATGACTCAGAACTTATTAAAATTTTGGCTCAGCATCTATTGTGTACTCAGCATACATAGTGAACATGGTTAAGTGTGTTGACACTCATTTGTCAATACTATTTATTTGACCAAAAATCTCCCCCTTTGACATGAGTGTCAAAAACACTTAACTAAGTATTGATGATCTTAACCTTATTGAGTACACTCTTTACTCACTCAACTTGCATGCAAAATTTCAAAAAAAATGTGAGTAGCAATATTTATGACTCTACCTTGATTGTGCCTTTGAATTTGAAATTATGTGCCAATATGCCTTATCCTTTCTATCCTTTGACTTGTTTCTACATTCTAAGCTTGGATGCTCTATCTAGTTTGTGTGATGTCCCTGTATTGCATATGAATACCAAAATTTTACTTCTTTATTCTTTGTCTCCCTCATTTTTTTTGGCTATATACAATCATTCCACTTTATTTTCAAACTGAATGAATGATCAAAATTTGTCAAAATTTTGGTAATCACCAATGTCTCCCTCTATAATATATATTATCTCCCCCTTTTTGACACTAATTTCAAAGGGTTCTATGGAGTAATTCCATGTTTAACCAAAAATAAGCTATTAACCTCAAGGAGTATCTTTAGAGCTATATCCCAATTGTTTAATGCAATATCCAATGACTTGTGTTGGATTGCAAGCTTTTCTACTAGGCCTACAAATCCTTCATGTGTAGAAAGATTGGGATCTTTCTTCAAGACTATCTCTACATACATTTTCTCCTTGTGAAGTATCTCCAAGTGAGGGGTGATGGAGGATTGAATTTGTATTAACTTAGCTTTTATATTCTCCTCTACTGATAATATAGCTAGTTCTCTTTGAGTGTGAAGTGTCTGAGCAAAATGCTTCTCACTTTGATTTGGATTTGTTGGGAGTTGCATACTAGAAATCTCTCAATTTCTCTCCAAGCTCATTATTTTCTAGCTAGTCTCATGTGTGAAGTTTGAAAAATCAAAAAATTTATTATAAAGGGAGAATATATTCCCTAGTACAATTTTGACTCTCTCTATTTTTGTAGCTAGGTCAACTTGTCCCAAAATGATAGTATTTTCTATCTTCTCATTGACCTTACCTTGAAATTTCTTCTTTGACCATTCCATTAGTTTGGCATTGGTGTCATTGTCCTCATTTGTTACCTGATCAACTATATCTGATAGTTGCTCTATTATTGGTCTTGATTCATATAGAGACTATAGGATGAAGGCATCCATGAATATGTCCTTGATTTCATTCAATGCTTTCCTGTATTTGTAGTCCTTTCTAAGTGCCTCTTCTCTCCTTCTTCTATCCAATGCACTCTAAATTTCATTCATCTTCTCCTCAGTGAGAGTACTAGATTCATAATAGGGTATCTTTATTTCTTCATCAAGCTTAGGAATTCCATAATGAACTATCCTGGCTACCCTAGTGGAGCTTGAGCCTGGTGTTCTAATTTGCAATTCTAATGTTCTAGTGCTTGACTACTGAAGAGTTTTTGTAGGAGTACCTATTTTGGGTAGTTCAACCAAAGTTTGTATTGTAGATTCCTCCTTATCTTTTGTCTCTTCTTTCTCTTCAATTTGCTTCTCTTTTTCTGTCATTCTAGTTGGGGGTGTACCTAATGACTATATTGATTTGACTTTATCATATTCTTCTACTACAATCGGCTCCTAAAGTGCAACTAAAACTACTTTTTGTGGAGATGGTAGTGGACGAAGTAGAAGTCTAGTAGATTTTGTGATCATAGGTGGTTCTTGTTTTTGTAGCTTGATTTCCTTTAATTTTGCTACTGCCTTTTGGAGTTCATCAACACTGACCAATATTGGGCTTGAACATAGCCTAGCTACTTGTGTTGATTGATCAAGGATCTTTTCTAGATCCTCTATAGTTAATGGATTAATGTGTTGACTAGAAGTGTCAATGACATAATTTATCTTGATTGTCTCTATAGGTGTGATGGTGGAATGAGGAGGGCTAGGAGGTGGTAGTTGTGCATCATGTACACTCTATTTTTGTTGCTCACATATCCCCTTTTCTTCTTCTTTGCTAATTTACTCCTCCTTTTCTTCTTCATCCTTCTTTTCTTCCTCCACTTTCTTCTCTTTTACCTTCTTTCTTATTGCTTCTTTTATTTCCTTTTCTTTGGCACTTGCTTCTGCCTTGTATTCTTCATCAAATACATCATTAATTTTCTTGTAAATGATTTTCCATACTTTTGTGGTTTTTCCCACAACCTCTTCAATTTAATTTTGTAGAATAATAAATGCCCTATATTTGGGAGTAAATCTACTACTGTGCCTTTTGATAGCATTTATTATTTGAATTTTAGTCAAATTAGGCAACATCCTTGCTAATGGCAATGAACTGTCTAGTTCAAGAGGTATATGTTTATATTCTGCCATCATATTGTAGACAGATATCTGTAATTTATTTTGCTCATCTTTTGTGAGCTTATTAAAATTTACATTCTTAAAATTTAAAACTTTGGTGGATGACTTACCACTTTAAACTGACTATGATCTTCTGATTCCATCCTTTCTTCATCTGAATCAGGTTGAGCCACAAATTTTCTTCTTTTCTTTGGCTCTTCTTCAATCTTCTTAGTGAGTTCGTTCCTCTTAGCTACCTCTTCCTTTTCCTTTTGTGTAGTAGCCCTTGTAGTAGCTCTTGTAGTAGGCTTCTTAGGTGCAGGCTTTGCCACTTTCTTTGTTTTGGACTGAGGAGTAGGTCATACTTTTTCCTTTCTCTTGGTGACCTTGGTTTGAGTGGATGATTCCTTGGCTTGACCTTCCTTATCACTTTCATCCTCATCTTCACATAGTCCTTGTGTTAATTGAAGTGGCCCTTGTTCTGACTTGTCCTCATAGTCATCTTCTTCTTTATCATCACTTATTTCTTCTACTTCTTCTATAGTACCTATCTGTTCAACACCCAATTTCCTTTTCATCTTCTTTACAAGCTTATCTTTTTTTTTTTTTTACTATTGTTCCTGTCTTGAAGTCTGTAACAACTCTTGATTTGACAATGTCATATGTTCCAAAGTGCTTTGTAGTTTTATCAATTTCCAATACAAGCAATGCTATAATAGCTATTGAAGCCTGATCCACATCAAGTTAATAGCCTAGTGGTCTAAGCCATCTGACTCTAGGGATGACTGCTTGAATGTAGGTATAATCAATGTCCACTAGAAAGAAAATGTCTTTTTCATGTTGCTCCACTAATGAGCCTGGAATTCTCATTCTCTATTTAATGGATTGTTTGAAATCTTCAAAATAACTAGTCATTTGAGCATCAAAATTTTCACCCATCTGCTCAATGAATCTGTTTATTTGTTCAACAATAGTCTTATCTGGATCCCATCTCACTTTTCCTATTGAGGGGAATTCTTTCATAATATAGAAGAACATGCAAATTAATACTACACCAAATTTGCATCGAGCCCCTTTGGATTTCCTTATGGCTCCCAAGTTCTCATTGATTTGTTGCATCATCAAATTTGCAAGATCATAAGTGTGATCCTTTTTCACTAGCTTGTAGGCAACATCTACAGCTATGCAGGGTACACTATTGAACCTACTAGATTGATAAAAATTTTGATATATGATCCTAATAGAAAAATCTAGTATGGGGTCTTTGATGGTGTCAATTGTCATACCCCTATTGTTCCACTTGGCACAGGTGTTTTTTTCAATTGCCTCCCTCTTATCACTTCTTAGGGTTTTGGGCCGATCTAGGGTTGGGATACTAGTGACCCTGTGTACAATTTTCTTTGTGAACTTTACTAGCCTAGTCTCTAGCCAAAAGGCTTCATCATGGATTCTGCTGAGCATAATGCATATCCATTCTATTTTAAAAATAATACAGAAAATTAGGGTTTTGGTCAGTCCCTTCTTTTTGACTATGGAGAATTAGTCCTTAAGTTACCCATTTTTATAGAGCGTATCAAATGCATTCAAAATCTCCAAATCTGCTATGGCTCCTATCTTGTAGTTGTAGCATTTGCGTACATCCTGAACCATAACTACTTTATTAGGAATTATGGATAGGACACCAACGGGATCATTTTTGTAAGCAACTTTAGGGATGGGTCTAAACTCTGCTTATCTAACTTCATTGCTAACCAGTTGAATTTCCAACCCTTCCTTTTCTTATACAAATTTAGAACTAGATGCCATCTTTAACTAAACTAGGGTTTACTATTTACAAATTTTTTTAACTATGTAACTCGACACTTGAATGAAATACCTGATAGATCAATGAAATGGAGATGGGTAGCTGTTGAATTGTTGTAAATTGCCTTTTGATCATTGGGAAATTGCTTAATCACTCATCTTGTCTTTTTACTTTTTTTGAATGAACGAAAAATGAATGATTTTCACTATTATTAGGCTTTAAACCTAGAATTTATTACATTCGTGCTTTACATCTGTACACTCAACTTTTAAAGGATTTTCTAGCTCAACATCAACTATATTTGGCTCACTCAATAGCTACTATCATCTCTTTACTCGGCATCCACTAGACTTTTCAAATCAACATGTGCTAGAGTTTTACTTAGCAACCAAAGGTAGCTTGACATCATCTTCTAATTTTTATCTTGGCATCTTAACTTATGCTGATTTCTTATTTGTAGTGTTCCTATGTTCTTTTGGGTTGATGTATGATACATCTTTATATGTATTAGCCCCATGTTCCTTTCTAGTGCTTAATTTGATGAGGTGTGATCACTTGACCTCTTGGGTGAAGTGATCTCTCCATTCGATGTGTTGAATTCACCTTTCTTCTACCATGTCTTCTTCATATATTCCTTGATGTGTTCCACGTTAACTTTTTCTTTGCCAATATTAACTTTAGTCTTGGGTGCCTTGGTCTTTGTTGGATAGTTCCTGCTATTATGACCAGTCTTCAAGCAACTAAAATAAGTAGTTTGATTTAACCATCTACTATAATTTCCCTTAAAATGTGTCCTTATGAAATTTTTAGGAGTGTGTCCATACTCTTGGCAATAGTGATAGCTATACCTATTGTTCTAATCCCAATTGTAGCGATTTACATGATTAATTCCTCTTGAAGGTTGATTAGGTGTCCACATGGGCTTTGATCTGCATTCAAATGCTCTATGTCCATATTTTTGTAGTTGTCGCAGTGGCCCTCAAATCTTGATGTCCTCGTGGTCTTATTTTTGTAGTCTTGTGCTAAATGTCCTTGTTTTTTGCATTTATGATAGAAGTTTTCATTTTTAGGCTTATCATGCTAATGACTATACTTGCTTCTGCATACATTAGAGGTATGTCCCTTTTTACCATAGAAATGACAAGTAGGTTTAATTTCTTACCTTTGTTTCTTCTTTGTCTTGCAATTTTGGATGGTTCTCCTTGTTTAGTGCTGATATATCCAAGTCCTATAGTGTCACTACTTGCCCTTGGTGATTGTTGTCACAAAATTTTGCACCCATGTCCAAAGTTTTTACCTAACAACAACCTTGTGAAACATGGAAACAACATCCAAGCCATGGGACTTTAACTGTGATGTTGAGTCTCCAGAGAAGGTCAGCTTCCTTTACTATCAAGGTGCACCTAACTACTCTTGGAGAGGAAAAGGGAGAAGGAATGCATAGAAGAAAATCTAACTATTCTAACCTAAGGGGGTGATGCACCAAAAACAGAGTGTTCAAACCAATCTCTACCCATATATGCACTATTGAACCATCATGACACCAAAAGATATACACATTCAGACTTGCTTTAATCTAACAATCACATGCAGATCAGGAAATCCAAATGAATAACACAAGGAAAGAGGGGATTCACTTATATACCATTTGTAGGCCAAAAGAGATACAATCATGCAAGATTGCAGATCTCTATAATACACCAATGAGAGGAAAATATTTCTTGCACTTTACATCAATGGTTGAAGGAGATAAGGTAGAATGTCATATAGTTCAGAGGCAAAGGATATTTACACTAAAGTTGCAGGGCAATATAAGAGAAAATAGAGAAGAGTCGACTAGTACAAAATCTACAAAAATTGCCTTTATAGTTCAAGTATAACTGAGATGTCCTCTAACTGAAGTTACTCAACAACCACTGCCATTAAGTCTCTATACAAAATTTGATCTAGGCACAGATTCAGATACCATGAAATCTGATATTTTGTTAAAGTAGCACCCTAACAGAAATGATGCCATTAAGCCATTCGAACCAAGTAGATGGATAAATTGGGGTGGTGGAGTGTTCTCCTTCATTTACGAAGTGTAGCATTCACTCAAGAGTGGTTGGAATCGATCATGAAGATTAGATTCTACAAGAAAACCTGATTCCCCTTGCTTCTAGCTCATCAGTCAGCAAAGTCAAAAAGTCATCCAAATCCTACCACCAGGATGAGCCACATGGACCAATGATCTTATTTCATTTTGCCACCCCACAAAGTCTCCACATGGTTGACCACATCTTCTTAACTAACTGTGCCACCTTGCAACTCTGATCCTTATGGTCTCATAACTACCAACCCTCACTACCAAAGCCCTAGCTATAATGTATATCCCTGGTCCCATAAGGACACATGTCCTTTAGGTGCTTCCCCAGAATGTTTAACTTCCTCACATCTCCAAAATGCGAGAAAGTGTTGATCATTAATCTCCATGAGATCAATGATCATGGAAGATCTTATCATTCTGTGCTTGCCATGTTAAAGTTTTTGGGCCCACGAACCACTCAACATCTGACTTAACCTGACCTGGCCCCATTTGGCATCACCCTATGGTATACAAAACCAACCTAACCCCACAAAGACACACGACAGTGAGGTGCTTGCCCGCATTCCTTAACATCTCTACACTTTCATGGGGCAGGCATGTACTAGCCATTGATCCTGGGAGATTTGATGATGTTCATAACATGTTCCCTCTAAACCTGCATGAATATCCTTTGTGATATCACTAGGACATGTGTCACTAGGGTGCTTGCCCGTATTGTCAGAATGTTTGACAAAAGACAAAATACGAGAAAGTGGGCACCAATCAAACTGTTAGCTCACCCAGTAGCTTTCCCCTTTGTGGCCCACAAGAAGAACATGGACCCAATTCCCATGTGTCACAAAGGGGCTTCCCCACATTACATAAAGGTAGTGCATTTTGAGAATGTGGGAAAGTGCCCACCGTAGATTGTGAAAGATCTGACGGCACAGAAAGTTGTGGGCTAGCAGAAACAACATAGGAAAGAAAAGAAATAACATAAAGTTTTATCCATTTTTTTTTGTATTTCTAGGGTATTTAAATAATACTAAATATGGCAAGTGACCGTTGGGTGGGTTCAAGTATTCAAATTCAAATTTTTGGAAGGAGGCAAAAATAGGTAACAGTGATTTCAGCAATTGCTTAAAATACTTGATGGCCTCATTGGGTTTATTGTAATTTTTTGCTATTTCCTTTTCTCTCTTCAATTCATTTTGTAATTTCTCATTTTGTATCTTCAAGGTGGAGATCTCAATATCCTTCATATTTATCTCATGATGAGCATTCATCATTTGGCTCAAGGTGTCTAACTGCATGTTTGAAATATTTTCAAATTCAATTGTCTTCTCTTTCATTCTATTGGTGAGATTTCTCTTGTCATCTTCTATCATGGCCTTGTCTTCAATAACTCTTTTCTTTTGTTTAGTTACTTCACAAAGCAATATAGCTTGTCTTTCTTGTTCAAGTTTTAGTAATCTGATTTCTTCAGCTTGTGCTCTATTTTTCTCCATTAATTTTGCTATTGTTACATCAAATTCCTTGGAGTCTTCATTGGAAAATACGTGTGTGGTGTCAATCTCTTTGTAATGTATGTCATTTTCAGCTATGGCTATCTCCTTTCTTCTTTTCAAAGATTTCCTCAGTTCCTCCCTGGCCTCCTATGCTTTGTGTAGAGCTAGTTGCACATCAATCACCTAATTGTCAATGATCTTCCCAAGTTTGAAGACTTCCATCTTCTAACTTTTTTTCACCTAGTTGTTAGGCTTCTCCTTATGAGAACCAGAGCTCTGATACCAATTGTTGGAATATTCAAATAGGAAGAGTACTTTTGAAGGGTGGGGGGGGGGGGGTGGGGTGGTGGGGGTGCGGTGAATCAGAAGTACCAATTGTTATCCTTTCAAACCCTTAATAACATATAACTGAAATTAACATTTATCAAAGTAAATAAGCATAAAATGAGAGCATGCATCAACACAAAACACAAGATATTTTGATAACCCAAAAACCCTCTAGAAATAATAAGGTTAAAATGGGGTGGGGAGGACACCCACAAAAATTACTGCAGCATTGAATTCAACCACTTTTAATGGTTTTCCCTGTTAAAGGCTTGCATTGTTAAAGACTATAACACACTATTAAGTGTGACCTATTGAAAGGATTTACAAACACTTTACACGAAGTGTCACCTATTAAAGAATTTACATGAAGGCTATTAAACCTACCTAATACATAGGATTTTCTTGTCCTTCTCCAAAGGCTCTCCTACCTAGCTATTAAGCTAACCTATCATCATAGGATTTTAACTTCTAATAAAATTGTGAGAGAGTATTAGAACATTTGACCTAATTTAAATCAATCTCAAATTGTTTGATTCAGGCACTTAATCTATTCTTTCTCTTCTGATCCTTGCTTGATCTGATCTTCTGAATATGTCTTATGTTCTGTTCTAATCAACTAGACAAATGTTATCCCTTCCACTAAGTCTTTTCCTATTCACACTAAAGTTTCACTATAATCTCCCCTTTTTTTCTATTTTGTCTTCCTCTAATAAAATGGTTCATTCGTCCTCCTTATAAAGAATGTGAAGAGTTAGGGCTAGGTATGGATCTACGATACAAATTGAATCTCCAATTCCCACTCATATTTTGCATTTTTCTCATTGTTTGCATGCCTTCACCATTTTTCTAATTGGTTGCATGCAAATTTCATAGGGAATACAAATGACTCATCCTTATCCTTTTTCTCCTTCAAAATTTTTCTAAGTTGGCTCCAAAAATGCTTTAGATCTTAGTTTGTGCAAGTACAAACTCTTATGTTGATCCTTTGTTTCTTGACACATGAAGTATTACTGATGCTCGACACATACTATTTTTGGATTGCTCAGCATCAACTATGTTTCTTGGTTAAACCTACCTTATCCATAGTATTTTCTTGTCCTTCTCCAAAGGCTCTCTTACTTAGCTGCTAAGCTAACCTATCACCATAGGATTTCAACTTCTAATACAATTGTGAGAGAGTATTAGAACATTTGACCTAATTTAATGCAATCTCGAATTGTTGGATTTAGGCACTTGATCTACTCTTTCTCTTTTGATCATCTCTTGATCTGATCTTCTGAATATGTCTTCTATTCTATTCTAATCAACTGAATAAATGTTATCCCTTCCACTAAGTCTTTTCCTGTTCACACTGAAGTTTCACTATAATCTACCTTTTTTTCTATTTTTTCTTCCTCTAATACAATGGTGCATTTGTCCTCCTTATAAAGAATGTGAAGAGTTAGTGCTAGGTATGGATCTACAATCCAAATTGAATCTCAAATTCCCACTCATATTTTGCATTCTTCTGATTGTTTTCCTGCTTTCACCATTTTTATGATTGGTTGCATGCAGATTTCATAGGGAATACAAATGACTCATCCTTATCTTTTTTCTCCTTTGAAATTTTTCTAAGTCAGCTCCAAAAATGGTTTACATCTTAGTTTGTGCAAGTAAAAACTCTTATTTTGATCCTTTGTTGCTTGACACATGAAGTATTACTGATGCTCAGCACATACTGTTTCTGGATTGCTCAACATCAACTACGTTTCTTGGCTTGCTCGACACCTCTTGTAACCTATATCACTCATCATCTAAATTATTTTGTTACTCGACACATGAATAATTCTTGGATCACTCGGCACATACTATACTATAATCTACTTGGCACTAACTATGACTCGACACCTATTAAAATTCTGGCTCGACATCTATTGTGTACTTGGCATACATAGTGAAAATGGTTAAATGTGTTGACACTCATTTATCAATACTATTTATTTTACCAATAGATCAAAGGGTAGTAATAGACCATTTGCTTCTAGATTTGAAGGATATTGTTACAATTGTCAAAAGTATGGACATAGAGCACAAGATTACAAATCCAATGCAAACCTAAGTAGACACCAAAGAAGCAAGGCAATGCACCTAAGAAAGGTAATACAATAAATTGGGATTAAAACACATGGTACAATTATAATTTATGTTGTGAATACATGTTCTTGTTACGGATATGTGTAGGATCATGAAGGGCCAAAAAGTGGCAATATGAAAAAATCACCTTTCAATTGAATTTGATGAAATGAAAAGGGTTTTTTAAGGACATTATCATCTTTGAATCATTATAATTTTTGTCAAAGTATGAGTTTAGTAAGTATTTTTTACTTATTTTCTAATGGAGTTACAAAAAATGTGTTGATTTATATGTTGATTGCATAAAATTTATAACTTAAAAATGGTATAACATTTTCAAAATACAAAAGATGTGTCACATTTTATTCTTTTCCTACTATGAGGAAAAAATCAAATTTTAATTTTGTATAGTTTTGAATGAGTTAAGGTGGTCAGAAACGAGAATTATTTTATTCTAATAAATTTTGTAGCAAAAAATTTAAAATTAATTATTTACTTGGAATAAAATTACAAAAAAATATGCATCACATCTAGGTATCAGTCTACTTCTTATATGTAGAATCTTTAAA
The DNA here is from genome assembly GCA_028749045.1 of Cupressus sempervirens. Lineage (NCBI taxonomy): Eukaryota > Viridiplantae > Streptophyta > Pinopsida > Cupressales > Cupressaceae > Cupressus > Cupressus sempervirens. Next base: position 89,205,844 of record CM053790.1, on the reverse strand, counting down.
AAAAATTATCATTTTATTGTGACTAAGTTGGTTAGACATACACCTACTTCTTATTTTCCCCCAAAATTTTCATACTTTTGCATTAAAATCCCAAATTTTAACCAATAATGTTTTTAAAAAAAAATAAAAAAAGGGATAGTATTTTCGAAACTAATTTTAATTTACTATAATTTATATTCTTACATTTTTTTTTATAGAAGGTATATAACTAGTTCAATATTTCATATCAAGATGACTAACACTAATTTCATAATTTTTCATTGCCACTTAAGGCCATAGTTTTGCCCACCGCAATCCTGCACATACCCTTAAAACAAATTATATAAGGACACAGTTCAGAAATAAATCCAAGAGTTGGAAGAATGGAATCATAGTATGTTATAGTTGTCTTAAGATTGGTCATTTAAGCAAAAATTGTAGCACCTGAGCACCAACACCTACCAATGGACAAAATAAAGGTAAAGAAGTTGTTGATAGTGTAGAAGTGAGAAACTATATAAACAAAACTTGGAGAAAGAAGGAAGAAGGTAGAAGAAGTGTCACAAACGAGACTAAGATCATCCAATCCATTGGATCACATGATTCCTCTACTAGAAACTAAGAAAAATGAAGGTATTTGGAACCATCATTTAAATTTCTAAATCTCACAATAGTTCCTAAGTTTGAATATATTAAAGTCCATATCAACATGATTAAAGATGCACTAGGAAAAAAATTGATGTTTTAGTATTGATATTAAGAAAAATGCTAGTATTGATTTAGTGTCAGTAATGACCATTAAGAGGCTAAGTGGTAGTGTCGACCAAGCTATGATATTGATTGAGAAATGGAATGAGGGAATGCATTAACCAATACATTTTTTATGGCTGAGATAGTTGTACATCACCCACTATGTGTACAGAAGATTTATGAGGCCCTAAAATTAAAAATTTGAAGTATATATCAAGATTATGAAGTTATTTTTAGCATAATACATTCAATTTCTCATAGAGTGAAGTGAAATTGAGCACTTTTAGCAATGATTGAAAGAATGATTAAAAGCATGTCATTGGCAGATGTTGCAAGATTATGAAGAGTTGTTATTGCCAAGTTATATAAACTATGTATTCAAACCCTAATTTACATAAATGGAAGAAAATACTTCATCAAACATGAAGAAGCAAGGAGTAGAGGTAAGGAATGTTCAATTGGTTAGGAGTGATACATGTCCATCTCCTAAATTCAAGGAAGTACCAGAAATCATGATGAAGGGTGATCCCTTAGGTGTCCTGTCATCAATTCCACCTAAGATACTTATGATCCATGATGTTAGGTCATGTTATGTGTGGAAAATTAGTGAAATAGGCTATTATAAATTGAGGGTAGCTTATGAGAAGCTATGTATAGATGGAGTACTAAAGGGGGAACATAAATATATTTCCAACAAATGGTTAACTTGTGCCCTAAATTTCCTTTGGAATTTCAAAACAAGTGGTTTAAGGTAGTTTTAAGTATATTCAATGACATGCATTTGTGGTGGGAAAATAAAATACTAAAAATCACCAAGGATATCATTCATCATGTGACTGGTTTCCCTAGTATCATTGGAAAGAAAATAAGGAGATGCAAGAGCAAAGATGTGATCAAAAAAAATATATTGGTTGTATGGAATAAGAGGGGGATAACAGTTTCAATGATTAGAGATCCTAAAATAGAGTTTGGAATGAGACTAATTACTCAAAAATTCTACCAATCAAGCAGATTGGATAGCGTCCCATGCATTGTAGACAACCAAGCTTAGAAGATAGTTAAGAAAAATCATTCTTATGATCTTTTCAAGCTTCAATTTCAACACAATTAGTAGAGAACTTATCATCATAAGGAAAGTGAAGAACACAATGTCTAAGTTTGGATCCCTAATTGTGTGTATATTCTTCTATGTGCAAAATTATTTTCCTATAATTGGAAATGTTGTTTGGGAACAAGGTAGACTGATGACACAATAGATAAATGATTTCATTCACTAGTTAAGAGAAAAAATTTACAATATAATGGATGTTTATTTTGTAGAACTCAAATAGAAGATGAGAAAGAGGACTAAGATTCCTAAACTTATAATTGAGAAGTTCTATGATGGTGTATGTTTTTTGGTCAATGCTGATTTCACATATGTACAAGCTATAATACATAGCATAGGATGGTTGAGACCTTTACCCTATGAGGTTGATATAGATAAAGTGTCAGCAACTATCATAATATTGTTAGCAGAAGAAGCAGATAAGAAAGCCAAGTACTTTGGAAAAACTGAGGATGCCAAAACCAAGATCACCATTTGATTGAAAACAACTATACATTAGGCAAGACGAGAAAGAAAGTGTTAAATAATTTTGAGAATTCAAAAAGGAAAGGTTTAGAATAAGGGATCCCATTACAAATAACACAAGGCCAAGGTGAGGATTAGTCCAGTGATGATGAAAGTAGTGAAAAGGAGGAGGAAGAGAATGCAGAGAAGAAAGGGAAATAGATAGTTGTGGCCAAGCCTATGGCCAAGAAGGGAAAAAAAATTGTGATTACTGAGGGCAAGTTCAAGGAGATTTTTAAGAAAAAACATTGTTAAACCCAAGCCTACTTCACCAAGCCAAACTAGACCAAGAACCAGGGCTACCACCACTGTAGCACTAGCTAAGCCACAAAGAAGAATGTCTTGAAGAAAGTTGGACTAGGTGAAGAATTGAGCTTAGGGAAGAGTAAGAAAATAGCAACAAAGATAGAGTAGATCTAACTAACTAATAAAACTAGAAGAAAATAGTTATGTCAAAAGGAAGAAGAGGATGAAGAAATGATTGACTCTGATGACATCAGCTAGCCTTGAGGGATTATGCAATAATGACATGTTGATGTATAATTATGCCTTGGAAGGATGTGGCTTATTTTTTTCCATAAAATAGAAAGAGTAATGGGATAGTGATGTGACAAAGTCACATCAATTAAAGGAGTGATAGGTAGGTCAGTTTCTTCATAAAATGAGAAAAACTATACAACCAAGATCATGGCACGATCAAACCTCTTAAAGATTCTATCAAAACTAGCTCAATAATTACACCATGTGTGCCATACCATATGTGGGTGATGGTAGTTCATATTGGGATCAAAGAGACCCAATTTGTTCCACATATAGTTCCAAGTTTCCCATTAACCATCTATCCATCAAAAAGGAAAAATCCATCTTTATCAAAAGCTAACTCCACCATATTAAAGTTCCCATAAATGAACCAAGTAGCAGGAGGCAAGTTATCAACAAGACAATGCCAAAGATGTGACTACTCAACAACATCATTGGGAGCATAATCATTAACATTCCCAAAAGAATGATTATTAACAGATAATAAAATCTAAACCACTCTTGGCATAGGGTTCAAACCATGATTAACCACAATAGATTACCACTATGATGAGAGAATAATAACCAAACTACCTCGACCATCTTCATGCTGGGAAGAGCAGAAAAAAAAAGATAGGAAAAATCACATCAGCAGTTGCATTGAGTGGAAAACCTATGATTTTGACTTCCTAAAGGAAAAGAACTTCTTACCAATTCTTTGACAAGTATCATGACCATAACACTATAGGTCTGTGGATGTCAGTAAGATCCCAAACATTCCATGAGAGGAATTTCATCATGAAAGCTATTTCTTGTAATCGTCATCCCCCAAGGAGAAGAAACTATTATGTGAAATTGGAGCCACCTAGTAAAGTTGCTGGAAACATCCTTACCCTCAATGACTTGATGATTATCAGATTTATTATTTGAAGACTTTGTATGCCCATAATGGCTATGAGGGTGTTTTAGAGAAGTAGACAATATAATTGTAGAAGTTGCATGAGGTGTACACACCCATGGTGGTCTCAAGTCTAGTTGTGATGAGCCATTCCTTGCACTAGAGGCTGCAAAAAGAGGTATAATCCCATATTGGACATGGCTTGAAATAGTAATTGGCTAGGAAGAAATAGGTTACTCAGGAATTACGATAGTGGTCTACATAAGAATCATGTTCAAATTAGGAGATGAAGTTTGTTTTCCTTTGTGGGCAACAATCATCCATTCTTCTTTCTTGATAGCCTTTGCAGGTCGAGGACCCAAATCCTTCACATCCTATAAAGGAGGTTTCATTTAAGGGGTAACCAATGAACAATCCTTGATCTTATTGTCAATTGATTAATAGTGATAGGAAGTGTTAGGAAGATTAAGATATAGTACTTTCCAAGTGAAAGTGTTGTCACCAACTTGAATCTTAATAAAATCTTTGAGGTCAAGAGAAAATTCAACCTTAATGAAAACCCTTCTTTGGTGACAAGTGTTAAAAAAGAGTTTGGTTCAACACAAACCACCTTGTCCATAGATTGAAAAATGTTCTACATGAATGCCCAATAAGACAATGGAAGACTAGGAAACTCTATCGACATAGGGACTTTACATCTGTTTTTGTCTGACATAGTGATGTCTCTACACTAGTGCTAGAAAGCTAACAAGGAAGTGTGGATAGACCATGGACCATTTCCAGGAACAACATTAACATGAGAAGGATTTAAGAAATAGAAAAGAAAAAAACCCTTGGTAAGGTTTTGCACAACCTTAATGCAAATGTCATGAGGTCATGTTTTGGAAACCCATTCTTGCAACATGCTTTTAGGGGGGATCCTACCCACAAAATAGCCTATCAAAATAATTTTTTCAAGTCAATCATAGGCTTTATCAAAGTCTTCTACAAGAAGCACAACATAAGGGGAAATAAGTTATGAAATATCTTTGGGACAAACTTTTAGGGATGCTTTTTCGGAGGAGGCATCATGTGCATCTAAAGAAACAACTCTAGCACCAGTACCAACAATGGAGGTAAAGCTAGCTGAAGTCATGATATAAACCTAAAAGTCCCACAATAAATTTAGAATGAAAAGGAAAGGATGCAAGCAGAAAGAGACAGTGCAAGGAAACCAAAAACCCCTAGTAGAGTGCAAGCCATTTTTTCCTTGTTCCAATCATCAATTTTACTTTATATGAAAAGTAAAAAAAATGTTTTCACATTGAAATTTTCTGAGATGATTTCCACATGAACAAAAAATAATCATTAAGTTCAATAATGAAAATAATAGTTTGTAACACATATTGAATTTCCATGAATAATAATATTACACCATTCTAAAATTTACATATTTCCAAAAGATGCCATTTTTCTCTTAAGTTGGAAGGAAAAGGAGTTATCCATACTACCTACATAAGTATCATTTATAATATTTCTTATCTTAAGTAATAGTTACATACATTGATTCACTTATTACAAAATCAAACAACATTGAATAATATATTGTTCTAATGATTTAAATGAAATAAATTAGTCTTTTATCCCTCGAAACATATCATTTTTTCAAAAGACAGAAATAAATAAATTCTAAATAAAAATATACAATCCCATTGAAAAGTATCTTCTAGGCCCATATTATTATCCACTAAAATAACACTTGCAGATTTTGGATGCTATTCATTTTATATATGAACATTTCATTTTATATTCAACATTGAAAGAATCACCATAAAATTTAATTCCCCCTTCCTAGTTAAGATGTTTCACAAAACTCATGAGACCAAAATAATTTAGGAATAAAATCACTTGAAAACAAAAATATGAAAGTTAGCTATGCCTCAACAATCCATTTAACAATTAATATTTTAGGCCAGAGATACAAGGAAATATTCAAACTAACATGTGCACCTTTGAGGGGTGGTGCAAGTGTTAAGCCCATAATATAATATATTAAATGGTCAAATAATAAATATATTTATGAATTTCTATTTCTCTGTAATCTCTTGTATATCATATCTATTTCTATCTCTATCTCTATTAAACATTATTATTAAATTTATAGAAGAATTCACTATGCCCTTGTATATTTATTTTTTCAGTTCGAAGCCTTGGCTTATATAAAGTGGATTACAAATTAAAATTACATGTTTCTATATTCAAATGGCCACTAGTAGGAAAGAATAGAGAAGAAAACCTCTAGTCTTACCTAAGATTTTTGTCCTATATGTTTTTACTATTTGAAAGGGGCATACCCCAGTTTATCTATACATCAATTTTATTTTAAATGTTCACATATTTTTTAAGAAGGTGGTAGTCCTCCTTTTCCACCAATATTAGGGGGTTTCAGAGGTGCTTGATATAATTTGTAATGACTATATCCTATCTCCTCAGGGCCTCCCATGAATAGGATCTTTCTTTCTTCCTTTCATCTATTGTCATAGTGTTGAAACTCATTTCAAACATTAGTACTATTTGGAAAATTTAACTATAGCCTTGCATTAATCCCAATATTTTCTTATCTAATGTATACCCTTGTCTAGTTTTACTAAGAAGTAAATTATAGGGTAAGTGCACAAAGTTGTGGTGCCAAAAGGGGGGTATAAGTGGACACCTTTTTCTTGAAATCTGCTAATTTTGAACTTCAACAAGAATTTGAAGATAGTTACGCTCAAAATTTTTAGATATGACAAAAAAAAAGTCGTAGTCCTTTGAATCTAGTTTCTAAACTGCTAATTTTTTTTCAAAATGGTTTAGTTTTAGGTCCTCAAAAAAGGGGGTCACAAAAAGTGGTACTGTTTATTCCAAAAAAACATAGCACAGTACAAAGTGTGGCCCCCCAAAAATTTTAATTTTTTTTTGAAATTTTTTAATCGCTCTAGTCAAAAGTTACTTAACACTATGTAGTTTATCCCAGATTTTTCAAGTAATTTTATAATGTCTATTTTTTTTTTAACGAATTTTTTAACTAGAAACATCCCAAAAATGTGAAATATCTATGTGCTCCCCCTAGAAATAATTGAAAACTAATCTAAAATCAAATTTTTTTTTTTCAAAGTGTGTAGAATGGAGTCTAGTTTTTAAAAAAACTAAGTTGTTATGAAATTCGATGAACGAGCTAAAATCTATAGCCCAATTAGTACGTGGTGGTTTTTGACAAAAAGTGAACATACATTCTAAAGAAATTATAGATGAAAGGCTTGAAAGAGTTCAAATTAAAAATAAATTATATGGTTAGATAGCTAACAGAGAGACCTATAATGCTATGTAACCTGATCTTATCGATACCCAACCATGGGAAATCTTGAAGGGGAGCACAGAAGAAAAAACAATCATTTTTTGTATGTTTTTTGGAAAACACGTCTCAGGCCTATTCATCAAATCCAAACCTTTGGGTTGGATCTCCAAGGTAAAACCAAGCCTTAGGCTTGGGTTTGATTAAGGTTTAAATAGGACGTGTGCCTTATAGTGCACATGCGCTATAGCGTGCATGTGCTATTTAAATCTCAGCTCTTAATAGCGCGTTCACACTATAGGGTGTAAGCACTATAGTGCGCACACACTATTAAGATGTAAGTTGCAAAAGAGAACTAGGTGGGTGGGGATAGGGGAATGGATATGTGTGTGCATAAAAGAGATAGAGAGAAAGTAGGGGATAGGAGAGGGGAGAGAGTACAGGATGGGAGAGAGAAAGTGAGAAAGAGTAGGGGTGGCAAAGAGAGGAAGTGTGAGAGAGAGTACGGGTGGAAAAGAGAGAGTGAGGGATTGGGGAAAGAGATTTAAAGTAGGGGATGGGAGAGAGAGGAAGTGTGAGAGAGAGTATAGGATGGGAGAGAGAGATTAAGAGTAGGGGATGGAGGAGAGAGAGAGTAGGTGATGGGAGATAGAGTAAGAGAGGAAGAACTTGAGAGAGAGGAGGATGGGAGTGCATGTGTGTGAAAGAGAGAGAGTATGGAATGGGAGAGGGGGAAGATAAAGTAGCTCAAGAGAGAGTAGGGGTTGGAAGAGAGAGTAGGTGATGGGAGAGGGAGTGGGAGAGGGGGAGACAGGGGGGAATAGAAATGTGTGTAAAAGAGAGAGAGAGAGAGAGAGAGAGAGAGAGAGAGAGAGAGAGAGAGAGAGAGAGAGAGAGAGAGTAGGGGATAGGAGAGAGTGTGAAAATTTAAGAGAGACTAGATGATAGCACAGAGAGAGAGAGTGGAGAGGGAGAGAGTAAGAGTGAGAGTGAGAGAGAGAGAGTAGGCAGTGGGAGAGGGAGTGGGAGAGGGAGATAAAGTGAGAGAAAAAGTAGGGGATAGAAGAGGAGAGAGGGGGGATGGGTGTGTGTGTCAAAGAGAGAGAGTCAAGAATGAGAGAGGGGAGAGAGATAGAGAGAGTAGGCAATGGTACTAGGATGGGAGAGAGAGAGAGAGAGAGAGAGAGAGAGAGAGAGAGAGAGAGAGAGAGAGAGAGAGAGAGAGAGTAGGTGGTGGGAGAGGGAGTGGGAGGGAGAGAGAGGTGGAATGGAAGCATTTAAGAGAGATAGAGTAGGGGATGGGAGAGAGTAGGTAGTGGGACAAGGACTCCGAGAGAGAGAGAGAGAGAGAGAGGGGAATGGGAATGTGTATTTATTTATAAGAGAGATAGAGTAAAGGATGGGAGAGAGTGTGAGAGTTTGAGAGAAAGTAGTAGGGGATGGGAGAGAGAGTGAGAGTAAGGGATGGGAGAGAGAGAGAGAGAGAGAGAGAGAGAGAGAGAGAGAGAGTAGAGAGGAAGAAAGAGAACTTGAGAGAGATAGACAGTAGGCAATAGGAGAGGGAGTGGGAGAGGGAGAGGGAGAGGGAGAGAAATAGGGGGATGGGAGTGTGTGTGACAGATGTAGAGAGTAGGGGATGGGAGAGAAGAAGAACAGTGGGGGGACAAGAGTGTGTGTATCTATGAAAGTGAGAGAGTAGGGGATGGGAGAGAGTGTGAAAGTGTGAAAATAGGGGTTGGCAGAGAGAGTATGATGATGGGGGAGAGAAAGTAGGTGATGGGAGAGGAAAATAGAGAGGGGGGATGGGAGTGTGTGTGTGTAAGAGAGATAGAGTAGGGGATGGGAGAGAGTGTGAGAGTCTGAGAGTAGGGGGTGGATGAGAGAGAGTATGACAATGGGGGAGAGAAAGTAGGTGGTGGGAGAGGGAAAGAGAAAGGGGGGATGGGGGTGTATGTGTAAGAGAGATAGAGTAGGGGATGGGAGAGAGTGAGAGTGTGAGAGAGTAGGGGATGGGAGAGGAGAGAGAGAGTAGGGGATGGGGAGAGTGTGAGAGTGTGAGAGAGTAGGGGATGGGAGATGAGAGAGAGAGCAATGGATGGGGGAGAGAAAGTAGGCAGTGGGAGAGGCAGAGAGAGATTGTATAAGATGGGAGAGAGAGAACTTGAGAGAGAGAGATAGTAGGTAGTAGTAGCGTGAGTGTGAGAGAGAGTAGGGGGTGGTAGGGAGAGAACGATGATGGGGGAGAGAAATTAGGCAGTGGGAGAGGGAGAGAGAGGGGGAATGGGAATGTGTGTAAGAGTGAAAAATTAGGGGATGGAAGAGGAGAGAGAGAGAGTAGGGGATGGGGGAGAGAAATTAGGTGGTAGGAGAGGGAGAGAGATAGGGGGGATAAGAGTGTGTGTGAGAGATCTAAAGAGCTAGGGATGGGAGAGGAGAGGGGGTGAGAGAGGTAGAGAGAGTAGGTGGTGGGAGAGGGAGAGTGAGAGAGAGTAAAGGATGGAAGAGAGTAGGAAGAGAGAGAGGGAGGGGATGGGAGAGATAGTAGGGAGGATGGGGAGTAATGTGTTTTGAGAAAGTAGGGGGTGGCAGAGAGAGATTACGACGACAGGGGAGAGAAAGTAGGCGGTGGGAGAGGAAAAGAGAGAGGGGGGATGGGAGTGTGTGTGTAAGAGAGATAGAGCAGGGGATGGGACAAAGTGTGAGAGTGTGAGAGTAGGGGGTGGCAGAGAGAGAGAGAGTATGACAATGGGGGAGAGAAAGTAGGCAGTGGGAGAGGGAATGAGAGAAGGGGGGATGGGGGTGTATGTGTAAGAGAGATAGAGTAGGGGATGGGAGAGAGTGAGAGTGTGAGAGAGTAGGAGATGGGAGAGAGTGAGAGTGTGAGAGAGTAGGGGATGGGAGAGAAGAGAGAGAGTAGGGGATGGGGGAGAGTGTGAGAGTGTGAGAGAGTAGGGGATGGGAGACGAGAGAGAGAGAGAGAGCAGGGGATGGGGGAGAGAAAGTAGGCAATTTGAGAGAGAGTGGAAGAGGCAGAGAGAGCTTGTACAAGATGGGGGAGAGAGAGTAGAGAGGGAGAGAGAGAAGTTGAGAGAGAGAGAGATAGTAGGTAGTAGTAGTGTGAGGGTGAGAGAGAGTAGGGGGTGGTAGAGAGAGTACGACGATGGGGGAGAGAAAGTAGGCAATGAGAGAGGGAGAGAAAGGGGGAATGGGAATGTGTGTAAGAGAGACAAAGTAGGGGATGGGAGAGAAGAGAGAGAGTAGGGGATGGGGGAGAGAAATTAGGTGGTAGGAGAGGGAGAGGGAGAGAAATGGGGGGGATAAGAGTGTGTGTGTGAGAGATCTAAAGAGCTAGGGATGAGAGAGGAGAGGGGGTGAGAGAGGTAGAGAGAGTAGGTGGTGGGAGAGGGAGAGTGAGAGAGAGTAAAGGATGGGAGAGAGTAGGAAGAGAAAGAGGGAGGGGATGGGAGAGACAGTAGGGAGGATAGAGAGTAGGGAGGATGGGGAGTGATGTGTTTTGAGAAAGTAGGGGGTGGCAGAGAGAGTATGACGACGGGGGAGAGAAAGTAGGTGATGGGAGAGGAAAACAGAGAGGGGTGATGGGAGTGTGTGTGTAAGAGAGACAAAGCAGGGGATGGGACAGAGTGTGAGAGGAGGGGGTGGTAGAGAGAGAGAGTACGATGATGGGGGAGAGAAAGTAGGTGGTGGGAGAGGGAAAGAGAGAGGGGGGGATGGGGGTGTATGTGTAAGAGAGATAGAGTAGGGGATGGGAGAGAGTGAGAGTGTGAGAGAGTAGGGGATGGAAGAGAGTGAAAGTGTGAGAGAGTAGGGGATGGGAGAGAAGAGAGAGAGTAGGGGATGGGGGAGAGTGTGAGAGTGTGAGAGAGTAGGGGATGGGAGACGAGAGAGAGAGAGTAGGGGATGGGGGAGAGGAAGTAGGTGATGGGAGAGAGAGTGGGAGAGGTAGAGAGAGCTTGTACAAGATGGGGGAGAGAGAGTAGAGAGGGAGAGAGAGAACTTGAGAGAGAGAGATAGTAGGTAGTAGTAGTGTGAGGGTGAGAGAGAGTAGGGGGTGGTAGGGAGAGTACAATGATGGGGGAGAGAAAGTAGGCAGTAGGAGAGGGAGAGAGAAGGGGAATAGGAATGTGTGTAAGAGAGACAAAGTAGGGGATGGGAGAGAAGAGAGAGAGTAGGGGATGGGGGAGAGAAATTAGGTGGTAGGAGAGGGAGAGGGAGAGAGATAGGGGGGATAAGAGTGTGTGTGAGAGATCTAAAGAGGCAGGGATGGGAGAGGAGAGGGGGTGAGAGAGGTAGAGAGAGTAGGTGGTGGGAGAGGGAGGGTGAGAGAGAGTAAAATATGGGAGAGAGTAGGAAGAGAGAGAGGGAGGGGATGGGAGAGAGGGTAGGGAGGATAGAGAGTAGAGAGGATGGGGAGTGATGTGTTTTGAGATAGTGCGTATGCATTTTATAGTGCATACGCACTTTATAGTGCGTACATGCTATAGTCTATATACACTATCTCAAATCACCAAAAAATGGTCAAAAACCAACCTTGGGGCCCATTTCATCCATTTTTAACATTTGGTCTATTATGCTCTTTGTTATTCTAATAGAAAACACAGGTTTCAACATCTAGCAAACACTATTTCAACACTTTTGGAAGCTAGCAAACACCAAATTCAATCATTGGATACGTGATTTGAAGAATTTTTGAATATTCTTTTAATAGAAAGGGTTAGTGCAATCCATTTTATATATTGTTTGTTGATATATCGATACAAATTTGATTATAATTTGATATGTTATGTAATATATAGTGAATTCATTAAAAATTGTATGTTTGAATGAAATGTTATTTCGAAATGGTTAGAAATTTGACAAGTCATTTGATATATATTGTGTATTAATTCAAATAATTATAATTTTTATATGTAATTGAGTAATTTGTAATTTACACATTTTAAGTAATTTGGATGTTTGAATAATTTGACATGTAGAAATCATCATCATGCCAAGGAAGAAACCAAAGATTCAAACAAATGCAGATAGGGAGAGAGATTTGACAATTAAAAGAGATAAAATGAAATTACTACGTGAACAAAGAAAATTGCAAAGCAATGATGAAGAATTAACTTTCGAAGAGGATCAAGAACCACCAGTACAAAGAAACAAGGAGGAAGAATTAGAAAGACAAAGAGAACGAATGAGATTGTTACGCTCAAGAAGACAATTGAATTGTGAAGCTACACCATCCTCCAATGTTGGAGTCATATCGTCTGCTCTACCATCTTTGAATGTTGGAGTCATATCATCCACTACACCATCTTCCAATATTGAAGTCATATCATCCTCTCATGTTGAAGAGACACTGATTTATAGATCTGACGATATACACACTCCATCATGTCATGTTGAAAGCACAACATCAACACATCAAGTAGGTGATATTCCATCTTTTACATCTTATTGCCTAGGCACATCATCTTTAGTTCAAGGTATGCAATACACTCAACCTTATATTGATGTTCAAAATGTTGAGAAAATTGAAGAGATTAGAACACCTTCTAGAATTCGTTTTAGAAAACCAAAATATTTGATTGATATTGATACTAACATTTTGAAATCAATGCCTGACAAGATTAGCAAGCGTACTTGTCAAAGAAAAGTTAATCATATGTGAAGATTATTTTTTGAAGAATTAAATATTACAGGTCAATGCCAATTATTTGTTGAAATGATGAAGAATTTAAAATTTAGGCCTATCATGAAGATTCTTGGGCTAAGAACGATGGATGATTCAAATGAAAGAAATATTGTAAAGAATCTAATGAGTGCTTATGACAAAGTGGGTTCTAAATCACGCACCAAAGATAGTAATATCACAAGACGAGTACTCACATCAACAATAATAAGTAGCCAAATGAAGATATCTTGACTCATGAGAAAGACAAGCAAAACATTAAGGCGTGAGAGATTAGAAGATCCAACAAAAAATGAGTTATGGACATTTAGTGGTAGACTACCGTGAAAGGATAAAAAAATTAGTGAAGCCTTGAAATCATTGATCGAAGATTTTTGGAAAAATAACACACGTGTTTCTCCTAATCAAAGAGATGTTGTAAGAAGGAGGATTGGTAGCCGAAATTGTGAGCCACATGCAAAACATTTTTTGGACTCAACTTAGACACAATTTTTTGCAAATTTTATTGGTATGTATCCTCAAATTTGAATAAGTCAAATATTTTTTGAGATGGGTAAACCTTTTTATGTGAAAATAAATCACACATGCACAACTTGTTGTTGTAGGATACATATTGAATTTTCTAACCATTTTGATGTTTTTAGGCACATATGCATAGTTTTGCATTCTCAATTTGTTTTGCAGGATTGTGATATAAAAGAGCCACTAAGATCTCCAAGGGAATTCATATCCAACATTTTATGTGAAATATGGGATGGCCAAAAATTTTACAAGACATCATGCTTGGATGGTACATGCTTATTTTGTGGTTCTTTGAAACTTTTATCAACTTGTCAACATATGGATAGTACACATGCAATTGAAAATGAAATAGTAGATTACAGAAAATTCAAGACAGTGACATATGCTCTAAAAGATGGGAAACATGGTAAAAGATGTGATCTAGTTATTGAAAAGTTTTTAGTGTATGAGTTCATGAAGATTTTTTGTGAAAAGATTATGTACGAGTATGCAAGGCATACCCATAGAACTCGATGGTTGGATTTACAATTCAAGTTGTGCAAGGATACATTTCCATTGGATACCATTTTTTTAGTTGTAGATTTTGTAGAGAACTACACACTACAACCATAAAATGAGGTGCAAGCAAAGTATTATACATCTCAACAGGTTTCTATATTTGTTCACATAACATTCATGCATTCACCTACAAGTATAGAGGATGACAGGAAGATTTTGAGGGAGTACCATTTTTACATCAGCGATGATCGATCACATTCTACGAAGTTTGTACATGGTTGTTTTCAATTATTTTATGGAGATTTGGCTAACAAGGGCATATCATATTGTCAACACATTATTTGGTCAGACAATTGTTCATCTCAATTCAAGAATGCATGAATGTTCTATTGGTTGAGCAGGATGCACAGGTTGTGTAGAATTCAATATATGTGGAATTTCACAGAGGCTAGTCATGGTAAGGGAGAGCATGATGGTGCAAGCGCATGCATTAAAAGAGCCTTGGCTTGTGAAGAACTAAAGTACAAAGATGGAGCAATATTGATGGATGCAAAATCCATTGTCCAATGGTGTAACGCTACAATGGGTCCAGGTAAGGAAGGTGAGTCTACAGTTCGTAGATTTTTTTGGTTGATAGATAATACTAACATTGCACCATATCAAGATTGTTGCACACTAACAGGATCTAGTGAGTTACACTCTTTTAGAAGCTCTGATGCAGGTTCATGGAGTATCCACACACGAAAAATGGCATGCTATTGTCCATCATGTGCAGAGGAAAATTGGGATGACTGTGAGTCAACTGAATGGGTGGACAAATGGGATATACGGGTTTTGGACCCAATTGACACCTATCGTCCCCCACAAGCACTGGAAATGGTAGAGATGGATTCATCTATTGACTTTGACCGCTTGTCAGATTTAGTGCAACCTGGTTATATATATATATATATATATATATATATATATCTTTGTAATTTCAATATGTAACTTTATAACTTTTACCCAAGTATTTTCTGAATTAATGACCGCATTTTGTACATTTGTCACTGCAGGCCATGTTTTTGCTGTTATTGCACTTGAAGACAATGAAGAAGGGATAGATTATTATTTGTGTCATTGTGTTGAAGCCAAACAAAAATTGGATCACTCGGTTATAGATGGTGAAGGTTTAGAGTACCATGCCGGTGCAGTGGTTGTAACAGGCACCTCGTTATATACACTGGTCATCTCCCACTTGTTGGCAATTAAAGACAATTAGGGATTTATTTTGTTCCCCTAGTTGGAAAGAGTATATATCAAATGATGTACATTTTACACCTATATGGAATTATTGGGAATATGTGTTGTATAATTTTTTCTATGTATGTCATTTTTTACATATATTTCATGTATGACATTATTAGACATATGCTTATGATGTTTCAAATTATTGATAAATGAATTATATGATATTGTTAGACCTTATGGAATCAACTTTGATTTTTTGTTATCACATTGGTTTGATGCTTGTATTCAATCAATCAACATATTTTCCTTTTAATTCTTCCACATTTGGCATATCCATCTATCAATGAACTTATGATACTCCCATCAAGAAGTGCATGATTGCATGGTTTTATGGTGGATGTCCCTCTCTTTTTTAAATTCCAATTTTATTCATCTACATGAGTAAGGGAGATCAATTCCATTTCTTTCAATTATATTTAAAGGTCATTAAAGTTTTTTCAAACAATGTGATTAAATAAATATTATTCAGCATTTACCTCTACCATCAAGGTTGATTCACTCCTCCTCTTATTTTACCAAATAATTTGGATGAATCACCCATGGCTCCTTACATTTCTTGAAGAAAATTTTCAATGACTTTGCAACATGTCTTCTCTTCTTCCATATAGTTCATGTTCATTGAAGACATTTGGTCAAACAATATATATGCTTTGTATATTCTCACAACACCAATGGTCATGGTACAATGCTTACAAGCTTCTAGAACCATGGACCTATACTTAATTTAGTATTATTGCATCCATGTCACTTATGAAATTGGAACTTTCACAGAGATAAGTAGGCAAACCAAAATTGAAAGCCAAACTTAACATAGAAAAGTAAACCAAGCCTCAACTATATTCTCATTAAACACTATGAATTCAAATATCTTTGATGGGGCATATCTCAAAGCTCGTGCAAGATACGAATGAGGTTCCAATTCCTACAAGACTGTGCTGTAGAGACCTACAATAACCTCTCTCACTTTTTGGAGATCACATTCCGTTTTCATTCTACAATGCCATCTCAGGTGATGTTGAAACTTGCAGTGTTAGCAAGTACAAAGTCGCCAACTGCCAAATCTCTCTCATCTTCCATCATGGGATCAAACTGTCTACTCCATTAGCTTTGGGTGGCTAGGTAAACCCTATCCCCAACCTCATCTTGTCCCCTTTAGTGCTTGAACATTCTCAGGCACGCTGAACTGGAATGTCCCTAAGGGTCACTAAATGCTACAGGGCTGCAATCTTTGACGGGGCATATCTCGGAGCTCGTGTGAGATATGGATGAGATTCTAGTTCCTATAAGACCATGTTACAGAGACCTACAATAAACTCTCTTTCTTTTTGGAGATTGTATTCCATTTTTATTCTACAATGCCATCTCGGGTGATGTTGAAACTTGCAGTGTTGGCCAGTACAAAGTTGCCAACTGCCAAATCTCTGTCATCTTTCATCGTGGGATCAAACTGTCTACTCCATTAGCTCCGGGTGGCCAGGTAAACCCTATCCCCAACCTCATCTTGTCACCTTTAGTGCTCGAACATTCTCAGGCACACTGAACCAGAATGTCCCTAAGGGTCACTAAATGCGACAGGGCTGCAATCTTTGATGGGGCATATCTTGGAGCTCGTGCAAGATATGGATGAGATTCCAATTCTTGCAAGACTGTGTTGCAGATACCTACAATAACCCTTCTCACTTTTTGGAGATCAAATTTCATTTTCATTTACAATGCCATCTTGGGTGATGTTGAAACTTGCAGTGTTGGCTAGTACAAAGTTGCCAACTGCCAAATCTCTCTCATCTTTTGTCATGGGATCAAACTGTCTGTTCCATTAGCTCTGAGTGGCTATGTAAACCCTATCCCCAACCTTGTCTTTTCCCCTTCACTGCTCGAACCTTCTCAAGCACGTTGAACTGGAATGTCCCTAAGGGTCACTAAATCCCATAGGGCTGCAATCTTTGACAGGGCATATCTCAGAGCCCGTGTGAGATATGGATGAGATTCTAGTTCTTATAGGACCATGTTGCAGAGACCTACAATAACCTCTCTTTCTTTTTGGAGATTGCATTCTATTTTCATTCTGCAATGCCATCTTGGGTGATGTTGAAACTTGTAGTGTTGGCCATTACAAAGTTGCCAACTACCAAATCTCTCTCATCTTTCATCGTGGGATCAAATTGTCTACTCCATTAGCTTCGGGTGGCCGGGTAAACCCTATCCCCAACCTCATCTTGTTCCCTTCAATGCTCAAACGTTCTCAAGCATGTTGAACTGGAATGTCCCTGAGGGTCACTAAATCCCACAGGGCTGCAATCTTTGACGGGGCATATCTTGGAGCTCGTGTGAGATATGGATGAGATTTTAGTTCCTACAAGACCATGTTCTAGAGACCTACAATAAAATCTCTCACTTTTTGGAGATCGCATTCCATTTTCATTCTACAACGCCATCTCAGGTTATGTTGAAACTTGCAGTGTTGGCTAGTACAAAGTTGCCAACTACCAAATCTCTCTCATCTTTTGTCGTGGGATCAAACTGTCTACTCCATTAGCTCTGAGTGGCCAAGTAAACCCTATCCCCAAACTCATCTTGTCCCCTTTAGTGCTCGAATGTTCTCAGGCACGCTGAACTGGAATGTCCCTAAGGGTCACTAAATCCCACAGGGCTGCAATCTTTGACGGTGCATATCTCAGAGCTCGTGTGAGATATGGATTAGATTCTAGTTCTTATAGGACCGTGTTGAAGAGACCTACAATAACCTCTCTCACTTTTCTGAGATCGCATTTCATTTTCATTCTACAATGCCATCTCGGGTGATGTTGAAACTTGCAATGTTGGGCAATACAAAGTTGCCAACTACCAAATCTCTCTCATCATTCATCATGGGATCAAAATGTCTACTCCATTAGCTTTGGGTGGCTGGGTAAACCCTATCCCCAACCTCATCTTGTCCCCTTCAGTGCTCAAACATTCTCAAGAACGCTGAACCTGAATGTCCCTAAGGGTCACTAAATGCCATAGGGCTACAATCTTTGATGGGGCATATCTCAAAGATTGTGTGAGATATGGATGAGATTCTAGTTCCTATAGGACCATTTTGTAGAGACCTACAATAACCTCTCTCACTTTTTGGAGATCACATTCTATTTTCATTCTACAATGCCATCTCGGGTGATGCTGAAACTTGCAGTGTTGGCTAGTACAAAGTTGCCAACTGCCAAATCTCTCTCATCTTTCATCGTGGGATCAAACTGTCTGCTGCATTAGCTCTGGGTGGCTGGGAAAACCCTATCCCCAACCTTGTCTTGTCCCCTTTAGTGCTCGAATGTTCTCAGGCACGCTCAATCGAAATGTCCCTAAGGTTCACTAAATGCCATAGGGTTGCAATCTTTGACAGGGCATATCTCAGAGCTCATGCGAGATATGGATGAGATTCTAGTTCCTACAAGACCATGTTGTAGAGACCTACAATAACCTCTCTCACTTTTTGGAGATCACATTCCGTTTTCATTCCACAATGCCATCTCGGGTGATGCTGAAACTTGCAGTGTTGGCTAGTACAAAGTTGCCAACTGCCAAATCTTTCTCATCTTTCGTCATGGGATCAAACTGTCTACTCCATTAGCTCTAGGTGGCTGAGTAAACCCTATCCCCAACCTCATCTTGTCCCCTTCAGTGCTCGAACGTTCTCAAGCGCGCTGAACTGGAATGTTCCTAAGGGTCACTAAATCCCACAGGGCTGCAATCTTTGACGTGGCATATCTCGGAGCTCGTGCGAGATATGGATGAGATTCCAGTTCCTACAGGACCATGTTGCATAGACCAGAGATCAGCCAAGGATAAGGATAGCATAGTAAGAAAATGATTATTTATCTGGTGGATATAAGTCTTTTATATAACAAACCATTTATATGCATAGTAAAAGAATTGAATATAGATTTGAGACATATTGATCACCTATAGTTTGATCATCTTCAAAAGTATGCAACTTTTGTTTCACTATTTCATGCAGGTTTATTGAACTTTCTTTATGAGCTCATTTATAGATGGGATGTTCAAAGGTTGAGTTCCTATGGGCTATCAATACTTTGACTATACTTTAAGTCAACGATTATCAATATGGAAAAAAATGGAACTCGTTGTATTTTGAAGTACTGAGAAGATGGCCTTGCCCTTCCCCAGGAGTTTCAGAAATGGGAGACATTAGGTAAGAGAGTGAAAATGTTACTATCGCTTCAACGCACATGACATAATTGGAAATGCAAATTTTGATGATAATCATTTCATGATAAAGGAGAGACTAGGGATGATCATTGTTACTATCTCTTTAGTAGTGGATTTTTGTTTTCTCTTGAATTTTGTGGTGGGGGATTAGTGGTAATTCTCCTTGGATATTCCTTCTTATGATGTTAGTGACAAGTGTTGCTCTTTGAAAATAATTGTATAATCTTTTTTAAATTATTAGATAAAAACAAAGAATTGTAAGTATTAAACATGATTAGCCTTTAGTTCCTAGAAGATCTTTATTTCCCCATTAATGCATTTAGAAAGTTAAGTTTTAAGAAGATAATTAATAGAAAAAACTAGAGAAGCAATTTAAACATTTATATTGATTGGAAACATGTGAGTCTTGAGTTTCCTCTGCCTTTTAAAGAATATTCCTTAGCTAGCATACCTAATTCCACATTCCATAAGAGTGTCATTGTGCTAAAGATTTAGGAAACCAACTGCTCTAAGATAAAGCTTCTCGATCAATAATAATCTAGCCTATTGAGGTACATAATACTTCTCAATTAAACTTGTGTTAATTCAGTATTAATTTTGTAATTAACTACAATTTCAGTATCTGTGTACAGGGGGTGACTGAGAAAACTATTTGAGGTCCAATTTGAAAATATATTTGTAAGGATCTCGACCAAGGTTCACAACTTCAATGATTAATACATTCATTCAGGCTAGATCCTCACTACAAAAAAATAATATATAAAAAAGGTAGTGAATAATGTCATGTCTAGACCCAAATCAACCAACGAAAGTCAAATCAGCATAATGTGGAACAACAATATATGCATTGAGTAGGTTGTCATAGAAAAGCTTGAGAATAAAATTCATGTCTAGAATTAAAAGACCTTAAAGAAAATTTATGCTTGTAACAAAAATGGCCATTCAAAATTGAATATGATTACAATATGTGAAATAGTATTACAAGAACTTGTAATGCTCTTGTGAACATCGTGTTAATTCTTGTAAGAATCCCTAAGATGCTTGTTATACTCAAAATTTTGTTGAAATTGAATTAATTTTTATCCTGTTTGTTAATTGGCTTAGGGTGATATATGCTTCTTGGATGGAATAATGAGTTCGTGATTAACTCTGTATTAAGATTCATAGCATCTTCTAGTTATTTTCAAAGGAAATTTATAAATTAAGCTAATGTCATATGGCTTGCTTGAGAAAGATGTCCGTGTTCTATTGATGGGTACTAATGACTATCCACATTTAGTTCTTCAATATCCTATTTGACAAGCTTTCCATACACATTTCTTTGCCATACTAAGTATTTTTGAAAACATATTTGAGTAGAAGCACTATAGTAGATACTACATGATGTTTTAACAAATAAAGTAATGGGTTAAAGACTATTATTTCCAAGGTATTATGTCATAGTATTTTAATTGTAATGATCTTAGACTAATGATATTCTTGAAGGTAACTTTGACTTAGACTAATGATATTCTTGAAGGTAACTTTGACATGTAGTAAGAAAGACAACCTACAGCCAAGGCTCTATTGTGCCTACAACCAAAGCCATAAATGCTCATAGCCAAAGCCACTAGTGCACATAGCCAAAGCCATGGATGCTTATAGCCAAAGTTACGAGTGTTCGCAGCCAAAGCCATGAGTACATGAAGTCGATGATCACAATTGTTTACAACTATTCACCAGAAACAACTTCTTTGCAGTTTTTGAGAAATACTAATAAAGCAAAAAATAACATCTACTAGTTGGTAGACATAATGGCAACTCTCTAGCAATTGAATTTAATTTCATACATGCACATATCTAATTTAATGTCATACACGAACATATCTAATTTAACGTCATACATGAACAAACATATAATATAAAATGATAACCAATAATGTCATACATCAAATATAGAATGTCATATGTACATCAAATGTACTCTCTCTCTCTCTCTCTCTCTCTCTCTCTCTCTCTCTCTCTCTCTCTCTCTGTATATATATATATATATATATATATATATATATATATATATATATATATATATATATATATATATATATATATATATATATATATATATATATATATGTATGTATCAAATATCTTAACTACATCTTTTCCTCCCCACGAGGGGAAGGAAACAAGTCTCTCAACGTCCTATGCCATTGTGTGGAGGGAGATAGTGGAGATGACGGGGGCCTCCTAACATGCTCACTTGACCTCTTGTTGAGGCTCTTCTCTAGGTCCAACTGATACAAAGAAAGTAGATATGAATCAATATTTATTATACATTGAAATGAAATATATGTACACACAAAATCAATTATTTTCTTACCGCCAACAAATAGTCACTCTGTAAGTCCACCTCAAATGCTCGTGGACGATCAGGCATGACAAGACCCTACAAAAATTCAATAAATATAATCACTTATAAATAACATTAGAAATTTTGAGATTAGCTATTATAAGCAACAACTAAAATGAAAAAAATTCTTTCATACCTCCGTTAGTGGCTATGAGCTAGCCACAGCTGTGGCCACTCCACTATCAATAGACTGTTGTAGATGAGGAGGTATGTCCGACATCATGAGCTACATGTCATACAATACACGTTATATCTAACATGAAACATGGAATAAATATAATCAAATGAATTAAATTAACATGAAACAAGTGTACCTGTGTGAAGCTCGTATGATGTCTCTACTCTGTGTCTGTGGTAAAGGTTGAGGGTCCTGTGGAGAACTGAAGCACATGCATAATTTTTTTTGTCAATCCTTAATATGATTACGTAATAAATATATGTATTAATTAAAATGATTAAATTGATACATACCTCAGGACTCGTCGAAGGGACAAAAAAGGGCCTGGAGGATCGCTGCTAGGCCTAGCAACACTTTGACCCTAAATTTTGAACAATGTCAATAAATTCTAATTAATTAATAATTCACTATACATATGAAATGTGATCAAATTAGTAATTTACCTATGTGTCAATGCCAAATGTCTCATTCAGGAACTCATCGATGAGAAGCCCATCATCCGTAGCATCTCTGACATGAGTGCCAAATGTGCATAGGGATCCGCATGAAGTGCACATGTGACCACGATGCATAGAAGGCTCCCCCTCAACTAATGGGCTTGTGGAATGGATGAGGGTCTACGTCAAAGCATTAATGGTCCCTAGAGTGCTGGCCTCTACATGTTCCTTCACAACTGAAGGAATAATCACATGCTCGTGTTGTGGATGGACCACAGGTGCCCTAACTACATTAGGGTCATGACATGCTCCTGGCCTCTCAAATGATGACCCCCCACCTCTACCCTGGGAGTCTAACATATCAAAATAATTGGGGATCTCCCCAAGGACAAACTCACAATATAATTTCTTCAAAAAATACATGGGGACCTCGTCATTGTTACAAGGAGGGGCATCAAAAAGCATCCACCATCTATCCCAAAAATTATTTCTAATAGCATCGTGTATGCACCAATGGATGGGGAATTGTTTAGTACCCTCTCTAACAGTATTTGGCTCACCATGTTTGCTAAATAATGCACATATACTACCTTTTGATATTTCTTTTTTTTTAACATCTTCATATGACAATTTATTTGCATAAAATATTTTTTGTTCATCCCTCTTAGCCCACCAAATATCTAACTGACCACTAACTAAGGCTATCTAAGTGTTAATGGATTCGAGGGATGATGCCAATTGAGCCCTCATTGGATTGGTTTGTCTAGATTCTTTCAACCGAGCAATGAGTCTTTCTAATTCAGTTTTACCTCTCTGTATTTCATTTCTTATATTTTCTTGTGTGCCTGGCGGAGGTCTTGCAATTGGTTCAGGTTGTGGAATTTGTTGTTCTTCTTGAGGAGGGTTTTGATTTTGAGGTTCTTGAGGGTTTTATGGATTTTTTGGTTGATTATGGACATTTCTTGATAAAAAATCAATTGAAATCCAACTAAATAAACAAATCTAAATGAAATTTGTAAAAACCCTACAAAAGAATATAAAAAACCAATAAAACAATATGGAAAACATATTAAACAATGCAAAGCTAAGTTTATATCACTTACTTCGTTGTCCTGGGTGTGCTCGTTGTCTTGGATTTCATCGGTGAGGAGGCATTTTGGCAAATGGTGGTGAATTTTTGCTGTCAAACTCGTGTACGCACTATTGGAGAGCCAAAAAACAAAATGAAAATGATGGGCCGTGGGTCTGCAGTGCATCATATAACTTTTTGGACATCAAAATAGCGCGTACGCACTATGGCTTGGGTGACCCAAGCCATAGCGCGTACGCGCTATTGAAAATTAGAAAAAAAAAAAAAAACTTGTCATCTTTTTGGCACCACAGCTCGGTGCATATGCCCTATATAAGAAAGTCAAGGTTCAATGCCTCTGACATAATCATCTTAACAACTTTCAAAAGGTTAGCAATTAGAATAAAACAAATAAAACTTATTACTTAGTTTCTTATTCATTTTCTATTATCAATCTTGGAATGGAGTTATATATCGAATGAGTATAAAATCCCTTCCTGAAATTGTTTAGCTGAATATGGTCTCTTCCCTCGAAGGTTGAAGTAGTATCATTAGAAATGAGAAAAATAGTAATGTGATGACTGAGGGGAAAGATACCTATGGTTTGTGAATTCAAGAATTTAAGAAGGGAATTTGAAGTAATCTGTCTTAAGTATCTAACACATTTTATCAAAAGGTAAAATAGGAAGGTCATGCTTGTTAAGATCAGTTCTTAGGTCTCTCAAATTTTGAAATGTTACAATGTGGTTAAATAAATCAATGGAGAGTTCTAGTTTTTGATGTTTAGATGAATTCTCAAAAAATCTATATACCTTATGAAGAATTAAAAACTGATGATCTTTGTAGCTCCAAGAGTTTAGTTTATATATACCTTTCTATTATAATTTGAAATCTATCATTTTTCTTAGTTATGCTTAGTCTTTGTCTTTTCCATGTTACTAGCATGGATCCAAAAGTTCCTAGATCCAAGGGTTCTCAAATGTTAAAAATATTGCTATGATAGGTGCTATGGGAAGGTCCAAACCTATCAGGGAGCTAGTATCCAAATTTGTGGAAGACAATACATATTGAAATATATAGTAATATATTTATGGATAACTATGTTTGTTGCAATAATATATCCTCTCCATTTGCTCCCTTGTTTGCAAGGTAATCTTCCTCTATGTTGCCTTCTTAGTAGATATGTTGAATCCTAATTTCCTCTATTTGGTCTATTATATTTACCACTTCTTCAAGTTTTGAATTCATTACCCAGTTTGGTGTTTTTCTTTTTCTTATGATATTCAAAATGATTTGGGAATCCCCTTCTATTAGCAATTTCTTTACTTCTAAATTTAAGCTAAGTTCAAGCCCCTCTTGGAGGGCTTCTAACTCTACTATGTTATTAGTTATAATGACCATGGGTTTTTCTCTTTTGATGATCCATTTTACAATATCTGAATACTATGCTCTTGTATTTTGTAGAGCCATATAAAATAAGTTTAATTATTTTTTATAGGTAAAAGACCATGAAGCCGAAAGTTAGAAATAAATTTGATACCTATTTTTTGTGAGGTATCCAAGATTAGGGATGAATAATTAGATTTGATTAAGACTTAACTAATTTCATCATTTGATCGTGTACAACTTTTGAACTTCCATATTTCTAGTACAAAATAAGTTTAATTTTAACTCACAAAAAATAAAATAAAAATTATTGATTAATATACTATCATAAATATGAATATATTGAATTTTTTCTCTTAACTTACTAATTTAATTATGCGAAATCTTATATAATTGCATATTACTAAGAGGGGTTGAAAGGTAAAGAGAGGGGTATACATTATACATCCTTATACAAATAACCAATCTATTCACCTACCTTCCAATCTATCTATTGTCCATCTACCAACTCATGCATACTTATCATTATATCATTTCATCTCACACTTCCCCCTATCCTCTTCATGCTTCTCCCCTCCTACTCATTTCCTCTTTTTCTCTCCCATAATCTCTCTCTCTCTCTCTCTCTCTCTCTCTCTCTCTCTCTCTCTCTCTCTCTCTCTCTCTCTCTCTCTCTCTCTCTCTCTCTCTCTCTCTCTCTCATTATTCTCTCTATTTTAATCTCCATTGATATTTTCACCTCTCTATCTCTTTGATCCCTTTCTATTTTACACCTAACTCATTTTCCCTATACTATCCCCTGAGCATTAGAGTCTTATGTCCCTATCCCTCTAACTATAATTTCTTCTATGAAACAGACAACTTTCCTTTTTGAAATTGATAATTGAAAACTCTCTCTCTCTCTCTCTCTCTCTCTCTCTCTCTCTCTCTCTCTCTCTCTCTCTCTCTCTCTCTCTCTAACTATAGTCATATGTCTATTTGCATCTATATCTCCATCAAAATCCATATCTATTCTTCCATTTAACCATTTTTCTCATTCCATTATTATTTTTTTCGCTTCACACCCCCTTCTTTTTTTTCTTCTCCTTCCCTTTTTTTCTTTTTCTTTTTCTCTTCTTATTCCTTTCTTCCTTCTCCAAAAGTCCTCCTCCTTTTCCTTCTCTTTCTCCTCCTCTTTCTTTTCCTCCTTTTGCTCATTTCTCTTTTTCTTCTCCTTCTCCTTCTCTTTTCTCCTCCCTCATCCTTCCCTATCTTCTATTTATTACTCTCCTCCTCCACCTTTTCCCTCCTCCTCCTCCTTCTTTTCATCCTCCTTTCCCATTTTACTCTTCCTTCTTACCATTTTCCTTGTTGTTTTTCATTTTCCCTCTTTCTCCTTCTTCTCCTTCAATTCCTTCTTGTTATTTGTTACTACTTTGAGTTCTCCTCCTTATTTTTACATTTCTCCTTCTTCTTCTTCCCTTTCCCACTCTTCTCCTCATCATCCTTTTCTTCTCGGTGGTTTCGTTCTCTATCCTATATCCTCCTCCTCATCATTTTCCTCATCCCCTTCTTCTTTTTCTTCTCCTTCACTTTTTTTCTTTTTCTTTTTTTCCTTCTTCTTCCTCTCTTCCTTCTTCAAAAGTTATCCTTCTCTATTAAAGACAATTATTTCTAAAATTTGATTGAATTTCTCATTCTATCTAGTCTACCAACTGTAAAGTCTATCTATTGTACTATATTTAGATAATGTAAGTATTAAGGAGAAACATTAAAATTAGACCTCAAAGAGTGTTCTGACTCTAGCTAGTTATTCTTATGCTTCTTTTCCTTCATCCTTTTTTAATTGGTGTTCTCCTTACCTATCTTATCTTACTCTCTTTAATGTTGTTTATGTGAAATATATGCACTAAAGTGAAAAGATTGTACAATAATAATTGTCTTGTGTAAGATGAAGTAATTATACCTTTTCTTTTTCATATATGTAAAATAATTTCATTTTTCTCCCCCTCCTTCCAATTATTTTCCTTGGCCTTGTTTTCTTGTTCTTGTTCTCATTCTCTTCTCCTCCTCCTACTCCTACTTGTCTTCTTCCTCTCCTACTATTTTCTCACATGTTAGCTGTTAAATATTTATTATGTAACCCTAATTGATATCTAAAATGTTGGTTGACATCCATGCCAGTTCTAAAATATTTATTGTGTGACTATAATTGATGTCCTAACATTGAATCATAACTAATAATAGCTTGCAAATTTCTATTATATAATTTTAAGTGAACTCTAACCCTTGTTAAATGAAATTATTACCCTTTTTTTAATTCTATCCCTATTCCTTATCCATTTTAAATCCTATTCTAAATAAAACCATGATGCTAATCTTATCAAACCCTAACTCTATACATTGAATTGTAATCCTATCATAATTCATTAAACTTGTCCTAAACTTAATAATTATCTAAGTCTTGACCATAATTATAATTTGAAATAGTTTCAAACCTGATTGATTGCCTACTCAAAATTGTATGTTTTTCAAGCTTAGACAATTCAAGCTTTAAAATATTATATGTAAAAATGTGTGCATACCCAGTATTATAGAATAAGAATCTTTATTGAATTATACACATATTCCTTAGTCTTGTTGAATGCTCTCCAACCTAATCAAATTGCAATCATAACTAATAGCAATAAATATATTTTATGATAATTATAACAAATTAACAAATTTTTACCCTCTATAAGTTGAGAGGTTTCCTTATAACCAAATTTAGATAGATAATAATATGTTTAAATTACAATAAATTTTTCTAATTTTTTTAATTAAAACATGTAACTACTTTCAAATCAAAAAATTATATGAAGAGAGCTCATTACAACTCCAAAATAAGTTAGCAAATATTTAATATGTTTATAAATAAAAAGATGTGTTTTGTGTGCCTTTTCCTTAATCGATTCTTAGCCTATGAGTTGGACAACATGTGCACTACTCACCAATATATATTTTGACATTGAAAAGATAGAAATCACAATGTGAGAACATGAAGTCATTAACTATTCCTAAAACATAAGTCTGATTAGCTTGTAAATTAATTGATTGATACATTCAAAAAGTCATTATATACTATTCCTAAAACTTAAGTATGATTAGCTTGTAATTAACTTATTAATACGTTTAAATAATAATGAAAAAATGAAAAATTTATATAAAAGGAATGAAAACCTCAAATCAAAAGCTAATGTAGTCTAACCTAATATTGATATATTTTTAGAGTAGATGTGAACATTTTCCTAAGTAGCTTGTTTGGCCATCACCAGTCTCATTCACTGCATTTAAATAAATATTAAATTATAGTGTGCATTTTGAGAGTGGAGGTGCTGCATAGAAATAATAATCTATTTTGAAAATGGTAATTTATTTTAAATTTTGAAGCTAGATTATTCCATTTTTCATCTATTTATTTTGCACAGCTACAATTTATCTCACACCTTTCTAATAAATATTTTACTTTTAAAACTGTAGTCGTATTCATTAATAGTGATGCACTTTTTTATCTTTCTCATTGCTTAGTATGAAAATATAATAGAACAAACAATAAAATAATTGGGAAAGGTAGAGGTTAACAAATGTGAGGAAAGGTACATTATAGAAAATGCAAATGGTTTCTCACACACTGCAGAGTTGGCAATTTGAGCAACACTTCTTGAAACATTCATACATGCACCATTTCCACATTTCTCGGCATCTATCATCATCGGAGTGTCATAACATTCCCACAACAACTCTCTGGATGCCTTAAACATCACACACTAACACTAACTTTCATTCCTACACTAAAAGTGTTAAATAGTCAAAGTTGATTTATTTTTTCCAAACTTATTTTTCTCCTTAGTATGTGATGTTTAAGGTTAGACCAAATCTCCTAATAAGCCTATCGGCTTAAAAATTGAGCTGATCCAATTTTCAAGAAAGCGGCCCTACTTGAGATGTTTGTTACCAATACAAACCGCCATTCAAGATTTCTTGATAGAATGCACCAAATAAACCAATAAATAAAATCTGGCTTGGGTGATGAAGGATAGGAAAATAAATTACTTGTATGGAAACATTATAGTTCTATGGAAGTTTTTCTATTAAACTAGATGAACATGATAATTCAAAATAGATTGTGTTTCTCTTTTACTAGAGTCAAAAATAAAAATCTGTAATAAAATTATATAGTAACAGAATAAGATGAACAGACCCATTTCTCTCACAATATACAAACTAATCAAGTAGATCACTAAATGGCAATAGAAATTTTAGAAAAATCAACCATCAGAGGCGTACTTGTCAAACTTGATAAGAGCAAACTAAAAAATATATTTTAAAAATCCTTAAACTTTTCCATTGGAGATACGCTGACAACCATTGATCTCCACAATAGGTCTAGGTAATAATTTTCTGACATTTTAAAAGAAAGTTAAAAAGGTGGCAATGTTGGTTTTGAGATTAATGGTTGGTTTTGAAATAATAATAGCAATTATAGTGAAATATAATAAATCTATATTATTTATATTACTCTCCCTTAACAAATTACACAATACTACTATAAATTTAACAAAATGCTAAAATGAGGTTTAAAATTCTTATACATATTTCTTTTGATCTACTAAACTACATATATTAATTATTAAAATAAAACAAAAGCACAAATTAAAAAATAAAGATATTGGTCATCATTTAGGTACCTCTTGCAAGGAATATGAGGTAGTCCTATACACTGTCACCATATGTTAATCCATACACCTATGGCTGGTGTCGTGGACTATAAAACAAACTTTCCTTTCCTTTTTTAATTTCTAGATTCAATTGTTTAATCTTTTTTTATAGATTTGAAAATAGGGGAGACGATCTAGTAATCATCTAGGCCAACTTTTAGCACCTAGAACTCCTAATTCATATGTCAAAATTTGCCCTATTTTTAGCGAACCTCTGGAAGTGAGTGAATAGCTTAAAGATAACCTTTCAGGTTCTTCCCCCCCCCCCCCCCGCCACCACTCCCAAACCCCAATAGCCGCTTCCAAAAAAAAAGTACTTTTTGCTCAAATGAACCTCACTAATTAGTACATGTGCTATTATTTTATATGTGGATGGCTATTGCCTCGTCTCCCCTATATAATTAAAGAAAATGTAAATTTTTATAATCCTCACATACCATTTACAATTTTAATATAATTTAAATAAAAATAAAAATTATATGGTGTGTACATTAAACCAGCTTTTTTCATCACATCTTTTACCAAGAAGCTAGTAAAAATGAACATGAAAGTGGTGTAAAACTGAACACAAATATAACAAGTAGTAAGTCCAATCGTTCATCCATAACAACTTAGACCAACACATACGGCCAAGTCAAACAATGTCTGTAACCGAAATAAAAGTGTCAACAAGATGGGTTGTGACAGAGCACGCATAGATTCATAAGAGACGGACAGACAGAGACGGACAGACATAGAAAAGAACATGAAAGTGGTGTCATTGACTGGCTGGTCTGGTAGACTTTATTAAAATACATTCATTCAACAAGCAACCCCGTATTGAGTGGACAGCTCAACACAGATAGCAACAAGAAGCCAATATAGCTATTACAGGTGATGAATTACCGGTAAATACATATTTATTTACTCACACAACACACAGCACACAGCACACAACACATACTTTAGCGGACTTCATTATTTTTTTGACCCTCCAGTGTTCAACGGGGCATGTTCCAGCTGCCTCTAACATCTTTATTGCTGTGGAGTGTTCATCTCCAGAAAATTGCGAAATCTGTTCAACCTATGTCATACAGCATTCAAGGCATGGACATTGCATTAAAATAATTTAATGATGTCATACAGTAAGAATGAGGGCCAACAAATCACTTAATCTGTTCTTCACCAAAGATCTGAGCAAAATAATAATGCACACATGAAAAGCTAGAATGAAGAGAGGAAGGTAGAAGATATTAATATCATACTTGACTCGTGCAAAATGGTTATTGAAAATTATTACCTCTTTGGCAAGTATTTCAACATTTTCTGAGACGCCTTCACAGATTTCAGCAGCAGCAGATGCGTTGTCCGAAGCAGAATGCAGCCGATCTCCTTTTTATTTGCCCTTTTTCGATGTTCCATCCTGCAATCGCCCATACTCTGTTTTCCCTGCGGCTTGAGCATTGCCGTCTCCCCTGCTGATGACGGCCGAGTTGTTCCCAACCCCTGCGTTGTTCAACACGCCCGTGTTATTCCCTACTTCGGGTGATATGTCGAGGGATGGCATGTTAGGAGTGCTCGTATTATTCGCTTGAGAATATTGTCTTGGAGAAAGCTGTCTAACAGACTCCTGTAGCAAGTTAATTCTAGAAGCAAGTTCCTTATTGAGAGAGCTACTAAGGCTTTTACTATTTCCGAGAGAGCAGCCAAATCATGACTAGCTTGTTGGGTAGGCTGATACGTGGTTTGGAATAGGGGTATCCACACAACACATACTTGAGAGGACTTCATTCTATGTTCAACGGGGCATGTTCCAGTGGCTCGACCCATAATCGGTTTTCCCTGCGGCTTGAACATTGTTGTCTCCCCTGCTGATGACGCCCGAGTTGTTCCCAAGCCCTACGTTGTTCAACAACCAAACCACGGATGCCAAATATAATAATTGGATCACAAAAACGTGTACATTGAGTGGGAAGCAGGCTTCGAATTTGATGGCAGTGATGGAAGTTTTTGCACCTTTGAAATTTTCTTGACGACACAAGGATTATGTTAGCTCTCTCTTTTGAGAAGCTTTGATTCCGCCCATCCCGTCATTCATTTCATTTGATTTTCCATGTGTATTTATTTATTTATATATTCTTAGTTTCATATGGAAGGGAAGAATATGTTTTCCGCTTCCCCAATAAACGAATCATGCATGTGAAATGTTTTCCACTTCCCCAAATAATAATAATAATAATAATTCATGCTTGAGGAAGGACTGACTTTTCTTTTTATAATACTTTCTTTCATTTCTTTTTATAATAAGACGATAAAGGGAACGTCTAAACTAAAACCTAAATCTTATCTAGCTGATTTTTTTTTTTCAAAACTTCCTTTCTCTTTTGGTATGATTTACATCTTAGTTTAGGATTTAGCCAATCTCATATCCCTTTACCCTGCCTATTCTATGGTTTTTTAATTCAGCGATTATTCCTATACCCATGTCTATTTGCAATTCTAGACCATGGAAAATTGCGTCAGTTCAATGTTTTATTGTTACCATTATTTTACTAATCATTTTCCTCTTCTCTTGCCACCTAGGCTCAATCTAAGCTCAAAATATAAATTTTAAATCATCCTAGTCTACCAAAGT
This sequence comes from Cupressus sempervirens, assembly GCA_028749045.1. Taxonomy (NCBI): domain Eukaryota; kingdom Viridiplantae; phylum Streptophyta; class Pinopsida; order Cupressales; family Cupressaceae; genus Cupressus; species Cupressus sempervirens. Next base: position 89,173,747 of record CM053790.1, on the reverse strand, counting down.
AGGATCAATAAGTAACTTTGGTTTAGTGAGATCAATATTATAGGATTAGTATTCAAGCTCTAAAAATATGATTTAAGAACATGGGGTCAAAGCTTGCAAACCAATAAATAATGGGAATTTGTAGGACTCATCATAAAATGGGATGCACGATTATATAGGTAAATAAGGAACCATGATGAGATGTAAGAAAATAAAGTGGTAATTTAGTGTCACCATATGTAAGAACCCATATTGGATATAAAGCCTAAAAGGTGATTATGTGTCAACTTAGGTGGTGGATGAAGGCAAGAGGAAAATATCAATAAATTAAATACATGGAAAGAAAACATTAAATTAAATAGGAATGGGTAGATAAATTTAGCTATAAACCATCCCCTAAGACATTTCAAATGGGGAAGACCAAGTGTGGGGAAAAGATAGGAGGTGAAACGTGAAATGAAAATGAATTGACAGAAAAGTTTAGCTATAATCAACCCCTCTAAGACATTTCAAATAGGGAACACCAAGTGTTGGGAAAATATAAAAGGTCAAATGAGCATTAAAGTGCAATAAATTGGCATTAAGTTAAAAAAGAATCAGAACAAAAAAGTAAATAAGAAAAATTAGGAATATAGAAAGGTGAAAACGTGGATATACACCTTACTAATGCTCATAATTCATCAATGTAGTGTTTTTGGGTGTACCCTTCAACACACAATATGTCGTATCATGATATGAATCATCTTCTCATAGGCAATAAAATAATTCATCCGCTTTGTCAACTCATGTTCCTAATATTGTTCATTTTCTTTAATTACTCTATAATCCATTCATACTTCTTAGCTTATCATTGTGGTCAAATTTTCAAAATTTGATGCCCCATAACCTTTGTTTCTTTCAACTTATTTATTCACAAACTATATATGTTGGATACCTTCATAGGATTAGTTTGATTGATTCAATTCAAAAATATGAAATATTTAAAAATATTGATAGCATGGAATCCTAAAAATCAATAAGAATCCTATGGCTCTCTAATTAGAAGAACTAAAAAAATATTTTTAGATCTACGCAAGTATTCCTAAAGTCACAACCTCTAAAATGAGATGCAAATATTTGCTAAATCATGATCAATCATTAAGAATTTGATTTAAGTATGCTCAAAACAAGACTAACTACAAGCTATATAATCTTAGAATGATTCCAAAAGTTGAATTCAAAAGACTTAATGTGGATGGAAATGAGAGTGGGTAAAAGTAGATGATTTTCTCTTAGAATTCTTCGTATTTATAGATTTTTCCAATGCTAGGCGATAGAGCAAGGATAAGCATGGTTTGATGAAGGTTGGATTAATGGATTCAAATATTAGGAAAAGAAGAAAAAATGAGTGGTTGACATTCAAAGCCAATATTAAGGATAGAGAATGAAGTTTTTTTGACCCATGTGAGCTCAAATCTCTTTTTGCATTGGTTAATTTGATTTCAATATTTAATGATTGTTGAGGGAAGATAACAATTGCTAATTACCACAATTAGTTAAATTAGCCATGTGTGGCATCTAATTGGGTTGGATTTATTTATTTTATATTGATTAAATCAACTACATAGTTTTTTTAATTAAGGGTTAAACAAGTTTTTTTATAGGGGACCCTAAATCTGAAGAGTTTTACAGAAATTAAATAAGCATTAAGTCATCAAAAGAAAAAAAAAAAACAAATTTGGCTAGCAGATACACCCATTATGAAAGCTAGCCAAACTTGGCTAAAGCCAACACTCAAAACAAAACACAAAAAATCTAACTAACAACAACGACCAGAATAAACCAACACAAAAAGAAGCAACCTAGGTCGCATCTTGGACCTTGTCTTTTAGCTCTTATAGTTGAATTCCTTTTATCTTCTTTGTGACCTTAATGTCATTCTGGTCAATCTAAACCTCCTTCTATTTATTTTTAGCATGTGAGCAAGTCCATTTTCTAGGTTCAACTTCTTCATTGTCCTTGTCTATTTCCTCCAAGTCCAACCCTAGTTTGACTTCATTGCCATGTTCCATGACATTCAAAACCATACTCAAGCAATCCATAGAAGAGTCAGGTAGTTCCTATCATTTTGATAACACTTCCTTAGTGATATTTTCTATTTTGTCTATATTCCTTCTAGTTCTTCAATAGCCTATTAAATCTTCTACTGCTCAGTCATTATGTCCTTTAGCAAGCTCTTGATCTCGATATCTTCAATTTTCCCCTCTAGAGCCCTACATTTGAGATTTAAAACTTTGATAGAATGGAAGTGCAATTTTTCCAACCTCAAGAGCTCAAAGAAATAGCACTAGAAGTCTCCAATGTTCAATGACAAGGATCAAAAGCTAGATCTTTGATATCATCTTCTGAAAGTTTTACATTGAGCTCATCATCATACACTATTTGAAGCATAGGGATTCTTGCCTTCTTAATAGGAGTAGTCTAGGATAGTGAATATAGTTGATATACACTCCTTTATATCCCCTTCTTACACAAGGCCAACCCTAATCAATTAGAGATAACTTTCCCTTAGGCTAACCTTCCTATTCAGGCTTGCATACTAGCTTGAAACTTCCTTTTAGGCCTCTTTGATGACTTATCTAATCTTGCAAGGGTTGGAGGCTCTTCTTAGCGTGTCTTAGAATTATTTATATCCATCTACCATAATCCATCCATTATATTTCTATGCAATCCCTCAAAAAAAATGAAAAACTCCTATTAGGCCTAATAGCCCTGAATTAGACCTCCTAATGGACTAAATTTGGATTTGTGTAAATTTTCCCTTAAGAAGGTCCCAAAAAAACTTTAAATTGAGATACTATTTTACAAATTCCTTCAAAATTATTGAGATCTTAGGTTTTCAACATCTACCATATGCCCTAACCCAATTTTTGAGAGTTTGCTAGGGCTTACCAGCAATTTAGACTAGTTAGTAGTAAAACTAGTCTTGCTCCTTCACTAGGGACTTCCACAACTCCTTTCATATATATAGTCTCCATTCAATTCTCTATCCTACCATAACACCCTTCTATTCAAAAAAATTCACCCTTGTGAGAAATCTAGTTTCCTTGGATCAATTTCTAGCCAAGTACAACTCTATCTCACCTAGGGCTTCGAACGAAATGGCTCAAGTACCTTTCATTCTTGATCCATCCTTCCTACTAAACAATTTTCAAGGTGTCTACTAGAATTTTTCAAGGTTTCAACCATGGGGAATGCTGGTAGATACCATTTTCCAAGTCAGCCCCAGTACTGGTCAACAAACAAGCAATTTCCTAAAATAATTATTCTGAACACAAACTGAATGCTAAGAACTTCTACCTAAACCAAGAAGCAATTATAGAAAATGAAAAAACTATATTCCAATGCAAAAGAACTGATTGAATCTCATGTCAACCAAAATCCCATTCTTTCCTTCAACATGTCATTGATTTCCTTGACTGTTGTATGCATCTGTACAACTCCAAAACTTCCAACTATACAATAGTGACTTGGAGGGCTTTAAAAACTCATTTCCCAACTAAATGAACTAGCTCTGACTAATTGGTAACTTCCTTGTGCTTCTAACCACCTTTGCAACTTTTGAAAACAAAAATTACAAAATGTGCAAAAATTTTAATGTGTTATTTTTTGCAAAATAGACATTTTTTACATTTTGACACATTAGACTTTGAAAGACTACATATTGAGACTCCAAATCAACCATGGAAGTTTTTTAGACCATGTTTTGGTCATTTCCATTCCTAACTATCCTTATATGCTTATCTATCCTTCTAAGATAACTTTTTACACTTTTCCCCTAATTGATAACAATACAACATTACATCTAGTTGCCTATTAGGCACTACATTGGTGCTTCACATGCATGAGCAACCCTATACCAAGGACATCGTTATTCATCCTATGTCTTATCAAGACTCCTATTTCTTCCTAATGACTTATCCTAGGTGTTCCTACACCATACTCCACCAATGAGTTGAAAGTCCTTCTAGGACTTTAAGAGGGAATAAGATAAAGATCAATGACACGTTCCTTGAAGTCTCCTTCTACAACCCAAGTGGCTTCACTATCTAGCTTCGCCTACCATTTCACAAGATTCTTCATGGAAGTCTTGTTCCTAGTTACCTTATGCACCTTAGAACTCAAAATTTTATCTGCTTGTAACTTTCTTGTAGATGGTTTTGGGAAGGTAGCTACAATGTCTTGAAGGTTTGTGTCCTCTATTGGAATGGAAGATGTAATAGGACCTCGTAGGATACGAAATTGGCAATGTTAAATGTAGTGGATAAGCCCATATCTAATGGTAGACCAATTTGATATGCATTGTGTTGGTGTTTGAAAAACATTGTAGGTTTCCAATTACCCTGATGAGAAGTTGACACATCTAGGGGCGACTAACTCCCATCTTTAACACATCATTTCAGACACTAGGCCAACTATAAGGCTTTGACCCTTCTTCACTTCAGGCTCTGCAAGACCTAGGTAGGTGGACCTCATATTCAATCAATATGGTACGAGTGCAAAACATACTTCTGAATCTATCAAAGCAGATGAAAACCCTTATGTCTCCTAATGACTTATGCAGTAACAAAGGAGTGCAGTACCAAATTACAATTCTATGGAATGCACAAGCTAAGTGAGGGTTAAACTATTCTAGCTCTTCAACATAAAATGTAAAGATGATTTGAATTTGATTTTGATTTTGTGTGGGTGGGGAAAGTGGATGAAAACTAGGTATGAAAAAAAAACTTATGATCTTGTAACAGATTAGTGCCTCATTCACTGGGCAATTCATGAATCTCCTTCATGCATTTTGGATTTCTAGAACACATATCATATGCCAAGACTCCATATCTATCCATTTACCTTGTAAATTGGATATCCATGTTTGATCTAAACCTCATTCTTACCTGATATCCTCCTCAATAAACCTACAACCCTATTGAATCTCTAAAGTATTTACATAATTCCTTGAATTACAAGAAACAATGAAGCAACATACAGCCTTAAGGGACTGCAACTATGATCTAAGCTCTTTGTTCCAAGACCATAAAACATCATATCACAATTGAGAAAGTAGACAAGATTTAAAATGAAACTAAACAGTTGATGTTCCTTATATTGATTTCCTTGAAATAATACATTAAAATGCATGCAATTAACTCACAAATAACCTAAAAAACCAGGCTATACAATGAACAAATGCTATCATACAAGAGAGAAAATGGTGGGAATGAGAAACTGATGGGATGGGAAGGGGGTATCACAGCCAAAGCAAAGCTTCATGACCTAGAACTAGCAAATCCTAGATCTTCCATTCATACTTCATCAATTCCAGGGCCAGTTCTACTAACTGTCTTCATTCCAGAGAAAAGTTTCCAAATTTTCTAACCCTCACAAAAGAGAAGAAGAAAGCATATATATCAAGAGGGAAATTCCTAGATTGAATTTGCAATTGACATGTGTCCCTTTATAATTCTCCCTCAAGAAGTTGGAAAGAATCTCTCTACCTTCTCTCTATAACTGCATATCAAATCCTTGCATTTTACCTCTCAAAGACATCAAATATCTCACTAACCTGATGATGAAAGAATCTAACTAATTTTGGTGTTAAAATGAATTCATGGTAAAAGTGAAAAACGAATTACAATATGACCTCTAGAATAAAAGAAAATAGTTCAAAGATAATTTTCTCCACATTCAGATCCTGACAAGCCTTTAAATCTATCCTCTAACCAACTTTGATGCTCAATGATGAAAAACTCCCATTCTGCTGAGAACGCCTCAAAATTTACAAGTTGGCCTATAGCACGAACCAGTGAGCACCTATGCAAAACTTGACCTCATATTCAAAAAGTTCATCTCTTCTTGGTTCTGGTGGTATATTGGACTGCCATTTTTGATAAAAATAGCTCCAGTTATGGCCCTTTGAATTTATGAGTCCTGTTCATGCCTTTGCATTTAAAAATCCAAATTTTGAAAACATTAAAAAGTTCTATAGTCAAAACTATAGGATATTCACTTTTTAACATTAAACTTTTTCAAATCTTGCATGAATGCTCAAGTAAAGAGGATATTATTTAATCCTTTGAAAATAGCTCCTTTTCCCCTCAACCAATCACATGATGCCACTTGTTATTATCCTACTAGCCATGGTCTATACAACAACACCACATGTCACACTAAGATTGGTTGATGACCTCATCCTTTGCTGCCACGTGTTGTTGCCACCTCAATGCTTGCTATGGTAATCCTTGTGCATCTTCCCCTATGGTGAGGTAGTGACGATTATCAGATCTGCCACATGTCTCTCCCCAGTTCACTACTTCATATCCAAGTGGGACCCACATTTCTTATTTGACCTTAGCCAGATTTTAAAGGTTTTCTAGTGATTTTCTATGTCGCTAGCTGGAAAACCTTGGATTTTTTGGCTAGTGAGGCAGCGAGTTGCTAGATTTTTTGACTTTTCTAGCGGCTTCACATGATTATGTCAGTGATCTTATTTGTTCATTGGTTCAAAATTTAACCTTACGCTCCATGTTAGTCAGATGAGTGGTGCCCTTGCACGAGCCACAGCCTTTCCAAAAGGCTCTTCTCTTAATACACTCCACATTGAGTGTGGAATAGTATTTAAAGTATCAAAAGACTTCATCACCCACTTAAAGTGGGATAAAGGTTTTGACTATTTTCACCCTCGGTATGTCGAGTTTGTTTAGCTTCCAACAACACTTGGTGTCAACATCTTCTCAAACAGGTGCCTCCACTGGTCCTCAAGCTTCATCACATATGTAGATCCCTTGTAATAGTCGTGGATATTCTCTTTTCTAAAAAAAATCCAAGAAGCAACTGCTCTTTTATTTGCTATGAACATTTTCTTTCCACATTGGACCTGGTAGCTTCTTGTATAGGTGTTCGGAGGGTAAAAGCATAGATCTGTGTCACTGTTTGTGATACAAAAACCTGTTTTGGTCAAATCTCATTTCTCTATCAAAACTCAATTTTAAAAAAAAAACTAAAAATACCCTTTTATAGATTTCAGATTCAATATCATCATTATATAAATTTTTGAGTGTTTTGATTAGTTATAATATGCTATAATCTAAAAATATTATAAGTCGATATTTTAACATTTCAAAAGATGCTCTCTCAAAAATGAAAAAAAATAGTAAATCATATAAAAAAAATTAAAAAATAATATTTATCACTAGAGAGAATCCTCTTCATGAATATGTAATTTTTTTTTCAAGAAGGTATAGATTTGATAGGGAAGTTTTGACGGGAGGATAAAACTGTTGGATTCTGACAAGGTCAAACTTGAGTACTTATAACAAAGAAAATATACATCAAAAATAATTATTTCTTTTTTTGTGCACTAGCTATACATGTCATCTATAAAATATTTTCAAATCATAACAAAAAAAGATGATTTGCACATACTTGTATGATGGGAACTACATCCTATATTTTTTATAGTTAAAAAAGGGACTTCAAAATAAAATAAAATGAATAAATTCTTAGTCAAAAAAATAATAAAAATTATAGGCATAAAATTCATACAATTCTACACATTTCATCAGTTTACATCATCTTCATATTTTAAATGCAAATACCATTTTTTTTGTCATTAATGTTGAACTGTCACATTCTGATATCACTTCTCTTTATAAAAGGTGACACAGGTTTGTGCTTTTACCCCGGATGCATGAGCTTCCTCATTAGTGCAAACCTTTGACAAGTTTGCCCCTACTCTAGCATTGAAGCTCTCCCTTTGCTACATAGGCAATCTCCTTGTTTACGTAAGTAGTTTCCATTGACTTGCCTATGGATTGGAGTCTTTGGCTTGGGACGACTCTCCTACCATTGTCATGCTCCAATGGCATGACACTTGTGGGCTTCCTTGCCCCTTTTTTAATTGGCATTAACCTCCCCTTTACTTTATTTAGTCTACTGCTCTAAAAACTGTGACTTCCTTTCTTTAATTGCCTCTGTGGACTTGTTTTTAGAATGTGTGAAGTTTGCCTTTAGAATGCATGGAGTTTGCCTTTTCAATGGTGTGAGCTTCTTAGTAAATGTCTCTACCCGTCCACGATTTTTGTAGACTTTGATTGACGGCTTCTTTTTCTTTGCTTACATATCTTGATACTCTGCCTCCTTAATGCAGGTTACTCCATTTATTGCCATGGCCTCCCATGCCTCACATCTTCACGTGGATTTTGTAAGATGCCTTCCTATTTTTTACATTAAGAGCTCTTTCCCAATGATTTTTAAAGCAACTCAACAAAGTTGTAGACATTAAATCGATCACATGCCAATGTGCATCCCCAATTTTCTTCACCTTCTAAGTCTCTTTATGTGATTTTTGAATGATGCTCCTTGATGGAAAACCAAAGGATGACACCTTAGCATGCTTTCTAATAGTCTTTTCAATTCCTTTCTTTCCATGTAGTAACTTTGAATCATCTGTTGAGCATATGATCATACTAATTCCACACTTCCAAAGTTCAAGTATAGAAGCCATCTTAAATCCTTACTGGCTGTCACAAATCTGATGAATTTAGTCGGGCCCCAAAGTGGGTCCGACTTAAAAAAATTTCATTTTCGAACAACTGATAATTTTAACTAATCCATTCATCACCTCATACTCACTAGAATTGAATTCGAGCACTAACTGATCCTTAAAACTCATTTTTACCTCTTCTTGCAAATTGTCAATTTCATGCCAGGAGGTCCTTTGACTAGCCTTAAAAACTAATCCAAACCTATGACTAGGCTTTGAAATCTGACCCATTGATTCTCTATGCCACACACTTGCACCATGTCAAATCTTGTCTCATGAAAAATTTGAGGTCAAAATACATTCACTGTCAAAGTGGACCTGTCAGAACTGCCTGCAAGAAAACATGTCAGAAAACCATAAATTGTGTTTGGATTTGGCTTCAAATACTAGGTAAACTGATACTTGGGGAAATGAAACTTGGGGCACTGATTCTTTGTCACAAGGAGAATATAACTCTAGTATTTGGGCTCATGACGAATAATAGGATGCAAATGAGTAGTGGTCAAAGTGGGCTACTCTGAATTTGTAGATTGAAACAATGGCAAAAAAGTGATTTTTGCAAATGGAATTGACCTAGAAAAGTGTGCAAATGGATTTGCCAAAACTTTCAAATCAACACACTTGAAGTATTTTTAGAGGACAACATAGTGGTACAATCCATTTGATCTCACCTATCATGGATTAGAAGTTATAATGTAACGAACAAGGGTTCTGACAAATCTACAAATGCTGACACCAATGAAAGGATAGAAATTGCGTTTGAAACTGAATCAAACAGATTCGTCGTGAGCTAAAACTTGAAACATAATAAGCCTCTAATGTCTACAACACAACGCAAAAGTAAATTTAGCATCTTGGTCAACCGGTCAAAAGTTATAACTTGTCAAATAGGGCTTCCAAGAATTATGAACAAACTGTATTAGCATGACAACAGTAAACTACCAACTTTGAGGGATTCAAAACCTAGGAAAATGGACTCAAAATATGAAACATAAGCTCTTAGGTATGGATGTTAAATACTCCCAAAGTGGTGAATCATGAAACATATTTGGGTGTGAGACATTCACTTGCAAACTTAGGTGAAAATGCAGATTTTGAATTTCTTCAAAACGAGATTTCACAAAATGGCTCGAATCATCAATTTAACTTCATGAAACAAGTGGACAAGCAGAATGGAAGGTGTTAGACACATTAAACACCTCTTTGGGCTCAAATGTATAGTCGGGTACAATTTCATCTATAAGCACTTATAGAGCTCAATTTCTTCAACGGTGTTCAAAATTGGGGTTACCATTTTGAGCACCAACACGTTGGACCCATACTTGGGTAGAATCTTGCATGGAATGACCTTATTCATTTGCAACTTGTTAGATCTTCCTTTGGATAGCCTACACTTGTTAAGGTGAACCATGACATAGTTCACAATTACAAATTAAACATCTCTATTCCTTATATATGCCCATTGCTTCATCTTTGTTGTATTCTACTCCAAACTTTGCTTGACCATATCATGAACTTCTTTCATGGAAAGAGCAAAGTCTTCAACCACTCCACTGACCTTTGCACTTACCTTCATGTCCCTTAGTTCAAGAATGCCTCTAGGATGCACTCCATAAACCACTTAAAAAGGACCCTTCCTAGTAAACTTGTTTATACTGTCATTGTAGGCATACTATGCTTGTGGAATAATGTGGTCCCAACTCTGACCAAACTCCTTGGTTAAATAACTCAAGAGGTTTCCTAGGCTCCTGTTGACCACTTCTATCTATCCATCTGTTTGAGGATGGTAGATAAATCCAAATGAGAGGTTTCTCCCCAACTTGTGCCGTAGAGTCTTCCAAAAATGACTCATAAACTTAGTATCCCTATTAGACACAATGATAAGAGGTAGTCCATGTATCCTTACTACTTCCCTAAAGAAAAAAATAGAAATGACACATGCATGGTTTTATATGGCACAAAGTGAGCCATTTTGTTGAACCTGTCTACAATGCAGAGCATCCTATAAATCAACCAAAAAATGGTATACATGTTGGTACCTTCAATATCTATTAAGTAAATTTCATTTTTAGGCATCTCATGAGGCAAAACAAAGCACTTTCCAACACAAGTTTACCAATACTTCAACATTTACATAGTCTGATTTCTATTCCATAAAATATCATTCATAACTTTCATTTCTGATAGTTTCTCACAAAACCCATTAAAGCAATGTTTTAGAACTAGGCATATTAAAACATGTCAAAATATCAGTTCATCCAATAAATACTACAAGTTATGGTCTTTGTGCCAAGACCCATTTTTACTATCATAAGCTAGTAACAAAAATTGTAACCCTACCTAGTTTTAGGCCGCCCCACCACAAAGTCCATGCTCAAAAATTCCCAAGGTCTTTAAGGTATGGGAAATGGTTGGTATAGTTCTATATTTGTGGCAACTCCCTTGGCTTTCTATCAAACCATGCAAAATTCAATATACCTCTTCACATCTCTGCTCAGGGTTGGCTAGTAGTAGAACCTTCAAACCAAATCCACTATCTTATGAACTCCAAAATTCCCAATCAAAGCACCATTATGCTTCTCTTGAATCAAGTTTTCTCTGATGGATCTCCTTGGGACACATAGTTGATTGCCTTTGAAGAAGAGGCCTTCCTACAAGGTGAGATTAGAATACTCATGATGGAAATGGTTAGTATAATTAGTACACACATGATAGGGCTTGGAAAATTCTGGATCATCAGGATATAACTACTTGAATTTTTCAATTCGCACATTCCTAATATGCACTTCTTGTGCAAGCAACAACCTACAGCTAAGTGCATCTACAAATTTGTTTGCAATGCCTTTTCTATGTTTAATGGTGAAGGTATAGGCTTGAATATATGAACACTCACTTCATGTGCTTGTGAATCAGCTTATCTTGGGAATTTAGAAAGCTTAAGGCTTGATTGTCTAAATACACAACAAACTCTTTGTGCAATAGGTAATGCCTCCATTTCCTTAAGGTGTGGACTAAGTCATACATCTCAAGGTTATAAGAAGAATAATTCCTCTTGGCTTCATTCAAATTTTCACTATGGAATGCAAATGGTTTACCCTTTTGGCTAAGGACTACTTCAATGACAAGGTTACTTGCATCACATTCAATAGCAAACAATGTCTCAAAGCTAGGTAAGACCAAAATGGGTTGAGTGGCTTAATCTATTGTTTCCACAATTCAAAGTTCCAAGTGGCTCATTTAGTCCACTTGAACTTGGCTCTAATCCCACCTTTAATGGTCTCCAACAAGGGTGCACAAATATGACTACACAACTTAATAGAATTTCTATAAAATTATGCTAAAACATGGAAGATCCTTACCTTTGAGGCAGTCTTGGGTGTTGGCCAACTAAGTATGGCCTCCACCTTGCTAGAATTCATCTTGATATGACCTTGTGAGATCAAAAAACCCAAATATACTAGTTCTTGCTTCATGAAATAACACTTTTTCAAGTTTATTGTGAGCTTAGCATTAGACAACCTTTTCAAGACCAAACTCAAATGCCTTAAGTGCTCTTCTGTTGTGGTATTGAAAATCAAGATATCATCAAGATAAATGATAACAAAATTACCAAAGTAATAAACAAAAACTTCATTCATGAACCTCATGAATGTGGAGGGGGCATTTGAAAAACCAAAGGGCATCACTAGCCACTCATAGAACCCTTCAGTAGTTTAAAATGTTTTCTTCAACTCATCTCTCCCCTTAATCCTTATTTCAGGATATTCGCTCTTTAAGTCAATTTTGGTGAACTAGTTTGCATTGCCCAAATAATCAAGTAAATCTTCAATTCTTGGGATTGGGAATCTGTACCTAATTGTTATCTTATTATTTCCCTTGAATCTGTACACATCCTCCAAACTTACCTCTCTTATTCGACACCAAAATAGTTGGAACTGCACATGGGCTCACACTTTTCCTTATCAATCCATGATCTAGAAATTCTTGTACTTGCTTGGCTATTTCCTCATGGATATGTGTAGGATCATGATGTACCAGAAAGTGACGATATGAAAAATATGTAGTTTTGTAATGCCTTAAAGAATTTCAAAGTCTATTCCAATTTTTTCCCACCCATCCTATTACTAAACTAAAATAACTGATACCTTTATAAGGCCTACTATATCTTTTTATACCAACCCTATATGTTAAAATTTAAAAACATCTCGAAAATGTGTTTTTGGCCTATTCTTGTGTGTTTTTTTACTTCAAACATGTAGCTGATGACTTTGTTTTCACCAAAATTTGATGAAATGAAAAGGGTTTCTGAAGAAAGTTCTTATCTTTAATTAAATGTAAGGTTTGTCAAATTATGAGTTCAATAAGTAATTATTACTTATTTTGCAATAGAGTTACATATAAGTGTTTACTGACACACCACTTGAAAAATAACCATAACTTTCAAGTGGTACAACATTTTTGAAATCCAAAAGATGCATCACATTCTATGCTTCTCCTACTATAAGGGAAAAAAAACCAAATTAAATTTTTCAGAGTTTAGAATTAGTTAAGGTGGCCAAACACGAGAGTTTTTATTCCAAAAATACTAAAGTAAAAAATAGTAATTAATTTATTATTTAGAATAAAAATACCATAAATATGTGTCACATCCAAGCATAAGTCTACTTCTTCTATCTAGAATATTATTTAAAAGTATATTATCATTTGATTTTGATTAAGGTGGTTAGACATACATCTACTTCTTATTTTTGTTCTAAATTTTTTGTACTATTGCAGTAAAATTCAAAATTTTGATGAATGAATTTTTATTTTTATTTTTAGATAAGGCCTAGTAGTTTAGAAACTAAATATTCAATTACTTAGAGATTAATTTCTCTCAACTTTTTGATATACATTTTATAGCAAGTAGAAAATTGCACATCAAGTTGACATAACCCTGATTTGCTAATTTGTTATTGCCACTTATGAGCATACTTTAGTTGACCATGATCTTGCACATACCCTCATGTTGACTAGGTTACATATTATAGGCTACTTTATTAGGCAAAGCTACTCTAGGGATGAAATCTATTTGATAGCTAATAGCTCTCTTAGGTGGTAATATTGGCTTCCCATCACTTATAGTGCCTTCAAACTAATTTAGTAGGTCCTGCACTTCCTTAGGCAATTGTGATCTAATTGTGCTTTGTGCATTATGTGGCTTGACAATAATGATATGCCCTATACCTTCCCCTTCCCTCATGATGTTTAGGAACTCTTTCTCATCTACAATTAGGACATTAGGTCTCACCAATTGGTTTCTTTCTCCCTCTAACAAAGATTAAATGATATAAGAATCTTCTCCTTTCTTGAACTTGGAAACATTCTTCCCGTCATCATATTGGGCTTCTTTTTCATATTTCCATGGGCTCCCTAAAAGGAGATGGCATGTATACATTGGCAGTATATCATAGAGAACTCTATCCTTAAACCTACCAATATTGAAGTCAATCCATGCTTGTTCCTTTACCTCTACATGTTGACCCTTTTTCAGCCATGTGACTCTATAAGGGCTATTATGAAAGAGTCTTTTAAGTTTTTATTTTACTATTTCTTTTTGTGAAATTATGTTATTAGTATACCTGAATTCAATGATAACTTTACATACCTTGTTTTTCACCTTGCATTTGACCCTAAACAAGGCTCTTCTTTGACTTGGGTCCTCCTTCATGGGCTCCCTTTTGAGTGTTCTTCTGAACACCATATTCTCACCTTCTTTTGAATCAAGTGGGAGATTAGTTGCCTTATTTCTACCACCATCTTCCTGAGCATAAGTTTCCTTTCTTTCTCCTAAGGTAGAGACCACCTTTGGACACCTTTATAAGAGGGATACACTAGTTGGTTACAATTGTAACACTTCATGGTAGAAATGTATGGAGCTCCTCTATCTTGAGTATTATTTCTACCCCTAAAGCTATTGTTATATGTGCATCTTTGGTTAAATCCACCTCTTGGAGAGCTTGAACCACTTGGTTCACTTGGTTTACTATCCCCTTGCGGTCTAGTTGATTGGTGTCTTGCACCAACAAAGTTATCTTTGAGATTGCTCTACTCTCTTCCTTTGCCTCTACTTCTATTGTTGAAGTCTTGCTTCTTCTTTAACTTCTCCTCTACCTTAAGTGCTAGTTGGTAACACTTTTATACAATCTTAGGACTCCACAACTGATGTTCCTCTTGGATGTTCCACCTCAAGCCATTAATATACCTAGATATCTTAATGCTTTCAACCTCTTGCACCTTGGATCTTAGGAAAACTTTCTAAAGCTCTTTAGTATAACTTGCCACATCATTTTCTCCTTGGTTGATATTCTTCCTCTTGGTATGTAATTGCACTTCAAAATCTCTGGTGAGCTAGATTTGTTGAATTTGGCTTATCTTACTCTTCCAGCTTGCATAGGGTTTCTTTCCTTCTTTCACTCTTTCATCTTGAGTGAACTTCCATGATGTGAGAGATGCTCCTCTCATCCTTGCCTTTGCTACTTTCACCTTTTGAGCTTCTATCACATTCTCACTCTCAAAATAGTTTTCCATGCCTTCCAACAATTCTCAAACATGGTTTGTATCCAAATTTCCACTAAAAAGTGGCACTCCTTCTAAGGCTTCCTGATTCAAAATGTTGATGTCTCTAAGAAATGGTTCTTTTACTAGTTTAGGATCAGGTGTGGGTGCCTCCTCTTTGTTAGACTGCTACTTCTTCTTGCAACATTGTACCTACTGGTTAACCTTATTGGTCACTATATCAATCTTCAAAGCTTCTATTTCAAGTGTTGTCTCCAACATTGTTATCTTAGGCTTCAACTCTAAGATTTCCACATCCTACTCTTGAACCTTCTTAGCAAAATCTATGTTTGTCACCATGGTGGATCCTATGGAGGATTCTCTTTTATAGTTAGACATGTGCTTATATCTCCCAAAATTAAATTTTCTCTATACCTATTTGGTAGGAGTAGTCTAGTGTAGTGTAGATAGTTGATATGCATTCCTTGATATTCCCTTCCTACACAGGGTTAACCCTAATCAATTCAAGACAACATTCCCTTAGAAGTTAACCTACCCATTAAGGCTTGCATACTAGCTTGAAACTCACTTTTAGGCCTCCTTGATGACTTATCTAATCATGCAAGGGTTGGGGCTCTTCTCAAGGTGTCTTGGACTTCTTTCCATCCATCATCACAATCCATTTATTATAGTTCTATGAAATCCATTCAAACCAATGAAAAACTCATATTAGGCCTAATAGTGGTTAATTAGCCATCCTAATAGAATAAATTTGGATTTGTGTAGATCTTTCCTAAAGAAGGTTCCAAAAAAAATTCAGATTGAGACACCCTTTTCAAATGCATTCAATATTCTTGAGGTCTGAAGTTCCCAACATCTACCTCATTCCCTAACCCAAGTTTTGAGGGTTTGTTAGTGTTTATCAACAATTCAGACTAGTTAGTAATAAAATTACTCTTTCTCCTTCACTAGGGACTTATATCACTCCTCCTTGCATCCATAAAGTCTCAATTAAATTCTTCATCCTTCCATAACATCCTTCCTATTCAAACTTCTTCACTCAAAATAAATTTGGTTTCCTTGGCTCAATTTCTAGTAGAGTACAACTCTGTCCCGCCTAGGGCTTCCAAGGAAGTGGATTGGATCTTTAATTTTTTCTCCATACTTCCTACTACACAATGTAAAATATTTCTACTAGAATTTCTCAACGTTTTAGAGAGTTTCAACAATGGGGAATGCTAGTAGACACCATTTTATCAAGTATGCCTGAGTACTGGCCAACAAACAGGTAGTTTCATAAAAAAAAATATTGGGAACACAAAATGATTGCTAAGAACTTTTAACCAAAACAAGAAAAAACAATATAAAAATGTAAAAAATAGATTCGAATGAAAAAGAACTGATTCAATATCAGGTGAATCAAAATCCCATTCTTTCCTTCGAACTATCATTGATTTCCTTGTCTGTTGTACACATCTATACAACTCCAAAACTTCCAACTATACAATAGTGACTTGGACGGATTTAAAAAATTATTTCCTAACTAACTAAACCAAATCCCACTAATTGGTAAATTACTTGTGCCTTCTAACCACCTTTGTAAATTTTGACAAGAAAAAATGCAAAAACTACAAAATTGTCAATGTGCAATTTTTTCAAAAAAATGACAATTTTTGCATTTTGACACTTTACAGATTAAAAGACTACATATTAAGGATCCAAATCAAATATGGAAGTTATTTATACCATGTTTTTGAAATTTCCATGCCCAACTACACTTCTATGCTTATCTAGCTCTGTAAGACAACTTTTTGCACTTTTTCTCTAATTGACAACAATGCAACATTACATCTAGTTGCCTATCATACACTACATTGGTGCTTCACATGAATGAAGAACCCTATACCAAGGACCTCTTTGTTCCTCCTAGGTCTTCTCAAGAATATTATTTCTTCCTAATGATCTATCCTAGTTGCTCCTTTACTACTTCCTCATTTTTCTCTTCTCTAAGAAATCTGTTATCCCTTTTCTTAGATTGATATTCAAAACCATTTCTTTCAACATCAGTAAGAAAAATGAAAACATCATGGTCAATGGAATCATCAAAGTCAACCATCATGATGGATTCTCTTGGTTCTTCACCATTCTCTTTTTTCTTCTATAAACCTTTATCTTTTACTTGGTAATAAGGGTTAGCGGGGAACAAATATCTTCATAGTTGATTTGGTCATCTTTATCTTTGTTAACCAAGGAAATAAAATCATTATGCAATAAAATTGGAAAATTCAAAGACTCCATTCCACTACGAAACAATATTTCTATTGATTCATAAGTTTCTTTTTCATCGCAAACATCTATTTCCATCTCCACTTTCCCTTTCTCCTCATTCTCCTCTTTCTCACCTTCATAATCATTGTATTATCTAAAATAAAATCCTAATTTATCTTATGTTTCTTCCTTTTATTGGAACCAAAAATATAAATCCAAATATCCCCAAAAATTTTAGCACTTTTATCAACAATTTTCTTTAGGCTTGGATCATAAACAAACCTTTTTGTGTAGTTATGAATCAACCTCATCAAAACCTTATGCATAATGGGTTTATTAGGGTGAGACCTTATTGCATTGATACTAAGAGATAGTGAATATAGAAGATAAAAAGGGAAACATACCTTTTTCTTTTATCCAAAATAGTTTAATTACACAAAATTGTAAGTATGGCCCTTGCCATATCTCCCATCTAAGGTAATATACTCTATTGATGTAATGAACACTCGATGCCTTAATAGTTTAATGGAAGATGTAACAAAGATTCCCTCCTCCCCTTTAATAAGATGACCATTTGAAACCTTAGGGAATTTATTAACTACCAGTTATGAATACTTAAGGTCTTGGAAGAAACTCTTACCTTGTCCACTAATCCCTATGATTTATTGCAGTTTCAAGCTTCATATTTCTCCCTCCAAGGTTGATCTCACCATTGTTCCAACCATCGATGAATACTTTTGTCACATTTAGTTTCACAAGTTTGAATCTTTTCATAATGGCATAAGCTCTCCCTCAACTACTTTGTACCAAATTACTTTTTCCTTTCTCCCATCCTTATAGTTATTGGGTTCCCTTTTACTCATGTTACCACCAATTCTCACAATTTTTATAGTTGAATATTTAGAGAAACACATAGAGAAATAAAGTTTGAGAAAAACATCAACAAGAAAAGAAAGTAGAAAAATAATCCATGTATTGTATGGCTTAATAATTGTCGCACAACTCCAGCTCAAAAATATTAGAAAATAATTACACTTCATTTGCTATAAATCTTCCATCCTATACATTATTACATATAATATTTCTACATTTACTAGATGTCTTTTCATATTTAATAAGAACTTTGTTTTCATTGTTTACATTGTCCTCATGACTCCAAAGATTGGAAGTTCCCTTCGTAACCACCACATTAGGAAATGAGCCAGCAACTTTGTTCACTTACCGATACAAATGAGAATTATTAAATTTATTAAAATTATTAAGAAGGCCTTTAACTTCTTTAATAATATTATCAACAGTCCACAATGGGGTAAAATATTTGGTTAGACAGTTGAGAATATTTAGGGAATCCTCTTCAATCCAAAATACCATAGGTCTTAAATTCCTTGCCATCTTGAAATTCAAGTATGAAGAATTTGTTATTATCTTTAGAGTCTATTTAATCTCAGTGGCTTAGACTTAAGTTATTTAAAGGTTTAAATATTCAATTAAAAAATTTGACTTTGATTAACTAATTTAGGGTTTCTAAATGCCCATCTTTGAATTGATATTGAAATGCATCAATTTAAAGAATGTCTGATGTTTAATTCACTAGTATCTAATTCAAACTTGACTACCAATATGATTGGTGATAGATTTATTGATTACATTATTTAATGGTATAATACCTCAATATGTTGCCTTGATTAATAGAAAAAACTAGCTGAAATGCCCCATCGATGATCTCAAAGATTTATGTCTAAAGCCCTTGATTTGAAAATGTTCTCTGATTCAATTGATTTCATTATTTTTCATGTAATGATAGATTTTGCATTGTAATGATAGTATGTATGCCTCATTAGGAAATGGATAAAAATGATATTGAGTAGTTTAGATAATTATTGGAATCTTTTTCCCAATATAAATTGGATTTGAAAGATAATCACCCTATTTAAGATGGTTTTCATGAAAAAAACTTTGATAGATAAAATATTATTGATTCTTGAAATAGGTTGATGATATTTTGAGATCTTTTGATATTAGTAAAATTATTTGGTTGTTATTGTGTTGATGCCAATCTAATAGGATAGTTGATGTTCTTTGTCCTCATGATCTAGATGAATCAAAGTTGATGCACTCAAGATGAAAAAGTAGAAGATAATATAAATTGATAGACTGATGTTTGACAATTAATTAGATGATTTGACTGATTCATCCTTTCTTTAATAGGTATGGTAAGGTCTTTTTCATGATACAGGATTAATTTGACAATCTCATGATACATAATCATGGACTAATAGAAAATAAGGGTTATCCACAAGTACAAGAGAAGATAAATGTATAAGTAATAGATGGATTTAGGTTTCCCTTAGTTGATCATATTTATAATGATGATATGATTGATATAGCATTGATAGTTTTATGAATCAAACATTTGATGACATTAATTAGTGGTGCAAGCACACCAAGGCTATTACTAGGACCATGGAGAAGTTATGAAGAAAAAGAAGGCAATAGGAATACACAACGAATCAGTTATAGCCTATTTAATCTTGTAATGGGTTTTCATTGTAATGATGTCAATGTATTGTCAAATTGTTTAAATGGTACAATAAGGACCATTGGACCTATAAGTTGTAATAGGTAGGATCAATAAAAAAATGGGGTCAATCACCCTCAAAATATGTTAGGGACTTAGTAGGAGCCAAAATATCATAGATTTGGAAGTTAGATATTATTTAGAATTGAAAAAAAAAAATTTACAAATTTAAATTAAAAAACCAATGGTTATTTCCCAATTTGTGCAGAAAACTTATTTTGGGCCTTGTCAAGCATTTCTAATTGCCAAAATAATTTGCAATTGGTTGGAGGAGTTGTATTTCATGTTATAAATCTTTTAAAAGACATAAAAATGTATCTTGAGACATGGAAGATAATTTTGTATTCGAATTGGGGTATATTTTATTAATAAAGATAATCAATTTCTACAAATACTTGGTATATATGTGTTTGTTTAAAAATTTCTCAAAGTAGAAGTTGAATTGTGATGATAAATAAGTAACTATTTCCTCCATCTAATTATTGGTGCATTATTTACAATATAATATTTTTTTGTTTTTCCAACAAATTAGTCCTAATCAAGTTTAGGATATTGCTTAATTTTTAATAGATTACTAGTACTCTTATGGGTTTGATGGTCATTTCATACTTGTTAACCCTGATACATATGAGATGACATTCCTTAGCTATATATTATACAATTCTCACATTTCTATGCATAGATAAATTGAAGAGTATCGGTGATCACAATATTTAGTGTTGGTAAAGAGAATGAATGTGCTTCGTAATGTATAACAATAGATGATCTACCTAAAGGAGGACCATATTTTATGTTTGAAATAGTGATATGATGCTTTTCTGATGTTTTATGAACTTTTTTTGAGTTAGACAACCTTCAGGAGATGATAGATTGAGAGGCCCTACTTTTAGGAGGGTTTGAAACCAAATTTGAGCATTTCATAGAAAATGAGTGACTAGGTCAAAATTGGTTGTGATTTGGCTAATTGGAGACATGTTAAGACTCTTTTAAAAGGTTTTAGGGATTGGAATCAAGGATTTCAAATACTTTCTTAAGAAAAGTGGCCTATTTGAGGCCTTAAATCTATCAAATTCCCATTTTGGGATGGTTGATCCAAAACACCTTGGGATAAACTTTGGATATGTTGAAATATAAGAAAATAGGTATCTAATATTTCTTTTGGTTTTGGATTTTTTTTGGAAAAATATTTTAAAAATAATTTATTGTGGCACACTTGTTGGAGGCCTAATTGGACAACTAGGCCTAATAAGCAGGGGTATTTGAATTTTATTTATAATTGAGAATTTGGGGTTTTGAAACCTAGTTTTTTGGGTTGGATAGAATTATTGGAGATGTTAGGAACCCTTAGGGCTCATAAAGGAAGATAAAAACAAGGTTTGGGCTACTAAAGCTTTATAGTTACATTGTACAGAATTTGAGAACAAGACAACATTTGGCGCAATTTTTAGAAGTTTTTACATAGCCTTAATTGGGACTTCATTCACCACCCAATTCTCTACATTAGGTGGTATCACATTACAATATACTATATATTTTAAGAGAGTAGATGTTTCATTAGCCTTTATATGACATGGATATCCATTGCTAGCCAAATTTTTCCAACCTAGACATTAGAGAAAGAAAAAAAATATAGGATTACAATAATAGTAAGATAACTTCATCTACAAACATTGGATCAAGCTACAAATATAGACATATGATCTTCATGATTTCTAGATCAAATCATAAATATAGCATAATATAACAAGCCAAATAGACTATTTGATGCTTAGAACATAGAAAACAACCCAATTAGAATAGAAAACACACAAATAAAAAGGAAATATTTTTGGGTGATGTAGGATTTTTGATGACCCCAAGATGCTCCTTCATCAAGTATTAAAATTTTTGAAACTTTGCAATGGTTATGATACTTTACCATTTGTGTTATTTTGAATTTGATTGTAGATATTAGATATGTGCAACACAAATATTCAACCTATACATTTGCTTCTAGATTTCTATAGGTTTTGTCTTCATAATTCCAAACTAGAAAAGTCACCCAAAAAAATGTGTTTTGAAAATGTCCTTGTGTTTCTAGACATTGACTATTTAGTTGATGACAATTTTATCCATTGATGAAACAAAAAGAGTTTCTTGATGATATTCTCATCTTTCCATCCATATAATTTTTTCCAAGTTTTTATTTTAATAAAAATGTTATTATTTATGTTTTCAATTAATTACATGTAAAGACAAGTTGAATGAAAAATGTTAATAGATTTTAAATGGTATAAAATTTATTAATTCTAGAAAACATGTATCATATTGCATGTTTTGTATACTAGAAAAGGAGTATTAATACCAATTTTAATAAGATTACTATGAGAAAATAAGAAATGAAAATCAATTTGCTATTGAAATTGCTATCACCAATAATCAACAATATAATTTAAATTATATAATAGCCAACAAGTAGTTTCACTAAATCACATATACATAAATATGCAAGTCCTTTTTTTCATATTTAACAATCACGTTAGGTATAACTCATACATTTAATCCCACATCAACAAATAGAACCATCACTCTTATATATTTCCCTATTATAATGGCTAGACCAGCCTAATGAAATTTGTTATAGGAATCACCAAAGCATTCCTATTGTTGCAATACATTTAATCCCACATCAACAAAATGAAATTTGACATAGGAATCACCAAAGCATTCCCATTGTTGCAAGGAATAAAATAAGGACCACCTTGATCAATATGGCATGTCACTCTCATAACAACACATTACACCCTCACAAAGATCCGTAGTGCTAGTAAATAGTACATATATTTTACTATGCAAATATATTAACATAAGAACAATTACCACTTCTAAAATAGAACAAGGCCCAAAGAAAACCAAACTATACATTACAAGATGAATGAGATCAAAGTTGACTTTCCTAAATGTAAATCTTATGGCACATAATCAATAAAGCACTTCAACCAAAACACCAAAACATCCAATCATCATTCATGAATAAGATACATTGACATTGATGATAATAATTAATTAGGAAAATAAAATGATAGAATCAAATTCACATTATAACAATATATACCTAAATATGATAATGAAAGTATCATGTCATAAGAATCACTAGAAAGAAAGAGTGCACAACCATCGATAAAGTTATATCTGCACTAAAAATTAGGATGAGTAGGTCCTAAATTACAAGTTGACTTAAAAATTACCTAGGCAATTAAGATTCAATTTAAAATTTATGGAATACTCAAGAAATATGGGAGAGAAAGGAGTTTAAAATTACTCAATTGGAAAGGAGTGAGAAGAATTTAGTGACTCTTTTCTCAAAATTTATGATAAATGTTATGGTTTCAAGGTTAACATACACATAATTAAAGTGAGGTTAAAATGAGGAGTGTAGGGTGGTAGGAAAATGTAAATGATTTTTTTCTTTAATGGTGTCCATGTTGTTTACTACCACTTGGCTACCATATCCATTTGGTTTGGTACAACAAAATGTTTTCATGGTGTTCCAACTTAGGTATACATCAACACACCAAAATATATTGAAATCATTACCTAGAACATCTACATGCCATATGCATGGGAGAATATCACCAAAATTGATTTAAAAATATTGATTATTATAGGTCAATTGATAATTGACTACTAAGAGGAAAAAATACTATAGCCCACATGGAACCCAATGTGGACTCACAAAGTTTGGGTGTTACCTTATTAGCTCCCCTCCCCTAGTTAGAATTTTATTTACATGGACATTATTACTCAATATTAATTTCCTATTGTTCATCATATATTAATGAGAATTCATAGTGTTGAACCCTTTATCATGGAAACCTATAGCCTACTACCTACTCTAAAATCTTGCATAAATCCAATGGTGTTCCCACTACCATCTTTTCTTTCTTTTCATGGAGTCATGAATTTATAATTTTCATGTTAGGAATACATACAAAAAGGAATTTCAAATTAATTTGAAAACCCTTTTGGCTCACATCAAGAACATTAGGTAATCTCTTTTCAGGCATTCTTGACTAATTTGGGATGCAAAATAAAAATAATTTTCTTCCTTATATATAGTTTTATAGCATCAATCGAGCAGGAAGATGGATATCCAAAAAATATAGATTAATTCATTGTACCTTTCATCTTCTAAAAAAATATGTTGGTTTGGGAAATCTTTAATTTTTTGATGGATTACTCCTTTTGTGGATATAATGGTCATGTATTGTTCTACCTATATCAAATATAGGTATATTTTGTTTGGTTGGTCTATTTTGTCTCCTAGGACAAAGAAAGAAGAAAAAGTAAAAGAAGATGATGGTTGGTTTATCCTAGATCCTCCATAAAACCCAACTAACTTATGGGGTTCTAAGGATAACCAAGACCACCTCCCTCACCTGATACATTTATTGTAGCCTAAAGAAGTTATTACTATCTTTTCATCTATAGTTTTATTTTTTGGCCATAAGGCCATGTGGGCATATGTTATGTAACCTCACATTTCGTGAATTAATAGAAAAAATTTAGCGTAAATTAACTTAACTTTAACAACACTAATCAAATATTTAGATTAACACAAACAATTATACAATAAAAAAAGACCTAGCACAATTCTTCTCTTATTTGACTAAGGACATGGGATGAACATGCTTACAAGGTCATTGGACTTTCCTAGCCCCATAGTCAATTCCCATATTGTCACAACTCATTTTTCCATAAACTAAATAAATCAATCATCTTAGTGCCATATGAGTTTTCTCAAAAATGTTCTTTTATAAAATTAATGAATAGAAATACTTCCTTGAATATAGTCGGTGGAAAATAAAGAATTATATGTATGTATGTATGTATGTATGTGTATGTATATATATATATACATATATATATATATATATATATATATATATATATATATATATATATATATATATATATACATATATATATATATATATATATATGTATATATATATACATGTATATATATATATATATGTATATATGTGTACATATATATATATATATATACATGTATATATATATATATACATATATATATATATACATATATATATATATATATATACATACATACATATATATTTATATGTATACATGTATATATATATACATATATATATATATATATATACATACATACATATATATTTATATGTATACATGTATATATGTGTGTGTGTGTGTGTGTGTGTGTGTGTGTGTGTGTGTGTGTGTGTGTATATGTATGTATGTATGTATGTATGTATGTATGTATGTATACACATGTATGTATGTACACACACACACATACACACACACACACACCCACACTAATTTACTAATTTTTCATTGCCAATCAAGGGCATAGTTTGTTTGACCATGATCCTGTATATATAGGATCGTGGTGAAAAAAACTATGCCCTTAAGAGGCAATGAAAAATTAGCAAATTCATGTTATGTTAACTGGACGTGCAATTTTAAACTTGTTTTGAAATTTGAATCAAAACATTGTTAGAAAAGAATCTGTAGGAAATTGAATATAGATTCTGAAATACTAGGCCTTATCTAAGTTAAGAAAAACTTGATTGGTCAAAATTTTGAATTTTAATGCAATAGTACAAAAGTTCCTAGACAAAAATAAGAAGTAGCTGTGTGTTTGACCACCTTAATCACAATTATATGAAAATATTTTTTAATAAGATTCTAGTTATAAGAAATAGACTCATGCTCAGATGTTGAACACATATTTTTCATTGTTTTTATTCCACATAAATCATTAATTATGAATTTTCTACTATATTACCTTCAGAATAAAAAGGCTCTCATGTTTGACCACCTTAACTAATTCAAAACTTTACAAAATTTAAAATTTCTTTTATTTTCCTTATAGTAGAAAAGATATATAATGTGACATATCTTTTAGATTTCAAAAATGTTTTGCTATTTGAAATTTTTTATTATTTTTCAATCAACATGTGTCAATCAACACTTTATGCATAACTCCATTAGAAAATGAATAATAATTACTTATTGAACTCATATTTTGATAGCCAAAAACATGTTTTCGAGACATTTTTTAAGTTGACCATGTAAGGTTAGTATCCAAAGAAATACTAGGCATTATAAAGGTACTAATATTTTAGTTTGGTATTAGCAAGGGTGGGAAAAAGTCCATAATAGATTTTGAAATAATTTGAGGCATTTAAGGGCTACATATTTTTAGATTGTCACTTTTTGGCACACCATGATCCTTCACATACTCGACACACACACACACACACACACACACACACATGTATATATAAATAGCATATGCATATACATATACACATACATACATAGATACATACATATATGCATGTATGTATACATATATGTATGTATATATGTGTGTCAACCACTATTCCTTCTACTACTAAAAGTCCTTTAATCTTAGATTTTGTTTAAGCTTTTTTGACTGCCCTATCAAATGTTTCTTCCATTATAATGAAAATGAATGGGGAGATTGGCTCACCTTGCCTACTACCTCTTGATATGTTGAGAAAACCTTTGAGGGTACCTTTAAGTAGTAAAGAAATTTTTGGGGCTGATATGTAATTCAATATTAAATTTATCCTTTGGTGTGAAAAATTGAATGCTTCCAAAAAAATTCAAAGGATTCTCTAGTCGACCTTATCATAGGATTTTGGAATCTCTAATTTTATTAACATAAATGCCTCTTTTTTGACTTGTGCACAGTGTATTAGTTCCTAGATTGTGATTATTTTGTCAAGGATTGATTGATTGGGTGCAAATCCTATTTGAACATTCTTCTGGGATTAATTTGGTTTGTACCATTCATAATATAGTTTCCAGAGCTTTGTGTAAGACATTTTATATGGTATTGCATAATATCATTGGTCAAAAATCTTATGAATTTTCATTGACCGTTTTTGGGTGATAAGAGATATAAATGTGTTGTTTATTTCTGCTAAGAGGTATCCTAAGTTTCTAGTAGCTTTAATTGCAGACCAGAGATCCTCTCCTAAAATGTCCCAACATTTCTAAAAGAAGAAGGCTTGGAACCCATCAGGGCCTAGGGATTTGTCTAGATTAAGCTTAAAAAGAGCTTCTTTGATTTCTTCTATTGAAAAGGCCTTATTCAGCAATTTATTATCTTCATGTGTAATTAGCTTTGGGATTGTGTTTAACATATTGTTTTGCGCTAAATAAGGTTAGAGATCTCATAATTGTTTAAATTTTTCATGAAATAATTTATGAAAACTTCTAAAATTTGAGATTGATTCTCTATTATTTCATTTGAGTTATTTTTTATTTTTTATTTTTTTTAATATTTTGTTTAAAGTCAGAGTGTTTTAATGGAATAATTTTGTGTTGTAGTCTCCTTCAAGTAGCCATGTTTCTCTAGATTTTTGTTTGCAAAATATTTATTCTTTTGCAAGGTTAATTTCTTATTTGGCTTATAGTTTTTTTTTACTTAGATATCTATTAGTATCCATTCCATTTTTACTACTTGGGTAAGATTTTTAAGATTTCCTTCTATCTATAGTTTCCATTTAATTATTAGTTATCGAAGTGATTTTTTGTTCCATTTTAATATTTTTTCTATGATTATTTTTAATTTGGATATGAAGGTGAACATTCTCAATCTTTCAACCTTTGTTTCTCTCCACAAATGCTTTATGTTTTCCATGAATTTTTTTTCTAGTCCAACCACATTTTTTCACATTTGAAAGGGTTCGAAGCTAGTTTCTACTATTCTTTGAATTCTACATTGACTGGGAGGTGGTTTGAACTCGCTCTTGGTAGAATCATTGATTTGATGGAGTATTTGAAAGTTCTTAACTCTCCTTTGAAGATGAATCTATCTAGTCTTTTTGTTATTTGGTAGAAATCTTTCCTTCTAGTGTCTTGTTTATATATTCCTATATTGGTGGAATATCAATAAGATTTTCTTTGATGAACATTCTTTGAAAACTACCATTGTTTGTGAAATTGTTTGAATGCCTCCACTCTTTTCTCCTATTTTAAGTATTGCATTAAAATATCCTCATATCTAGAAGTTTTTTATTTGTTGAGTGTTCATAAGAAAACTCATTTCATTCCATAGAGATTTTTTTGAGAAGTTACTAGACCATATGCATTTATTATGGAAAACTGCCTATCATTTTAAAAGTTTTTGATCTTCCCCCCATCTAGTTCTTGTTCTCTATTAATGCAGTGTAGTCAATTTTCCTAGGGTCCCATATTATACCCAATCCTCCTAAGGCCCCATCTGATTCAACCACATCTACATTCTAGAATCCTATCTTTTTACTAAATATTTCTCCTTGTTCTTTTCTTAATTTGGTTTCTTGGATGAAGATGATTTTCGATTCAAATAAGGTTAAGTTTCACTTTACTAAGCACTTCTTGCTAGGGGAATTTAGTCCCTAGAAATTACACATGTTCATCTTAATTATTCCATGGGAAGGCTCTTCCCCTTCCCAAACTTTAATATTTCTTGAATATTTTTCTAGTTTCTTGCATTCTCTATTGTTAATCTTAATTTGACTAAGGTTTTCTTGTGTCTTTTCTTTTTTATCTTTCAACTTCTTGGGGCTTTAATTCCTACCATGTTAGTTTCTATTCTTGGGTTATTTAAATTATCAACTTTTATTTGAGAACTTTCTAACATTAGATCTATTTCCATTTCTTCTTGTTCAATCACTTGTATTATATAGTCACTGATGTCTTTTTCATTTACTAAGGGATGTGTTTCTTCTTCTTCTATCATCATTACTTCATCACTAAGGGAGTCTATCACTCGATAGTCTTCCCAATCTTCTATAGCTTCTTTATCTATTCCTAAGTTACTGCTTTGATTTTCCTTCTTTTCATGAACTATTCCTTCATTTACATGTTCTTGATCCTTTGTTATCTACTTTTACAATTTTAATTTTATTTCTTTTGATTTTTCTTCTTTATTCCTCTTTGTTTCTTTTTCTTGTTCCTTTCCTCTTCTTTCTTCTTCTGGGCTATGTCTTCTACATCTACTTTCTTGAGTGTTCTTATAAATGTTTCAATTTCCAGAGGAATTAGAATGTTGTCTTTAACTTCTAGTGATTTCTTATCCTTGTTCTTTTGGGAAGATGTGGAAGAAGCTAAGGGGTCTTTTCCATATGATGGAGTTTGCCAGAATTTGCATGGTTTCCTTGCTTTTTCTCTCATTCTTTTTGTTAAATTTTTTTCCATTGCTCTGATGATACTAGTGGGATATCAACCTAATTTTCTATTTTAGGAAGAAATTTTCTTAGTTTTGATGTTTCCTTGTGTTACTTTTTGTTTCTCATTTTTCTTCTACTTTGTTACTTTTTGGATCTTTCCTTTATTTCTTTCATATCTTTTTTTACTTCTTTTCTTGTTTATTCTTTTCTTTTATCTCTCTTGTTTTACTGAATCTTCAATTTTGTTATTTTTTCTTGATGCTATCTCTTTATTTGATTCACTATTCTCCTTCCTTTTTTTATTTCTCTAATTTTTTCTTTCTGTTTGATTGATTTTCCTTATATGTGTTGTTATTTACACTTTTCTAATTTTTTATGTCACTCCCTTTCTTTGTGGTTGTTGTGTTCTTCTTTTAGTATCATGTGGTATTTTTGAAGACCACACTCCATTAGTAGTTTTTCATGCATTAGTTTTATGAGGCCTTTCATCATTTCCCTTAATTCTTATTTGGTCTTATTACAATGTGTACATGTCTCTTACTTATTGAGACTATTTTCTATCTCATTGATCTTTTATAATTCTTCCTCCTCTTTATCAATCTATTGATAATTGTTTATATTTTTCTTAGTCAC
This sequence comes from Cupressus sempervirens, assembly GCA_028749045.1. Classification (NCBI taxonomy): domain Eukaryota; kingdom Viridiplantae; phylum Streptophyta; class Pinopsida; order Cupressales; family Cupressaceae; genus Cupressus; species Cupressus sempervirens. Next base: position 89,143,950 of record CM053790.1, on the reverse strand, counting down.
TTGGTTTTCTAATGGCTATGTTTGTAAGGTGTCTTATTGTCTTTAATGTGGTCCCAAATTTCTCCTTCTTCTTGATCTAGATCTAATAGCTTGTCTAACAATTTTTATAGATTATTCTTTATATATTTTCTTCTTATTTATAGTGGTATGCTTTTGAAGATCTGACTTTTTTCTTGCCTCCTTTCTTCAATTTTATTGTCTCTCTAGACGTTTTGTTTAGGAAAGATCTATTTTAGATTTTTTTTTCATATCTTGCATATTTTAGGTTGTAGATTGATCTATTGGTTATAATTTTTATTGTTTCTAGTTTTTATTATTTATAGGCTTCATAATGCTTAGAATTTTTATTCTATTAGAGGATTTGTAATTTGCTTAGATAGCCCTATAAGATTTCCTATTGCTGATCCAATTTTTTGACGAGTGTGAAAAATATTTAACTCTATAGGAATTTCTTTAATTTCAATCCAAATGGGTATTTCCATGTTGTTGATACTATTTTCATTGAAGTCAAGAATCTATTGGAAGAAAACTATGCTATATCTTTTATAAAAATGCAAAGATCTAGACAAGAGATTTTTTTAACCTCTTTCATTTTACAATGTAAATAAAGTAATTGCTTTGAAAGGGGGAGGATACTTACATGTTCACCATAGAAGTCATATATCATATCTCAATGGTCTATGTCCTTTTCTTTGGACCCATTTCATAAAATAAAGACACCGCAATTTTTGCATTGATCCCATTTTCTTTCATAGTGTTAATTGCTTAAAATTGGTGTATTGTGAACTTCATTTATACTTATGGGTTGATCTCCTGTTATTTTTCTATGTCTAAAGTTCAGATATTGATATTGGGTTAGGACTGGGGATTTAGGGCTAAGAGGGAGCCCGACTAAGTGGGGTAGGTTATTACGAAAGATTTTTTTTTTCATAGGATTATGGTTAACTCTAGGATTTGTACCTAAAAGAATGTTGTTAGCCTTTGATAACTTGATAGACCTCATTGATTTGAAGGGTCATTTTGGGAAGGAGCATTGTTATGCTTTTTGAAGGTGAACTATGTTGATCTAGATTTGTCTATTTTTTGATCCTCCCTTCAAATATTTATTCACTTTGTCAAGGAACCTACTTTGGAAGATTTTTAAATCTCAATTTTCTCCTCCTTGTTATTGTGGTCCATTATCCTATTTCTACTAATCCCATTTTAGTAATCTCTAGGTGGGTTACTTCTTCTATATACATTTTGATTTGTAGTCTTGGAGGATTCAGGGGGTTTATATTGGAAATATAAGAGGAGTAACATAGAGGGAGGGGTGAGTTAGTTTCCACTAAAAAAACTCAAATACCTTATATGTCAATACAAACTTCTTATTAACTGAAATCCTTACACAACTTAGTTAGCACTAAATATACACTATAACTCAGTTAACAAACCAATCTTGAGATATTAATGTTTATTAACCTTTGTTAACTTAGCTACAAAAATATAAAGTAGTAAGAAAATAGCATGAACACATGAGACACCATGATTTAATGTGGAAACCCAATTTGGGAAAACCACCAATGCAACTAGATACAACTTTTCACTCTTGTGAAGTGAGCCATGTTAGGAGACAACCCTGTTAAAGCTTACAAAACACACTATTAGGTGTGACCCTATTAAAGGATTTGAATCACCCTATTAGAAGTGGCCTTGTTACAGGTCTTAAGAAACTTCAATCTAGAAATTCCACCTTGTTAGAGGATTTACAAAAATGACTGTTAAGTCAAATATTTTAAGAGATTTCTTCACTGCTACAATTGTTAGAGAGTAACAATGATTGAATAGATTGACAAAGAAACTAGATTGAAGATTTAGATCACTATTTTCATTTATCCTCTGGATACTTCCTGATCAAAATATTCTTTGCATCTCCTTGGATTTTCTACCCTTAATCATATATCCTTCTTTATTCATATCTTCTTCCTTTCTTGAACTTCCATATTTCAATCCATAACTTGACCTTTCATATATATGAAACCCAATGTCAAGTTGTCTTGAATACATTTACAAATAAAAAAATAGCATCCACTAAGTCAGCTTACATAAACCAAACAATAAACAAGATTATTCTATTGTAGGTCTATTGACATTGAAATGGGGTCACTCGGTTACCATTGAGTTCCTTGGTAACTGACTTGCTTGGATTACACTTAACCCCTTTGGTAACTAACTTGCCTTGATTTACTTTAGGATCCTTCAACAAACAACCTAGCTTAGTTTGCACTTCATCACTAAATTTGGCTTCTTCTGAAGTTTTTCTCAGCTCATATTGGGGTCTACTGTGCTCGATTACAACTAGCAATGCTTGGTTAGAGTATAACATTTGTGTAACATCAATGACAATATAAATTTGAATAATTGTTATGAACAAAGTATGCCTAAGTCTTTATTCTTCTATGCATATTTTGTGAAAGAAAAAAAAAGTTTTGTTGAGCTATACATGGTTTGGTTTTATCCCTAGATGCAATCTTTTTGCCTTGATTTGGAGCAATTTTCTACACTTCCTCCCTTTTTTTTTGTGAGATTAGAAAGGACATTAAAGTTTTATAACATCCATAGATCACTTGTTATTGAATTTTTTTTTTTTTTTGGAAAAAAAATATTTTTCCTTCTTTTTTAACTTCCAAATTCCCATTTAGTTGAGCCATTTTTTAATTCAAATTGGATTTTGTTTCTCATACTATAATTTTTATTATTCAATCCAAACTAAATGTAATCTTGGTTTAAGCAAGCATATTATAAATTATCCCAAGTGCTTATTTCACTTAAATAAAAATATAGTGGTTGTGTTTAAAATTGTTCTTTATCGTTTCTGATTTACTTATGGTAGTTTTGAGTAAGTTGATTTCTTCTGGACTAATACCTATTAGGAATTGATGAATAACTATTTTTAGAGACTGGCTACTTATTTTTTTTGTGTTAACATACTATATTTTGAATAATGAATTTATTTATTGGTTAGAAAAGATATTTATTTAATTAGCATTTAAAAAATAATAATAATGATTAGAAATAATAGAAAATAAATTATTAAATGTTAATTATTTTGGTTATCCCATCAATTTTAAGATCATTTCTAGTTTAGTATGATTTTGACTTCATAAACTAAATGTTATGGCTAAGAAGTAAAATAGATCATTCTATGTTTCCTATCACCAAACATATTATAATATATACATATTATTGTGAGTTAACTACACTATGATGTATTTTATTTTAATTGTTAGCATTATATTATCCATGTGTTGATATGCAATGGATTCCATAGAAGGGTAGTAAATGAATTTTTTTTTTTTTTGAATACAATTATAATAAATATTTGATGATTTTTTTTTGTTATATTGTAGACAACATGTTACACAATTCCATTAATTCTCCTAGTTTTTCTTATTTAGACTCCCTTGTTGTCATGTTGGGTATATCTCATGTTAGGAAATATTCTAGGGAAGCTTGATAGTTTTGTGGTAGGGTGGAAAAATGCTCCTACAACATTCTTGCACAATTTTTTATTTGGAACAACTGTTTGGAGGTCCTGTCATGAAGGTCATCATACTCAAAACATCAGAGTATTCCTTGTAACTGATTGATGGTCTCATGGTCTGATATTCAAGTTAGTTAATTGATGAAACTTGTTAAAACTATCATTTATAAATTTAGATATGGTATGTTTATTTTCTCTTATCATACTTATATTTCATTCATTAAATTGAATATTAGATATTATTGTTGATTAATCAAAACATGTTGACCACTTTTCCATATTTTATGATAATAACTGATGTGACTCTTATTTTGTAAATGAAAGACTTATTTACCATCTCCTTCTCAATTCATAGAAGAACTTAATATCATCACTATGTTCTTAGGTGGCAATGTCTAAACTCTAAATTAATACACATATCTTATGAAGGAATCACTTAGCCTTTCTTTTCAAAGTTCTTCTTTATACGCTATGTTTTAGTTTAGGTTTTAACCAAGACCTTCTTAGATCCTCAGATACGCTTACTATATTAATTATTAATAGAATAATGCTTCTACATAGCCATTGACATAATCCTAATTCCCTCAAGATAGCCACTGACATAATAGCATATTTATTTGGATGCGGCTATCCTCCCTACAAACATGGCTATGTACAATTGACCAATTTTCAAAAAATCAAAAAAATTATGGATTTTCTTGAAAATTTCAGCCTTTGATCTTCATGATTTGCATAGTTTGTAGTAAAAAATAACAAAAAATTTAGAATTTTTTTTTCATGAATTTGGAAAAAAAAAAAGTTTTACTTTGTTTTGTCTTTAGTACATTTTGTTTGGAGATTTATCTATCCCTATTTCTTTTGGATGTGTACTTTGATTGATGCTATGGTGTGATAATTGAGATTTTTGGTAAATTTTAGGTCTGTACTTTGATGCTCTTGTTGTCACAACTCAGTCTATATCCTGATGCTATGGTTATTATAAATGAGCTTTTTGGTCATTTATGCTTTAGGAAGGAATACAGGTAATTATCAAAAAATATTAAGATCACCAAAAAGCTTTAAATTGATCCAAAACCGAATCAATCACACAAAAGTTATTCAAATCTGATAGAGACTGACAGAAAAAATAATGTCCTATATGTGTTTTATTTTTCATGATACCCTAATCACTGTGGTTAGTGACTAGCTATAAACTCGACAGATGGATGCATAAAAAGAGACTGATTGAGTCCGGTTTTATATTTTGATACTATTAATGAAAGATTCACTAAACTATTTTTAGTCTTGCCTATCTATAGGCGGAGACTATTGTTTTTACAACGCTTTTACCATTAATTTCTTTCCAAAACAGTGCACCTTAAAATTATTTTTCATAGTTTCTATATTGTTCACAGTGCCTTTATTTTTATTTTGAATTATTGAATGAATATTTCTCTTTTCTTACTAGCTCTTGCTATTTTTCCTTGGGGTTTTATTATTTTTCACATTCAAAAATTCTATATTTTTGTCCTCTATACGCTTATTAGCCTTTTGCTGCACATAATACGAGAGACCTATCACTTCAGCTTATTCGACATAATTCTGCTAGCCTAGCTTATTGCCGGACAAATTTATGGGGATTGTTAGTCATTGGTATGATGGGGTTTGAATTTTTTGGTTACTTTTTGGAATTATTGTGTGGAAGTTTCATTGTTCAGTTGGTCCTCCCAAACTTTCATTCAACTTTTTATAATCCAAAGCTAATTTAATGGTATTATTTTTTGTTTTTGGGTGGACTTAAGATAATTTAGTGTTTTTCTCTATGATTTTGTTGGTGGAGTTTGTTTCTTTTCATAGACTCGTCTATTTCAATTTTATATGTCTAATTTTAAAATATTGTCTAATTTTTAAATTTAAAAGATTTGAATATGTAGTGGAATAGGATGAGAAATATGAAATATAAGATTTCAACATGTACCAATCATATTATATTTTAAATTTTAATAAATAGTTACTTACATTAAAATATAATGATAAATGTCAAATTTAAACATAGTAGCTTTTACTTTTTTTTCTTCAAAGATTTGAATATATGGATTAATCCGATGAGATAATATGTAACTTATGAGTTCATTATGAATTTATTATATTGCTTTTTAACTTATTAAAATTATTTATAATAAAATAGAATGACAAATGTAGAATCTATTTTGAGCTGTCATTTTTTCAAGTCAAATTTGAAAGGTACAAATTAACTAGTTTTTAACTAGATACATGTGTTTTAATGTAGGTCGTTCAGAGGTACTTTTTGGAATTGATTCACTCATGTCCTATCAAACTTATCTTTTTGTCACATAAAATTTTATTTTGCTACATCTCATAAGTTATACTATATTACAATTTAATAAATTTGATATAATCTTCAAAAATTATATATATATATATATATATATATATATATATATATATATAAACTATTAAATTTGAAACTATTTCACCTTAAAATCTTTTCCTTCTATCCTTTTGCATAAGGCGGGACTAAAGCTCATCAAAGCTCTTGTTTAAGTTTCATTCAATACACACTTTGATGCTCGATATAACGATGAAAATTTATTGAAGATAGCATCGTTGCCATGTTCTCAAGTTCGAGAATAGGTTCACAAACTAAATTATTGATAACTGGCGTAATCTCGATCTTTGATGCTCTGGTGGTCTATATTTTGACAAAGTGGTCTATATTCTCTAGTCTACATTTGTTGTTGACAAATGAGCTTTAGGATAGCATTATAACTAGCACTTGCACCTTTGAAGGGTGCAAGGGTTAAGTCGACAGTCTTGTATATTATTGATGATGTTATTGAATAATTACTACCATGTTTCTCATTATTATTAATTTTTTAAATTTAAGTCAAAATATTTTATTAAACACTTATATTTCTTATTAGTACTTGTCGTGAGGCATAGTACTATTATAATCACTTTTGTATATCTAGTTATTAATATTTCTTATTTCTACCAATAAGAAAATTGTTCGATATTTTACAAAGGATAGATGTGTATTTCTTACATTGATAAATATTTAAAAAAATTTAGAGAAATCTTATTGGATAGAACATTTGTGATCTTATACATGGATTTTCCACAACCATTATGCCTCTTCAAATTTTTTAGGCAGCTTTTAAGGGGATGACCCAATATTTGTAGATGTTAGCTTCTATAATATTTCACTTGTAATAAATAAACACAATTGTTTTTGAATGAATTGATTTTTATTGGATGGGTGTGAAATAAGTAAAATATTTTTTGTGATTTTTTTAATAATTTTTTTTAATATTTGTCATATGTTTACCTTTTCTAACAATTTAAAATTAAAATTTTTGCATTATGATTATTTCAAATTAAAATTTTAAAAGAAATAAATTATAATTAACATTTTTTACACATTATTACAATCATAATTATTTAAAACTATTGTAAAAATATTTATAATCAATTAAAATATATTTATTAATATTTAAAACTTAAATAATAATAGTTTTTTAAGAGTATAAATATGTTAGGAATGTTGATATGTTCATTATGTAAAAAATAATATATTTATTATTTATAATAAATATATAATAAAATTATGATTAAATTTACGTAAATAATTTAAACTATTAATTAAAAGGCAACTACTAAGTTACTAGTTACTATTTTTTTAATTACTCATTGTTTCTAATAATATGATTATGATAAATTTTTATTTTTATTTTTTAATTAGTAAACGGATGAAGCCTAGATTAATTATTATTATTTGTTGGAATTAATTATTATAATATGTTAAGTGAAGGCAAATTCAAACCCAAGACCTCCCACATGAGAGGCTCGCAAGTTACCATTGCATTGTAGGCTTTTGCCTATGATTATGATAATTATTACTTTAAAATATATTATTATATTTTATTGATATTTAAATTTTAATATACTCTTTAATACCATTATATTTTTTAATAACTCTAATATGGTCCTATATTCTATTTTATAATGTGAAAATATATACAATTACTAACATTCATTTTTGGTTAATAGTTTTTTAAGAATATTTTTCTTAAGTGATCAAATCATTATTATTACAATAAGTACTAGCCACTATGGGACACTAGTTATTTTGTTCAGTTGGAAAGATTATATTTTGTTTGAGTACAATATAATGTAGGTGAGATTCCTCTTTTTTCATATAATTTCATAAGGATTACTTTGCAATTTGGAGTATTTTCCAAAGGTGAAAGTGGGTAGGATATGAAACCCATTCATTGATTTAACTCTAGACATATTTGTAAAGTTAGACCTTGTCTTTTAGTTGTGTGAATATCCACTTTTTTTTTGTAGCATAAGCCCTTAGGATTTATACATAGTGATAGTCAGGACATGATGATTGGAAGTTGTCTCTGACATTTTGAAATTATAGATACTATTGGTAACTCTTTAAGATCTTCATGGTTCCAACCATAATAGTTCATACATGGGGGTATTTGATGGCTTGCATTCTAGTCTATAAATGATATATGAATCTCACCATTAGCTCCATTAAAACATCTTGCTTCTGCCTAAATGCTCATTGTATTTATCTATCATGTCATATATCTTTATAATTCTATTCCTTCATTTCTCCCTCTTATACAACCTCTGTGTTTCTATCTTTATATTTATCTCCCACCTTGGTATTTAATCTCTCTCTCTCCCTCCCTCCCTCCCTCCCTCTCTCTCTCTCCCCCCACACACCCCCCCTTACAATTTTTACCTTCACCTCTCTTTTATCTTTCTCTAAACACCAAACACCATTTTTGTACATAAATATTCATAATCTATTTTCTCCCTAGCCTTCCTTATTTTCATTTTTCTCTTTTTTATCTTTTCCAAATGTCATTTCTATATAAATATACAAATTACTTATGAACTTAATCGTAAATTTAATTTTTCTAATTAAATATGAAAATAACTCTTGACATTAAATTTTTAATGTTAAATTTTTTGCAAATTAAAATAGAAATTTATAGCTTAGTTAAAAATTATAAATAATTAAAAATTGTTACGAAAAGATAAAAATAAAGAATGAAGGATTAACAAAGAATAAGTTGTATCATATATTTGATATAAATATTTGTTATGTATTATGAAAAAATATATTTATATTGTTTTTCAATTTAAAAATGCATTCACAATGCACATAATAGTCAACAATGACTATTTCTTGTCTATATTTCTCTCATTTCTTCAAAAAAATTCCCAACTAAATTTTATAATTAACTATTACATTAATTTTTGAACATATATATATAACTAAAATAAAACTAAATATAATTTTCATACATTTTAAATAGAGGTACTAAGATTATTATCAATATCAAAATTAACATGTACAAATTTTATTGTAACATTAAATAGTTTTATCATATACTTTGAGTAAACTAAAATTGAAATATCTACTAGTAATAACATTATATAATTATTATTTTAAAGCAAGGTGGCAGGGGCACTTCACACACACACACACACACACACACACACACACACACACACACACACACACACACACACACACACACACACACACACACACACACATACACACACACATAGATTCTAACATAAGAAGCTCCCAAAGAAAAGAACCAAGAAGAAAAACTTCGTTGATAGCCCCATCAATTAAAAAAAAAGTAGAGAAAATAAAATGCTATCAAACAGGGTTTTAATAACCTAGGAATGATACCTCCACTTTACAATAGATAGAAGAAAGGAGATAGGAAACCTAACACTACCATCTGAATAGTATAAAAAACTTATACCATAATCACTCGTGATCATATTTTAGCAATAAAGTATCTTCAAAAATGAAACCATAAAACTATTGGGAAGATGCTGCAAAAATAGATATCCTTCATCTAGGTCCATTTGCCAAAATAATCTCCATGCTACAAACTACCCAAATCAAATAGGCAAAAACCACATAGATAAAAAGTACACCATAACAACTTGTCTTATTCATCCATAACTCCTATTGTAGGATTAGAATATAAAGCACAGGAAAATCCTAAGACCAACCAACAAATATAAATGATAAATACCACCCTAACATAATGCCAAATAAATGGTAAGCCAAATGCCATCTGTCATTAATCAAACACAAAACTAGAATATAGAAGAAGAACCAAGAGCCAACCTTAGATATCACCACATAATCATGCCACCACATAAGCATCCCAATTGGTGAATCATCTTAAACTCCCCACTAACTGTTAGCTACTAACTCTATATTACCATTCTTAATACTCTCAATAGAACATTATACATAACTACTTAAATCCATATCTACTTACACATCATGTATTCAGATATACATAGATAAGTCACACATAATGGCTTTGAACATCCTAACATAAGCTTAGCAGCTCACAACTAGTAGAATAAAGATGACTCACACTTAATGATCAAAATAATGGAAGGGAACTTTTCTAGCAAGGAACTTGAAGAACAAGAATCCAGAATATTAACATCACAACCAACATTAGCTAAGCAATCTGCCAAAGCATTTCCTTCCCTATACACATGAGATAAAATATATCTATCTAAAGAAATAACGAGACCCCAAATTCACTAGAAGACATAACAAAGATGCCAAATATTGGTCTTCCTATGAATGCAACCATTAATAAAAATAGAAGAATCACCCTCAATATGTAAACGAGAAAAAAAAAACATTCTCTTCACCAAAATCAATCCTTCTAACAAAGCAGTTGATTCTACCATGTTATTAGTACCAAAACTAATAGGTATTGCATAAAAAGATAGTACTTCTCCAAGATGATTTCTCAGTGAAACCTTAATACCTAACTCACTAGGATTCCCTCTAGGTGACCCATCAAAATTTAGCTTGACAAAGGGAGAATTAGGAGGCTTCCACTTGATTGACTCTCTGCATATAGGAGTATTTCCAACATTTAGAAACATGGGGAAGAATGGGAGAGAGATAAGCTTCCAAGACTGAACTATTTAACTATCCCAGGATGAAAAAATGTCATTCCTATTAAAATGATTAGAAACATAATTATTCACTAGTTTAGAGATGAGCCATTCAACTGTGGCAATCACAAAGTTCACATTAGCCACCTCTTTTCTAAAGATTATCTTATTCCGCTCCCACAAAATAGACCATATAACTAATGGTGGAACAATAATCCATAAATATGCAAAGATTGAATTAGTGAAAAATATAGGCCATGTCTCAAACAACTCCCTTAAGGACATGGGAAAAGCAATAGAGATAGATAATTTCCCCATGACATAGTGCCAACATTGTAGAGAGAATTGACAATACAAAAAAAGATGATTGAAGTTTATTCCCCATGTAGTCCACACAAAACACATTTAAATGGATTAGCTATATGATGTTTTACCAGTTTATCACTTGTAAGAATTTTGCTCTAAATAGTCAGCCAAGAAAAAAGCTCTAGCTTTTGGTAGGAAAAATTTATCCCAACAGAAAATAAAGGCTCAACACAATTTAAATGTGTATAAACCAATTTATCACATAAGTTTATCACATCCTCTAGACAAAAAAACCAATTTGTTTTCCAAAATATTTGCTAGGTTTCTAGCTAAATTCCTTCCAATAGGAAGAGGAAAAGGATGTTTCCAACATACCTTATGGGACACAATGTCAGCATAATCCACATAATCCACTAAAAGATCCCCCTAGACTAGAGATGACACCTCCATAATCTCCTTCCAAGAAGGAATGCGATACAACGGAGGACACCCATTCCAAGAGTGAATTGAAATATTTGGCTTGCATAATTTGGAACCATAGTGACAGGGGTTTGGAATACATATTCCAAACTAACTTCCCACCAAAAGCTTTATTCTGTAGAGATAGATTTTGCACACTAGTAACTCTAGAAAATTTACTTGAGGATAGTTTTTGTAAGGATACTAGAGGAATCTCTCTAGAATTAGTCATGTTAGATGACCAAAGGAAAGTGTAAATGGTTTTTTTAATTTGAGCAATAACAGACGATAGAGCTTGGAGAAATAAAATATAATAATTACGAAAATTCTGCCAAAAAGAGAAAGCCATCTCACCTTCTAGGCTGATGTTCTACTCTTTAGTATTATGATAACATTATCCCAAAATGAAGGTTTCACTTGTCCCATGAAGAACGGAATGCCGAAGTATACTAATGGCAATTCATCTACTAGAAAGGAAAGAATGTTAATTATTCTTTGCTTAACTAAGTTAGGCATGAAGAGCATAACGACTTTAGAATTATTCAAATTTATGACCTACCCATACCCAATGGTATATGTATCTAGAATCTACTTAATACATCTGGCTTCACTAATATAAGGTCTACCAAATAGAAGCATATCATTAGCAAAAAAATTATGGTTGGTAGAGACCTCTGAATTTAGTATAGTTATACCTCTCTAGTTGGCTAACAAATTCTATCAAAGTATAGATCTACTAAGAGTTTCATCCATAATAATAAATAAGAAAGGATAAAGTGGATCCCCTTGTCAAATTCCCTAAGTAGCTTGGAAATAGGGAGAAGGTATGCCATTGATTATGACTACAAAAGAAGCCCCCGAGAGGCACTTGTTCATCCATTTAGACTAGGAAGCTAAAAAACCAACTTGGAAAGGACTTCCAAAAGATAAGCACAATCCACTTTATTGTAGGCTTTCATCATATCTAACCTAGCCACAAAGAAAGACATCTAATAAGTTTCAATAGTATGCAAAACTTCTAGAGCAACAAGAGCCCCATCAGATGTATCCTTACCTAGAACAAAATCTCCTTGTTGAGGGGAGACTAATCTAGGAATTAAATATTTGAGCCTGAGATAGATAGATTTAGTTATGATCTTATATATGGAATTACATAAAGAAATGGGCCTAAAATCAACAAACGTTTGAGGAGATTTTAATTTAGGGATCGAAGAGAGATTCATTTTGTTAAAGCTTTTAAGAATATATCCTCTCTTATGATATTCCTCTATAACCATCAGGAGATCAAAACTTACCACATCCCAACACTTTTGATAGAAAAGAATGGTAAAACCATCAGGACCAGGGGCTTTCTCTGGGGCTATAGAGAAAAAAAATAGGATAGATTTCTTCAACACTAAAAGGCTTCATAAGATTGTCATTGTTTGAACTAGAAACCAAAAATGGGATGGACTGCAGTAAAAAATTCCTATCACAGGTATTATCTCTTAGGGGCGTACTCAGTACAAGTAAGCTTTTGAAGAAACCACCTCCCTCGTTACAGATGTCCTGTCATGAACCCAATGTATCCCCTGTCAAAACACTTTTAATGGCCAAGATAGATGAAGAAGCTTTCTTAATTTTAGCAGAAGCATGAAAAAACTTCATGTTCCTATCTCCCTCTTTTAACCACAACTCGTGATATTTCTTCCTCTAGTATATCTCCTCCCTTGCACATAGTGTTTCCCAATAGCATTGAAGGGATTTTTGTTTCTCTACTACTTTTGCATCTATCCCAAAATTCATAACATGATCTAAAATAATATTAAGATCATTTTCATCCCTAGCCTTTTCATGGAACACATTCTTAAATACTTCTTTATTCCATATAGTAATTTTGGATTTCATGAATCTAAGCTTGTTGGCAAATTGAAACATTTTGGTACCTTTATAAAAGTGAGCACTAATCCACCATTGTTGAAGTAGCTGAAGAAAATGGGGATGAGTGAACCATATACTTTCAAACTTAAAGGAAGAAACTTGATTTGGCAAATTTAGTTTATTCAACTCAAGAAAGATAGGAAAATGATTAGATTCTGAGGAAGACATAATTTCAGTAGAAAGAGAAAAATGCAGAAGTTTCATCTCTTGAGAAATAAGAAATCTATCCAATCTATAAGATTAAGGAGTAGCAGATCTACGATTAGACCAAGTGAAATTTCCATTAAAAAAAGGAACATCATATAAGGCATTATCTTGAATAAAAAAATTGAACTCATCTATGACCCTCTGAGCAATATTATTACCCCCAATTTTTTTACACGGCAATGCAATGGTGTTAAAATCACCCCTAATAACAACTAGAAGGTCATCAATTTTACTAATCTAGTTAGTAATTGATTCCTATAGTATGAGTTTATCCTGGGGTGAAGAAGGCCCATAAACATTAAAAACCAAAAACTTAACATCAAACTAATTGATTTCAATTAGTTGCCAATTGGATTTTGACACCAGAATATGCCCTATAATACACATACTTTTCCACATTATAATACGACCTCCAGAAGCTCCATAAGATGGAAGACACTTGATTCCCAAGAAGGCCAACATCTAGAAAACTTTGCAAAAGACTCCTAAGAAAGTTTGGACTCCTGAAGAAGAAGAATGTCAACCTGAGAGGATAAGAGAAGCTTTTTAATCCTACTACTCTTGTCAAGAGAATTTAAACCCCTGAGATTCCAAGACATAATCCTCATTTTGAGGTAGGAAAGCGCATTGTTCTCTTGATTTGAATAAAATTATATAATATTATTTCTATAAATTTTATTGCCAAATTATATTTTTAAAGATTTTATTAAATTTAAGTCCCATTTATATTCGAAAATATTCCTTTTCACATGTTAAGTGTTGATTAATCAAGATTGAATTGTTCACTTCTAATAGGTTACAAATAGATTATAAATGTTTATATACAAAAATGGTGTTTGGAAAATGAATTATTATGTAATGTAAGTATTTTTTGATAAAAAATATTTATGAAGACGCTCTCATCAAATTGTCATGGCCTCGGGAGGGAAGACCCTCAGTCGGGAAGGATTGTTGAAAAGGATATTTAAAACATTGTAACAGATGCTTTAAAAACCCTTTTGTAAATGACAAAAGAAACAATATTGTGTCTGATTTACGATCGGGAAAAACTACCCACAAGACTACCTTTTCGAAAAATGGGGACGGTGGCGCTCTCTGGGTGAGGCCGAGGCTGAGGAGAGCTGTGTGGTGGCTGTCAGAACGCGGGGGTAGAATGCACCTCATGAAAGGATGGGGCTGGAGAATATCGTGGATGGTTGTTAACACAATGCATATCGTTCAGTCAACACAAATTGTCCATTTGACAACCCTACTTTCTAGAATATTCCATTATTGTGAAAAACATGGATCAAAATTATCTTTTCCGACGTCCGACCATACCGCGAAGTCATAACATTTTGGCTACAATGGTCCTGGGTAGCCTATCAGCTTAATTATTAAACATATTTTAATTCCTTTTTTTGTGATAATACATCATGATTACTTATTATTTATTGCATATTTAGGAATGTCAAAATTTAGTAATTTTGATAATATTTTTCGAAGAAGTATGTAATGAATAAAAAGTTTATTATTAAATGGTAGCATTATTAAATAATTGGTACTGATATTTTTCATGTTTATATTATTCATATTAAATCATTACATTTAATTTTTTAAATAATATGATTAGAATAAATAACTTATTTGAAAGAAGACTTATATCATATTTTAAATATTTAACTATTTCAATATTCAACTTAATTACATAGATACAATAATTAAAGACATTAGAAAATAATTAATTTATTCATTTTATTTTTTTAGACTTCTAAAATTATGTCAAATATAAATTAAAAGAGAAAAAATAATTCCAATAAATTCATTTAAAAGTTTAATTTAGATGGAAATTCTTTTTATAAATTTATTTAAATTTAAAAAGGAAAATGCTAAATCTTAATTATATTGGTCCTTAAAAAAAAATGTCATTCAACCTACAACGCAGCCAATGCCCCCCAGATTTGTCAGCCATCTACCAATCGGTCACCCGTAGTAGTTACCAACCTTCTAAAAGGTCACCAAATGTGTACACTCATGAGTGGGTACAATTTGTGTAGGAAAGCGTCTAGAAAACACAAAGAGAAATTTGGGTAAAGATGCAAAATATTGAAAGAGTTAATGATCCTCCCTTCACCTAGAAGAGAATTATAGCAAACTTATAGTCAAAAGTCAAAATCTATCAGTCTATCGAGTTTCCTAGCTAGCGGTTTAAGAGAAGTGTCAATGTTGTCAAATATATTTAGATAAAATACTACTTTCACATTGCATCTAGATGGAAGGTAGTTATTATCAACATAAGGCCTAGGAACACACTAAGATTAGATGATAAGATCAATGACTTGGAGAGTGAAATGGAGTCAATAGAGGACATGGTCAAAACACCCAAAACAATTGTATCGGGGGTAGATGTCAAAGATCTAATGGATGACACTAGATAGGGGAATACAAACTTTTAGTCATTTATGCAGGAGTATAATTCACTCTATAATGATCATGCTCTTGTGGGACAAGCTCATAAAAAGTTGAGAGATGATCATCTAGCATTGTCGACTAAATACCAAACCTTAGTGGGGGAGAATAATAATGTGATTATAGATTATTAGACATTGGAAACCTAGGTTCAGTGGTTGATTTCCTAAAGGTAGTCTTCACTCAAGGAGGGGGTGTCAAGATTGGGCATAAATGGAAGCTTCCAGATCCTTATGATGGTGAGAGAGATGAAAAGGTGCTAGAGAATTTTATATTCGACATGCAGAGATATTTAAAAATTTTGAGAGGGTTTTCAGATGAGGAGAAGCTTGATGAGGTAGTGTGTTGTCTATTCAGGGAAGCCAAATTGTGGTGGAGAACTAGGGTGGAAGACTAGAAGGCAGGGAGGATAGTACTGACTATGGACAATTGTGATGATCTATGTACATAGATCTAAGCAACTATTTATGTTAGAGAGTGCAGGCCTGGAGCTAAGATATAAGTTTAGGTGTATGAGGCAAATGAGTACATCTAGAGATTCTGAACATATATGCTACAAATGTCAAACTAGGATGAGTTTGAGAAAGTGAGTTTCTTCATAACCGACCTGAAATAGGGTACAATGGCTAAAGTAAGAAAGGGTAGACTAGAAACTCTGGAGGATGCCATTACTAGTGCAGATGCACTCGTTGATCACCAATTTGGGTCTAAGGAGAATAATAACAATAATGGATCTGATTAGAAACATGAAAAGAAGCATTTTTAGAAGAAGAATGACAATAAGACTAAAGGTAGTAGTAAGTCATCTAGAGCTTCTTCAAGTACAAAGTCGACTAGTTGAAATTGGAACTAACACACAAGAAGGACTTGGGCAATGGGAAATCTAAGGAGGAGTCCAAAAATTCAAAGAAATTTGGGTGCTTCATCTATGGGAACTAGAACCATTGGGCTAAGGAGTGTCTAGAGGTATAGTAGTTGTCTTCAATGGAGAATGAGAATGCAGAGAAGGATGGGTCAACCTCAGTGATGGGTCAACCTTAGTACCAATTACTTACTAAAATTGTAATTTGGAAAACCTTACATTTATGGAAAGATAAGAACATTCTTATGAAACTATTTTCATTTCATCAAAAATTGGTGAAACAAAACTTGTCAGCTACATGTTTGAAGTAAAAAACGCACAAGAACAGGCCAAAAACATATTTTTAGGACCTTTTTAAAGTTGACCATATAGGGTTGGTATCAAAAGATATAGTAGGCCTTATAAAGTTGTTAATTGTTTTCATTTAGAATCACAATGGGTGGGACAAAATTTAGAATAGATTTTGAAATGCTTTAAAGCATTTCAGGATTACATATTTTTTAGATTGCCACTTTTTGGCACACCATTATCCTGTATATACCCAAGATAATCATGTAGATGGTAGATTTAGGAGCCACACACAAATATATTGCAGATAGGAGAACTATGGAATTGGGACTCAAGGTGTAACTAGGCACAAGTTAATTTAAAGCACTGAACTCACCCACTAAGAGAGTAGTCAGTGTAGTGAAGGGCACACTGGTGAAAGTGGGAAAGTGGAAGGGCCACTTGGATCTAATGGCTATTGAAATGGATGATTTTGAGTTGATACTAGGCCAAGAGTTCTTGAGGTTGGGAAAGATTATCGAAAATGCCTCATTTGCAGTCATTGTTGTTCATAGATCCATAGAAATCATGCATGGCTAAGACATATGAGAGGCAGAAATATGAGAAGGCTCCAATGATCTCATTATTAAGCATGAAGAAGGAAGCTAGGAAGAAAGAAAAGGAACCTGTGTTCTTAGCATGATTACTTGGAAGTTGGGATGAGCTACAAGAAGTCAAGGACACAATGATCCCAATAGAAGTGGGAAAAAGTACGCAATTGTGTCACCTTTCAGGTTGAATTATCAAAATGACTGAATTTGAGCATTTCTATCTAGAAATCACTTTTGTTTAAACATATGATCTAGATAAATTAATTCTAGATAATTGATATATGGTGTCACACTTTTCTAATTGGAAATGTCTATTAAATGCATATTTCATACTAGTTTGTATCCAATTACTAAAGAAATAAAATTATCTCAGAAAACTAACATTTCAATAATCGTACTATTTTTTATGATATTTTTTCAGTAACATATAAACACTTTTTTATAGAGCTCAAAGTTAAGAATATTCTCATATAGATTTTATAGTGTTTTAATTAGATATGCTATATTATAATTAGAAAATTGCACAAACACATATTTTAACATTAAAAAAGATGCCAATTTTGAGAAACAAAAAAAATACTAAATCATGTATTAAAGTTTTTAAAAAATTATATGGTGTTCTAGAGGAGAGAGTCCTCTTGCATAATATATATTTTTTCTTTGGGTTAGAATATATTTGTTTTGAAAAATGTGGTGGGAGATGAAAACCATTGATCTTAGGTGACTTAGAATTTGAATCATTATAAAAGAGAAAATATAGGTCTAAAGTCAATTTTTATTTTTGTTTGTTCTAGCTATATATCTAGCTATATATGTTATATATAACACTATTTGAGTTCAAATGAAAATAAGTTTACTACCATATAGTTTTGTGATGGAAACTAAACCCCTCTTTTGCAGCATTTTTAAGCAAGTAAAAAATTATCTATGAAAATTAAGAAAATATATCAATTCTTATTTCAAATAATTATTAAAAATCATAATCCAAAATGTCATCCATTTCTATAGATTTCATTAGTTTACTTAATTTTTAAATTCTAAATAATAATACCAGTTTTATGTCATTGAAGGTGAACAATTATACTTTTGTTAGCCTTTTCCTATTCAAAAGGGTGACACAAGTTTGTCCTTTTACCAAAGTAGATGAGGTCATATTGGAATATGAGGGTCTAATGCTAGTCAAGTTGCCCACTCAACTCCCACCAAGAAGGGCCATAGATCATAAGATTGAGTTAGTACCGAGGGTAAGGCCTCCATCTTAGGCACCATGTGGGTTGTCTAGACTTGAGATGGTTGAACTTAAGAAGAATTTGGAGGAATTTCTTCAGGTGGGATATATCAAACCATCTCATTCTCCCTATGGAGCTCTAATGTTGTTTCAAAAGAATAAAGATGGAGTATTGAGGTTATGCATCAACTTTAGGGCTCTTAACAAGTTAACTATAATGAAAAAGTATCTCCTACCTCTGATTGCAAATTGTTTTGATTGATTATCAAGAGAGAGAGTATTCAATGATTTTGATACGAAGAAAGACTACTATTAAGTGAGGATTTCTACTGGGGATGAAGAGAAAGTTTCATGTGTGACAAGATAAGGGTCATACAAGTTCATGGTGATGTCATTTGGGCTATGCAATGCACTAGCAACATTTTGCACACTCATGAATGATGTGTTCCATCCTCTACTAGATAAGTCTATAGTGGTGTATTTGGATGACATCTTATTCTATAGCAAGAACATGGAGGAACATGTGCAACATTTAGCAGAGGTATTTGAGTTTCTCAAGGAGCACAAGATGTTTGTGAAAAAGGAAAAGTGTTCCTTTGCTCAAGAAGAGGTCAACTTCTTGGGTCACATTGTGGGTAAAGGTTTGATACATTGAGAACCATAGAAGCTTCAAGAAATCATGGATTGGAATTCGTAGAAGAATGTTCATGAAGTGAGGCAATTTCTAGGGTTGAAAAACTACTACAAGAAGTTTGTTGAGGGGTATTCCAAGCTTGTTGTCCCCTTGAAAAATCTCTTAAAGAAGGATAGAAAGTGAAAGTGGTAAGATAATTGTCAGACAATATTTAAGGGACTAAATGAGAAACTCACATTATCACCTATGTTGGCATTCCCTGATTTCACAAGGCCATTCAAAGTCCAAAGTGATGCTTTGGATTATACAGTTGGGGGAGTGTTGATGCAAGATGGACATCCAGTTGCATATGAGTCTAGGAAATTTTTGGATAGGGAAAAGAACTACTTTTTCCATGAGAAGGAAATGTTACAAATCATACATTGTCTTAGGACTTGGAGGTATTATCTCTTGGGAACATAGTTAATTGTGAAGGAAGATAATGTCTCCTCAGCTTACTTGAAGACTCAAGCCAAGTTGACATCGAAGCAAGCCAGCTAGCAAGAGTTCTAGACAGAGTTTGACTTTGAGATTATATATAATCTTGGAAAGAAAAATGTGGTGGCAAATGCTCGAAGTTGAAAGGGTTAGTTAGTTGCAGTGGAAGAGGATCATGAGGTTCAGTTGGGGACTACCTAAGTGACACTATCTGACAATATCTTGGAGAATATCAAAGATGGATATCACATGGATCCTTAGGCTGTAGAATTGTTCAAGAAGGAAGTGTTAGTGTTGTCAAATGTATTTAGATAGAATACTACTTCCAAATTACACATAGATGGAAAGTAGTTATAACTTTCATTCTAGAAGCTTCTTCTTCTTAAAATTGGTGAAAGTACTTTATAAATAGAGGCATAAAAAACACTGATGTATCCTAATCACAAAGATGTATGAATGAATAAAATTAGTTTCATTTTTAGTTATTCTATTTATGTTTTCATTTCTCTCTATCATATGAAAGTGTATTATTATTTTTCAACATGCTATTAGAGCACATTTTGATTCATGAGTTGTGTTATATTTCTTTGGTGTGTGAAACTCTAATTTTTTTATAGCTGTAAAGTTCCTCTTCTTTTAGAATTATTATTCTTCTATCTTTAGTGATAGGATTATTGGTTATGAACAAAGAGCGAGCAACATTTTTTGAAGCCACCGATTTATGGAGGATTTCTAATTTCTTATGAAAGAGACTATAGTTGTAAAGGAGGCATCACAGTGTTTGGAGATCACATTGAAGTCTTAATTTAATTTTTTTAAATTTTTTCTTTTCAGTAGTAGATTGAAGTCTTCAACTCCTGACTAAGGTTGAAAGAGAGATCATAGTTTGCAAATTGCTGCCATTATAGTAGTGTTATAAAAATGAATCATAGTAACCATGAAATTTAATGGTAATTGTTGATGTTGAAAAAGGGTGTTTAGATTTGTATATTTCACAATAATCAAAATCAGAAATAAAAGAGTGTAGTTTAAGTGGAGTTTGAGTTTAACAGTTATGTTTAATGAAAACTTGAGAGTTTTTTCATAGCACAATAATTGTTTAAGTACTTGTGTGTTTTTTTTTCTGAATTGACAAAAGAGAGTGAGAATTTAATCTTAATGGGAAAAGTTGGAAGAGTCAAAAAGGACAAGACCAATAATTTAGAAGAAGAATTAATGAAGGTAAAGAAAGAAAATGCAAGAGTAATATGTGACAAGGATATTTTTCTAGGAGAATTGACAAAGCTAAGACATTAAATAAGTTTATAAAGATGTAACTTTTTAGAACAAATTAATGTTTATATAGAAACAAATGGAGAGCTAGAATAAAAATTAAAGTTGTTTGATGATATTAAGAAAATAAACGATGAATTAGAGGAGAAAATGAAGAGACTACAAGAGGAGAATGACTTGTTAAAGGATGAACTAAATCAATTACCTATTGAAAGAAATACATGTGTGAAGACAAAATTAGTATGTGATATTTCATGTAGTATAGATGATTTGAATTTACTGCTATATAAGCATGATTATGCTGAAGTTGTTTATGATAGATAATGTAAGAAAGAACATGAAAATTTGGTATCAAATACTCTCAATTGTGATAATAAGAATGTTCATAGGAATATCATGATGAAAATAGGTTACAAAGGTAAAGGATTGGGAGAACATGAACAAGAGATCATAGAGCCTATTGAACCATCTATGATACCAAATTATGAGGGACTAGGATATATAGTAGATAAAACAAATGATGACATTGGTTCATGAAAATTTGTTCAATGGAAACACTCTGTGCAATGTTCAAATTGTAATAAGAAATGACACACAAAAGATAGCTATTGGGATCTATATACATGCACTCTCTGTGGGTTAAAGAGTCATTGTGAGCAAACATGTTGGAGTAGAGAATGTAAAAAGAACTCTATGGAGAAGTTCTCAAAAATGGATTTTGGATGATGCTATGGATCAAATTGGAACAAGATTAGAGGTTCCATCAAAGGTTTGTTGAAGTGTGAACAATAATACAAATCTATCTAAGTGTGAATTCTCAAGAAGAATTACAAATGGTTTGAGAAAATCAAAACCCCTGTCTAGCAGGACATCCATTTTATAAAGGAGAGAATCCTAAAGATGGTTTCCTTAGCATTAAAATGATATTTTTATCAAGTCTTTGAAATGTTTTTGGTAAGTGAAAACCCCTTGTTTAGGTGAAAAACCTAAGAGTCTCTTGAAGGGTTTGTGGTAAGCCAAAAAAATTTACTTAGTTGAAAAAACCAAAAGTTTTATGAAGGGTTTGTGGTAAATCAAAACCACTTGTTTGGGTGAAAAACCTAAAATTTTATTGAAGGGTTTATGGTAAGCCCAAAACTACTCAATTAGGTGAAAAACTTAAACTAGAAACAATTGCATTTGTTGGGGGAAATCCTAAATGGTTATGGGTGAACTAGTTAAAAACCCAAAGCATAATGATAAGAGGAATGAATTTTCCATAGTTATAGTGATAAGCAGAACCAAAATTTGATATTGAAAATGGGTACTTAAGAAGACATAATGTTAGGACCCATACTACTTTATTAAGCCTTATCAAATTTATACTTTCAAGGAAGTTTCTTTTTGAATTTTGTAATTTCTCCCACATAAAGAGTCTTTAGTGGTAGAAACTAAGGGAAATTTTTTGAAAGAGTTAATGATCTTCCTCCACCTAGCAAACAATACAACAAAACTACAGTCAAAAGTCAAAATCTACCCATCTTTGGAGTTTCCCAGCAAGTGGTTTAAGAGAAGTGTGAGTACTATCAAATGTATTTAGATAAAAATACTACTTCCACATTACACATAGATGGAAGATAGTTATCACTTTAATTTTGGAAGCTTCTTCTTGTATATGCTTGCTAAAAGTCCTTTATAAATAGAAGCATAATGAAAACTGATGTATCTTAATCACAATGATGTATGAATAAATAAAATTAGTTGCATTTTTATCTGCTCTATTTATTTTCTAATTTAACCCTTGTGTTTGGTAGAACTATCATTTAAATGCTCAATTCTGGCACTCCAATTGTTCCCATTTTCTACCATGTAGATACTACTAATCTCAGATGGGTACACCAAGTGAAATGAAAGTATGTTGATGCCTTTGATAGATGTGTATAGAATGTTAGATATGTGGGAAAACTCAATTAGTGGAAAAAAAAACTCTACAAAGCCTCATTTTACAATGGTCAAATCATTAAAATTGAAAGTAATTCCCACATAGTCACCATCCCTATTTTAATAACAAATGTGTATTCGTTTTGGTATATGTGCAATTTTAAATTTGGCATGGCATAATAAATTGTGTGAAAGATTTTGGTTCTTTAATGTAATTACTTGTTCAGCTATGAGGACAAGTAGCTGAAGGATATTGTGAATATTGTATTGAAAATACTAGGAGGATAATCATTATGGGTTGAAGACAATCTTGTGGGCATCAATAATGTGAAAATTCTTATTGCAACCAATAATTATTGATCTCTTATTGTAAATTGTTATTAAACTGCAACTTCACCAATAAAATGCAAAAAGAAATTCACAACACTTAAGGACACAATATTTTCGGACAAATCATCACTAGAAAAACCCTTAAGGAAAAACTAGTTCTATAGATGAGGAAATTATATTAACTACAGAGATAAAAAATTCATTGCCTCTCACTAGCAAAACTTGGACAGCCTCCTAATTTCTAATGTTAATATTCCTTCACTCTTATCCCCAACGTTATCACTATGCCCTTACTAATACTTCAAGATAGTTTTCTATCATTACAAACTCATTTGCTAACACTACAAATGCTTCTACGAACTTTTTCTCCAAATGCCCCTTGACCCCCTTTTATACTAATCCTATTGGAAAACTAATGACCAAGATTGATTCTCAATCGATGATCGAGATTAAAATAACTTAACAACCCTAACCAAGTTAGTTTCTAGTTGCTTCTAAAAGTTGTCAATTTATTAACAAGTATTTATCCTTAATCTAACCAATTAGTTAGCAAAACAATTATTTTCTAATTAACTACATATGAATGAACTATCCAAGCTACAAAAACTAACAAACAACATAGGCAATAACTCATGATCATTAGTATTGGGGACAAGAATGTGCAAGCTAGAGTGGTTACCAATTGTGGGTCTAGAAATTGGACCATAGGTGGGAAGAAGTAAAAGGTTGTTGTTAGTGAATATTAAAACTCTATATGTACAAATCTAATACATGTTTTACATTGAAACCATCGAATCTTAGTCAAAGACATGATGAACTATACCTTGTTGTAAAACCTCTAATTTTTTTTAATTAAATGTGATTGTAAAGAAAATTTTGATTAAAAATTGATTTTAAATAATTTTATTTGAATATAAGAATTGACATAATTAAATTTTTAATTTAAAATAAAAGATTATAAATGGATTTATATTTGTGGTAATACTTTTGAAGATAATTATTTTATGTTAATCTTTGCAATATTTGAATTGTCTTGCAATTTTATTTTATTTTTCCTAAATAATAATTAAACCAAGCCCATAAGGCCCTAGCATGTAGTGAATTTTGATGATTAATTATCAACCCTCCAAATAAATGGGCGTGACAAGTTATGTCAATATAGAAAATTTTTATTATTTATTTAATTCTAATATTAAATAAATAATTGTTTTTATGAGAAATACTACATTTGATAATATATATAGAGAATAAGATGGCGAGGAAGAGATAGAGCTAGTGAGGTACAACTAATTTTGAATTATTTATTATAAACATTTAATTTGTCCATTCCAAATTAGAAATGACAATGATAGTGATAGTGATAATTGGAGAGATGGAAAGATACATGGAGAGATGGGAGATAAGTTAAATGAATGATAGCAAGAGATAGAGAGATCAAAGGAAATATAGAGATGGAGAAAAAAGAAGAGGATAGTGGGGAGATGAAGATATGAAATTATAAATAAATGATAGTAATAGTGATAGTTAGAGGGATAGAAAGATATATGGATAGATGGGGGAAGGAGTAAGATGAACAATAGAAAGAGCTATGAAGAGGTGAAAGAAAAACTAGAGATAGAGATAGAGAAAAAGGAAGAGGATGGTGGGACGATGAAGATATTGAATGACAAAGATATACGAGGTGATAGAAAAGAACATAGATGATTTAGATCAAAGAGAAATAGAGAAAGGTGAAAGGTAAACACTATACTTCAAAGTAAATTGAGATGATCATTACTCAACGATCCTATAAAGTCCTATCAAATATTTTAT
Organism: Cupressus sempervirens; assembly: GCA_028749045.1. NCBI lineage: Eukaryota > Viridiplantae > Streptophyta > Pinopsida > Cupressales > Cupressaceae > Cupressus > Cupressus sempervirens. The sequence continues at coordinate 89,118,693 of CM053790.1, read as the reverse complement.
CATACAATTTGTTTTCATGATAAAACTATCCACATCAACAATACGATGGAAACAATTAACATATAGAACACTATCGACTTAACCCTTGTAGCCTTCAAAGATGCAAGTGCTAGTATATGTCTAATTGTAAATGATGACAGTATGCTCTGATACCACTTGACGGAGGTACGCTCTAATACCACTGACGAAGGGCCACACCACCCTTACCAACTCACAACAAAGAATACAACAATATGAAGACAATTTTATTATACTTGAAAATCCAATAGTAATTACAATAACATTTCTACAAGATCTCTCAAGATCCAATCTAAACCCAAGCTAGTCCAGATCCACACTCTGGTAGAAACCTCTGAGACCTCAACTTGTGCTCGCAAGCCACCAAGCAACCTCCTTGTTTCTAAACCGCAGTCACTAGCTCTTCTCCAACCTTATCCAAGATCCAAGTGTAAACTGCCTCACATTTGGTGCTCTGTCTACACACTCACAAGTCCATCACAATCCTGCTGTAAACTACCTCACATTCAGTGCTCTGTCCACAGACTCAGGAAAACTCACTCTTCACTTTCTCCTTCTCTCTCACAACTTCCAAGCTTTCTAAGCTTCACCTTCCACAACTTTCACCTTTCCAAGTTTTCCTTTCAAAGATTTCACCTTTCCAAGCTTCTACTTCTTGATCTTCTCCTTCTCAAGCTTCTCCTTGAGCTTCCACTTCTCAAGCTACTCCTTGAGCTTGATTTAGAAATGCTCATATGCCTTGCTTAAATAGGCACTTACCACCCCATGCATGACTTATCCACAACCTTCTAGAATTCCTCCACAACCTTCTACAACTTCCACAACCTTCTACAACTTCCACAACTTTCTACAATATTCATAACTTTCTAGAATTCTACCCACTCACCTCGATAAATGGAATGAAAACCATTTATTTTTTATTTTTTTATTATTTCTTCTCTAATTTTCATCACTTTCTCTCTCCTCCACAATTTTTTTTTTTTTTTCCCCAATAATTTTCCCATGAAAGATGCTCCTACATCAGTAAATCTTCTTATTATAAGAGACAATTTTGTTCAATTTATTTTTTCTACAACTATTAAGTTGAGTTCTATTTAAGAAAAAAAAGAAGCCACAAGGGTAGTTGTTGTAGAGAGTGAGAGTGAGAAAGGCATGAGTCGAGCATAGATGATGAAGGCCAATTGAAGGTTCATGATGATACGCATGACATCAACCTACTCATATCACCGTGCTCTCATAATATTGGTTCACGTTCTGATGGTTTCCCTCTCTTTCGCGGAGGTTCATGCTCGGCTGAATCTTCCCATTTGCATGAGTACTAGCAGCAAACCATCATAGTGATGGCTCCACTCCTCTCATCAGTTAGATAGGAGGGTCAAACTCGACATGTCTCTGAGGATGTTGATCTTCATTGTTCACCTACTCACAACAGCTCCTTACCACCTCACACGGGTATGTACATCTATCTATCTTCTTGTTGCATGTTTAGTGATTCTATCTGTAATTGCTCCGATTTTGATTCCCAACCTCTTGCCGCACATCGAGC